>JBBDGP010000952.1:330000-955000 GCA_037952835.1 Lithobates septentrionalis
GTCATAAAAATTGCAGGAAAGTGCAAACGTGCATAGAATCTTAATGAAAAAAACATAACATTATATAAAAAAAAATTTAAACAGTTTCTACATTTTGGCCAAGACATCAATGAAATTTTCCAAACATTGACAAATTGAGCTAGTGTAATCCATAATTGTCTGTAGGTCTGCACAGCATAAATTCAGCTGACATGCCCCTGTTGATGAATGTAAAATGTGTGCTGTGAAAGTAATATGCAGAAATTAATAGCCTAGATCAATTCATACATATATAAAAAAAAAGTATTACCTTTTTTCCTAACAAAGTTGTCATACTTACCTGCTCTGTGCAGTGATTTTGCACAGAGCAACCCTGAACCTCCTGTTCATGAGGCCCTCCTGGAACACTCACTCCTGCCCATTACTACCACAGCAAGCAGCTCAACAGCAAAGAATACTCTGAAAGACAGAGGCCTTAAAGAAACTGTCTGAATTATGTAAAGCGGTTTGACACAATCATTCTCTGGAATATGTCAGAGAAGAAATTGCCAACCTACAAACTGTGTTTAAAAGAGAATTAAACAAAATACGGAAATCACAAAAATCTGGGGTTGGAACTGTTGACATTTACCGCGACTATAGTACTTTGGGAGACTGTGGTTCTTAACAGAACAGGTTAATGAAAGAGCATCACTCTGATGATTCCCTGTGCCTTGAACAGGATCTTAAAAGCACACACTATTTTGACAGGACTGCTGTGACACTGCTTAACACTGCTAATGATGACTTGGTTCCCGAGGCAAGAAGAGGAGAAGTTTGGATGATGCCACCTCTGTGTTTCTTTCAACTGCTGCATTGCAAAGGAAGCCAGATGAGGTTGATGCATTTGGAATGGTGCTGTCCAATAAACTGAAGAAGAGGTTGAGCAATGACAAATTGCAGAAATATTGCTACTGGAAGTTGCACATAGAGGTGTCATTGGACAGCTGACACAAATAACCTATTTAACAGAACCACAAGTTTCACCATCAGGAACACCATCTATGCATCCCTCTGAGCCCCAGCCATTACACTACCAGGGCACACATTGGCATTATCCTCCAGCAGAAAGGGCATATTCACAATGGTCAGTTGATTTCATCTATACCCAATTATAGATCTTTGTTATTTTATTGCCCTTGCTGTGAGATTTTTAGGTTTTGTAAATGCTATAGTTTGATGAGCACAATTTCATGTTCAATTTTTGCACTTTTGTTTTGCACTTTTTCCTATTCTTAAAAAAAGGACATTTGTGATGAAGATTGATGCATAATACATGTATATTATATATGTAATATATTTTTTGAATGTTTTCATAAGTTGTTTTAGCACAGTTGAATAAAGATTTTTTAATGCACACATACACTTGTGCTTCTGTTATCATGTCTCCATGTTTTTTTAAAACTAGAATATTTTTGAAAAACACCCCCCCCCCCCCCCCTATTAATTTAAGGCCATGGCCATTTGGAGTAAACTCTGTCAAAGGCCAAACTTTAGGTTTCCGTGACACAAGTGTGATTTAATAATTTTACACACTTTTGCAACCATTGACATAAAATTTGATGCCAAGGTATGCTCACATATTGGCCTGGAGGATTTAATTACACAAATAATGGCCTGATGCTGTTTATACTTAAATGAGAAAGTAAATTTGATGGCTTTGAATACATTATATATATATATATATATATATATATATATATACACTACCGTTCAAAAGTTTGGGGTCACATTGAAATGTCCTTATTTTTGAAGGAAAAGCACTGTACTTTTAAATGAAGCTAACTTTAAACTAGTCCTAACTTTAAACAAATATACTCTATACATTGCTAATGTGGTAAATGACTATTCTAACTGCAAATGTCTAGTTTTTGGTGCAATATCTACATAGGTGTATAGAGGCCCATTTCCAGCAACTATCACTCCAGTGTTCTAATGGTACAATGTGTTTGCTCATTGGCTCAGAAGGCTAATTGATGATTAGCAAACCCTTGTGCAATCATGTTCACACATCTAAAAACAGTCTAGCTCCTTCCAGAAGCTACAAAACTGACCTTCCTGTGAGCAGATTGAGTTTCTGGAGCATCACATTTGTGGGGTCAATTAAACGCTCAAAATGGCCAGAAAAAGAGAACTTTCATCTGAAACTCGACAGTCTATTCTTGTTCTTAGAAATGAAGGCTATTCCATGCGAGAAATTGCAAAGAAATTGAAGATTTCCTACAACGGTGTGTACTACTCCCTTCAGAGGACAGCACAAACAGGCTCTAACCAGAGTAGAAAAAGAAGTGGGAGGCCGCGTTGCACAACTAAGCAAGAAGATAAGCACATTAGAGTCTCTAGTTTGAGAAACAGACGCCTCACAGGTCCCCAACTGGCATCTTCATTAAATAGTACCCGCAAAACACCAGTGTCAACATCTACAGTGAAGAGGCGGCTGCGGGATTTTGGGCTTCAGGGCAGAGTGGCAAAGAAAAAGCCATATCTGAGACTGGCCAATAAAAGAAAAAGATTAAGATGGGCAAAAGAACACAGACATTGGACAGAGGAAGACTGGAAAAAAGTGTTGTGGACGGATGAATCCAAGTTTGAGGGGTTTGGATCACAAAGAAGAACGTTTGTGAGACGCAGAACAAATGAAAAGATGCTGGAAGAATGCCTGACGCCATCTGTTAAGCATGGTGGAGGTAATGTGATGGTCTGGGGTTGCTTTGGTGCTGGTAAGGTGGGAGCTTTGTACAGGGTAAAAGGGATTCTGAATAAGGAAGGCTATCACTCCATTTTGCAACGCCATACCATACCCAGTGGACAGCGCTTGATTGGAGCCAATTTCATCCTACAACAGGACAATGACCCTAAACACACCTCCAAATTGTGCAAGAACTATTTACAGCAGAAGCAGGCAGCTGGTATTCTATCGGTAATGGAGTGGCCAGCACAGTCACCAGATCTGAACCCCATTGAGCTGTTGTGGGAGCAGCTTGACCGTATGGTACGCCAGAAGTGCCCATCCAACCAATCCAACTTGTGGGAGCTGCTTCTAGAAGCGTGGGGTGCAATTTCTCCAGCTTACCTCAATAAATTAACAGCTAGAATGCCAAAGGTGTGCAATGCTGTAATTGCTGCAAAAGGAGGATTCTTTGATGAAAGCAAAGTTTGATGTAAAAACAATGTTATTTCAAATACAAATCATTATTTCTAACCTTGTCAATGTCTTGACTCTATTTTCTATTCATTTCACAACGTATGGTGGTGAATAAGTGTGACTTTTCATGGAAAACACAAAATTGTTTGGGTGACCCCAAACTTTTGAACGGTAGTGTATATATACACTACCGTTCAAAAGTTTGGGGTCACATTGAAATGTCCTTATTTTTGAAGGGAAAGCACTGTACTTTTAAATGAAGCTAACTTTAAACTAGTCCTAACTTTAAACAAATATACTCTATACATTGCTAATGTGGTAAATGACTATTCTAACTGCAAATGTCTAGTTTTTGGTGCAATATCTACATAGGTGTATAGAGGCCCATTTCCAGCAACTATCACTCCAGTGTTCTAATGGTACAATGTGTTTGCTCATTGGCTCAGAAGGCTAATTGATGATTAGCAAACCCTTGTGCAATCATGTTCACACATCTAAAAACAGTCTAGCTCCTTCCAGAAGCTACAAAACTGACCTTCCTGTGAGCAGATTGAGTTTCTGGAGCATCACATTTGTGGGGTCAATTAAACGCTCAAAATGGCCAGAAAAAGAGAACTTTCATCTGAAACTCGACAGTCTATTCTTGTTCTTAGAAATGAAGGCTATTCCATGCGAGAAATTGCAAAGAAATTGAAGATTTCCTACAACGGTGTGTACTACTCCCTTCAGAGGACAGCACAAACAGGCTCTAACCAGAGTAGAAAAAGAAGTGGGAGGCCGCGTTGCACAACTAAGCAAGAAGATAAGCACATTAGAGTCTCTAGTTTGAGAAACAGACGCCTCACAGGTCCCCAACTGGCATCTTCATTAAATAGTACCCGCAAAACACCAGTGTCAACATCTACAGTGAAGAGGCGGCTGCGGGATTTTGGGCTTCAGGGCAGAGTGGCAAAGAAAAAGCCATATCTGAGACTGGCCAATAAAAGAAAAAGATTAAGATGGGCAAAAGAACACAGACATTGGACAGAGGAAGACTGGAAAAAAGTGTTGTGGACGGATGAATCCAAGTTTGAGGTGTTTGGATCACAAAGAAGAACGTTTGTGAGACGCAGAACAAATGAAAAGATGCTGGAAGAATGCCTGACGCCATCTGTTAAGCATGGTGGAGGTAATGTGATGGTCTGGGGTTGCTTTGGTGCTGGTAAGGTGGGAGCTTTGTACAGGGTAAAAGGGATTCTGAATAAGGAAGGCTATCACTCCATTTTGCAACGCCATGCCATACCCAGTGGACAGCGCTTGATTGGAGCCAATTTCATCCTACAACAGGACAATGACCCTAAACACACCTCCAAATTGTGCAAGAACTATTTACAGCAGAAGCAGGCAGCTGGTATTCTATCGGTAATGGAGTGGCCAGCACAGTCACCAGATCTGAACCCCATTGAGCTGTTGTGGGAGCAGCTTGACCGTATGGTACGCCAGAAGTGCCCATCCAACCAATCCAACTTGTGGGAGCTGCTTCTAGAAGCGTGGGGTGCTATTTCTCCAGCTTACCTCAATAAATTAACAGCTAGAATGCCAAAGGTGTGCAATGCTGTAATTGCTGCAAAAGGAGGATTCTTTGATGAAAGCAAAGTTTGATGTAAAAACAATGTTATTTCAAATACAAATCATTATTTCTAACCTTGTCAATGTCTTGACTCTATTTTCTATTCATTTCACAACGTATGGTGGTGAATAAGTGTGACTTTTCATGGAAAACACAAAATTGTTTGGGTGACCCCAAACTTTTGAACGGTAGTGTATATATATATATATATTATTTTTTATTTTTTTTTTGGATATGTATTATAAGAGAAAGTAAAAAATATAGTTTGTTTCAAAATTGGCGGTTTATTTTTGTTTATAGCACAAAAAAAATAAAAACCGCAGAGGTTATCAAATACCACCAAAAGAAAGCTCTATTTGTAAGGGAAAAAACAATGTTGATTTTGTTTGGGTACAACATCGCACGACTGCGCAATTGTCAAAGTAATGCAGTGCTGTCTCGCAAAAAATGGCAGAGCGGTTTTCCCGATAGTAACTGATTCCATCGGAAAGATTTGAAACATGTTCTATTTCTAGGTCCGTCTGAATTTTAGAAAGAAAAAGTCAGATGAAGCCCACACACGATCGGGAATGTCCGACGGAATGATTCCGTCTGACCTTTTCTGAAAGTCCGGTCATGTGTACGTGGTATTAGATGTGATTTCCTATTGGGAGTATCTCACCAAAAATTACATTTTGTTGCAGGGAATGCCTGAAATCTGACTTATATCTTAGTGCAGACTTCTGGGAAAATCAGTGAGCCAATCACACAAGCAGGAAATTATGTTTCTGGGGGCGTTCTGTACACATTCTGTGTATAGAACACCTCCAAGTACCCATATTGTATTGCATATTACAGAAAATTACAGCGGCTGCAGATTGAAAAGGAAAGGTAATTTTTATTAACATTCAATTACAATATGACTTGTGTCGCAATTGTATAAGCTATATTATTTTTTCTTTATTTGCTATTTTTTTTCCTTTAAGCTAAGGGAAATTTTTCTTGCAAAGTTGATAGCCTATTTGCCTTTAGCAAATTAACTCTTATGTCTCTATTGATCAGATTCACCTTTCTATTAGTCCTTGTCACCTAGACATAAAGTAATGATCCAACATTTTACAGTTGTTACTGGGAGAGGAGGCAAATGACAGTCTTCTGTTCAAATGAGGACTAGATGGGAAAGTCTCTTTACTTTGAAGAGATTTCCTCTCACTTCCTGCTGTGCCTTAAGGATGGGAAGTGCGGAGATACACCCCCACACAATGTGCACAAACCGCAAAAGAAAAAGACCCCGACAGGAGCTTGAAATTGTCTACTACTTTATCTTAAATAAGGCATTTGGGCTTATGATATACTTTTATTCCTGTTTACATTAACTTTATGGCACCAATAAATTAGCTGTAAAAACATATGCTGGTTAGTGTATTGTTTAGGGATCATTTTTATGCCTTGCTATTAAAGTGATTGTGATTTTTTTTTTTCAATAACAAACATGTTGTACTTGTCTGCTCTGTGCAATGGAATTGCAGAGTGGCCCAGAACCTTTTCTTCTTGGGTCCCCGCTGGTACTCTTGGCTCCTCCTCCCTTTCCAAATTCCCCATAACAAGTCGCTTGCTATGGCGCACTCGTTCAGGCTTGATCCCCAGCCGAACTGCCTGCGCCCATAGACACAGACAGTGAGACTGAGTCCCACCCCTGTGCCCTTGTCACAGGATTTGACTAAAAGCAGCAACTGACGTCAGAAAAGCCTGTGAGAGCAGGGAAAGCCGCTCCTGATGGGCTGTCAGGGCTGGGCTCAGCCCTTCCTTCTCTGAGCTGGCCGCTCAGCTGTCGGCTAATTGCCAGCTCCCATCTCTCTCCACAGTTACCCAGCTGTTGTTGATTCTGCTTGTCAGTCCTGCCTACTTAGTCGTCCAGCTCACTTGATCTCTGCCTTCGCCTTTGTCAACATCACAGAGACTTTCTCCTGCGTTCCTGTTGAAGACTTGCTCGGCTGACGTTCCTTCTGGCTCCTGATCCTGCTTGCTGTACTACTACGTTTATCTCTGGCTCTCTGACATTTGCTTGGCTGACTACCCGATCTGGTTACTGAACTCTGGCTTGTTTTGACTACGCTTACTCTGTTTACCTTATTATTATTATTATTATTATTATTAATAATAATAAACAAGTGTGATTTAACTATACTTCTGTCTCGGTCTGATTCATGGTTCCCAATAGTAGGCGAAGGCCATGAATTCAGAAGATACAGTCAATCCACTTGTTGGTAATATTTTTTCCAGATTGGATGAGCAAGATCATCACATGGATCAGTTTGCCATAGCGTTACAAACGCTCCTGAGTCACACGGCTCACCTGGAAACTCCCACTGTGGCTGCTCTGGTACAACCTGAGTTGCAGGCCGTCCTTGCTGCTGCACCAGTCTCTGTGCTGGCACCCGCCTCGAGTATTACCTCTAAAGGAGATATGTCTGGTTCCGCTCCGCTTCCCCAGCGATTTGGGGGCAATCCAGTTCAATGCAGAGGGTTTCTCAACCAGGTTGAAATTTAATTTGAGATGCTGCCCCAGGCATTTCCCACGCACAGCAGCAAAGTAGGTTTCATGATATCTTTGCTTTCTGAGAGAGCCTTGGCCTGGGCAAATCCTCTATGGGAGATGCAAAAACCTATTGTCCTTAGTTACCCTGACTTTGTGGCCTCCTTTTAAAAGGGTATTTGACGTTCCCGCACGCTCCGACTTCTGCTGCCAAGTCCCTTATGTTCATCAGAGTACGAGAACTGTTGCCGACTACGCCATTGAATTCTGTACTCTGGCAGCAGAGGTTGCTTGGAACAATGAGGCCCTCGTGGCTGCTTTTACTCATGGTCTCTTGGATTCCATCAAGGATGAGATAGCAGCCCGAGATATACCCACTGAGCTGGAGAGGTTGATCACGTTTGCCATCCTCATTGACGCCAGACTCAGAGAAAGACTCTCCTTTAAGGAGCTCTTGCGGAAGCCTCCTGTACGTTTGCCTCCGAGCTTTGCAGTTCCACCCGTGCCTCCCATGCCTCCTGGTACCGAGTCGGTCAGTGAAGATGAACCCATGCACTTGGGCTTCACGCATCTCTTTGTGGATGAGAGAGCCTTTAGGAGAAGGGAGAGATTGTGCCTTTATTGTGACCAGGCAGGTCCTGTGCACCTCTTCACTCTCCTCCCTGCTGGAAGAGTAACGCGATTTTAGCGATGTCTTTGACAAAGGTCAGGCTGGTAGTTTGCCTCCACACCGGCCCTATGATTGCGCAATTGACCTTCAACCTGGTGCCATACCCCCTTGTGGCCGGGTGTACCCTTTGTTGGTCTTGGAGGATAAGGCCATGGAGGAGTATGTTGCAGACGCACTTTCTCGAGGTTTCATCCGCAAATCCTCGTCTTCTGCTGGTGCTGGTTTCTTCTTTGTGAAGAAGAAGAGTGGTGTATTGATTGTACCTTGTATTGAATATAGGGGTCTCAATCGTTTCACAATTAAGAATGCCTACCCGATTCCGTTGATTGCAGAGTTATTTGACCGCCTCAAGGGAGCAACGATTTTCACGAAGCTTGATTTGAGAGGGGCCTACAATCTTGTGCGGATTAAGGAGGGCAACGAGTGGAAAACTGCGTTTTAATACCAGAACAGGCCATTATGAGTACCTCGTAATGCCTTTTGGCCTTTGTAACACCCCGGCAGTTTTCCAGGAATTTATTAACGATGTCTTCCGAGATTTGTTGCAGTTACCGTGCCTTGCAAAAGTATTCGGCCCCCTTGAACTTTTCAACCTTTTGCTACATTTCAGGTTTCAAACATAAAGATATAAAATTTTAATTTTTTGTGAAGAATCACTAACAAGTGGGACACAATTGTGAAGTGGAACAAAATCTATTGGATATTTTAAACTTTTTTAGCAAATAAAAAACTGAAAAGTGGTGCGTGCAAAATTATTCAGCCCCTTTACTTTCAGTGCAGAAAACTCACTCCAGAAGTTCAGCGAGGATCTCTGAATGATCCAATGTTGTCCTAAATGGCTGATGGTGATAAATAGAATCCACCTGTGTGTAATCAAGTCTCTGTATAAATGCACCTGCTCTGTGATAGTCTCAGGGTTCTGTTGAAAGCGCAGAGAGCATCATGAAGACCAAGGAACACACCAGGCAGGTCCGTAATACTGTTGTGGAGAAGTTTAAAGCCGGATTTGGATACAAAATGATTTCCCAAGCTTTAAACATCCCAAGGAGCACTGTGCAAGCGATCATTTTGAAATGGAAGGAGTATCAGACCACTGCAAATCTACCAAGACCTGGCTGTCCCTCTAAACTTTCAGCTCAGGCAAGGAGAAGACTGATCAGAGATGCAGCCAAGAGGCCCATGATCACTCTGGATGAACTGCAGAGAACTACAGCTGAGGTGGGAGAGTCTGTCCATAGGACAACAATCAGTCGTACACTGCACAAATCTGGCCTTTATGGAAGAGTGGCAAGAAGAAAGCCATTTCTCAAAGATATCCATAAAAAGTCTCGTCTAAAGTTTGCCACAAGCCACCTGGGAGACACACCAAACATGTGGAAGAAGGTGCTCTGGTCCGATGAAACCAAAATCGAACTTTTTGGCCACAATGCAAAATGATATGTTTGGCGTAAAAGCAACACAGCTCATCACACTCAACACACCATCCCCACTGTCAAACATGGTGGTGGCAGCATCATGGTTTGGGCCTGCTTTTCTTCAGCAGGGACAGGGACGATGGTTAAAATTGAGGGGAAGATGGATGCAGCCAAATACAGGACCATTCTGGATGAAAACCTGTTGGAGTCTGCAAAAGACCTGAAACTGGGACGCAGATTTATCTTCCAACAAGACAATGATCCTAAACATACAGCAAAATCTACAAAGGAATGGTTCACAAATAAACGTATCCAGGTGTTAGAATGGCCAAGTCAAAGTCCAGACCTGAATCCAATCGAGAATCTGTGGAAAGAGCTGAAAACTGCTGTTCACAAACGCTCTCCATCCAACCTCAGTGAGCTTGAGCTGTTTTGCAAGGAAGAATGGGCAAGAATTTCAGTCTCTCGATTTGCAAAACTGATAGAGACATACCCCAAGCGACTTGCAGCTGTAATCGCAACAAAAGGTGGCTCTACAAAGTATTAACGCAAGGGGGCCGAATAATTTTGCACGCCCCACTTTTCATTTTTTTATTAGTTAAAAAAGTTTCAACAATCCAATAGATTTCGTTCCACTTCACAATTGTGTCCCAATGGTTGGTGATTCTTCACAAAAAATAAAAATGTTATATCTTTATGTTTGAAGTCTGAAATGTGGCCAAAGGGTGAAAAGTTCAAGGGGGCCGAATACTTTCGCAAGGCACTGTATGTGTGGTGGTTTATCTCGATGATATCCTCATATTTTCCAAGTCCCTGGAGAGCCACCACAGAAACTAAGAGAGAACAATCTCTATTGTAAACTGGAGAAGTGCGAGTTCCATTGTGAACAGGTTAAATTCCTGGGCTATATCACTTCCACTGCTGATTTTTCGATGGACCCAGAGAAACTTTCGGCAGTCCTACAGTGGCCCCGACCCGTGGGTTTACATCCTCTGCAGCGTTTCCTGGGCTTTGCCAACTATTATTGGAAGTTTATTCGTAACTTCTAGACTCTGGTCAAGCCCCTGACTGATATGACCAGAAAGGACGGTAACCCACAGAGTTGGTCTCCGGAGTCCATTAAGGCTGCCTTTGTTTCTGCTCCTGTGTTAGCACATCCTGATCCTACGTTGCCTTTTATCCTAGAAGTCTCAAACGTGTTTCATGTCTCCTTATTGAAACCTTTGGTCTGCAATCACTTTACCACCTCGGTGCCACGTCCTCACCCTATACAGGTTGAGAACCATGAGGAGCATGAAGTACAATCCATTGTTGACTCCCGTAGGTTCCGTGGGCGCATACAGTACCTGGTGCATTGGAAGGGGTACGGTCCGGAGGAACACTCTTGGGTCTCATCCTCGGACGTACATGCCCCTGTCCTCCTCCGTGATTTGCATAGACGTTTTCCCCTCAAGCCCAGTGGTCCTCCGAGGGGGATTGGTCTTTGAGGAGGGGGTACTGTCAGGGCTGGGCTCAGCCCTTCCTTCCTCAGCTGTCGGCTAATTTCCAGCTCCCATCTCTCTCCACAGTTACCCAGCTGTTGTTGATTCTGCTCGTCAGTCCTGCCTACTTAAAGTTGTCCAGCTCACTTGATCTCTGCCTTCGCCTTTGTCAACATCACAGAGACTTTCTCCAGCGTTCCTGTTGAAGACTTGCTCAGCTAACATTCCTTCTGGCTCCTGATCCTGCTTGCTGTACTACTACATTTATCTCTGGCTCTCTGACATTAGCTTGGCTGACTCCCAGATCCAGTTACTGAACTCTGGCTTGTTTTGACTACGCTTACTCTGTTTACCTTATTATTATTATTATTATTATTATTAAACAAGTGTGATTTAACTATACTTCTGTCTCAGTCTGATTCATGGTTCCTGATATGGGCACAGCGATAGATCGAGTAAGGAATCGGGTATAGGAGGAGTGAGGGGCTATACTGCTACCTAAACATTTTTTACCTTAATTCGGGGAATGCATATAGGTAAAAGTGTTTAGACTTTAGAACCGCTTTAAGAAAATGCTAATACTGGCCTAATGCTTGTTGTTTGTGTGAGCCATATTACACTTGCAGTTGATTAAAGAACAGCTAATGGGAAAAAAAGGTAATTGAGCTCTGTTTTTATAAAATCCCCAGCCAATCTTTAATAAGAGTTTTTTGTAAGCCCGTTGACGTACATACATTGATGAATATTGAGCAATATTCACTAGAGCTGTGCATTTTATTTTGAATTGCTAATCTGATGCACTTTGTATGGCTGTTCTTCTGCATTAATTGTTTACCAGTACAAATCCGAATTCTATGCATATTTTTATAGTAGCATTTACTAGCTTTCTCAGAAGACAAAATTAGAATAGTATGTACTCCTTTGTCTGTCAAAGCAGAACGGTCTGCTTATATTGTTGTTTGCAAATCTTTAATAGTAACACAAATAATTGCCTTCATTGCAGACTGTCCTGTGATCCCATGGCTGTGCTGAAGGGGAAAATTTCAGTTCAGATTGGCTGATACTTGCCTTCAGCAACGTTCATTCACCTATGCATTTGGTCACTTGACTGGCTTCTGTGTGATCCATAAGAAGATGTAACAAATATTCATATTATTTTTCTCCTTCAGTTGGGGAATGAGTGATTTAGCACAGATTTCCCGAATAACTTACAGTAACATGTTCCCAGATGTTAGATACACATGCACGTTTTAGTGCTAACATAAGGATCCTTCACTTGCAGCTGTAATTTTGGCGTCAAAAATTGATTTAGTTTTAGTCATAGTCTTTTGACTAAAATGCAGTTTTTAGTCATCTGAATTGTTTTAGTCGTATGCGGAAGAGTACGGGAAAGGTTCCCAGAAAGTCAGTATAAAGTGACCCCAGGCAGTATGCTTACAAAAAGTATTAAATTTATTGGTCTCAAGAAATCATTAACAAAAACAAATAGATTGTAGAAAACCTCCACCTAACCCCACAATAACAACGTTGTTATTTTTTAAAAATTAAGCACAAATAAGCAGTGTTTATTTCGTCCACGAAAACTTTTTCGTCAAAATTTTCGTCAGCGGCATTTTTGCAGTGACGAAAACGAAACAAAAAGTACAGCACATTTTCGTCCACTGACGATAACTATGACAAAAATCAATTCCATTTTCATTACCGAACTAAAACGGAATGAAAATGTGAGGCAGGGACGTTTACCCTTGCGAACTAACGTCCAGTTTCCATGGAGCTCCGCTTGTTTCTGCTCCAAGCAAGCAAGCGACTGTGCAGCCAGCATTATAGGCCTCCGGGTCCTCAGAAGACCGTCTAGAGCAGTACTGTGCATTACAGGCCTCCTGAGTCCTTCTGATGAGAGTCCCATTCCCGAGTCCCGACTCACGAGTCACCACCGTCCAGAGCAGAGAGTACCCACTATCAGTGCGACTGTGTACATTACAATTACTCCCCTCAGGCCACAGAGAAGAAATCATGATCTCATCCTTAAAGGTTGCAGGACACTTGGACACAGGACACATGTTTAATGAAGGGGCAGAGGGTGAATTTAACGGGGACTTGGGGAGGGGCTGCATGAAATAGGGCTTAAAGATCAGAGAATTATAGGAGCCTTGGGTTATGGAGAGAAAGAGACAGAGAAATTTGAGAGAGTGATAGGAGATCATAAAATTATGAGACACTAATCTAATGATAAGTACATGACAAACTGTCAGCTGCACTGGATCTTGGATGATTAGCAAGATGATAGAAACCAAAGTGTAGCTTGTGGGATTAGATTATAGTGAAGATGAGTGGAGTGATAGAGACAGAAGCAGAAACTGATTACAGCATGGGGGCTCAACCTGTGGCCCTCCAGCTGTTGCAGAACTACAAGTCCCTTGAGGCATTGCAAGGCTGACCGTTAAAAGCATGACTCCCAAAGGCAGGTGCATGATGGGTCTTGTAGTTCCGCAACAGTTTGAGGGCTACAGGTTGAACACCTTTGGATTACAGATATGTGAGGGGGAAAGGGGTCCATGGGAACAGGTAGTAACAAGGAGAGAGCAGAGAGAGGTGGGAGTCTATTATGAGCATAGGAGGGAGAGAGGAGGCAAGAGCGTACTAGGCAAAAAAGTATAGTGTGGGTGCAAAGTGTCATGTATGAAGTGCTGTTTGTCCCGCCTGTGGGCAAGATCACCATTTCATTCACTTTCTTAACTTATGTGAAATGGAGGTGGAACACTCTACACCAATCGAAGGATATGATATTAGTAGGAAGATGTGGGGCTTAGTATTACTGCACTTCAGCACATTCATTAAATGTTGGGTATGAAAAATATAGGAGTGAGAGAACGGGGCAGGCACAAGAGAGAGAGACACTGTTTAACTGTAGAAGGTACAAAGTGGTCACAGTATAGGAGTGCAGTGACCGTAAGGTTAGAGAGAAGGGGCAAAGAAGTTTAGATTGAAGAAGGGGTACAAAACAAGTGAAATATTTTGAGGATGAGAGTTTGGAAAAATCATCCAGAAAAGTGTATCCATGGAGTAGGGGAGCAGAAACACATTTAAAGGGTACCAGGTGAAAAGGGGCCATAGTGGAGAAGATGACAGCCTTAAGTGGAGTATAAGCCTGGTACACACTATTTATTTTTCGTTCAACCCAGCAGGGCTGAACAAAAATAAACTGACAGCTAAGCGATGATAATACATACAGCGATCTCCCCTGCTGTGCTATTGTGTTCTGACAGGGGGACGCACCCCCCCACGAGAACACTGCAGTCAGCACTCTTAGTCATTGGCAGACCTTTTTCGGTCATGCCCCATCAGCCAGCTTTTGTCCAGCCGGCTGCAGTACACACTGGCCGAATGTCAGCTAGTTTATATTGAACTGGCCGATGCTGCCCGACATTCGGGCCGCGTGTACTAGGCTTTAAGCTGGCCAGACACTGACAGATTTTTGTATTTTGTTCATCCTGTAGGCTGAATGAAAGAACTGAAACGGGCTCCTCCATCCACACTGTGCAGCACAGACAGACAAATTTCTCCTGTTGGACTACTGTATTTTGACAGCTGACAGATGTTATATATGCTTAACATGTTCATTGAGAGTGAGTGTGTATATGTATGGGTATATACAGTGTGTGTATGTGTGTGATATAATGGCAAATAATTCAAACATTTGTTTTTTTGTTTCCATATTTAACTTTTTGTGGTAGCCCTACAAAGTAGATATTTTCACAGTAGTGGTTTCTAAAATTTTTCTGCTTTGAGCTCTGGATGTGGAATATAGTTTTTTGTTATTTAACCATTCTAGTTGTGGGCTTTGAGGTCCATTCCCAATGTTGGTTGCTATTCTGACAGCTGGCAGTTGTCATAATGCCAGGACAGCAGCTTCACCTTATTGGATGCAGCCTCTGTTTGTCCAACAATTTCCTACCCAGCTCCTCCAATTTTTGAATCTAAGGATTTCAGAAAGGAGACCAACAGGGAATTTTAAGCAGTTCATGAAGCCAGATCAAACTTCTGTATCATACGATTCAGTGTGGGCAAACGCACTGTGTTTGTAGCCTGTATTTGGGGTTTCATTAACTTAGCACTGAAACCCGCTGCAGATCACAGTTGCAGTGCGTTTTAAACGTGGTTCGGTAAATGTGCACGAAACACAGGAACTGGTCGTCAGATTTTTTTTTCAGTGTTTGTGTCCCCATTTGGGAGGTATCTCCTGATGGCAAAGTTTTTCAATGGACACAGAGACAACAACAGAAACACTTTTTCAGAAGAGTGGGGATGACCCTGCGACAATATTTTTGTTGCTGAATGTGGAACCGGATTATTTTACTTGAAAACCTGCAAGACAATAAAAATAACTGCTGCATTTACTAAAACTAAGTGATTTTTCATCTGTCACTGTAAAAGTAGTTAAAACATTTAGCCAAATTAATTTTTTAGAAAATGTCATCCTATTGGTAAAAATAAGTATTGTGGAAGTTCATATAATAATGATTTGCTATAAATATTTTTTATGAACTCCTACTTTAATATTCCTGTGTATTGCTTATGCCAGGAGCTTTCATGCATCGGCAAAGCGTTGATAAAAATAGTCAAAATGTAAACCATTATTTGTCTTTTTTTTCTAGAATTGGAGAACACAATACAAGGTTTTCAAGGTAAGAAAAAAAAATGTCTAGCCATAAAATTGAAAGGGTCATGTGTTCTTATATTTCAAAGTTTAATTTTTTGTGTGTTGTTTTGAAGGCGTTCATTATTGTGTTCTTGCTTTGTGTGTGAACTTAATATATGGGCGTATACTGTACATACACTTCAATTCCTCTTAAAATACGCTTTCCTTTGTTATTATTGCTAGAAAAATATACAATGTGGTGAAGGTGGTTAGGTGTTGCTAAATGTTATATGCAAAAAAACAGAATAAAAATATGGAGTGATACCAAATAAAAGTGTGTATAAGGGCGCTCTGAGTAGCAAGCAGATATCTGTCTATGTAGAAATAGAAGAGGGTCTTCATGCACTTCTGGTAGCACTTGAAGAGAGAAGCAAACTCTGAAAGTAAAAGGAAAAGAAAGAAAGGCGCCTCTAAGTGCTGAAGTAAAACGTTATATTTCCCAAAATCGTCGTATCGCATGTTGATGACATCACTTCTGGTTTGATGTCCACACTGGTTGTTGGTCCCTTCCCGTTGACGCCACTTCCTGGATTCAGCTTCCATGCTGTCTCAGACAGCCTAGCTGTTTTCCCAGTATCCAGGAGAGTTGTGGCTTCCATCTGCCGGCCACTTCAGAATATGCTACCATAGAATTACACCTCCGGATATCCCTGAACGCCGGACTACCTGCTATATTACTAATATGATGTGCTCCTACCCATCCACCCTTTTGTAAGTGTTTTTTAACCCTTTTGGGAAATATAAAGTTTTACTTCTGCACTTAGAGGCACCTTTTTTTCTTTTCAAATAAGGACTGATATACTGCTAAAAAAAAATGACCTTGGATCCCTATATGTCTGGAACAGATATATGGGTAAAGTGGATTTTTCACACTTGCATGGTCCTTCAATAGGGCTACTTTCACACGGAGGTGTTTTACAGGCATTTTTGTGCTAAAAATAGCGCCTGAAAAGCACCTGTAAACTGCCTCTTCTGCAGCCCCAGTGTGAACGGCTGAGTGCTTCCACACGTGGCGGTGCGCTTGCAGGGCGTGAAAAAAAAGTCCTGCAAGCAGCACCTTTGGGGCGGTGGGGGAGCGGTGTATACACCGCTCCTAAACTGCCCCTGCCATTGAAGTCAATGGGCTGCTAGCGGGGGTTAAAAGCACCCCACTAGCGGCCGAAAAGCGCCACTATAACATTGGTAAATCGCCGCTAAAATTACCGTAATTTACCGCTAACACCCCCCGCCCCAGTGTGTGAAAGAGCAGCCTAATGGTGGTCTGAAAGCAGCTTCACCCAAAGCTGTTCCTTAAAGTGGCACTTTTTTCTCCAAAAATAATCCATACATATCCACTACCTAAAGTAGAATTGCAGCCCAACACCAACTAGTCTTAAAATAGTTCCCTTCCCTTTCCAGCTTCCTATGCTGCCTAACCCATGTAATAAAGATGTTTGTACCTATTTTTAATCTGCTTCGGTCCAGTTGCATGAGCCGCTGTTTTAGTCAGTGGTGGCTGCAGAGCGAGAAAGGAGTGTTTGGCAATGGTTGGGAATTCCGGGAGCCATAACGTCACTCATAGTCACTCGCAGCTGATGTCGGTAGCAGGAGGGGGTAAGGAGCATTTTTAGGACTAGTAAGTGTTGGGCTGGAAATCTCCTTTAATGGCCCAGTAATCTAATTTTCATGAATTTGTTTCTTACTGTGTTTTCTGTCCCCTTGTAACATCATCCACAAGCTCCCGAACCTCTCCTTTTCCCTCTCACTTGAATTTGTTCAGAATGAGCAGTGCATGTCAGTTGCGGTTACAATTCTAAGTTCCTCGTCCACCCCGTGAGTGAGCAAGAGAGTGTGTCTGCAGTCTTACATACAGTGGGACCATTGAGAACAAACGTAGCCACCCTCTAACAGGAAGTTGGATCACTGCTGCAAAAAAGAGGAAACTGGCAGCAGTAGAAGGTCCTTTTTTTAAAAAAATTTAAAGTGGCACTAAACACTGTTTAATTTACATTCACCCTTCTCGTTCTGTATGTGGATGATGGCACTGTAATTATTTTAATGAAAAAAACCCATCCAAGTACCTTTTTCCTAATCAATATACAGTTGTCACATGACCAAGCTCTTTCCCAACCTGTCTACAGGAAAACCATGGCATGAGGAGCTTCTTGTCCTCTGCTGCTGGTCACATGTTCAAATAATAAAAAAAAAAAACACAGCCTTTGGGATACAAAGTAAAAATAGTTAATATCAATAAACTGTTTTAAATTGTCATACAAATATATATTTGAAATCAAATCTTTATTATTTTTTGGCAATAACATGGTATGGCTGGATTTCTGCCAGTCACGGGCTGTGCCACTCCCCTCAAGCCTGTGTCTTAGAATAATGGGGAGATGAAGCCTCTATCAATCAAGATGTAATATCCCACCCCCATTGTGTTTAGTTGGTTAGTGGGCATGGAGGAGGGAGGGAGTGGCCTGTCATTTACCACTGTGTATACGCCCACATGTGTGAGTCTATAGTCATATGGGCTGCTCCGATGTGATAGGGAGGAAATGCTCATGGTAGAAATTACATTGAAAGCTGAGCATGTGCACTAGCTGCCAACACTGCTCTACAAAACCCCCAACTGCAGTGGGGACATGAACAGGAGGGGGAGAGCCAGAACAGCAGGATCAACCAAATTTTTGAAGAATACAGAAAATGAATCCCATAATGACTGAGAGCATATGAACAGCATGTAATACACCATTTTTAATAGTTTTTGCAGGCAGGAATAATGATTTCCTCAGGACGGTAAACTGGGCAGTTGCTCACAGTTCTCTGATGGTGTCACAGTCTTGCCCTTTGCTGTGGTTGCAAATCTATGTTACTCCTCTGAGTAATTTTTCTGAGATACTGCATTTTGGGTTTTCACTAGCTATAAGTCATAAAACTCAAAATTAAAAGAAAGAAATGCTTGAAATATATCACTCTGTGTGTAATTAATCTATATAATATACGAGTTTCACTTTTTGAATTGAATTACTGAAATAAATTAACTTTTTGATATTCTAATTTTTTGAGATGCACCTGTACATGGAGTCAGACTAAACATACACATTTTAAAATCACCTAAAATTAATGTATGGTCAATGTCATATTGTTCTTATGCTAAATGTAACGGCGCCGGTGGTAACCAGTGTCACAGGCTGGGTTGAGACAGGCACACCGGCGCCGTCAGACGGGACAAAGAGACAAGTGTAACACACTCCGGCATTTAGGATCGCCCCCTGTGGAGCCCTGCTGCCCACCACACAGCCTCCCGGACGGATTTTTTACCTGATGTGCCTGTATCTACCTTACTCTGACTGAGTGCATTTTAACCTGTAATAAAATGTTTATGCTTCAGTACTGCACTTAGGTCGGCGCTGCTTTTCTTCCTTTTTATCTCCCTCCAAAGGTGAATTCTGCCCTTCAAGCATGCTGCCTCCTGTGTTTGTATCAGTTATTGTTCCCTTCCCGCCCAGCGGCTCACATCCCGCCCTGCCCAGCGGCTCATGTCCCGCCCGGCGCCTCACGTCCCGCCCTGCCCAGTGGCTCATGTCCCACCCGGCACCTCACGTCCAACCCTGCCCATCGGCTCCCATCCCGCCCTGCCCATCGGCTCGCCTCCTGCCCATCGGCTCACGTCCTGCCCAGCGGCTCCCGTCCCGCCCAGCTCCGCGGCTCCCGTCCTGGCCTGCACTACCTCCCTGTCAGACTTGTGCAGCTCAGAGCCGAGTGAAGTGTTCGGCCGGAACTGCACTGTGGAAAAAAGCCTGGAGAGGAGGTGAGTGCACTGGAAACTATGGAGGGGAGGTGGGGCGGGGCGAGTGGCACCTGCAGGCAGGGGGAAGTGACAGCTGTGGACCGCAGTGGGGGTGAATTTGTGAAGAGGGGGGTGAAGTTGTTAGAGCTGGAAAGGGGGACAGTTTGTGCAAAGTGCTGAGTATTTGCTGGGGGGGGCAGGTGGTACAGTGGCAAGAGCTGGTAAGGGGGGGGCACGTTGTTTGAAGGTGACAGGGGGTGAGGAGGTGAAAGTTGGAGAGCTGAAGGGATGAAAGCTGTGGATTGGGGTAATCTGTAGATGGGGGTGCAGTAGTGAAATGTGGAAGGGGGGTAGAGGCAAGCTGTAGTTGTGGACTGGGAGTGTAAGCTGTAGATGTGGGGGCTGCAGAGTTGAGTTGTTGACAGGGGGTACTAAGGTGAGTTGTGGGGGGTGCTAAGATGACATGTGGACAGGGGTGCAGAATTGCTGAGGGACAGGGGACAGAAGAGGTGAGCCGTGGACAAGAGGGAAGAAGAGGTGAGCAGAGAACAGGAGGGAAGAAGAGGTGAGCCACGGACAGGAGGGAAGAAGAGGTGAGCCGTGAACAGGAGGGAAGAAGAGGAGAGCCGTGGACAGGAGGGAAGAAGAGGTGAGCCGTGGATAGGAGGGAAGACGTGGTGAGCCATGGATAGGAGGGAAGAAGTGGTGAGCCGTGGACAGGAGGGAAGAAGAGGTGAGCCGTGGACAGGAGGAAAGAAGAGGTGAGCCGTGGACAGGAGGGAAAAAGAGGTGAGCCGTGGACAGGAGGGAAGAAGAGGTTAGCCGTGGACAGGAGGGAAGAAGAGGTGAGCCGTGGACAGGAGGGAAGAAGTGGTGAGCCGTGGACAGGAGGGAAGAAGAGGTGAGCCATGGACAGGAGGGAAGAAGAGGTGAGCCGCTGATAGGAGGGAAGAAGAGGTGAGCCGCGGACAGGAGGGAAGAAAAGGTGAGCCGCGGACAGGAGGGAAGAAGAGGTGAGCCGCGGATAGGAGCGAAGAAGAGGTGAGCCGTGGACAGGAGGGAAGAAGAGGTGAGCCGTGGACAAGAGGGAAGAAGAGGTGAGCCGTGGACAGGAGGGAAGAAGAGGTGAGCTGTGGACAAGAGGGAAGAAGAGGTGAGCAGAGAACAGGAGGGAAGAAGAGGTGAGCCACGGACAGGAGGGAAGAAGAGGTGAGCCGTGAACAGGAGGGAAGAAGAGGAGAGCCGTGGACAGGAGGGAAGAAGAGGTGAGCCGTGGATAGGAGGGAAGAAGTGGTGAGCCGTGAATAGGAGGGAAGAAGTGGTGAGCCATGGACAGGAGGGAAGAAGAGGTGGGCTGTGAACAGGAGGGAAGAAGAGGTGAGCCGTGGACAGGAGGAAAGAAGAGGTGAGCCGTGGACAGGAGGAAAGAAGAGGTGAGCCGTGGACAGGAGGGAAGAAGAGGTGAGCTGTAGACAGGAGGGAAGAAGAGGTGAGCCGTGGACAGGAGGGAAGAAGAGGTGAGCCGTGGACAGGAGGGAAGAAGAGGTGAGCCGTGGACAGGAGGGAAGAAGAGGTGGGCCGTGGACAGGAGGGAAGAAGAGGTGAGCCGTGGACAGGAGGGAAGAAGAGGTGAGCCGTGGATAGGAGGGAAGAAGTGGTGAGCCATGGACAGGAGGGAAGAAGAGGTGAGCCGTGGACAGGAGGGAAGAAAAGGTGAGCCGTGGACAGGAGGGAAGAAGAGGTGAGCCGTGGACAGGAGGGAAGAAGAGGTTAGCTGTGGATAGGAGGGAAGAAGTAGTGAGCCATGGACAGGAGGGAAGAAGAGGTGAGCCATGGACAGGAGGGAAGAAGAGGTGAGCCGCAGAGAGGAGGGAAGAAGAGGTGAGCCGTGGACAGGAGGGAAGAAAAGGTGAGCCGCGGACCGGAGGGAAGAAGAGGTGAGCCGCTGATAGGAGGGAAGAAGAGGTGAGCCGCGGATAGGAGGGAAGAAGTGGTGAGCCGTGGATAGGAGGGAAGAAGTGGTGAGCCGTGGACAGGAGGAAAGAAGAGGTTAACTGTGGACAGGAGGGAAGAAGAGGTGAGTCGTGGACAGGAAGGAAAAATAGGTGAGCCGTGGATAGGAGGGAAAAAGTGGTGAGCCGTGGACAGGAGGGAAGAAGAGGTGAGCCGAGAACAGGAGGGAAGAAGAGGAGAGCCGTGGACAGGAGGGAAGAAGAGGTGAGCCGTGGATAGGAGGGAAGAAGTGGTGAGCCGTGAATAGGAGGGAAGAAGTGGTGAGCCATGGACAGGAGGGAAGAAGAGGTGGGCTGTGAACAGGAGGGAAGAAGAGGTGAGCCTTGGACAGGAGGAAAGAAGAGGTGAGCCGTGGACAGGAGGAAAGAAGAGGTGAGCCGTGGACAGGAGGGAAGAAGAGGTGAGCCGTGGACAGGAGGTAAGAAGAGGTGAGCCGTGGACAGGAGGGAAGAAGAGGTGAGCCGTGGACAGGAGGGAAGAAGAGGTGAGCCGTGGACAGGAGGGAAGAAGAGGTGAGCCGTGGACAGGAGGGAAGAAGAGGTGAGCCGTGGACAGGAGGGAAGAAGAGGTGAGCCGTGGACAGGAGGGAAGAAGAGGTGAGCCATGGATAGGAGGGAAGAAGTGGTGAGCCATGGACAGGAGGGAAGAAGAGGTGAGCCGCGGATAGGAGGGAAGAAGAGGTGAGCCGCGGACAGGAGGGAAGAAGAGGTGAGCCGCGGACAGGAGGGAAGAAGAGGTGAGCCGCGGACAGGAGGGAAGAAGAGGTGAGCCGCGGACAGGAGGGAAGAAGAGGTGAGCCGCGGACAGGAGGGAAGAAAAGGTGAGCCGCGGACAGGAGGGAAGAAGAGGGGAGCCGCGGATAGGAGGGAAGAAGAGGTGAGCCGTGGACAGGAGGGAAGAAGAGGTGAGCCGTGGACAGGAGGGAAGAAGAGGTTAGCTGTGGATAGGAGGGAAGAAGTAGTGAGCCATGGACAGGAGGGAAGAAGAGGTGAGCCATGGACAGGAGGGAAGAAGAGGTGAGCCGCAGAGAGGAGGGAAGAAGAGGTGAGCCGCGGACAGGAGGGAAGAAAAGGTGAGCCGCGGACCGGAGGGAAAAAGAGGTGAGCCGCTGATAGGAGGGAAGAAGAGGTGAGCCGCGGATAGGAGGGAAGAAGTGGTGAGCCGTGGATAGGAGGGAAGAAGAGGTGAGCCGTGGACAGGAGGAAAGAAGAGGTTAACTGTGGACAGGAGGGAAGAAGAGGTGAGCCGTGGACAGGAGGAAAGAAGAGGTGAGCCGTGGACAGGAGGAAAGAAGAGGTGAGCCGTGGACAGGAGGGAAGAAGAGGTGAGCCGTGGACAGGAGGGAAGAAGAGGTGAGCCGTGGACAGGAGGGAAGAAGAGGTGAGCCGTGGACAGGAGGGAAGAAGAGGTGAGCCGTGGACAGGAGGGAAGAAGAGGTGAGCCGTGGACAGGAGGGAAGAAGAGGTGAGCCGTGGACAGGAGGGAAGAAGAGGTGAGCCGTGGACAGGAGGGAAGAAGAGGTGAGCCGTGGACAGGAGGGAAGAAGAGGTGAGCCGTGGACAGGAGGGAAGAAGAGGTGAGCCGTGGATAGGAGGGAAGAAGTGGTGAGCCATGGACAGGAGGGAAGAAGAGGTGAGCCGCGGATAGGAGGGAAGAAGAGGTGAGCCGCGGACAGGAGGGAAGAAGAGGTGAGCCGCGGACAGGAGGGAAGAAGAGGTGAGCCGCGGACAGGAGGGAAGAAGAGGTGAGCCGCGGACAGGAGGGAAGAAAAGGTGAGCCGCGGACAGGAGGGAAGAAGAGGGGAGCCGCGGATAGGAGGGAAGAAGAGGTGAGCCGTGGACAGGAGGGAAGAAGAGGTGAGCCGTGGACAGGAGGGAAGAAGAGGTTAGCTGTGGATAGGAGGGAAGAAGTAGTGAGCCATGGACAGGAGGGAAGAAGAGGTGAGCCATGGACAGGAGGGAAGAAGAGGTGAGCCGCAGAGAGGAGGGAAGAAGAGGTGAGCCGCGGACAGGAGGGAAGAAAAGGTGAGCCGCGGACCGGAGGGAAAAAGAGGTGAGCCGCTGATAGGAGGGAAGAAGAGGTGAGCCGCGGATAGGAGGGAAGAAGTGGTGAGCCGTGGATAGGAGGGAAGAAGTGGTGAGCCGTGGACAGGAGGAAAGAAGAGGTTAACTGTGGACAGGAGGGAAGAAGAGGTGAGCCGTGGACAGGAAGGAAAAATAGGTGAGCCGTGGATAGGAGGGAAAAAGTGGTGAGCCGTGGACAGGAGGGAAGAAGAGGTGAGCCGAGAACAGGAGGGAAGAAGAGGTGAACGAGAACAGGAGGGAAGAAGAGGTGAGCCATGGACAGGAGGAAAGAAGAGGTGAGCCGTGGACAGGAGGGAAAAAGAGGTGAGCAGTGGACAGGAGGGAAGAAGAGATGACCTGTGGATAGGAGGGAAGAAGAGATGACCTGTGGATAGGAGGGAAGAAGAGGTGAGCCGTGGACAGGAGGGATGAAGTGGTGAGTCGTGGACAGGTGGGAAGAAGAGGTGAGCTGTGCACAGGAGGGAAGAACAGGTGAGCCATGGATAGGAGGGAAGAAGTGGTGAGCCGTGGACAGGAGGGAAGAAGAGGTGAGCTGTGGACAGGAGGGAAGAAGTGACCTACGGACAGGGGAAAGAAGAAGTGAGCTGTGGACAGGGGAAAGAGCAGGTGAGCTGTGGATGGGGGGGGGGGGGCAGAAGAAGTTAGCTGCAGACAGGGGGGAAGAAGAGGTGAGCTGTGGAAGGGGGCATAGGTCAGCTGTAGACAAGGTGAAGAATGAATGGGTGGCACAGAGGTGAGCAATAGATGGTTACATTGGGGGAGATATGTAAGTGCTGTCCACCGATTTTTTTTTTTTTCTGTGCCCTGTGTGAAACACACACCTCATCACTGCAGAGTACACTTTACTGATCCCTGTGTGTTATGCGCTGTGTGTTTAAGTGCCTTTTGGGCCTACACGGATTTGGCGCCGCTTTACTTCTCTCCCCGTGGTACAACAGAATTGGGGGTGGAGAGTTGGCTGAGGAGGGTGAGTTCCTGCACCTATTTTCTGAGAAAAAAAGCCATGGACAACACTGAAGAAATGACACTGCTACAATGTAAAGTAGTGAGTGTACAGCTTGTATAACAGTGTAAATGTGTTGTCCACTCAAAATAACTCAACACACAGCCATTAATGTCTAAACCTCTGGCAACAAAAGTGATTACACCCCTAAGTGAAAATGTCCAAATTGAAAAGATGAAAAGATATAATGAAATATTTACAAAAACGTATCACTGGATGAATGCAGGCAATAGTTTTCTATGTGGCATGTTTACAATACACACTGAATTTCTGTGTTCTGGACATGTGCTCTAAAATGCAACATGTTTGCATTTTTTCACACATACATGGATGTAAACATGCATAAACAGAAAATATGTCTTTAAATTCACATTAGGCAGAAAAATGTGCGTTAAAAAAAGTAGTCAAATCATGTATAAAAACATACAGTACAGTATATACTTGCCTATATTCAGCTCGCTCCAGTCCGGTCACATGATCCCGTGTCAGCCAGCGGCGGCTGCAGAGGAATGGAGACAGCGCCCAACAATGGCTATGAAAGCTAGGAGTAATGATGTCACCCATGGGCTCCCAGGGTGCAGCAGTTGTTGGTGGCCCTCCTCTTCCCTGCAGTTGCCTGTGGCTGACACAGGGGAGCTGGATCACATGACCAGACCGAAGCGGGCTGAAAATAGGCAAGTATATACATCTATTTTTTACACAGGTTAGTTAGTGTAGGCGCTAAGAGGGGGAGGGGACATTTTTAACACTAAGTAGGCTTTTTACTTTAACCCCTTCATGCTGTGTATATGCAGCCTCACTGCACTGTTTTTTTTGGGGGTTTTTTGACGTGGGGCCGCATATATATGTATTTCTCCCTTTGTGCTGGGAGCGTGCCGCATGGCGCACTCCCAGCACAGAGACCAGGGTCTCACCAAGAGCCCCAGGCCCCGTACCAGCCATCAGGACCCAAGTCTCCTTATTCCAGGTCACCTGATCGCTGTATAGCCTCTGATTTGCTACTACAGTGATCAGTGATACAGCTGTACACGCAGGACTTGTACTTTACATTGTAGCAAAGTATCATTTCTTCAGTGTTGTCACATGAAAAGATATAATAAAATATTTACAAAAATGTGAGGGGTGTACTCACTTTTGTGAGATACTGTATATATCCACACTCACTGTGTTTCTGCTGACTTTGACTCTTTCTCCACATAATAAAATTCTGTATCATGCAGACAAATGTATTGGATCAAAATCATCAGCACTCGGTCAGATGTTGCCATGTGCTGGACCACTGGATATGCCAACCATCCCTGCACTGTAGCAGTATACTGAGAAAGAGGCAGCAAACACTGCATCAGTCTTGTATAACTGCAAGCCAAAGAAAGTGCAGCAGCTGAAACAGTTAACAATATGTTTCTGCACTCAAATATAAAGAAAGAAGCAGCTGAGGTGACATGAGTTATTGTTAAATGACTGCAGCAATTATGGAGATTTCTCTATACTTAGACTTTTTGTATCCACCTTCATTATAAATCAGCTAACCTTTCAGCCTGTGCAACTTGGCATCCAGCTTTATCACACTGACAGATGCCCAGCTTCAATACAGTCACAAAACTTCCTTGATTTGCCAGTTTTTAATTAGCGTCCATGAATCTATCTCCAGTCGACCACACAGGAAACTGGCTGTCAGAACACATCTCTCTGGTGCATTTCCACCCACTAAGGCAGGGGTGTCAAACTCAATTTCATCACGGGTCGTATCAGCATTATGGTTTCCCTCAAAGGGCCCATGGTATCTATGTATCTGCTCTTCATCATATTAATTGATTGCCTCTGCATTTGATTATACCTGGTTTTAGTAATACCTTAATGCCGCGTACACACAGTCGGACTTTTCGTCTACAAAAGTCCGACGGACGCCGACGGACTAAAGCTGGCTGACAATCCGATCGTGTGTGGGCTTCCCCGGACTTTCAGCGGACTTTTCCAGCCTCAAATCTGACGGACTTTAGATTTGAAACATGCTTCAAATATTTACGTCGTAACTACGCCGGACCCAGAAATCCGCTCGTCTGTGTGCTAGTCCGACGTACAAAAACCCACGCTAGGGTAGCTATTGGCTACTGGCTATCAACTTCCTTATTTTAGTCCAGTGTACGTCATCACGTACGAATCCGTCTGACTTTTGTGTGATCGTATGTAGGCAAGTCCGTTCGTAAGAAAGTCTGCCGCAAGTCCGTCGAAAGTCTGTCGGACAGGCTGTCGGACTTTTGTAGACGAAAAGTCCGACCGTGTGTACGCGGCATTAGGCTTAAAATGATTGTAAAGGTTCATTTTTATTTATTTATTTTTTTAAATAACAAACATGTCATACTTACCTGCTCTGTGCAAGGGTTTTGTACAGAACGGTCCCGATCCTACTTTTCTGGGGTCCCGCAGAGGCCCCGCCAGCTCCTCCTCTTCGGCAAATGTCCCCAAGGAGACCTGATTTCCATGGGGGCACGCTCCCGAGTCTTGCTGATGTGTCCATTGACACAGACAGCAGGCCTCGGCCCCGCCCCTGGTTCACGTTTCACTGGATTTGTTTGACAGCAGTGGGAGCCAATGGCTCCTGCTGCTATCGATCTATCCAATGAGGACCCAAGACAGCGGCTGGAGCTGCTGGGCTCGTGCTCCTCGCTGGAATGATTGTGTTCAGGTAAGAAAAAAAGGGGGACTCTGGGGGGCAACTGCAGCACAGAAGGTTTTTCACCTTAATGCACAGAATGCATTAAGATGAAAAACCATAAGACCTTTACAACTCCTTTAACCGCTTCAGCCCTGGAAGATTTTACCCCCTTCCGGACCGGAGCACTTTTTGCGATTCCGCACTGCTTCGCTTTAACTGACAATTACGTGGTTGTGCGATGTTGTACCCAAACAAAATTGACGTCCTTTTTTTCCCACAAATAGTGCTTTCTTTTGGTGGTATTTGATCACCTCTGCGTTTTTTATTTTTTGGGCTATAAACAAAAAAAGCGACAATTTTGAAAAAAAACGCAATATTTTTTACTTTTTGCTGTAATAAATATCCCCCAAAATTATATTAAAAACATTTTTTTCCTCAGTTTAGGCCGATATGTATTCTTCTACATATTTTTGGTAAAAAAAAACGCAATAAACGTATATTGATTGGTTTGCGCAAAAGTTAAAGCGTCTACAAAATAGGGGATAGTTTTATGGCATTTTTATTATCATTTTTTTTTTTTTGCGAGTAATGGCGGAAATCTGCGATTTTTATCGGGACTGCGACATTATGGCGGACACGTTGGACAATTTTGACACATTCTTGGGACCATTGGCATTTTTACAGCAATCAGTGCTATAAAAATGCATTGATTATTGTAAAAATGTCACTGGCAGTGCAGGGGGTTAACCACTAGGGGGTGATGAAAGGGTTAATGTGTTCCCTATTGTGTGTTCTAACTGAAGACTGACCATATGGTAAAAAAGCACACATACCCAAATATATATATATGCGCACACACACACTATATTACCAAAAGTATTGGGACGCTTGCCTTCACACGCACATGAACTTAATGGCATGCCAGTCTTAGTCCGTAGCATTCAATATTATGTTGGCCCAGCCTTTGCAGCTATAACAGCTTGAACGCTTCTGGGAAGGCTGTGCACAAGGTTTAGGAGTGTGTCTATGGGAATGTTTGACCATTCTTCCAGAAGCGCATTTGTGAGGTCAAGCGCTGATAAGGAGAGAAGGTCTTTTTTTGCAGCTCCCGCTTTAATTCATCCCAAAGGTGTTATATCAGGTTGAGGTCAGGACTCTGTGCAGGCCAGTCAAGTTCCTCCACCGCAAACTCGCTTATCCATGTCTTTTTTTTTTTTCTTTTTTTTTTTTTGCCACCTCAGTGAATCTTATAAGAGACTTAATCCACCTTGTCAGTGTCATCGATGTCCCTTCAACTTTTTCACATCATTGTAGCTTTGTTAGGAAACATGCACAATATTTATTATCAAAACGCAGTAAGTAAAAAGAAAGGTAGAAATAACAGATCGATACTATAGGTCTTTTAACTTTATCTCTCAGCTTCATCCCTATCCCGTCTGATCCCCACCCCCTACCCCCTCACCGTTACCCCCCTCCCCTCCCTCCCACACACGCCCCCCCTCCCCCTCCTTCCCCCCCTCCTCTTTTGTGCACCCTAAGTTATCTTTATTCTTTTTAGTTTAAACTAAATTTTTAGTCGCTCAGTAATGCTCCACCTTTTTTTGAATTCATTCCAACACTGCCAGTTATTATTCTCTCTTATTGTATCGCCATCCCTTCCATATCTATCTTCTTCTATCAGGCGAATACCTTCCACTTCGTTGACCCAATCCCATATTGTTGGGCATTCTACCATCTGCCACTTTTTTGGTATGGTTTTTTTAGCCGCATTTAGCATATGTGGGACCAAGGACTCTTTATACTTTTTGACCTCCCCTCCTATTCCGTGGTATAATACCTTCCAGGGGTCTGCTTTTACTTCTATCTTTGTTATTTCCTTAATAAGCCCCAATATTTTTACCCAGTACCTTTTAATTTCTGGGCAGTTCCACCATAGGTGGGCCATGTTGCCCTCTCCTTTGCATCCCCTCCAACACTCCGATGTTTTATCCCTTTGATATTTGCACATTTTATCAGGGGTGATATACCAACCCGTCAAGATTTTATAATTCATTTCCGTAACATTGGTGTCAATCGAAGAACGATGGGCCAGTTCCAATATTTTTCTTAAAGTGTTGCTATCTATCTGCAATCCTAATTCCCTTTCCCATTTTGTGATGTACGGAGGTACCTCCCCCCTACCCGCCTTCAGCCCCATTTTGTATATTTTGGATATTATACCCTTAGTATTGTTCGCCAGACATAGCCTCTCCAACTCTGAGAGCTCCTTTCCCGACCTTATTGGCCGTGGCAGGCTATCAACAAAATGGCTTAGCTTTAGGTATCTCCATCTATCTATCACCCAATCTTCTCTATTATGCTTTAAATCATGAAACGGAACAATCTTTCCTTCTTTTATTATATCCCTTAACTGTGCCTTTTCCTTCTTGATCCAATTACCACCTATTTCCATTTTCCCTGGTGCGAAATAATCATTTTCCCTAAGTGAAATTAAAGGGGAATTAAATATCTTATTTATTTGTTTATATATTGTGTCCCACGCTTTAATAACCACCTTCGTCAGTGTATGTGTGCTCCCGTCTAATAATCTATAGTGTGGGGGGTTCCAAATTATGTGTCCTAAGTGTGCTTTACTTAATTTATTTTCTATATTCACCCATCTCTTGTATTTATTATCTCTGACCCACTCGATCGCCCTTGACACCAATATTGCCTTATAATACCCCTGAATGTCAGGAACCGCCAAACCTCCTCTTTTTTTTTCCTGTTTTAACGTGTCAAAAGAAATTCTTGCCCTTCTACCTTTCCAAACTGTTTTCCTTATAATTGAATTCAGTTTCTTTAGATAGTACTGAGGTATTGCCAGTGGGAGGATCTGTAGCTTATAAATAATTTTTGGTAACAGGGTCATTTTTATTGCGTTTATGCGACCGAACCACGATAGCGGTTTACCCATTATCCTTTTACTCTCCGCTCTTATTTCATCAAGTAGTGGAATGAAATTTAATTTGTAGATCTTCCCTAATGAGTTTGCTAGTTTTATACCCAAATAGTTTATTTCTTTTTTCCATGTAAATTGGAATTCTCTTTTCAGCTTACTTTCTTCTTTTTTGCCTATATTAATGTTCAATATTTCAGATTTAGCCAAATTTATCTTGAAATTAGACACCTCCGCATACTGTCCAAGAACTTTCAACACATTTGGCATTGTGATTCTCGGGTTGGCTATAAAGAGCAGGACGTCATCTGCAAAGGCCGCGACCTTATGCTCCTCATCTCCAACCCAAAATCCTCTTATATCCGGGTCCTCCCTAATAACCGAGAGCAGCGGCTCCAGTGAGAGGACAAAGAGAAGGGGGGACAGGGGACAACCCTGTCTCGTCCCGTTTTCCATTTCGAACGTGGCCGACGAGGACCCATTAATTTTTATCGAGGCCGTAGGGTGATTATACAGAGCCTGGATCCATCCCATCATCCTCGGCCCCAATCCCATATGTTTAAGGGTTTGGAACAGGAACCCCCAGTCCACCCTGTCAAACGCTTTTTCTGCGTCTATAGACAAGAGTAGACCCGGGGGCCCCTGATCCTTGATGTTCTGCAGAAGTAGAAGGGTGCGCACCCCATTATCCCTCCCTTCTCTATTTGGGGTAAATCCTACTTGATCCGGGTGTATCCATTCGCTCATCCCTCCTTTTAACCGATTAGCTAATACTCTGGCATATAGTTTTACATCTGTGTTGATCAATGATATAGGCCTATAGCTAGAGCAAATCGTCAAGTCCTTCCCCTCTTTTGGAATAACCGTGATCTCGGCTTTCAGCGCCTCCCTACTTAGCTCAAACTCCGTACCCAGACCGTTCATATATTCGCAAAGTCTAGGGATTAGTATATCTTTAAATTTTTTATAGTAAAGAGAGGTGAATCCATCAGGGCCCGGGCTTTTACCCGGAGCTGACTCCCCTAATGCTATATTAATCTCTTCTATTGTTATAGGACTTTCTATATTATCCTTACAGTTCTCAGTGATTTTAGGGAGATTTGCTTTCCTCAAGAATTCTCCTATCTTCGCTATATGGGATCTATCCTGATTTTTTTTTTCCCCTACTGTATATAATTCTTTATAATACTTCCTAAAGGCTTCCCCTATTTCATTTGTAGTGTGAACCATGCCTCCTTTGCCATTTTGAATTCATTCAATATAATTTCTAGCTTTCTTTCTTCGCAGTATTTTGGCTAATAGTCGGCTGCTCTTATTCCTACCCTGATATCTTTTTTTTGCCACTTTATAAAATACTTTTTTTGTTTCTTTATCTAACCGGTCTTTTAGTTCTTTTCTTTTTAAGGTTAAATTTTGGTACACCCTCTTATCTTGGCCTGGTCCTTTCTTATGCTCCTGCTCTAGTTCATATATTTCTTCAGTTAATTTCTTTATTTCTTCTCTTGTTTCTCTTTTCCTCCTTGCTCCCAGTTTTATTAAGATCCCCCTAATGTAGGCCTTGTGGGCCTCCCACAGGAAGGACCCGGAAATCTCTCCTGTGTCATTTATTAGAAAGTATTTTTTTAACTCCTGTTCAACTATTCTTAGGTTTGTTTCATCTTGAATTAGATCTTCGTTTAATCTCCATGTTACCGGGACTCTTTGGGAATTAGAGACACACAATTTCATACTAACTGGGGCATGGTCCGACAGTGTTATGGTCCCTATCTTAGATTCTACAACTCTATCGAGAAGTGAATGCTCAATCCACACATAATCAATCCTAGAGTACGTCCCGTGCACTGGGGAGTAGAATGAGTAATCCTTGTTATTGGGGTTCATAATCCTCCATACATCTACCAGTTGGCAAGAATGGAGCTTTCGTTTTAACTTTTTCAGATTCACATTCATCTTCCCCAGTGCACACGACGTACTATCCATCCTTGGATCCATACAGAGGTTTAGATCTCCCATCAGTATTAGACCCCCCTTTTTAAACTCCATTAATTTTTCCAATGTGTTTTCTAGAAAACCACTGGCCTCCTTGTTTGGCGCATACACATTGGCTAATGTACATTCCCATCCCTCAAGGGAACCTTTCAGAAAAATGTACCTTCCCCCTGGATCTATTAATCTCCCCTCTTCCTTGAAATTCACCTCTTTTGCTATTCCTATTGCCACTCCTCTTGCCCTTTTAGTTATTGTTTCCCCATAGAACCAGTTTGGAAAAGCTTTTGACCATAGCTTCGTGCTAGAACCGTATGTCAAGTGGGTTTCTTGGAGAAACACCACGTCCGCTTTGTATCTCTCCAGTTCCCCCAAAATCTTATGTCGTTTCCCAGCCGTATTGAGACCTCTAACATTATAAGTAATGAAATTTAACTTCCTCATCACATTACATATTTCTTGGGTTACGCTTGCATTACTGTGTTGACCTTAGGTTTTTTTCCTTTTTCTTTTTTTCCTTAACTCTGTGCACATACTCCCTTGTCCCCCCCTCCCTCCCCCTCTCCAATCCCTCCCCCCCCTGCCACCTTTTGGCCCCCCATTCTCCAAGCGCTATGGATACCATAGAGCGTAGAAAATCTCCTATTTGAGGTGAGACTTCGAACGTGCCCCTCCCCCCCTCCTATATGATGGTATTAACAGAAAAGGGTAAGCCGGCATCCACGTTGGCTCCTCCCCCATTCTCTCCACCGCTCCACCCCTCACCCAGACAGACCTCTTTCTTATCTTCCCCCATTACCCCTTTCCTCCACCTATCCCTTTTCACCCTTCCCCCCCACCCCCAACCCCCCCCCCAAGCAAGTCCAAAGTTAGACTTCCTCCCAGCCCGGCAATTTTAGTTCTTGTATGCCCAACTTATCACAAAAGTCCTTTAATTCTTCAGGGAACCTTAATCTTGCTGATCTTCCGTCTCTATATCCCATTAAACACGCCGGGAACCCCCAGCTATATTTTATGTTCTGTCCTCTCATCTGGTCTAGCAGAGGTTTCATGAGCCTTCTCCTTGCTAGAGTTTCGGGTGCAAGATCCGTATACACCTGGATCTCAAATCCTTCAAAATTTAGAGGGGGTTTGATTCTTATTTTAGATAGAATTGCCACTTTATCCTCGTAAAATCTAAATCTGATTATTACGTCTCTAGGCCTCGGGGGATCTTTATTGTATAATCTTCCAACTCGGTGGATCCTTTCTATCTTAGGGAATTCTACCGCCTCTTCTCCAAAGAGTGGTCCCAAGATTTCAGAAGCAATCTTCTTGAGATCTTCCCCTTTATTTTCCGGAATGGAGCGGAGTCTTAGATTCTGTCTTCTATCCCGATTTTCCTGATCCTCGATCTTATAGAGAATTTCCCTCTGGTTCTGTCTAGAAATCTTTAATTGCTCTTTAAGGTTCCTCACCTCCAGATCTAATTCATCCGTTTTTTTCTCGGTTGTTTCTACTCTTTCTAAGAGGCTTCCCAGATCTGCTCTCACCAGGCCTATTTCAGATTTTATTGCGTTCTCCATTTTTTGGAGCATATTAGTCAATTCCTCTTTAGCAAGCATCTGGGCACTTATTCTTCTACCTTCCCCTCGGCTTATTTCCATCTCACCTTCCATTAGGGAGTTTTCTCTTGATTGCACCTTCTTATCTTCCCCTTTATTTGGTGTTCCCCCTTTGTTCTCTGTCCTTGAACCTCCTTGGGCCTCTAGGTCCCCCCCTCTTGGGCTGGCTCCTTGAGACATATATTGTTTTATTGTGCTGCCCCCGGTCTTATCCTTCGGGGTTTTAGGTACTCCCCCTTTTCCTGACTTAGCTGCAGTTTTATTCATTGTTCCTCTCTTCTTTACCCCTCCTGCCCGTTTCCCCAGCTTGATTTAACCCTAAACCTTCCTCTATGGGAACGGTCTCCCAAAAAAAAAAAAAAAAATGAGAGAAAAAGGGAAAAACTAGGGGGTGAGGGGGGGGGGGTATTTTTATCCCCCAGGAGCCTTTTATACATAGAAAAGGGAAGAAGAAGAAAATTAGGGGACTGTAATTATTATATCAGCAGCAGAAAAGTTCACGTCTCTCCGCTCCCCCACTAGGAGATAATTTCAGTCCGTCTTTCCTTACTCTTGACCTCCTTTAATCCCTCTTTCAAATAAGTGGTCTTTTACAATCCTCCCGTACAGATGGACCTTATCATTTATACAGTTAGTCATTACATTTTACTTTCCTTTAGCTGAGATATATATCGAATATTTCTTGCATCTTATATCCTCCTCCTTTTCACCACATTTCTTCACTGCATGGGACACACTTACCAACATCCCCTCCTTAATACTTCAAATGCTTACGCCTTTGTTTCAATCCGCAAGGTAGTGTTGTTATTTAATTACCTTCTCCTATCTTCTTTGAATCCTCTCGTTCCACTTACATGTCAGTATACATCAAGTGAGAGAAGGCAAGGAGGAAGGGAACAAAAAAGAGAGGAAAGTTTGTACTTTACCAAAGTCCTGGGCTGCTTGTATTCGTTGCTGTACACTCTCCTTTACATCCGGTATCTCACCTGGGGAGAGTTACAGGGTGGGGGGGGGCGGGAGCCACAAGCCTACCCGACCTCCGACGATCGCAGTCCGCCTCTATGCTTGTCAGCACAGTCGCTTTCCTCCACGCAATCCCTCGGCGGTGTCAGCAGCGTTGTGAGGGGTGCAGAGGAACGCTCGCTTTCCCCTCCTTACAGATCCTCTCCACTTCGGCTTCCGGAGGTCTTCCTTCCTCTCCTGGGATCTTGCATGGTCCTCTCAGCACTGATCGTCAGCCTGGGGGGGATCGTGAGCAGCGGAGATCCTGGGAGAGCCCGCTTCCTCCTCCGGGTGACACGCTCTCCTCCCTCCCTCCGTGACGCACGTTACGTCATCACGCTACGTGAACCCCGCTGACTTTTTTTTTGCATGTTTCCTTTACCAGGCTTATCCATGTCTTTATGAACCTTGCTTTGTGCACTGGCGTGCAGTTATGTTGGACCAAGAAGGGGCCATCCCCAAACTGTTCCCACAAAGTTGGAAGCATGAAATTGTCCAAAATTTCTTGGTATGCTGACACCTTAAGAGCTTCCTTCACTAGAACTAAGGGGACAAGCCTAACTCCTGAAAAACAACCCCACACCGTAATCCCCCCTCCACCAAAGGATTTGGACCAGTAAACAAAGCATGGTCCATAAAAACATGGATGAGTGAGTTTGAGGTGGAGGAACTTGACTGGTCGGCACAGAATCCTGACCTCAACCCGATAGAACACCTTTTGGATGAATTAGAGAGGAGACTGCGAGCCAGGCCTTCTCGTCCAAATCAATGCCTGACCTCACAAATGCGCTTCTGGAAGAATGGTCAAACATTCCCATAGACACACTCCTAAACCTTGTGGGCAGCCTTCCCAGAAGAGTTGAAGCTGTTAAAGCTGCAAAGGGTAGGCCAACTGTGTAATGAACCCTATGGACTAAGACTGGGATGCCATTAAAGTTCTTGTGCGTGTAAAGGCAGGTGTCCCAATACTTTTTTGGTATCAAGTGTAGATCCTTTCGGCACAAAGCTCAGGTGTTAGACTAATATACATCAATTCATATTGAATATAGTGCCCCCTGAACCTTATTCATCCCCTTGATGTATTTTAATCATGTGTTTTTCCCTTCTTTCCTCCAATCTGTACATATTAAGCTCCTGAAGCTTCTCCTGATATATTGAATCCCTCAGGCATTTCAACATTTGTGTTGACCTCTTTTGACCCGTACTGTTTTATCAAAATCTTTTTGTAAGTGAGGTCTCCAGAACTAGACACAGTATTCTAAATGAGGTCTAACTAAACATCTATACAGGGGAATCATTACCTCCTTCCTCTGCTGGTGACCCCTCTAGTGTTAACTCAAGATCTATATAAGGGAATCTGGAATTCCTTCCCCTTGCTGGTGAGCACTCTAGTTATATATCCTAGAATTCTATTTGCTTTTTCTACTACCTGGCCACACTGTTTGCTCATTTTTCAATCATCTGAAGTAAGTACTCTCAAATCGTTTTTTCCCTTTCCGTCATTTCAGGACAGCCACAATAGAGAGATAGTCTCCTCCCCTTCCTCTGGAAACACTGCGCCAGCCCATAAAATCTCTCCTCCCCTGCCAGACCTCAGTTATTAGTGTTTCCTCCGGTGGGGAGACACTGTGCAGAGGAACCAGGCCGGGTGCAGTCAGGGAGATTGTGGCCTCTTTCTAAGAAAATCATCCCTAGGGAAGCAGGGGCTTCCAGGATGAGTGGCGGTACATACCGCAGCTGAAAGCCACCCCTTCCTTGCCGAGCGCGGCATCAGGTCGTGGGGGACCCCTATCGCGTCCACAGGGCCGCAGCAGGGAGACAGTCCGCTCTCCCCTGTATCCATACAGGCCGCAAAATTTGGAACCAGCGGGCCGGACGACGGGTGACGTCATTTCCGGCGGGGGGGCGGACGCTTTCCCTTTGAACCGCGACTTCCGGTTCCGGGTCGCGGGGCTGATAGGGGGCCGGGCTCAGGCTGGAGTGAGTCGCTTCACATGTACTCAGTGTGAGACTCTACACAGGCAACCACCTGCAGTCATGTCTGAGGCAGATGCTGCAGCTCATTCGGACGCTGTCTCCAGCCTTCCAAAGGTAAGAGTTCCCTGGGGAGGGGTCCTCTCTATCTAAGGTTTGCTCTCCCTCCTGTATGGTTCCTTACTTAGAGGGAGGGCAGTCCCCCTGGGTGGTCAGGGGGTGGGGGGGTGAGCGCAGTTCCCTTAAAGTGGATCTGGTACTCCCCCAGGGTTGTTTCCACTTAAACTGGCTGGAAGTAATATGGTTTTTTTGTATGTATTTTCAGAAATCTACAGAAAAAACAAAGTCCACTCATGTCTCTAAAAGGAAGTGTGCCTCTTGTAGAGACAGTTTAGGGGAAGCATGGACTAAAGTTTTATGTCGGCCAGAAGAGCGCTCTGGCTGAAAACTTGGCCGGGGGACACCACCTCCAAGGTCAAATTGTGCGGGATACCCCTGACAGGTGATCTACTCTTTGGCCCTGGTTTAGAGACGGTCTTAGACCGTACAGCGGACAAAAAGAAGTCCTTTCCACCTAAGAGGAAAGCCCCAGCTCAGACGAGAAAGGGGTTTCGTCCGAAAAAAGGCAAGGAATCTCCCAAGCAAGGGAAGAAAACTTGGGGCCAAAGAGGCAAGGGCAGAGGAGGGGCGATTTTTCGCCCTCCTGAGAAGGCCCGTAAAGATCAATGACTCTCTAGGGACGGTGGGAGGAAGACTGGGGGCCTTCCTTCCACATTGGGAGACCCTCTCACCCAATCGATTCATCCTGGGGGTCATAAGAAGGGGGTATCTCTTGGAATTCTCAAGACCACCCCCGCAAAGGTTCCTTGTTACGAAGCTTCCCAGCTGCACAGCAAGGGCCGAAGCTTTGGTGAACGCCCTGAAGGAACTAGAGATTCAGAACGTAGTTCACAGAGTACCAAGGGGGCAGGAAGGAGAGGGGTTCTATTCCCACGTATTTGTGGTGAAAAAGCCCTCGGGAAAATTCAGATTGATTCTGAATTTAAAACCCTTAAACAGGTCAATTTGCTACAAAAAGTTCCGCATGGAGTCAATCTTTACGGTCAGGGCCCTGCTTCCACACAACTGTTATATGGTGTCTCTGGATCTCAGAGACGCATATTTACACGTCCCTATCGCAGAAACCTCCCAGAGGTTCCTCCGTTTAGCAGTAGACCTGCAGGGCACAATACTGCATCTGCAGTTTCAAGCGCTGCCCTTCGGGCTATCCTCCTCGCCCCGCATATTCACAAAAGTACTGGCAGAGGCGTTGGCCTTCCTGCGACTCCAGGGGGTATCAGTTATAGCCTATCTGGACGACCTGCTTCTTTTTGCAGTATCCCCAGAACAGTTGATCAGAGACCTCGATCTAACCAAGAGGGTTCTAACAGGTTTGGGGTGGCTGCTGAACTTAGAAAAGTCCAGTCTCATTCCCTCACAGCGCATTGTGTACCTGGGGTACCTGTTGGACACTACGCTCTCGAGAGTTTTTCTTCCAAGGGAAAAAATTCTAAAACTGGACAGAGCAGTTCTCTCCCTCCAGTGCAACCATCTGGTGTCCAAGAGGTCCATAATGTCAACATTAGGCCTTCTAACTTCTACTCTTCCAGCAGTGCAGTGGGCAGGATTACATTTTCGCCCCCTACAATCATATGTACTAAGAGTATGGGACCACAGTCAGAGGGATCTAGACACCTTAGTACAGGTTCCCCATCAAATAAAGAGATCTCTTTGGTGGTGGAGGAAGGAAGTGAACTTGTCACAGGGACGTCTGTGGCTCATCCCAGCCCCACAGATCCTAACCACGGATGCAAGTGGCAAGGGCTGGGGGGCACATCTGGGATCCCTTCTAGCGCAGGGCACATGGAAGGGCGACGAGCTGCAGAGGTCCTCCAATTGGAAAGAGCTGAGGGCAGTAGGCCTAGCCCTCAGATTCTTCAAAAAGGAACTCCAGGGCCACCATGTACAGGTACGGTCGGACAACTCATCCACCGTGGCCTATATAAACAAGCAGGGAGGCACCAGGAGCGGAAGTCTGCTGGCCCTAGCAGAAGACATTCTAAGCTGGGCCGAGTCCAACACTCTCTCACTCTCAGCGGTTTTTCTGAGAGGGGAGAGGAATATAATCGCAGATTTTCTCAGCCGGAGGAGTGTAAAGGAAGGAGATTGGGCCCTCAACCAGGAGGTTTTCAATCTCATATCCGAGAAATGGGGACCCCCGGAAGTGGATCTTTTCGCTTCAAAAGACAACGCGAAAACCCCCTGTTTTTTCTCCCTAAACGCAGGGGAAGGAGCACGGGGAGTGGACGCATTATCTCAGAGTTGGCATTTCAGGACATGTTATGCCTTCCCTCCTCCGGTACTATTACCGGCGGTTCTGAGGAAGTTTCAGTTAGAAAACACCTCTCTTATTCTGATAGCTCCACATTGGCCGAAAAGGGCATGGTTTTCAATCCTCAGGCAGTTAGCAGCGGAACCTCCCCTTTTCCTTCCACCTCGAAAGGATCTTCTGTCGCAGGGTCCAGTCCTCTGCCCACAGGTGCAGCAGTGGAAATTAGCGGCCTGGCTACTGAGGAGGGTATATTAAGATCCAAGGGATTTTCAGAGAGCTTGATCTCTACCCTCCTCAACAGTAGGAAAAAGGAGACCCGTAAGATTTACAAAAAGGTCTGGCTCCTTTTCTACAAATGGTGCATAGAAAACTCCTTCTCGGTGCAGAGTCCCGTAGCTGTGTTGGAATTTCTGCAGTGTGGAGCGGATAAGGGTTTATCTGTAGCTACCCTTAAAAGTCAGGTTTCAGCACTCAGTGCTTACCTGGAGAAGTCTCTGGCTACCAATCCATGGGTGGTCAGATTCTTTAAGGCACTATCAAGACAGAGACCTACCAAGGGTTCTCCCTTTCCCGGGTGGGACCTATCTCTGGTTTTACAGAGCCTTACGGGAAGTCCCTTTGAGCCATTGGACAAGTGCCTGTTAAAGGAACTTACCCTAAAAACAGTATTTTTAGTTGCAGTAACAACTGCCAGGAGGGTCAGCGAAATTGAGGCGTTATCAATTAGACCTCCTTTTTGTGTTATTTTGCCAGACAGGATAGTCCTTAAGACTGATCCAGCTTTTTTGCCAAAGGTGGCGTCAAGCTTTCATAGAAGCCAGGAAATAGTCCTACCCTCGTTTTGTCCCAATCCTTCAGGTGAAAGGGAACTAAGATTTCATTTTTTAGATGTAAGGAGAAGTATCCTACAATACCTAGAGATGACTAAGTCAATAAGGAAGTCTGATTCTCTATTTATTTTATTTTCTGGGGCCAGAAAGGGTCTCAGAGCGTCCCGACGCACGATTGCCAGGTGGCTTAGATTAGCTATTGGGCAGGCATATTCTTTAGCGGGGAAGGAGGTCCCTAGAGGCATAAAGGCACACTCCATCAGAGCAGTGGCAACTTCCCAGGCAGAGAAGGCTGGAGCAACGCCAGAGCAAATATGCAAGGCAGCAACATGGTCCAGCTACTCCACTTTTGTTAGACATTACAGAGTGGACCTGGTGGCGGCAGGTGAGCAGGCTTTTGGGCGAAAAGTTCTGCAAGCTGTAGTCCCACCCTAATTGGTAAGTGCTCGATTATCCTCTCTATTGTGGCTGTCCTGAAATGACGGAAAGGGAAAATTAAAGTTACGTACCGGTAACGTCTTTTCCTGTAGTCTTTCAGGACAGCCCTAGTTACCCACCCTAAGCTTGGGGGGGTCTTATTAAAGACCAGAACGCAATATGGTAATGATATTGATTGGTATGTTATTAATGTGTTCTTGTGTCTCCCCAGCGGCCGGAGGTACTCTTGAAAGAACTGAGGTCTGGCAGGGGAGGAGAGATTTTATGGGCTGGCGCAGTGTTTCCAGAGGAAGGGGAGGAGACTATCTCTCTATTGTGGCTGTCCTGAAAGACTACAGGAAAAGACGTTACCGGTACGTAACTTTAATTTTTTCCACTGTACCCCCAATATTGTATTCTACCAAGGGATTCTTGTTCCCCAGGTGCATCGTTTTTCATTTAGAATCTTTGAACTGCAGTTTACACTGTTTTGATACATTTTCCAGCAATGCGAAATTATGTTCCATGTTACAGACACTTTCAGGGATATCAATCCTATTGCACGCCATTGTGCTTCAGCAGAAAGACATACCTTACTCACCAACCCTTTAGCTATATCACTTACAAATAGATAAAATAGAATAGGACTAGTACAGAGCCCTGTGGTACACCACTAGTGACTGGTCTCTTTTCTGCTCTGTACCACACTCTGGTATCTATCCTTAAGCCAACTGCAAATTCACTGAACCACCCAAGGGTAGCTTGTACAAATTTTTTTTTTTGTTTAGATCATTATGTGGAACTGTATCAGACACTTTGCTGAAATAAAGATAGGCTATGTCCACAGCACGACCCTGGTCCTAATTAGTCAAAAAATTTGGCCGGATTAGTCTGACATTGGGGTTGATTTACTAAAGGCAACTCGACTGTGCACTTTGCAGTTGCTCCAGAGCTTAGTAAATGAAGTAAAGCTCAACTTTACAAAGACTACCCAATCACGTGCAAGAAAAATCAAAAGAAACAGCATTTTTGCTTGCGCATGATTGTATGATGGAAGTCAGCAAAGCTTCTGCTCATTTACAACTAAGCTCTGGAGCAACTGCTCTTGCAGAGTGCAACTGCACTTTACAAAGTGCACAGTATATTTGCCTTTAATAAATCAACCTTCCCATCTGCCCTCGGTAAAGCAATGCTGCTTTCGGTCTAGCAAGATGTGTGTTTCTAAGTGATCAATGATCTATCTTGTTAGGAGTGATTCCATTAACTTGACCACAAGTTTCGGAAGTTTCCCTTTAGCGGTTAGAACTATCATCCTACACATACTGTTTGCAGCTCAAATCTCCATAGCTAAAGAATGGAAGTCTGCAAATATACCTACACTGGAGACAGTAATTACTAGAGTAAATATGCAGTGCCATCTCCAAAAATTGATAGCCTACAAAGAACATTGGGCACATATACAGTGGAGAAAATAATTATTTGATCCCCTGCAGATTTTGTAAGTTTGTCCACTTACAAAGAAATGAAAGGTCTATAATATTTTATCATAAGTGTATTTTTTTTTTTAAGGAAACTTTTATTGAGTTTTACATATTATTTTACAATAACATCATGAGTATTATCTGATGCAAATGCCAAAAATCACAAAATAACATGGGAAATTACATAATGGGATGAAGGGGATAGGATGGGATTGGGGGAAAGGAGGGGGAGGGTAAAAGGAGAAGGGCCATTAAACCTGAGGTTAAGCATTTCCATACCAGGAGCTAGGAGTTAACCCAGATGAAACACAGATGTGCACGAAAAGAATACAAGGCATAATCTAGTATCATGGGATACTAGTGTAATACAGCAAACAACACTATAACCTAATTGTCTTTTCATTGGTGGCAAATAAGCTAGCACCTCTAGTTTTGTGGGAGATTGAGGGAGCACAATGCAGGAGTGATGGCTATAGCACTGTCAGAGTCTGGGAGGACTTTAGCAATGTAAGGGTGCAATCTTCGGAGGGGATATGGAAGTCCATTGTTTGAGTGTGGCTCTTCTCGCCACCATAAAGCAGGTCGCAAGCCAGGCTTTGTTGCGTGATACAATTGACCAGTTTGCATTCAAGTGGCCTGGGCATAAGCCATCTAAGAAGCCTAAAAGTAAGACGGGAGTGTCTTTGCAAGGTTGGTAGCCTGTGTTCTTGGCAGCAAAGTTCTCCACTTGGTCCCAGAAACTTGAAATCTGTTGGTAGGGCCACAGTCTGTGGAACAATGGGGTTTGTTCCATTTACATCAAGGGCACTGCTGCTGCCCCTTTATTTGAGAGGATAATAGAAAAGGGATGTAGGCATGATGCATGATTTGAAATTGCTGCTCTCGCCAGAATTAGTTGGTGACGAAAGCACAGGTGGTGTTATAGCCAGCAAGGATATAGTCCAGAGCCTCTGGTGAGCTGAGTTCCTTAACCCAGGAGGCGGTCGAGCAGAGGTGCAGTGGCTTGGTAAGACGAGAGTTCAGGGGTTTGTAGATATCTGAGAGATTTAGGCGGTTGTGGTGTAAAAGATTGTCTAAAAGTGAGATATGAAATCAACATTCCCTGGAAGTGCAAACATTGACTATAAAGTTAACTGCTTGCTGAGCGTACAAAAGGGTGGTGCGCAGGCAGGTGATATTGACTCATGAGTTGTGGGAAAGGCAAGGCTTTACCAGAGGAGGCGTCAAAAGGGTGGATAAAGTGTCTCAGACCTTGGGTAGCTCAAAAGGCATGAGCTGCATGTTGCTGCGCCTGCGGAAACCTAGGATGCCTGTGGATAGGAAGGTGGCGGGAGGAGAAAGGAGAAAACCCCAATTTTTTTCTAGCATCCCTCCAGGCCACCAATGTATCTCGTATAAGCAGTTTGTGCTTCACATTCGGGGGGAGGCGTGCAGCAAGGCGGATAGGCCAAACGTTTCTACCATTTCGGATTCAAGCTCCAATCTAACCCCACTTTTAAGAGGCAAGCTAAATTATACACCCTGGTATTTGGCAGATTTACCCCCCCTTCAGGTTTAGGTAGGAATTATTTCTGGAGTGATATGAGGGGACGTGGACCACGCCATATACAGACCGTAAGGGCTTTGTGGAGTTTTTGGAGTTGTTTGTGTCTTCATAACTTTGGTATGGTTTAGAGGGGGTAAAGAAGTTTAGGGAAGCTAACCATTTTGAAAAGGTGACACCGCCCAAAGAATGTGAGGGGATGTTCAGCCCAGTTCTCCTATCAACTTCGAAATGACTGCGGTGTAGTGAAGGTGGTATAGAGAGGAAGAGAGTTTACCTATTTTGATCCCTAAGTAGGTAATATGTGACTTGGCTATAGGGAAAACCTATGTTGTCACCCATGGAGGTTGAGAAGCATGATAAAGTGGTAGGATTTCACTCCTGGAGAAGTTTATCCTTAACCCTATACAGACCCGGAAGCAAGAAAAAATTTCTTGGATGTGGAGCATATCTGACTTAGGGTCAGAGGTAAAAATGAAGATATCATCAGTAAATAATGCTGTGTGCAGTTTGTGATTGCCCACCGTGACCCCATGTAGACGGGCATGAAACAAGAGATGTAGGGACAGGGGTTCTAAGGCTAGGTTAAAAAGGAGGGGGGACAGGGGGCACCCTTAACTAGTGCCTTTGTGTAACTGGATTTTGGTAGAGATGCGACTCGCAGCAATCACAAATGCTCATGGGGCCAAGTACATAGTAGTGCCTAAATGAAGAAAGGGGCCAGAGAATCTGAAACTCCGAATGACCAACTGCAACCATTGAAAGCTAACATTGTAAAACGCTTTCTCTGCATTAAGCGTGATAATAGCTACATCGCTGGAGGTGTTGGTCCTTGCGTGTTCCAAAACTGCGAGTACTTTGCAGATATTAGCTGTGACGGAGCACCCTTATGTGATGCCCATCTGTGCTGGGTGAATCAGAGTTGGCAATATTAAAGCTAGCCTATTGGCAATAATTTTGGAAAGTATTTTGAAGTCGATGTTCAGTAGCGAGATCAGTCGGTATGATCCCGGTTCTGTGGGGTCTTTCCCTTTTTTTCTGGATTAACTTGATATGAGCCTAATAGCCCCGAGGGGAGGTATTGTCCTCCATCTAGGATTTATTGATATACAGAAACTAGCAACTGAGAGACAGCACCAGAGGCCAATTTGTAGAGTTCTGACGTATACCTGTCGGGGCCCGGAGCCTTGCCATTGGCCAAAGTCGCAATGGCTGATGAAACCTCAACGAGAGTGACTGGAGCATTCAGTTAGTTTAAGAGTACCTGATCTACCTTTGGGAGAGTGACTTGTCCCAAAAAGTATTTTGCAACAGTGTCATCTGTGGGGCTGTGGCCATATAGATTAGCGTAGAAGCGCTCAAAGATGACGTTAATGTTCTTGGGGACTGAAGTGAGTTTCCCTTGGGTATCTTTCAAGGCTTGCATGTGGGTAGGGTTATAGGGTCCCTTGCACAAAGCTGCCAACAATTTTCCTGCCTTTTTTCAAAATTTGTGATATTGGAGATCTGACAATGATTTATGAATCCTTTCCTGAGCATCAGCCCATAGGTCGGAGCGGGCTTTAGCCTCCCTCCAAACCCTTCTGTGGGTGAGGGAGTTATGTTGTGCTAGCTGTATTTGCGCCGAGCGAAGAGCTGCACTCCCGTCACTAAATTGGTTATGTTCTTTTTGTAGCCTATGGATAATACGAGGATCCTACCACGTAACACTGCGTTTCCTGCCTCCCAGACGAGATTAGGATTGTCTCTGTGGCCAGAATTGGTGGCTACGTAGTCCGACCAAGTGTTTTTTACAATTTTGAGAAGATCCTGATTGTTGGCTAAGTACGACGGGAAGCGCCACGTTCTGACTAAGTTTTGAGGGGTGAAGTCTGTTAGATCAAACGAGACTGGGGCATGGTCAGAGATTGCTATGTCGTGGATGCGAGATCAGTGGTGTGTTGTAGAAGTGTGGAGTTCCAAAGTAAATAGTCAATTCTTGATGAAGTGTGGTGTGGAGGGGAGAAGAATGAATGGTCATTAACATTAAAGTGGGCTAACCTCCAAATATCAACCTGTTGTAGGCTGTCTACAAAGTGCAACAGCGGAGTGTCTACTGTGGGCTTCCGTCTCGGGACTTATCCTCCAAGGGATGCAGCTTCCTGCAAGGGAAGCTTCAGTCTAGCTGTCACTATAAGGCATTCCCCTTGATTGCTGCCGAGCCATAAACTTGCCCTACCCACAATTTACGCATACAGGGGAAACAGGGGAAGTCTGCCTCAGCTAAGTGTGTTTCCTGCAGTAGTGCTATGTCTGTTTTAAGGCATTTTAGGGGTCGCAAGATCGCCATGGGGGGAACGAAGCCCCTTAATATTCCAAGAAATAATTCTCATGTTAGTTTAACATTGTAGGGAGATGTTGGATGCAGAGTGGGATAGATACAATTTGGTTTAAAAGTTGAAAAGGACGGTGTCTCTAAGGTGCAAGCTAGTGTTCTAGCGTATACAAAGTAATTGTTGAATTTCTGGAAGTATAAGCGCATAGTGGTCATGCGGATATGGTATATGTTGCGGGTGCCACGTCCTATCATACTTGTTTAAAGAAAGATAAAAAAAGTTTGGCTTTGGACTTTTTAGGCACAATAATTACTATGTGGATATACTTAAAATTCTAGTTTATTAGAAATTGTTTAAAATATAGAGGTAAAAAAGAAGAACAGATAGAATTCAGCTCATAATCACACATTTACAAGTTATACACTCCATACATAGCCTAATGATGTAGAAAATAATTTGAACAATAATTGGAACTAACAATCCTGTTTACATACGATTGTATTGTATTATATTGTATTGGACCAAAAGCTATGCAGTGGTAACAATTAAATTCTATATTGGCTCGACATGTTGCACGCCACAAGCGCTTCTTCAAGAGCACAGAACTGAATACTGTAATGAACAAAATATTTACAATAAATAATTCACAATGGTATGTTATAATCAATTATAATTGAATAGTAGTATAGTGATATCATAGATTCCAAAAAACTGCCAGTGAGGCCCAACAGGATGTACCTATCCCGCAGGGTCCGGGTAATATTCAAATACTATGGGGACATATGTAACATGGTAATAATGAAAGTATGCATTAAATTATGTAGATGATAAGTCTATTTGTCTCCAACAGAGGTAAAGCTGCTGATGATATATTATGGGGGGGGGAGGGAGGGGGAAGGGAGAGGAGAAGGGGAAGGGGAGAAGGGAAGGAAGGGGGGGAGGAATGGGGGAAGGGAGGGAAAAGGGGGGAGAGGGAAAGGAGGCAAGGGTATATTGCTTAGAAAGATTATTTATTGAAGGTATATATCATGCGTTCTTTGGCAGTATAGTGCCAGTAAGTTAGACAGTGTATGCACCTATGTACACCAAAATATGGTGCATCAGGGGAGGGGATATTTTATGAAATTATTCTCAGTGCATTAGAGTATATAATTAATTTAAATGGGTAATTAATATACCCACTATACGAAGTAATGTTTACCTCTTAAGAGATAGGGTTTGGAAAAACAACTATCCCAACAGGGGTAAAGGGAGTGTAACACAAAATAACATAAACATACCAAACAGAGTGTTGACTTCTCTTTCTTTCATATGTGTATCACCACTGAGGGTACAGCGTTACCGAAGAAGAGAGTGGTGTTTGCCTGCGGGCTTTAAATGATGTAAACCTGATGCAATATTATTTAGCAAATTATTGTGAGCAGACAGTTGGAAGAAGGCTAGGCAAGTGGGGGATCCCGCAAAATACTTTGTAACCAAACACAATGAGGAGAGGGGGCATAACTTGCGGCATGAGGTGTATGATATGGATTCCTTAATAATGGGTAGTCCATCTATAGCTCAGCGGTGCCTGTTCCGACTTAGGTCATCCGCGTAGCAGGGTCTCTTCGAGGGGTCCTTCTTCGAGCTGCGTTGATCCCTATGGCCAAGTGGGCAAGGGGAGATTGCGTGAGAGCGTGGTTCTACTGGCAGATGCGGGTAGTTCTGTAGGTAGTGGGTGCCTTCATCCGGATGTGAAAAAGATTTTGGCTCACCTGACAGATCTGTGAAGCGAAGTATTGCAGGATAGGCCATTGTAAATTTCACCCCCTTCTGAAAGAGAGCCGCACAAATAGGTTGAAAAGCTTTTCTTCACCGTGACACCTCTTGGGAGTAGTTCGCGAACATGAAGAGTTTATGCCCATCCACTTGGAGAGCTTTGGAGTTGCGGAAAGACCGCAGGAGGGCCACTCTGTCCGAGTAGTTGAGATATCAGACTATAACAGGCCGAGGGGAGCGTCTATCATTCGAGGGTGATCCCAGGCGATGAGCCCTTTCTACCAGACATGGAGAAGTGAGCCCTAGGGCAACCAGGATGCGCAAATAACAAATTTTGTGTAGAACGCCAAGAGTGAAAGACTGTGGGAGGCCTATTATCCTCAAATTGTTTTGGTGGAAGCGATTTTCAAGATCGTCCTAATTTTCAAGAATGTATTGCTGGGTTTTTTCATCTTGCTGAACACTCGCCTGGGAACTCTGTACCTCATCCTCAGTGTCAGATTATGGATGTTCAAGTTCTGACAGACTTTTAGCGTGATCCCCAAGTTCCTTTCTCAGTTGAGAAATGCCTGCTGCCATTGCTCTATCTACTGCAGCCGTGATAGTAGGGGAGAGCAGAGCAGCCACAGTCTAAGCTATCTTATTGTATTGTTCCTCAGGGAGTGAAAGACCTGTGGCTGCATGTGGAGGGGGTCTCACCTCTGCACCGCTTGATTCCATGCTATCACTGTCCGCCATATTAGTTGTGAGCATAGCGGGGTCTGAGCGGGAGGCAGCCCGGATGGTGGAGCCGCTGTGGATTAAATATTGGTCCATCCGCTGGTTCTGGAGGTGGTAGAGGGAGAGTAGTGAGACAAGGAAGCGCCCGCATGGCTGCAGGGAATGGCTTTGTATGCCGATTGTTCCAGAGCCGATGAGACTCACTCCTAACACATGAGGCGCCGGAACCAGAAGTGATGGGTGTATTTTTAATGCCAGAGACAGAATATGAACCAAAAATCCAGAAAAAACACATGATACAAATGTAATAAATTGAGTTGCAGTTCAGTGAGTAAAATAAGTATTTGATCCCCTACCAACTAATAATTCTTATCTCTTATAGACTCTTATAGACTGGCTACAGTATGTGCTCATGTGGTATACAGATTAGTCCTGTCAGTGTAAGAAGGTGCGCCTAACAGCAACTCATTATGTGTATAAAAGACACCTGTCCACAGAATCTTTCTTCTCTTCAAACCCGCCATCATGGACAAGACCAAAGAGCTGTCAAAGGACATCAGGGACAAGATTGTAGAACTGCACAAGGCTGGAATGGGCTACAAGACTATCAGCAAGAAGCTCAGTGAGAAGGAGACAACTGTTGGAGCAATTATTCACAAATGGAAGAAATACAAAACAACCATCAATAACCCTCAGTCTGGAGCGCCATGCAAGATTTCACCTTATGGGATAAAGATGATCATGAGAAAAGTGAGGTATCAGCCCAGAACTACATGGGAGGAGCTTGTGAGTGATCTCAAGGCAGTTGGGACCACAGTCACCAAACAAATCATTGGTAACACAATACACTGCCATTGGTTGAAGTCTTGCAATGCCCGCAAGGTCCCCCTCCTCAAGAAGGCACATGTACAGGCTCATCTGAAGTTTGCCAATGAACATCTAAATGATTCAGAGAAGGATTGGGAGAAAGTGCTGTAGTCATATGAGACCAAAATTGAGCTATTTGGCATTAACTCGACTTGCCGTGTTTGGAGGAAGAAAAATGCTGACTATATGACCCTAAGAACACCATCCCTACAGTCAAGCATATAGGTGGAAACATTATGCTTTGGGGCCGTTTCTCTGCTAAAGGTACAGGCTGACTTTGCCGCATTGAGGGCCAATGGACAGGGCCATGTCTTGTAAAAACTTGGCTGAGAACCTTCTTCCAGCATAACAATGACCCAAAACATACCGCCAAGGCAACAAAGGAGTAGCTCAAAAAGAAGCACATTAAGGTCATGGAGTGGCCTATTCTGTCTCCAGACCTTAATCCTATAGAAAATCTAGGGAGCTGATACTTAGAGTTGCCAAGTGACAGCCAAGAAATCTTAAGGATTTAGAGAAGATCTGTAAAGAAGAGTAGACCCAAATCCCTCCTGAGATGTTTTCACACCTGGTAACCAACTACAAGAAACCCTTTTACTGCTGTGCTTGCCAATAAGGGTTTCGCCACCAAGTACTAAGTCATGTTTTGGGAATCAAATACTTATTTTACTCACTGAACAGCAACTCAATTTATAACATTTGTATCATGTGTTTTTTCTGGATTTTTTGGTTGATTTTCTGTCTTTATCATTTTAAAATAAACCTATGATAAAAATTACAGACTCTTCATTTCTTTGTAAGTGGGCCGACTTACAAAATATGCAGGAGATCAAATAGGGGGATCAAATATTTATTTTCCCCACTGTATATCATAAAAAGTGGGACTCATGTAGAAACTATCCTAAGGAATCACCGCATGTATAGTTCAAGCCCTGTATTACTGTATTTCTGTCATATATTTCTGGATGGAGAGGGGATGCAATATATGCAATTTCATATATAGGGCAGGAGCCTGATCAGTTTGAACCCATTCAGGGTGACAGGCTCTCCTCCCTAATAGGGGGTCTATCAACAATTTAACCACTTGCCTACCACTGCACGCCGATATACATCGGCACAATGGCAGCATTGGGCAAATGGGCATACCTGTACATCCCCTATAAGAGCCGGGGATAGCCCTTTAAGAGCCGGGGATAGCAGGCGCGCACACCCTGGAGGCACCCGCCGTGTACAGCGTGACCTTGCCCGCGGGACCGGCTGTCCCGGCGATTGTGTCACGGAGCCTCAGAACAGGGAAGTGCCTATGTAAACAAGGTTCTGGTTTGTGTCATGACAGAGATCACCGCTCCCTGTCATCGGGAGCGGTGATCGCTGTCATGTGACTTGAAGCCCGCCCCCCCCACAGTTAGAATCACTCCCTAGCACACACTTAACTCCTTCATTGCCCCCTAGTGGTTAACCCCTGCACTGCGAGTGTCATTTACAGAGTAATCAGTGATTTTTTTTTAGCACTGATCGCTGTATAAATGACTATGGTCCCAAAATAGTGTCAAAATTGTCCAATGTGTCCACCATAATGTCGCAGTCCGGATAAAAATCGCAGATCGCCGCCGTTACTTATAAAAATGGCATAAAACTATCCCCTAGTTTGTAGACGCTATAACTTTTGCGCAAACCAATCAATATACGCTTATTGCGATTTTTTTTTTTTTTACCAAAAATATGTAGAATACATATCGGCCTAAACTGAGGAAAAAATTGTTTTATTATACATTTTTGGGGGATATTTATAATAGCAAAAAGTAAAAAATAATGTTTTTTTCAAAATTGTCGCTTGTTTATAGCGCAAAAAATAAAAACCGCAGAAGTGATCAAATACCACCAAAAGAAAGCTCTATTTGTGGGAAAAAAAGGACATCAACTTTGTTTGGGTGCAACGTCGCACGACCGCGCAATTGTCAAATCCCAAAAAGTGCTCTGGTCAGGAAGGGGGTAAAATCTCCTGGGGCTGAAGCGGTTAATGTGTTTTCTTTTCTTAATTTTCCTAGTATTAGACATGCACTTGAAATGCTTATAGTGTGCATTTGCCTAATTGTATGTAAACCAAGTCTTTGTTCTGTATGAGACCATTTCACAATAAAAATTGTTAAAAAAAAAAAAAAACTTGACCACAACAGATGTTAAACTCACTGCCCTGTAATTGCCAGCTGCTACCTTGTTACCCTTTATGTGAATAGGTGCAATATTAGTTGTCCACCAGTCATTGGGAAACTCTCCTGTTAGAAGAGATTGAATAAGATCTGTCAATGGTCCAACAACTTTACCTCGAAGTTCTCTAAGTCGGTAGCATAAGGGTGAATACCTTTAGGACCCATTGCCTTTAACCGAGCCAGTTCCTATGCTACCTCTGTCTCCAGAAATCTGAAAATGAACCGTCATCACCAAAACTAATATGATCCTCCAACTTGTTATTGTTAGTACAATTTATTTCTGAGAAGACTGAATAAAAGTAGTTGTTTAAATGGTTTGCTAAACCCAGGTCTACCTCAAGATAAGTGTTGTATTCAGTTTTCATTTCAGTGATCTCATTATATTGTTTCCTTTTATCACTGATGTACCTAAAAAAGGCGCTGTCTCCTTTCTTAATAGATTTATCCATTTTCTCCTTCTGTGCTTTGGCAGCACTAATAATGTGTTAGGTCTATTCCTTGTGTTGAGTATCTCTTATTAAAGTGGTGTTCCAGCCGAAATTATACTCTTTAAATAAAAATACCCCTATAATACACAAGCTTAATATATTCTAGTGAAGTTAGTCTGTAAACTAAGGTCTGTTTTGTTAGTTTATAGCAGTAGTTTGTTATTTTATAAACTTACAGCAGGCCGTGGCCATCTTAAGTGTGGGCATCTGAAGCCAGACTGTATTTTTTCCTGGATCTCATCCTTGCAGATCTCGCACATGCTCAGTGCAGCACAAGCAGTGTAATAGGTTTCAGGTCAGGTTTCCATAGCAACGGCAGCGTCAGAGGAAGTTGCCGCCCCTTCCCAGAAGGCATTGCAAACAGGAAATGATGCGATGGGCCACGGCCAGGGAGGAGGAAGTGAAAAATGAATACAGCAGATATACCGTAGGTGCTGAGAAAAAAAAAATATCCAATTCGTTTACAGTGCACAGTTTAGTTAAGGGATGCTAAAGAGTTGTAAAAGTGGGTGGAACTCCACTTTAAGCTGAAGGGGAGTGTAGTTTTATCTCAAAGATGTCATGAGGTAAACATGGAAGCTGCCATAACTGATCCCTCTTTCCACAATGCAAGTTGTTTGGTTGTCTTGCTGACTCTATAATATTAACTTTTTAGGTCACCCACTTCTAGGGATAGCAGCGACAGTACTATATTGTCCATTGTAAATAGTTCATTTTCCTGTAGATTGATGAACACACACCTTTAGAAATTATTTAGTGGCGTTTCCAGCATTATGAATCTTTACAGTTCTTGTAACATCCATTGAAATGTGTTTGAAGCTTGATCTATATATGTAGTTTTTAGTGTATATGAAAGGGCGCCTTTATAGCTTTCTAGATGTCATTATTCTAGGGGTTCACTTATATTTTTGTCAGTTACTGTATTTGTTTAGTTGTGACAGGACAGTGCAATGGTGTGTGCATGTGTGTTTGTATTTCATGTTTTATTTAAGGACTCTTGCTCACGGGCGACTGGACAAATGCTGGCCGCTTTCCCCTGCTGGGGAATCCTAGGTTCAGAGTAGAGCCTCCCATTGAACATAAATGACTTTGCGCTGCTGAACTTGGGTATGTGTTGGTGCTATAGTAAACACGTGTATAGGGTACAGGCATGTCCAAAAAATGTAAAACATTCTATTTTTTTGGTATGCCCCTACGTTACATTTGTGTTTAAGATAGCACTGCATTATACCCAAGTGCACCAGCCCACATTCATGTCTATGGGAGGCTGTACCCTGCAACTGGGCTTCCCTTTTAGGGGGAAAAGGCACTGGCGTTTACATTGAACAGGTTCCACTACCCATGTGCAAGAGTCCGAATATAACTGTTTTTTTCCATCAATCCTATGCAAGCATGCAGAACTGCCAAAGCCACAAAATGAATTGTTAAGTTCTACTTGACATAAAGATACACAGTCTTTATTTTCAAAGGAAAATGTACCATGCACTAGTTTTCCTCTTCTGTATATGACTATAACTCACCCTTTATAGCAGGAGCCATTTTTGATAATAGTAATGTGCTTTATATATAGTTCATGCTTCAGGGAAGACTGGAAAAGTAGAATTGGTTCTGCAGAAGAAGGATTGCACTGTCTGGAAGAGCTTGGGGAAGTCATTAGAGGGAAACAACTCCTTTGTTAAATGCTCTCAAAGAGGTCAGTATGGAGCAGAATTGACAACACTATATGTGAAGGGATTAACCTCAGGTTGGTTTCTAAATGACTGCTGTGTTCTCTTCTCTATGAAGTATTTTGCTGCCAATTTTGAGCACATAGATTTTATAAAAATCTTCCAGTTTCAGTGTCTAATCAATATTAATTTCAAATGTAACCTTTAAACTAAGAAATGCTTGCACATTGGTATTAATGGTGTATATAATAAAATTATCTACAGTAAGGAGAACCTTGACCCTTTTATAAAGTCCATAACTGCAGCTACATCTTTTTCTGTTGAAGGTTTGTTTGCATGGGGGATAAAGAATTTCCTCAAGTATTAAATAATGTTATACAATATATAATATTATGTTATTATATAATGTGTTATTTATTAATATGGCCAGAAACCAAATATGTGTCATAGAATTCTTTAGTCAAATTAATATGATTAAGGCTGTTTACTTTTTTAAGCATATTTAAACCCAAAAACAAAAATTGTGAATGTTGCAGCTTATTAGTCCTTATTAGTGGCAGACTCACTCCACTGTATCTCTGGAGGGAGACCTGTCACCCAGGCTGCATATTGAACACAAATGCCTTTGTTTCTCTCTATTGCATAGGGGTGAGGAAATCTGCAGTTTGCAGAAGGAAGTTAAGTTTTTTTTGTGCTTTCAGTCCAGCTCACAGAAAATGACTAAAGCTGGCCATACATTATACAATTTTCTTATTCAGTTTCTATTAGATTTACGTTTAACTATGTAATGCAAGGATAAATTCAATCTAAAGAAAAACTTCTGCGCTACTAGTACTGTGATGGTGATTCTTAATGATGCTGCAAAAACAAATAGTGAACACCCCTCACTACTCATAAACTGAAATAAGTGCAATCGTGATAGATTGTGAACGTGTTTCTGCGCAAACAATATATTGATGTGAAAAAGAGCTGCTATTTTCCAAATACAATCCTAGCTGGGATGCCTCAGATTAAATGTATAAATAAGCAGAGTAAAAGTCCATGAAATAACATAAAACGTGCATCAAAGTGTCTAAGGTGTGGTTAAATTCACATAAAACATAAACAATTGTGACTGGTGAGTGAACATGTGTTGCTAGGTGATCAGGTGACTGTTCGTGGAAATGGACACCCACTCGGGGCTCACAGAACTCTCACCTCCATGGCACAGTAAAAGTGCCTGTAGATTTCAATGAATCTGTGGTTGCTTTAATCCGGTGGTGGTAGTGTCGTCCCGGGCCTTCTCTGGGGGTGGCGTCACTTCCTTCAATGGATAGGCCAATATTACTGTTTTGTCAGAAGAGGTCAAGTGGTAACATCTCAGAGGTTTGAAGATCTGAGGAGACATCCAGTAATAAACTCATCATAATGGTGGTTTTGCTGTTCATGATTCTTTTCTAAGTTCCCTTTTTACATTCACACTAGCAGACAAGCAAAGAGCCAGTGAAGCTCCATCAAACTCAAGTAAAAACTTTGCTTCCTCTCTGGCTGGGAAATGTTTTGTGAAAGCCTGCACAACCCCAATCAGAGCTCATCAGTCCAGCTCACAGAAAATGACTAAAGCTGGCCATACATTATACAATTTTCTTATTCAGTTTCTATTAGATTTACGTTTAACTATGTAATGCAAGGGCCTGCCTGATTGCATACACATTGAAAGTGTTTAGGTTTGACTTTATATGATATGGTTTTGGTAAATCTAAAGGAAAATTGTACAAGGAAATTGAATAATGTATGGCCAGCCTTAGATTGCATTTCTAGACCAACGGGTGTTTTCTGTGCTTGCTGCCAAAGTTCTTGGCCTGAAAATAAAAGTAATGCAGCCCCCACATTTTAGGCTGCCATATATTAATTTATTAATTTTTTGTACTTTAATTTATATACCCTTTAAGAATGTAACATGTTTCAGCATTTGCAGCCTCTCCTCCGCCATCATCCCACCCACTCTCCCCGCACCTGCTTTCACAATTTGAAAACTGTGCGGCTGTGTGGGGCTCTGCCCATGAATGCCTACAGGTATCCTCAGCCATTGCAGCTGACAGCTTGTAGTTCTCAATGAACTACGAGGACACTGGTGCGCTCTCTCTTCCTGCTCTCAGGTAACTGCTTGCTCATTTGAGGTAAGGGCAGACAGCTATGCTGAGAATCTACAGGAGCCTAAGATTGCACCTGCGATCGCAGGTGCAATCAGCTGACCATGGGTGCAATGGTCTGCAGGCTCCTTAGAAAAAAAAATAATATGCATATTTTTTACCTCCAATAAAATGTGCATTTATTGTTTTTTTCAAAAGGTGAACTTATCCTTTAAATTTCCATTCTAGACACCATGTTGGCATAGGGCTTAACTACAGAAAATAGCTGAAAGCTATAAAACTATACATAATTAAAAGCTATAAAGCTATTTATAGAGACACTCTGATTCATCTGTGTGTGTGTCACAGATACACTTTAAATTGGGAATATTGCTTGTCTTCTGTTGTCATTATAATTTCTGAACCTAATCATTAACACATAAATATCTTTTAACTTTGACTTACTCTAGTGAATTATTTATATATTTGACGACATGTTTTTCATTAGCTGTACAACTATGTGGCATTCATGCATTTTTCAAATTTATTTCCTCTAGGCCATTATTATAGGAAATGCAGACTATCTTCAAAAATGGACGTCAGTCATAATACCAGGCTATTTTGCTTTGCTCTTGCTCAGGACTGTCATGTTGGCATTCCTGTGGGATACCATATTTACCTCAATTTAACTATTTCAGGTAATGTAAAGTGCATTGTATGTCTGTACAAAATACCACATATATGGGGAGTACATCCTAAATTGACAGTAACATTCAAATAATCCAAAAGGATGTTTGCATTAAAGCTTATCTCCAAGAAACCTAAAAATCATCTTGCAATGGGGCTGCGTCCACACTGTACAGGTTAACTGCTTAGCTATGTGTAGGGGACTTGGTAAACTACTTTTACTTACCCGATCTTCCAAGACCGCTCAAGGTAAAGCAGGCAGGAACACTTGTGTGAATCCCAGCATCCAAACAGCTGGGAGGATGTACCGCCTGGCGTGGAGATGAATAAGCCATATGGTGTCTTGGGAACTCATCATGTACAAGCCCTCCGATGGCATCACCTTGGGGGAGACATTACCAGTTGGGATGTGTTTTGAAGAATCCTCTACTTAATCAGCTAACCTGCAGGGCTACCTGCTCGAAACTTAAGCCTCATTGCCGAAAGCAGGGGGCACATCAAGAGCTGTTTTGGTACCGGGTGCTGGTGGACCAAAGAAATGAAAACAAGAAACGTTAAAAATGTTTTAAAAAAAAACAAAAGAAATAAATAAAAAGTAAATGGCAATCAATTCATATGGCTCCCAAAAAGGTGTACGCACCAGGAACAAAGCAGTTTGTATAAGTCAATGTACACACGGAATAGTGAAGGAGCACAAGGGTATGTTTACAAACACATGATAAAGGAAACCGTATAAAAAAAAGTAAACTATATATATTGAACTGTTGGAAAACAAAAATAAAGAGAAAGTAAAGAAAACTACAATAAAAGCGGTATTCAAACAATAAATAAAAAAAAAAGGAATTAATTGTTACATAGTTACAGAGTAGGTTGTGGTCATTCAGGTGCTTATCTAATCGTTTTTTGAAACTATCAATGCCCCCCGCTGAGACCACCGCCTGTGGAAGGGAATTCCACATCCTGACCACTCTTAGAGCAAAGAACAGTCTACGTAGTTTATGATTAAACCTCTTTTCTTCTAATTTTAATGAGTGGCCACGTTCCTTGTTAAACTCCCTTTCGCGAAAAAGTTTTATCCCTATTGTGGGGTCACCAGTACGGTATTTGTAAATTGAAATCCTATCCCCTCTTAAGCGTCTATTCTCCAGAGAGAATAAGTTCAGTGCTCACAACCTTTCTTCATAACTAATATCCTCCAGACCCTTTATTAGTTTTGTTGCCCTTCTTTGTTCTCGCTTCATTTCTAGTACATCCTTCCTGAGGACTGGTGCCCAGAACTGGACAGCATACTCTAGGTGCGGCTGGACCAGAGTCTTGTAGAGTGGGAGAATTATCACTTTATCTCTTGAGTTAATCTCTTTTTTAATGCATGCCAATATTCTGTTTGCTTAGTTAGCAGCAGCTTGCTGAGCCTATCGTCTACTAGGACCCCCAGGTCATTTTCCATCCTAGATTCCTGCAGAGGTTCTCCCCCTAGTGTATAGATTGCATTCATGTTTTTGCCACCCAAATGCATTACTTTACATTTTTCTACATTAAACCTCATTTGCCATGTAGTTGCCAACCCCATTAATTTGTTCAGATCTTCTTGCAAGGTTTCCACATCCTGCGAAGAAGTTATTGCCCTGCTTAGTTTAGTATTGTCCGCAAATACAGAGATTGAACTGTTTACCCCATCCTTCCGGTCGTTTAGGAATAAATTAAATAGGATTGGTTCCAGCACAGAACCCTGTGGGACCCCACTACCCACCCCTGACCATTACGAGTATTCCCCATTTACCTCTGAACTTGCTCTTGTAGCCAGGTTTCAATCCATGTACTTACCCTATGGTCCATGCCAACAGACCTTTTTTTGTACAGTAAACGTTAATGGGGAACTGTGTCAAATGCTTTTGCAAAATCCAGATACACCATGTCTACTGGCTTCCTTTATCTAGATGGCAACTCACTTCCTCATAGAAGGTTAATAGATTGGTTTGGCAAGAACGATTCATGAATCCATGCTGATTACTGCAAATGATACCGTTTTCATTACTAAAATCTTGTATATAGTCCCTTATCATCCCTTCCAAGAGCTTGCATACTATTGATGTTAGGCTAACTGGTCTGTAATTCCCAGTGGTGTATTTTGGGCCCTTTTTAAATATTGGTGCTACATTGGCTTTTCTCCAATCCGCTGGTACCATTCCAGTCAGTAGACTGTCAGTAATAATTAGAAACAATAGTCTGGCAATTACTTGACTGAGTTCCCCAAGTACCCTCAGGTGCAACCATCCGGTCCCGGGGATTTATTAATGTTAAGTTTCCAAAGTCTAATTCTAATTCTGTCCTCTGTTAGCCATGAGGGTGCTTCCTGTGACATGTCATGAGGATAAGCACTGCAGTTTTGGTTACTAAAGCCCCACGATTCCCTCAGGAAAACTGAGAAGATGAAGAAATTCAATACCTTTTGCCATCTCCCCATCCTTTGTAACCAGATATCTTTCTTGATTCTTTATGGGGCCAATATGGTCTGTCCTCCCTTTTTTACTGTTTTCATACTTAAAGAATTTCTTTTGTGTTCTATCTTAGCCACCCTAATTGCACCCTTACATTTCTTGTTGCATTCTTTAGTTTGTTTATTCTTTATAAAGTCTGAATGCTGATGATGATCCCTTAACCTTGTACTTTTTGAAGGCCTTCTCCTTTGCTTTTAAATGCATTTTTACATTGGAGTTAGGCCATCCAGGACTTTTGTTCGCTCTTTAAATTTATTACCCAATGGGATGCAACTGGCTAATGCCCTTATTTAATATGCTCTTAAAGCAAACCTATCTCTCCTCTGTTTTCTTTGTTCCTAAGATTTTATCCCAATTTATGCCTTCTAGCAAGGTTCGTAGTTTAGGGAAGTTGGCTAAAATTTGAAATTGGATACAGAAAAATATAAAATAAATAAAACACCAGTGAAAAAACATCCTTCAAAGTATAAAATCAAAAGATTATACTATGTAATTATATAGTTATATATTCACTGTCCAAAAGCCAAAAGGACAATCCAACACATTTAAGAGGTATGCTCATGTTCACCAATAAGAAAATGGCAAAGAATCAAAATATATATAAATGTTTAAATGTAAACTTGGTAAGAGTAAAATAAAGATATTAAAATGCAAACTTGGTTATATGGAAGAGTAAAATAAAGATATTAAAACAAACAACGAAAGTATAATGAATTCTCTGGCCCATAGGTTCAAGGATGGTGGGGGACGTCATAAATATATAAAAATGCAGAAAAGAAAAGTCATAAAATAAAATTCATAGTACAGGGGCCCTGGATGTATGTATGACAGTGGGGCCCTGTCTTATGCTGGTAGCCACGAGGGGACTGAAAGGCTCCTCAAGAGATGAGCCTCAATGAAGCCAATATTGACACATCAGACAATGTAAAAACCCTAGTAAGATTAGTGGCCATGACAAAAAACAAAAACAGGGCTATTCCACCAACTGAATGAAGCCGACAGCACCAAAAATCCAGTCTCCTGGCAAGGAAAGAGTTGAAGGATTAGAAGCTTGCCTAAAGGATGGTTGAAATATCTAGTTCCTCATTTAAACCTCCCAGGGACAGTACATTAAGCCCGAAAATCCTTAATAGCTTTTTGAAAATCTCACCTTCTGGGAGATGTTGAGAATTTGACTCAGTAGCAAAATCATTATAATTCCTGGGGTCCTTGTCATGGTACCAACTGAAGAGTCTGGAAACACTATATTTTGGGAGACTACTTACAATATTTCTTCTATGTTCCCCGAAACATGCCCTTGGAGTCCTGACTGTCCTATGCACAGGTAATACAGCAGATAACAAAAGAAGATCAGGTCAGGAACTCATTGCTGGTAAAGGTTCTAGCTGAAGGGTCCTCAAAGAGTGATTGGCTGAGTGTGATGAAAGAACAGGTGAAGCAATCAAGTTTCTAGCATTCAAAGATACCCTTAAGTGGTAAAAATGTGGGTTTACTATTACTGGTCACCAGTTTGGAAAAGCTACGTTTACTCTGCAATTATATTTATGTTCTTGGCCTTCCTGTAGCCTATTTTGGATTGGTCGGAAATATTTGTGGCCAGAAGAGGGTCACATTGAAGGATACTCCAATGTCTCTCCAGTATCATAAGAACTGAACGGAACTTAGTGTTGAACCTTGTGGAGAAGAGTGGACCATGGGAAGCCAAGTCAGTTTTTGCTGGCAAGTATAGTTGGGGGATTGAAATACTGTGAACAGTATTTCCCAAAGGCCTTGTTGATGGATTCTATGCTATACCCTTTATGGGAAGACCTGGCCTAAAGAACAATAATCCTCCAACTCAACAGAATTGGCTATATGGTATATTCCTCCAACTCAACAGAATTGGCTATATGGTATATTTCATGTCCAGGTCGGATGATTACAACTTTTTTTTTTTTTAACATGCGAATTACCGGCCGTGGGTTTGAAATGTATACAAATTTTCCCTGAGTTGTCCTAAAATAGATCAACATCCAGGAAGGTGAGCCTTTCTTTGTTGATGACAAATGTGAAGGAAATACCATAAGAATTGGAATTGCAGTTAGTGATGAAATCATGAATAAGGGCTCCAGATCGTGATAACATCTTCAATATAACGCCTGTATAGGACTATATGTTGTGAGAAAGGGTTGTTGTTGGCCCAGATACAAAGGTATTCTCAATAACCCATGTAAATGTTAGCGTAGCTGGGGGCAAAGCTTGCTGCAGTCTCACTGCAAGGGAGGGTTTGGGGACTTTTTGGAGTTGCGTTTTAAATTATTTAATACAGATTTGTGTGCATAGCACTAGCTTAAAGTGATTTGTAAAGTCTAATTTTTTTTTTGTTATAAATAGCAAACATGTTATACTTACCTGCCCTTTGCAATGGTTTTGCACAGAGTTGCCCAGATCCTCCTCTTCTCGGGTCCCTCTTTGGTGCTCCTGGCCCCTCCCTCCTGATGAGTGCCCCCGCAGCAAGCAGCCCCCTTTCTCTCCACATTGGCTGAATGACTTTGATTGACAGCAGCGGGAGCCAATGGCATTGCACTGCTGTCTCAGCCAATGAGGAAGGTAGTCCCGGGCAGCCGAGACACTCCTGCAACATCGCTGGATCTAGAGGGACCTCAGGTAAGTATTAGAGGGGCTTAGGGGGATGCTGCACACAGAAGGCTTGCATAGATTGCATTAAGATAAAAAAACTTCTGCCTTTACAATCACTTTAACTAATAAAACACTGGCAATTTTAATATGCTTTAGCAGAAATTAAAGCTTGATAAGCAGGGTTTGTGGTATACATGAGGCTCTTTAAAGTAGGTGTGTTAAAACATTTTATATAGTAGATATGCAGTTCTGTAAAAAATCTGACTGTCTGCATCTACAATACTCACTATAGAGTAAGGCAATGTCTCCTTCCCCCAAAGTATTTAAATAACAGGATTAGCAATATAATTTTCATGTGTTTTACTGTATGTTTCTACTTACCACCAGCTAAGGAAAACCTAAATCCTAGGAGTTCATCTTTTGTCCCATATCTCCTGCATGTTTCGCCGTCAAAATACAGTTTTGGTATTTCCTATAACATTGGTGCCATGCAGTCTTGCCAGTCAAGCACTCAGAAGTTTGGTATGCAGACCTAGTGGTAGTGCTCTGTGTTATAGTAGATGGTGCCTCTTCGCTAAGAATAGTGTCTTGAGGCAAAATATACAGTATATTTTCACCCAGTGCTGTGATTGTCAGCAATACATGTACCAGTGTCCTGATAGCAGTCAGTACATTGACAGTACCCGGACTGCAGCCAGTACATGTGACTGGGCCCTGATCACTGTCAGTACAGTAACAGTGCCCTGAACCCCAGAATTACATGTACCAGTGCTTTAATCGTCAGCATTACATGTACCAATGCCTTGATCACCGGCTGCACATGTACAAGTTTAGGGATCACCAGCATTACATGTACCAGTTCCCTGATCACCAGCAGCACATGTACCAATACCCTGATTGCCAGACGCACATGTGTCAGTGCCCTGATTGCTAGCAACATATCTACCAGTGCCCTGATCACCAACAGAACATGCATCAGTGCCTTGATCACCAGCATTACATTTACCAGTGTTCTGATCACCAGCAGAAAGTGTATCAGTCCCATGATCTCCAGCAGCACATGTACCCATGCCGTGATCATCTAGCACATGGACCAGTTCGCTAAACACAGGCATCACGTGTACCAGTTCCTTAATCACCAGTAGCACATGCAACAGTCCCCTGATTATCATTAGCATTACATGTACCAGTGCCCTGATTGCCAACAGCACATACACCAGTGCTATGATTGATAGTAGCACATATACCACTGCCATGATCACCAGCACTACAAGTACCAGTTCCCTGATTGCCAGAAGCACAAGTGTCTTTACCCTGATTGTTAGAAGTAGATGTTACAGTGCCATGATTGCCAGCAGCAAATGTACCAGTGCCCTGGTTGCCAGTAGCGCATGTACCACTGCCATGATCACCAGCATTACATATACCAGTACTCTGATCACCAGTGGCACATTGACTAGTGCTGTGATTGTCAGCAGCAAATGTAAAAGTGCCCTGATTGCCAGCAGCACATGTCAGTGTCCTTATCACCAGCAGCACATATTCCAGTGTCACCAGGATTCAATGTTATCTAGATCCAGTACCTGATTGTCAGCCAGCACCTATACCAATTGGCCAGTTTCAGTTTCCTGATCTCCAGTCAGCTCCAGTACCAGTGGCATTGAATACCAGTGTTAGCAAGCACCAGTGTCCAGATTGCCAGCCACAGCAGTACCAGTGTCATTAGGTTCCATTGTTAACGAAAAACAGTGTCCTGATTGCCAGTCAGCACCAGTAATAGTGAAATCTAGTACAAGCATCGGCCATTACCAGGGTCCTTATCACTGCCAGCCAACATCAGTGCCAGTGTCAGCCAGAACCTGTGTCTGCATCACCAGTCCGCACTAGTGCCAGATGAATTAGTTGCATAATTAATGACCATTGAAAGCCTCAAAGTACTCCTTTGATTTTGGGCCACTCTATCCAGCTACACTGTGAAAAAATCTTACACATGTGGTATCTCCATACTCAGGAGGAGTAGCAGAATGTGTTTTGGGGTGAAATTCTAAGTATGCATATGCTGTGAGTGAGACATATTTGATTAATTGACAACTCTGTATAAAAAAATAATAATTTTCTTTTTCTTTATTTTACAAAAACTTGTGGCAAAAAATTGACAATTTCAAAAGGCAAAACAGGCCACCTAAAATACACTGGGGTGTCTGCTTTTGATAATGTGGTCATTTTGTGGGTTTTTCAATTGTCGTAGCACGTTAGGGCCTTTGAAATTGTGATGGGCAGTTAGGAAAACAGATGCATAAATTAGGACCCTTGAAAGCCTAAAGGTGCTTGAATGAGCCTGGTTTTGGGCTAGGCTGTGAAAGTTTCACATGTGGTATCCCCACAGATACTACTGGCAGAATGAGTTTTGAGGTATAATTGTAAGTATGCCTGTGCTGTGCATGAGAAATATCTTATTAAAATGACAACCTTATGAAGGACAAGTAAGGAAAGCAAGTGTTTTATTTCTCAAAATTTTCGGTCTGAGTAATTGTCAGTCAAGGTTTCACAGTGCTAAAAACTAAAATGTGCCTGGTTAGGAAGCTGGTTTAACATGTTGATCCTCGGTTAAAATGAAAACATTAAAAAAAAAATCTTTTTTTTTTTATAACCTAAAGTACAGTGTAAAAAAATGACAGACTGTGGCGTATGTAACATATAGCACTGTGCCCAGGATAAGTCAGTTTGTAATTTGTCATGTCCAGCCGAAGTATTGATTGCAGCTATCCAAACTATATTATATATACCATGTGGAGTGGTTTGGAGTAAAGTACAGTGCAGCATACAGAGTTTGCTGCTCTGTAGTATGTAGCATAACACCAGATTGGAGAGGTCAGGAGTTTGTAACATAATGTACATACATAGCTTGACAGTCTTAAGTGTACTAAATAGTGTAATGTAGTGCACATAGAGTTGTGGTTAGGAATATGTAATGCACAACTTACAAAGTAGACTGGTCTGAAGTGTGTATCGTATAGCACAATGCATAAATGGAGCAGTCAGATATATGTAACGTACATTACAGTGTGATGCTATACAGAGTTTTGTGGTCCAGAGTGTATAATGTGTATTAATCTTGGCAGGATGGAGTATGTAACATACAGCAAAGATATACTGGGAACAAATAATTTACAAATATTTAATGGAGGGGTAGTACCAGTATGAGCTGAAATTGAGCACATTGCCTCCCTCCTAATAGTGATTCTTACATGGTCATTATAACAGGTAGCATTTGCTTGGGATTGTGCAGACAGAGGCATGATGGGTTTCAAAAGAACTGTCGCTTGCTCAGTCAGATATGTCTCGAAATTGTCACTATTTGGTGCATCCAATGCTATGTCGAAAATAGCCAAAACCATTGGTGAACATAGGTGCTGGGAATAATAGGGACTGAAACATTGCCAATACTGCTAAATAGTGGCTTTTACTTTAAATCCAGTGAACACGTTTTTTTTTTTCCTTCAATATGTAACTTTTCTGCTTAATTTTATCCAGCTTCTGTACCAACGTTTCCTATTTTCCCAACTTCCGCTAAATTAATATGTATCCAGGGTGATGAATACCCTATAAGTGATCTCAAACCTCTCTTCATAGGATACAGAGGAATAAACTATAGCGGCACACAGATCTCATGGAGAATAATACTTTTTTTTTTTTTTACATTTATTCCAAGAATACTAAAGCTGATTCTAAAAGCCGGAATCACACACTCTACGTCAAAGTACATGCACTTCAGTGGTTCAATTTTTATTCTAAAAGATTTACCCAAGGGCCCTTAACATGCTCTTTACTATTCTTGTTTCTGAATAATAGAACTATTTTATGAATGCAGAGCTCATTAAACTTGGATAAATCACAAATTTTGCAGTGTCTGACATTTATCTTGACTGAAATGTCTGGTAATACTACTTAAACCATTTACTTTTAGGAGAGGGTAGGGTTCTAACAGATAAGTGGACCGTGCATTTTTTATGGCATTCTGCTATAAGTAAAACCATTTTTAGCACTGTTTATTGTAGTTTAACAATACAGTTCTGTTTAACTAGTCTTAGGTCTAACTGCAGCACTCGCTGGTATGATCTAGTAAATAACTAATATTGGACCTATATTATAATTTAGAAGGTACATACATTGTATATCCGGGTTTTAGAGCAGCATATGCTCCCATCCAGGCAACACCTTTTTTCGGGAAAGCCTTGCATATTTCAGTAAGACAATGCTAAACAGCATGCTGCATCTATGACAACAGCATGGCTTTGGAGTAGAAGAGTCCAGGTGCTTAACTGGCCTGTCTGCGGTCCAAACTTTTCACCAATTGAAACGATTTGGCACATCTTAAAATGAAAAAGAAGACCTAGGACTGTTGAGCAGTTAGAATCTTATATCAGACAACTATATGTCAACATTCCTCTCCCAAAACTCCAGCAACTGGTCTCCTTAGTTCCCGGATGTTTTGTTAAAAGAAGACAGGATACTATACTATGGTAAACCTGTCTTTATTGATACATGTTGCTGCCATTAAATGCAAAATTACTTTATTTTTTTTCTTAAAATGGTACATTTTCTCAGTTTAAACGTTTCATGTGTTTTCTATTTTCTATTGTGAATAAAATATGGTATGGGTTTATGAGATTTGCAAATCCTCGCATTCTGTTCTTATGTAGATTTTACATAACATGTAAACATGTGTAACATGTAAATGTCCTAACTTTTTTGGAATTGGGGTTGTAGTAGGTACATTTTTATTTGGCATAGAAATAAAGATTGTGAGAAATATTCATAATAATATAATATACCTAAAGCTGAGAGTTAAGCTTCCTATATTTTGCCTTCCTTGGTTCTTCCCTCCATCCTCATCAACACACTAGTGACATTATTAAATAGAACCCCCTTGTTTTCATTAAATGCCTAAAGCCAGCCATAGATGGAATGATTTTCTATTCTGCACCCACAGGTTGCAGGAAAGAAAATAAGTTGATTGTGTTGATGGGGGAATCCCTCCCGCCGAGCTATTGTGTTCTCCCAGCAGGGAGACATGGAGAGCTGTCCCACCTGGGAGAACACACAGTGATTATTGCTAGCAGCTTTAGCCGCTGACAATAATTGCATGAAAAATCTGACATGCTGGTTGTACTCAAGTTGATCGATTGATCAACTTGGGTACAAACAGCCTGCCCATACATGGTTCCAATCTCGGGCGGTCCCTACTGGACCGGCCCAGATTCTAATAGTCTATGGTAAACTTTACTTTAGACCCTGTGATGTCATTGCTGGACCCTGTGATTTTCTATGCAAAGCGGGCAGATCATGTCTGGTGTGAGGGGCTGGCATAGTGCTGTACATAGTTTCCTGAAAACATTACAGCACCCTACTTCAGTTTTCCTCTCAGCCTAAGTCCTGATGCAAGCAGTGGGCAGGCACTTAGGAGGAATCATGCAAATATCAAAATGCCTTGATGGGTAGATGTCAGTCTGGAGGAATGGGTGTTCCCAGGCAGGCTGTATTTGAATTCAGATTGCTCTGGGTAATGGTGACATGTGATACTGAGTCTTCATGATAAAAAGAACTGAAATCCAGAGAATGAAAGGGGTGGACCAGGGACCGTCAGGCTGGGGAGGAAAGACTTGATGATGCTCGATTTCTTCCAGCCAGAAAATGAGGCAAGCTGTATCTGACCTTTCTGCAGCTTATAATACATATTGTGAGAGGCTCATAGTGTGCAGTGAAATCAGAGTACAGGAGAGGCGCCTGAACAACTGTGCAAGATTGAAGGGAAGGTTGAAGTCAGATTGAAGACCCGCAGAGGCCCAGGCTCCTCTTTTTTTAGTAGAACCTATGCACATTTTAGATACTATTCCCTTGATCAGCTGGATACATTTTTCTTGCTGAGCTCTTAAAATTTTTCTCCATAATAGGTCAGTGCTGGACATGTCCTTCAGCTGCCTCCTTTCCTTACTCTATCAGCATATACATACTGTACATACTCCAGCAATTTCAGTGTCAATGTCTCTGGAAATAATTTTGACATCTCTGGCTGAATTTTGTCATGGAAGGGTTGCTTTATTGCATTTGCATAAAATAAATGCATAAATGAATTCTGAATCACCTACTTACATTGTGTTAAACAAATATATCCCTTTGTTTTAGGTGTGGAAGTGGTTAAACCTTATACGCCAGTTTCCCAGACGTTAGTGTCAGATCCACAACAAACATCTGGCAATATTGAAAAGTACATCTATATAATCATCAAAATCTACCCAAATGGAAGCTTTACACCTCTGCTTGACAACTTGGAAATAGGTAAGAGTAACATGCTTTATCAGGGTTTTATATTATTATTATAGGTGCAGGAACTTACCTTCCCTGGCCAACTTCCCGCCCCTAACCCCTACTTTCTTCGGGGGAGAGAAGTAAAGCAGCGCCAAATAATGGAAATAGTTAAGGCTTAGAACTGCATATCGCACAAGATGCATTTTTCAGGAATGTCTAACATAAAGTATGGGACTCAGGAGTGTATAACACATAGGGCTCAGGAGTGTGTATAGTGCAGTTGTGAGAAGTGCATATCACACAGGGTGCAGAAAAAAAAATCAGATGGAGCTTACATTCAATGCGAAAAGTCCCTTGTGCTCAGGAATATGCAACCTCTAGCCCTGTGTCCAGAGTGCAGTGGTCCGGAATATGTAACACAGAGACCAGCACACAGAGTGCAGTGGTAAAGCACATGAAATATGCAGTCCAGCATACAGAATGCAGGGCTCAGGAGTATGTAACCCAAAACCCATTGTACAGAGTACAGCATTCAGGAGACCATCCAGAAGCCTTTAACCCTTTCGCTGCCATGCACTGTGCTTTTAAACTTAGCTGGCCAGGCCATTTTTGCAATTTTTGCATTGCTTTTTTTATATATATATTCCCTGAAAGTACATGACCAGTAGAATACTAATAAGGTGCTACTGATTTTTAGGGCACAATGATATTTGCGCAAATGTTTATCAAAACAATATTTTCGCCAAAAATAAACTAAAATCATTATTAGCAGATAAAAACACAGCACATTTTACAAAATTCCTACTAAATATAAAAGCTAACCTGTACAGGGGGTCCCCGGGTTACAAACAAGTTAGGGACTGTAGGTTTGTTCTTAAGTTGAATCTGTTTGTAAGTCGGAACAGGTACATTTTTTAAGTGTAGCTCCAGCCAAAAAAACTATTTTTAAGCTTGGATAGCATAGAGAAGGGTTAACACCCCTGTAACATTTGTTTTGCTGTGTGTGCCCCTGTTCAGAAGATTTCACCTCACTTTCTGTCCCAATGACAATTGGATTTTGAAAATTTTGGGTTGTTGTGGAAACAAGCCTTGGTGATAAAGCATCAGTGGAGGTACCTTTTCCCCAAAATAGCTCTTACAGGAGAGAATTTCCCTTCCTAGGGGTAGATTTCCTCTCACTTCCTGTTGTCTGCCTCCGTTTGTAAGTAGGAGTCGTTTGTAAGTCGGATGTTTGTAACTAGGGGACCCCCTGTATTAGGTTAATAAATAACCACTATTTGTAAATTTTAAATTGCCCCTTTTTGCGAAATGGTGAAAATCGAACATACGCAAAAATGTAAAAAAAACTCAGAATGGTCAGGGGTGGGTAGTGGGGTCCCCCAGGGTTCTGTGCTGGGACTAATACTATTTAATTTGTTTATAAACGACCTTGAGGATGGGGTAAACAGTTCAATCTCTGTATTTGCGGACGATACTAAGCTAAGCAGGGCAATAACTTCTTTGCAGGATGTGGAAACCTTGCAAAAAGATATGAACAAATTAATGGGGTGGGCAACTACATGGCAAATGAGGTTCAGTGTAGAAAAAAGTAAAATAATGCATTTGAGTGTCAAAAATATGAATGCAATCTATACACTGGGGGGAGAACCTCTGGGGGAATCTAGGATGGAAAAGGACCTGGGGGTCCTAGTGGATGATAAGCTCAGCAATGGCATGCAATGCCAAGCTGCTGCTAACAAAGCAAACAGAATATTGGCATGCATTAAAAAGAGGATCAATTCCACAGATAAAACGATAATTCTCCCGCTCTACAAGACACTGGTCCGGCCGCACCTAGAGTATGCTGTCCAGTTCTGGGCACCAGTCCTCAGGAAAAATGTAGTGGAAATGGAGCGAGTACAAAGAAGGGCAACAAAGATAATAAAGGGTCTGGAGGATATTAGTTATGAGGAAAGGTTGCGAGCACTGAACTTCTTCTCTCTGGAGAAGAGATGCTTGAGAGGGGATATGATTTCAATATACAAATACCATACTGGTGACCCCACAATAAGGATAAAACTTTTTCGCAGAAGGGAGTTTAACAAGACTTGTGGCCACTCATTAAAATTAGAAAAAAAGAGGTTTAACCTTAAACTGCGTAGAGGGTTCTTTACTGTAAAAGCGGCAAGGATGTGGAATTCCCTTCCACAGGCGGTGGGCTCAGCGGGGGGGCATTCATAGTGTGAAGAAACTATTAGGTAAGCACCTGAACGACCGCAACATACAAGGATATACAATGTAATACTGACATATAAGGTTGGACTTGAAGCACTCGTGTCTTTTTTCAACCTCAACTACTATGTAACTATGTAACTATCCAAATTTCTCAAAAAATCTGGAGATTTTCATTTTTCCGTCACAACTTTCAGAGTTTGTTAAAGACCCCCTAACCATATATTTTTTGAAAGCACATGACCTGTAGAATAAAAAGAAGGTGCTACCGATTTTAATGCCATGCGATATTTGCGCAAATGTTTATCAAAACAATATATTTGCTAAAAATTCTCTAAAATCATTCTTAGCAGTTATAAACACAGCAAATTTTACAAAATTCCTGCCAAATTCCTACTAAATATAAAAACTTAACCTGTATTGAGTCAATAACTAAAAAAAAATTGTAATTTTTAAATTCGCCTTTTTGCAAAATGGTGAAAATTTAACGTACGCAAAAATGTAAATAACCACATTGCTCTACAAATCTGAAGCTTTTCATTGTTCCCTTACAGCTTTCAGAGTTTGTTAAAGACCCCCCAAACCATATATTTCCTGAAAGCATAGGACCAGTAGAATAAAAGGAAGGTGCTACTGATTTTTTAAGGCCCCGCGATATTTGCGCAAATGTTTACCAAAGCAATGTTTTCTCTAAAAATACACTAAAATTATTATTAGCAGATACAAACACAGCAAATTTTACAAAATTTCTGCTAAATTCCTACTAGATACAAAAGCTTGACATCTATTGAGTTAATAAATAACAAATCTTTGTAAATGTAAAATTGCAACTTTTTGCGAAATGGTGAAAACTGAACGTACACAAAACTATAAATTTCATTTTTCACTTTCAGCTTTTAGAATTTTTAAAAGACCCCCCAAACTATACATTTTCTAAAAGCATATGACAAGTAGAATAAATGGAAGGTGCTACTGATTTTTAAGGCCCTGCGATATTTGCGCACATGTTTACCAAAACAATATTTTTACTTAAAATGCACTAATATCATTATTAGCAGATACAAACACAGCAAATTTTACAAAATTCCTGCGAAGTTCCTTCTAAATATAAAAGCTAAATCTGTATTGAGTTATTAAATAACAAATATTTGTACATTTTAAATTGCACCTTTTTGTTTAATGTTGAAAACTGAAGGTACACAAAACTGTAAATAAAAACAATTTACTCTAAAAATCCAGAGGTTACGATTTTTCACTTAAAACTTTCAGAATTTGAAAAGACCCCTCAAACCATACATTTTCTGAAAGCACATAACCTGTAGAATAAAAAAAGTGCTACAGGTTTTTTGGACTCTGCAATAATTACACAAATGTTGGTCATATCGCTATTTTCACTAAAAATACACGAAAATCATTAATAGTGCACATAAACACAACATAGCTTACAAAATTCCTGCTAAATTACTACGAAAGCATCGTTTACATACTAAAGTGTATGCCCATGGAGGTCCATGTTTATCCGCACAGGGATGCACAGGTGTTCCGTGCATCCCCATACAGGCAGTCCATTGTCAATTGGGATGCGACGGCTGCACAGGCATAGCTGCTGTTCCCAATCTGACATCCCTGTGGGTGTGGGTCCATGACCCCGAACGCAGACAGTGTGAGCTCAGGGACATGCACGCGGACCTACATGGATATCATATTGGGAGCAATGGCTCTGTTTGTGCAGTTGCTACATCCCAAATTACATCAATGGGACTATCTGCCGAGGGATGCATGGAACACCTGCATCTCTGTAAAGGTAAATACAGCCTTGCAGGGATGTACGCTGTGTATGCCCTTAGGCCCTTTTCTCACAAGCAGACCGATCGGATCTGCCTGTCCGTGCACTGGAACACACATGTCCTTATTTAAGGTTAAGAAAAAAGAGGGTGGGGGGAATGCACTGGACTACATCGAAAACGCATCAAAAATGTGCATGCAGAAAAGCATCTGGAATGCATTTGGACTGCATTTCTATGGTGTGCACTGGCCCTCAGTCTTTTTGGGTATGAGTCTGTCAGCATGGCACATCTTGACTTGCCAATATGTGCCCACTCTTCTTTGCAACAGCACTTCAAACCTGTCAGATTGCGAGGACATCTCCTGTGCACAGCCCTCTTCAGATCACCCCACAGATTTTCAATCGGATTCAGGTCTGGGCTCTGGCCGGGCCATTCCAAAACTTTAATCTTACTCTGGTGAAGCCATTACTTTGTTGATTTAGATGTATGATCAGCTTTCTAGCAGAAGCCTGAAGATTTTGTGCCAATATTCACTGGTATTTGGAAATGCTCATAATTCCCTCTAGCTTGACTAAGGCCCCTATTCCAGGTGAAGAAAAACAGCCCCAAAGCATGATGCTGCCACTACCATGCTTCACTCTGGGTATGGTGTTCTTTTGGTGATGTACAGTGTTGTTTTGCGCCAAACATTTGACCCTCTACCCCCATAGCCCAGACATATGAAGAATATGGCAGATTGTTTTCACATGTACCACACAGTCAGTATTTGCCAGATATTGCTGCAACTCTTTTAATGTTGCTGTAGGCCTCTTGGCATCCTCCCTGACCAGTTTTCTTCTCATCTTTTCATCAATTATGGAGGGATGCCCTGTTCTTTGTAATGTCACAGTTGTGCCATATTTTCTCCACTTGATGATGAGTGTCTTCACTGTGTTCAATTGTATATCTAATGCCTTGAAAAATCTTTTGTACCCTTCTCCTGACTGATACCTTTAAACAATGAGATCCCTCTGATGCTTTGGAAGCTCTCTGCCAGTGCCTTTCCAATAAAGATTGCAACTGGTTCCAGTGAGTACTATAGGTGGTCACTACCACTTCTCTCTCTGGGTCCTTATTACCTGGTTGATTCTCCCTGTGCTGTTCCTTGTTTTTATTTAGGATATTCTCATATCTTTTGCTAGGACTCGTGTCTTACTTTTCTTCAAAATAGAGTCAGAGTAGCCCCGAGCCCTTAACCTACTTCTAAGTTCCTTGCTTTCCTGGTAAAAGTCCTGCACATTGGAACAATTCCTGCAACTCCGCAGGAATTGACAAATAGGATTGCCCTTATTAAAGAGCCACGGGTGATTGCTGGTGGCGTTAAGGAGCGTGTTCCCCGCACTAGGCTTGCAGAAATTCTGTATTTCCACTATATTTCCTACCTTGCAAACCCTCAAATCTAAAAATTAGATTTCCGGCATGCCTATTCTGTATGTAAAAAAGGTATTTCTATTAATATTGAGTTCCGCAATAAAAGATTCAAACTGGTCCACTGTACCCCTCTATGCCTCCAACACATCATCAATTTATTGTACCCTACAAGCTGGATTTGTATAGACACATTCCCTCTCCCAACAACCCACTTGGAGGCAGGTGTAACATGGCTACTTACCTTATCTGATGATAATATTTTTTATCAAATATAAAAAAGTTGTTATTTAAGATATTAAATATGAAGTACTTGTGCGCTGCTGTGGACCTCGCAACCAACCAAAACTAACGTACACAATAAATACCAAAGAATAATAAATCACCCTAAAAATAGACATGAAAAAGCTGCAACCATTAGCACGTGACCTCAACACTCTAACACAAATAATAATAATAAAAATGGTGCGCTAAATGAAGAAGCTATGCAGCAAAAATAGACAAATATGCATGAATGCCTATCCCTAATTTAAAAAAAAAACACAAAACAAAAATTACAGTAATATGCGATAAAGTGCACTGATTAAAGAAGCTAAACAGCAAAAATAAACAAATATGCATAAATGACTTACCCTAAATTAAAAAAAGAAGGAAAAATACAGTAATATGCGATAATATGTGAAATGGAGATAAAGTGCTTGCATCAAAAGCAGATATTAATCTGATTTTACATAAAAAATAATAAAATAAGTCACCAATAATAAAGTGCTTGTGCATCAAAAAGTGATGAGATGTGAAGATCACGTGCTCAAAAAACAGTTCTTGAAAGTTGTGAACACCATCCAGGTATCCAGGAGTGTTCCCTAGCAGCTCACCTTAACCACTTACAGACCGTAAAATTTTCCACCTTAAAGAGGAGTTCCACCCAGGGGGTCCATTAAAAAAAAAAAAAATTAAAAGTCGGCAGCTACAAATACTGCAGCTGCTGACTTTTAATTGGACACTTACCTGTCCCAGGGTCCAGCGATGCGGGGGATCGAAGCCCTGCTCGTCCCCCCCCTCCGCTCGTCGGCGCCAGCATTTCAACTGTGGGCGCCGGGCTGTGGCTTCACAGCCTGGCACCCACTGCGCATGTGCGAGAGGCGCCGCGTGCCGTGATTGGCCGCTCAATCACCTTGGACCTGTAATGGGTCCCAGATGATTGACAGGAGGGAGGGAGCAGAGCCGAGCCCTTCCTGTGCCGAGGGGGAAGTGATGCCACCAGCCCAGGCAAAGGAAGAGGCAGACTACAAGGGACCACCTAGCAACAGGCATTTAGAGGTAAGTAAAAAAAAAAATATCCAAATGTTTTTTTGGGGTTTTTTTTTTAATTTTTCAGGTATTTTTGTTTTTTTGGGTGGAACTCCACTTTAATGACCAGGCCATTTTTTGCGATACGGCACTGCATCGCTTTAACTGACAATTGCCCGGTCGTGCAACACTGTACCCAAACAAAATTGACGTTCTTTTTTTCCCACAATTAGAGCTTTCTTTTGGTGGTATTTGATCACCTCGGCGGTGTTTATTTTTTGCGCTATAGACAACAAAAGAGCGACAATTTTGAAATAAAAAACAATTTTTTAACTTTTTGCTATAATAAATATACAAAAGAAATGTAAAAAAAAAAAAATTTCTTCATCAGTTTAGGCCGATATATATTCTTCTACACCTATGGCAATTTGCGGGAACATGCCAACCTGCTGCCGTATAACGACGGCGGCTGGTCGGCAAGTGGTTAAACAAAGACCACAACAGGTCTAGTGGCGCTTTGGTATACATATCCTTAGCAGCAGTTCATGTTCCACTCTCCTCTCCTTATAGCAAAAACCCAGGGATAAATATAAACTATGCTGTATCGGATCTCCTCCTCTCCTCCATTCATAGGCCATACAAGACAAAAAAGAACTTCATAGTATAGTCATTTCACAAAAGAAATTGTTTTATTAAAATATAATACCTTACATCTAGGTTAAAATCAAGCAGTATCAATACAATCCCTACTTCCTGGTCTCAGCCGTGACCGAAAATGATGTTAGCGACTCCTCCAAAGCTGCAATTTTTGTTTTTTGTGGGTTTTTTTTAAATTAGGGATAGGCATTCGTGCATATTTGTCTATTTTTGCTGTATAGCTTCTTGAATTAGCGCACCATTTTTATTATTATTTTAATTTTAAGATAATTCCAAAAATTCCACCAAAAATGAGTTGTGTTGACCAGACAAGGGAAGCCCAAGTTCGACCCACTGGGCTACCGCATAGATGAAGCTACAAACCCTGTCAATGTGAAACGCATCAACGTCACTTCCGTTCGGACATCACACCACGGCGTCATCCCCCATGGAGGCTTGCGGGCCCGCACGCTAAAGAGCTGAATACAGTCGGCAGGCGAAGGTGACCACAACGGAGGACTATTGGATGCGAACCTGTGGTTTTACAACAGTTTGCCAGCACAGTGCACTTTCTAGTAACAGCACGCCAACGCCATGAAGATCAGGTTAGAGTAAAACAGAGTGGATGACCTGTACGGCCTCCGGAGTATCTGATGGTGTCTACCCGTGACCCGGAAGTGGTAATGTACTTTGATGTCCCCACTTTCTGTTTACCATCTATATTACAATCTACACTACCTGCTGCTGTTGTTGATTACTGATGGAAATATCACTCATGATCGCTGATGGATTATTATCTTCTTACCAGTATACACGATAACGTTATATGCATCAATAGACTTGGCCAACGTCAATATTGATAATACTGGACTGATTTTTCCAACTCATTCAGCACTGCTATAGACCATACATGGGACAACTTCCCCAGTACAATCGACAGGTTTTTCAAGTGCTCCAACCCCTTATCCCCTTCCTGCCTCTTCTCTTCCACATGTGGCTTGAGCCCCACGAGGGGGATTGATGTCAGCTCTAACAGCCACATAAAGCAATTAGCTGGAGAATCCCACTGATGGTTGGCTGTGCAGACATCAATTTCCCTGGCATCCGGACGCTGTTGTTTGTACAGTTTTGTTATATGTTGTTTTGTCCCCCAGCCTGTGGTTGCATTGACTGACCTACATAGGCCAGTCGGCAACTTGCAATTAGGGCAGTTTAGCATTAAGGCTAACTCCTTTATCAATGTGTTTTGAATTTTGTACCACTCCTATAAATTATTGACTGATTAATTCCACGTGTTTTGCTCTGCAGTAAGCCCCATTCTTTTCTTGCCCCCCCCCCCCCCCCCTGTTTGGGACATTTAGTCTTGTTACAGTTTTTCTAGGGGCTGAAGTACATCCACTTCTTTATAGGTACACTATTCATACACACAACAATCAAGCCTCTTTTCTCTAGGAATTTTTAACGCATGTCCCCCCGCCTCAAACGGGATGGATGTGTAAAGAGGCTCTACGTCCACACCAACCAAAACACAGTTTTCAGGGAACATATATCCAACAATTTCCAAAGTAAGCCTCCTGTATCCAAGACAAATGAGGTAAGTTCTGTTACCAAATTCTTAATCCATTTTCCTCATATTTACCTACACGCTCAAGTGGACTTCCTACCTCAAAAACTATAGGTCTTCTGGGTGGTTTATGGGTGTTTGTGGTTTATGATGAAAAGGGGAGGGAGGATTTGTGGATGCTACAGACACTAATGTGTAGTGTTTTTATATTTTCTTTATGAATATTAAAATTACAGTAGTCACATGAAGGTGTCTCTTCCAATGTTTTGGTCTTTTTAATGTTCATGTTACATATCTGAGAAAGCCACTATATTTTCACTTGTAGTTCCTCTTAAAGACACTTTTTTTTTCTCTTTTGACAATGGTCAAGGATATGCTACGAAAGCCTAACTTTTCTTAGCATAGAACAAGAAATGCAGTATGTGTATATGAATAAAAAAGAATAATAATTTTAGTTTGTAGGTATTTAGCTGAAATGGTTGGGTGCTGGAAGGTTTAAATAATTAACCACAAGTATTTTTATTGTATGCAATTTATGCTTGTTCAAATGGCCACTTCACCACTGAAAGCTGGGCAAAGATGGGTAAAATTTTAGCTAAAAATTCTTAGAAAAAGAATGTTCTAAGAAAATTTGCTAGTTTTTCTAATTAATGGATCAAATCAACATTCATTTGCGACCAAAGTGACGACAAATTTTGGAGCAGGATAAAAAGTTTTTCTTGGATTAACAAATTTTTAACAATTTTTTTTTACAGTGCATGTGGTATTTGTTCGGTAAAATCCATTCAGTCCAAAATCAAATGATAAAAGCAAACAAAAACGACTTTCGAATCTACTGAGAATTTTCATTTGTAATTCTATCCATTCAAGGCCAGCTTAAAGTTAAAAAAAAAATGGTGCCAGGGAAAAAAAAAAGCTTGATCCAGCTTTTTTTTTGCATTGAAAACACAGTTAAGATAAGTTGAGTCGACATGGACAAAACTCTGCATGATGGCAACAAATTTAAAAGATTGTGATTTTCTTTTCTAAACTTTTCTAAACCCAAACACTTAGATACCTTGCAACTTCTTGAGATGAGAACAAAGCGCTTTTTTTACCAATATTCCTTTATATTGGCTTTTGAAATTTATGCACGCAGGAATTTTGAATTTGGATGAAGGGTTAAGCACTGTGAAACACTTTTTGAAAGATAAATAGTGCATTTTATCTACAACTATATAGATCAGACCAAAATGAGGGACAAATGAGGAGGAAAGAGGGACAGAATGCCTTCCTTCAAAATCAGGGACAGTCCCTCAAAATCAGGGACAGTTGGGAGCTATGCCAACCAAATACAGTGGGGATGGAAAGTATTCAGACCCCCTTAAATTTTTCACTCTTTGTTATATTGCAGCCATTTGCTAAAATCATTTAAGTTCATTTTTTCCTCATTAATGTACACACAGCACCCCATATTGACATAAAAACACAGAATTGTTGACATTTTTGCAGATTTATTAAACAAAATGAAATATCACATGGTCCTAAGTATTCAGACCCTTTGCTCAATATTTAGTAGAAGCACCCATTTGATCTAATACAGCCATGAGTCTTTTTGGGAAAGATCCAACAAGTTTTTCACACCTGGATTTGGGGATCCTCTACCAATCCTCCTTGCAGATCCTCTCCAGTTCTGTCAGGTTGGATGGTAAACGTTGGTGGACAGCCATTTTTAGGTCTTTTAAGATGTTTCTACAGAGTTGATAGGTTTAGTACTCTCTTGTATAGGTCGAATTTTTACAGCATATATCCACAGGCCATTCATTTTTCAGGGTAAAGTTTTCATTTTTCAAGCATAACTATGTAACCCTTACATAGTTACATAGGTTGAAAACGAAACTCTATCTAGTTCAACCAATAAAGAAAAAACAAATTAAATAAATAAATCAAAACCCGCATAAATATAACTTTAAACCTGTAATTGATCCAGAGGAAGGCAAACAATAACCTTGTAATTTTATTTAGACAGGGCAAAATCCTTTCTGATCCCTTAAGGCTATTCCCTGGATCAACAATCTATGGTGTTATTACTTATAAATATTAATAGCCAGTTATTTTCTGTGCACCTAGAAATACATCCAGATTTTTTTAAGCAGTCTACAGAGCTGTCTAGAAATACCTCCCAAAGAAGTCTTTTCCACATTTGCACAGCTCTTGCTGTGAATAAGCCTTCTCGTTTTCAGAAGTTGAACTTACTTTCCTCCAGACGCAATGCATGCCCCCTTGTCTTTTGAAAATACCCTAAAGTTGAACATCTTTGCACCAAGTTTAATATATGGACAATGTATGTATTTATACAAGGTGGTCAAAGCCTCTTAAATGCCTCTTCTCAATGAAGTTGAGTTACTCAGTTTAGTTGTGGCATGATTGCCCATTCCTGCAAGGTTCTGAGTTCAGCTACAAGCCATAGTAACTGCAATAAAACTGTGAGGTTCAGCTGCACCTGCAGCATGCACATAATCTGCAGGAAGTTCATATGAGTAAATAGGATGTGCACAGGGTAGTGAAAAAACATGAGCAAAGTAAAGGGAAAACTCTAACTGCAATTCAGTTTTGTTTACAATACTCTAAAAATTTGTATTCTTTTGTAGGGGTTTTTGCTTTAATATTTAGAAAGAGATTTTGCTTGCTTACTGGAGTTTTTGATGCAAATGTCATTTATGCCGCGTAAACACGGTCGGACTTTACGGCAGACTTTGCCCGGCGGACTTTTCAACGTACTTTACGACGGACTTTCTGAATGAACGGACTTGCCTACACACAATCCACCAAAGTCTGTCGAATTCGTACGTGATGACGTATGACCGGACTAAAATAAGGAAGTTCATAGCCAGTAGCCAATAGATGCCCTAGCGTGGCTTTTTGTCCGTCGAACTAGCATACAGCGAGCGGACTTTTCAACCGGACTCGAGTTTGACGGATAGATTTAAAACATGTTTCAAATCTAAGTCCGTCCAACTTTTGAGCAAACAAAGTCCGCTGGAGCCCACACACGATCGAATTGTCCGACGAAATCCCGTCCGCCGGGCATAGTCTACCGTAAAGTCCGCTCGTGTGTACGCGGCATTAGAGCATCAGATGTATTTGTGGGGAACTTTTATAATTTTTGGTTTATTTAGTGGCTCTTTTGTTTTTTTACATAAACGGTCTGAACAGGGTCAGCAGAGACCAAAACCATTCAAAACCGTAAACTAATTTTTACTTTGCAAAAGACACATGTAATATTATTTTCAGTTACAGAAGGTAAAAGAAGCCCAGAACTATACATTGTTGAATATCTGAATGTCCTTTTTATTGGTGCAGGTGACAACATCTTAATGAGCAACCCACGAGGATGTTTTAAGACTTCCCAAGTTGATGAAGTTGAGGATATTTTTCTTCTGGTAGCTGGCACTGGTTTCACACCAACTGTAAACTTACTAAATCATGTTTTAAATAGCTCCAACACACTCAGGTATTTTTTTTCAATCTCACAAGGTATACATTTTATACATATAGTATATACAAGCATTTGTAATAGATTTTTGCAGTTTAATGTTTTAGTTTAACAAATCTATGGTGTATTTGGGATGCTTTTGAGCTATATAAATGTACATAAATAACCTTGCATATGCTGCTAATTTGCACAAATCCCTAACATTCCAGTTTAGAAGAGTAGTGAGACAAATTTTTTTTCACATTTTTATCAGGGACTTCTTGATATATGCAGTTTTGTTTTTTTTACATCAGACATCTCGAACCAACAATCGCTGCTTGGATTATGCATTCTGTTTGAAAAAAAAATTAAATAAATCGTACATGAAAGGAAAGCAGGAGAAGCCAAAGCCATATGTATACTCTGTGCCGCCGGCCAGCGGTCTTAAGCCACCTGTTCAATTACCTAATTGACGTTCTAGCCTTATTAGTATCACACTAACAAGTTTAGGTACCAGAGAGGTGGATGGACAGTTCATCCTCTCTGTGTTAGTACATCTATGGGGGGAGGGGGGGGGGGGGAAGAATTGTAAGCACACAGTATATCAGTCCACCAACAAAATCACACAAAATGTTTGAAGACAGAAAAAATGAGGACCCAACTGGACTGTTTCACTAATAGGCAGGGCAGCAGTTTGAAGCCTTAATTATACAAGCAAAGAGTTACTGACAGTCGTCAGAGTGATATGTAGGCAGCTGTGTATTGTCATTAGCAGACCTGTAAATCTAGGCCAGGGGTCTCCAAACTTTTTAAACAATGGGCCAGTTTACTGTCATTCAGACTTCAGGGGGTCGGAGTGGCCAGTGGGAGTATAAAATGCCCCAGTGTCAGCGTTAGTAAACAAATTACATACTGCCTGTAGTCAGTAAAAGGAGGAATAGTGCCCCATCATTGGTATTAGTGGGGGGAAATGGTGCCTTATCTTTGGTATCTGTGTAAGAAAAAATATCCCATTGTTGGTGTTGGGGAGAGGAATGGTTGCCCCACTGTTGGTGTCAGTGGAAGGAATGGTGCCTCCTTGTAGGTGTCTAGTTTCTAGTCTAGTCTTTTCTTGTCTAGTTTCAATTACATTGTCTCATTCTTACCCGGTACTAAGAATGTAAGGGCTGACACTTTGTCACGACAATTTCCCTCCACTCCACTCCAAGATGGAGTCGGCTCCGGTTCCTGTGATTCCTCCTAATCGTATTCTGGCTACGATTCGCACCAGTCTCACTTCTCCTTTGGGTGACAAAATTCTTGCTGCTCAGGTCCATACTTCTCCTGAGAATCCTTGTGACCGCTGCTTTGTCCCAGAGAGTCTCCATACTGCCGTGCTCCAGACTTACCATTCTCCCAAGGCTGATGACCACCCTGGGAAAAATCAACTCTTTTAGGCCATTTCCCAATTCTGGTGGCCTAGTCTACGTGCTGATGTAACAGCCTTCATAGCTGCCTGTTCTGTGTGTGCTCAGAGTAAGATTCCACGCCACCTTCCAGTGGGCCTCCTACAACCCATACCCAATGGAGAGAGTCCCTGGACCCACCTGTCTATGGATTTCATTGTAGAGTTACCCAACTGCCAGGGCAACACGGTTATCCTTATGTTGGTTGACCGGTTTATCGAAAATGTCCCATTGTATTCCACTTAAGAAGTGACCCACTTCTAAGGAACTGGCTTCCATTTTTGCTCGGGAGATCTTTTGCTTACATAGGCTACCCAAGGTGATTGTCTGGGACAGGGGTAGTCAGTTTGTGTCCCGGTTCTGGCGAGCCTTTTGTGCACAGTTGGGAATTTAGCTTGCTTTCTCCTCTGCATATCACCCGCAGTCTAATGGGGCCGCAGAACGAGCCAATCAGTCCTTGGAGCAATTCCTATGTTGCTATATTTCTGACAATCATACCAACTGGTCAGACCTCTTCCCGTGGGCGGAGTTTGCTCACAATGGTGCCTTGAATTCTGCTTCCCGGTTGTCCCCGTTTATGGGGAACTATGGTTTCCAACCTTCCATGTTGCCTGACTCATTTGTTCCGCAGAGTATTCCTGCATTAGAGGAGCATCTCCGTGGTCTTCGTTCCACTTGGGCACAAGTCTAGGAGGCTTTGCGACATGCTAATGATGGGTACAGACTCCATGCTGATCGCAGACGCCTGCCTGCGCCTTCCTACCAGGTTGGGGACAGGGTCTGGCTGTCATCTTGCAACTTCCGACTTCGTGTTCCTTCTCTGAAGTTCGCACCTCGGTTTATTGGGCCTTTCCGTATTCTTTGCAGGATTAACCCAGGGGCTTGCGCATTAGACTTTCCTTCTAATATGCGTATTTCGAATGTATTTCATGTCTCCTTATTAAAACCTTTGGTCTGCAACCGCTTTACCACCTCGGTGCCTCGTTCTCACCCTGTACAGGGTGAGAACCATGAGGAGTATGAAGTACAGTGCATTGTTGACTCCCGTAGGTTCCGTGGGTGCCTACAGTACCTGGTGCATTGGAAAGGGTACGGTCCGGAGGAACGTTCTTGGGTCTCATCCTCAGACGTACATACCCCTGTCCTCCTCCGTGATTTCCATAGGTGTTTTCCCCTCAAGCCTGGTTGTCCTTCGAAGAGGAGGGGTCATTGAGGAGGGGGTACTGTCAGGACTGGGCTCAGCCCTGCCTTCTCAAAGCTGGCCTCTCAGCTGTCTGCTAATTACCAGCTCTTATCTCTCCACAGAGACTCACCTATTGATGATATCCTGTTCATCAGTCCTTCTTACTTAAGCCTTCCAGTCCAGATGATCTCTGTCTTTACCCTGGTCACATGTCTAGAGACGCTCTCCTGTGTTCCTGGTAAAGACTTGCTTGGCTGACATTCCTTCTGGCTCTAGATCCTGTTTGCTGTTCTACTACGCTCATCTCTGGCTCCCTGTTTGTTTGGCCTGTCTGACTATCCGTTCCGGTTACTGAACTCTGGCTAAGTTTTGACTATGTTTACTCTATTTACCTTTTTTTATTATTATGAAACTAGTGTGATTTAACTGTCTGTCTGATTCATGGTTTTTGACAACACCCTAATCACCCTGTGCTGCGTAAATTTCCCTTGCTGCTTGGCTGCAGAGAAGGAAACTGGTGAATCTCTGTTCTCAGTCCCTTTCTCTGTCTCAAAAGTGAGATATCAGGGGTCTGTTTAGACCCCTGATATATCACCAAAGCCCCCAATGGGGCTCCAAAAAGTTGTAAAATTAAAAATAATAAATTATTGTAAAAAAAAAAAATTGCAAAAAAGTAGTAAAAAAAAAAGAATAAAAATAAACTATAAACACCAACCTCTACCCTACTGACACGTCCACTACTCTACTAACTCCAACCTCTGCCCTACTGACACCACCCTCTGCCCTACTGACACAGTCCACTGCTCTACTGATACCAACCTCTGCCCTACTGACACCAACCTCTTCCCTACTGGCCCAAACCACTGCTCTACTGACACCAACCTCTGCCCTACTGACACCGTCCACTGCTCTACTCACACTGTCCATTGCCCTACTGCTATATTAATATTATTATTATTATTATTATTATTATTATTATACGGGATATATATACAGTATCTCACAAAAGGGAGTACACCCCTCACATTTTTGTAAATATTTTATTATATCTTATGTGACAACACTGAAGAAATTACACTTTGCTGCAATGTAAAGTAGTGAGTGTACAGCTTGTATAACAGTGTAAATTTGCTGTCCCCTCAAAATAACTCAACATGTCTAAACCGCTGACAATAAAACCCCTAAGTGAAAATGTCCAAATTGGGCCCAAAGTGTCAATATTTTGAGTGGCCACCATTATTTTCCAGCACTGCCTTAACCCTCTTGGGCTTGGAGTTCACCAGAGCTTCACAAGTTGCCACTGGAGTCCTCTTCCACTCCTCCATCAGACCACAGGACATGGTTCCAGTAATCCATGTCCTTCGTCTGCTTGTCCTTAGCAAACTGTTTGCGGGCTTCCTTGTGCATCATCTTTAGAAGAGGCTTCCTTCTGGGACGACAACCATGCAGACTAATTTAATGCAGTGAGCAGTGTTCTGAGTGGGACCTGTCCTGTTAAACAGCTATATGGTCTTGGCCACCTTCGGCTCAGTTTCAGGGTCTTGGCAATCTTCTTATAGCCCAGGCCATCTTTATGTAGAGCAACAATTCTTTTTTTTTAGATCCTCAGAGAGTTCTTTGCCATGAGGTGCCATGTTAAACTTCCAGTGACCAGTATGAGAGAGTGAGAGCGATAACACCAAATTTAACACACCTGCTCCCCATAAACACATGAGACCTTGTAACATTAATGAGTCACATGACACCGGAGAGGGAAAATGGCTAATTGAGCCCAATTTGGACATTTTCACTTTGGGGTGTGCTCACTTTTGTTGCCAGCAGTTTATATATTAATGGCTGTGTGTTAAGTTATTTTGAGGTGACAGCAAATTTACACTGTTATACAAGCTGTACACTCTATACTTTACATTGTAACACTGGCTTCCACTCACCCAACGAAAAAAATTCAAAGTACTAACAATCATTTACAAAGCCATCCATAATTCTGCCCCCAGCTACATCACTAACCTAGTCCCAAAATACCAACCAAGCCGCTCTCTTTGGTCATCCCAAGACCTCCTGCTCTCTAGCTCCCTTGTCACCTCCTCCCATGCTTGCCTCCAGGATTTCTCCAGAGCTTTTCCCATCCTTTGGAACTCCCTACCCCAATCTGTCCGACTGTCCCCTAATCTATCCATTGTTAGGCGATCCCTGAAAACCCTTCTCTTCAAAGAAGCCTATCCTGTTTTACTTCCTCCATCAGCTCATCCCCCCACAGCTATTACCTTTTGTATCAATTGACCCTTCCTTTTTAGATTGTAAGCTCTAACGAGCAGGGCCCTCTGATTCCTCTTGTACCAAATTGTAATGTAACTGTAATGTCTGCCCTCATGTTGTAAAGCGCTGCGCAAACTGTTGGCGCTATATAAAACCTATATAATAATAATAATTGTAGCAAAGTGTCATTTCTTCTGTGTTGTCACATGAAAAGCTATAATAAAATATTTTCAAAAATGTGAGGGGTGTACTCACTTTTTTGAGATACTGTGTGTGTGTGTGTGTGTGTGTATATATATATATATATCACAAGTACACCCCTCACATTTTGTAAATATTTTATTATATATTTTCATGTGACAACACTGAAGAAATGACACTTTGCTACAATGTAAAGTAGTGAGTGTACAGCTTGTATAACAGTGTAAATTTGTTGTCCCCTCAAGATAACTCAACACACAGCCATTAATGTCTAAACCGCTGGCAACAAAAGTGAGTACACCCCTAAATTGTTTCACATCAGCGCTTGTTTAAATATGTGACTATCCTGACCAGGAATGAGTCTATACCCCCTGAAGATTTATGGGTCTGGTTGAGGAGGTTTGGTGAAACATTGTGTCCCCTAAAAAAGATTGTGAATGATAGAGGAATCTGAACGGGTAGGTGGTCAGTGTCAATGAGGTTGAGTGTGTGTGGGAATGTGGTCCAGCATTTGCCCTCCTCTGCCTTTATTGGTAGAGATAGGGTATATGGAAAACACTGCGCTAACAAGTGAATAAGAAAAAGAAGCTGCTACATACAGTGTGACAAAAACAGTAAATATATAGTATAAAAAATGTAGCGCATAATGTGTATATTCATAATATGAAGAGAATCACAACAATGTAATTCTATCCAAAAAACATTAGTGAATCATTGAAATAATATTCATAAAGTCCATGAATGAATGAATAAGTGAAAAAATATAATGTCCAACTGCATAAAAATATGGATGTAATCCACACGGAAGATGATATTCAAAGAGTTAATAAAGGATTGTATAAATCCGTAAAAAGAAAACACATCAGCCAAACAGGGACATCATGGAACGGATGGTATGTATAGACTCTTACCAGATCCTATGGACTCCCTTGTCAGCGACAGGGAGTCAAGAAAGCGATATGCCACCCAGGGCGTGAGGTAGGATATCCCAGCAGTTGAGCCCTCCGGGCTGGACTCTGTGTAGATCTCCGGAAGTCCCCAGGTAGGTCCTTGTAATGGATGTCCAGAATGTGAATCTAGAGGATGGAATATCCCTCATGAGACTGGAGTGAACATTCACTCTCTTTCAGATGATATGCGGAAAGAAAAAACGCCCCCACATGGTGCAGATAAAAAGGGGATGTTTTTTTATTGCTAAAAAACTTTACAATAAAAACGTGATCACAATGACATAAAAAAGAGCATGGGCAACATGAAGGAAGGTAAATCGGCCCGACGCGTTTCGACCAAAAGGTCTTCTACTGGGGACCTTTTGGTCGAAACGCGTCGGACCGATTTACCTTCCTTCATGTTGCCCATGCTCTTTTTTATGTCATTGTGATCACGTTTTTATTGTAAAGTTTTTTAGCAATAAAAAAACATCCCCAATCAGTGTCAGAAAGTTTGGTTGTCAAGTCGGTGTCTGCACCTATTGTTTCTCCTAGTGTAGTGAAGGCAGCGGAGGGTGCTGGACCAGAGTGTATGGTGGTGCCAACCCCTCCTCGGCGTAGCAGAAGTGCGGGTGGAGTGAGGGATGGATTGGATGATGGTGGAGGGGGAGGTGGGAAGGGCATGAGAGTGGCTGGTGCAGAATGCAAGGTGAATGATGTGGAAGTCGGGGTGAATGGTTTGGAAGTTGGGGTGAATGATGTGGGGGGAGGGGGTAATGGGGGTGTTTTGGAATCGCATCCTGATGGCGATTAAGTCTCAAAAGGTTTCTTGTGTTTAAGTTGAGGTTTGGGGTTTGTAGTTGTCATTAAAATATGTTTCTTTCTATGTTATCTTGTCAGGAAACGGTTTTCTTTATTTGCTGATGTAAGCATGCTTGTTTTTGTTTAGGTGTTGTTTATTTTTGTGTAAATATGTTTTTATTAATGAACTGTATGTTTGTATGATTTTTTAATAAAAAAAATTTACACCCCTTATAGAAAATGTCCAAATTAGGCCCAAAGTGTCAATATTTTGTGTGGCCACCATTATTTTCCAGCTCTGCCTTAACCCTTTTGGGCATGGAGTTCACCAGAGCTTCACAGGTTGCCACTGGAGTCCTCTTCCACTCCTCCATGACAACATCACTCATCACTGAGCTGGTGGATATTAGAGACCTTGTGTTCCTTCACCTTCCATTTGAGGATGCCCCACAGATGCTCAATAGGGTTTAGGTCTGGAGACATGCTTGGCCAGTCCATCACCTTTACCCTCAGTTTCTTTAGCAAGACAGTGGTCATCTTGGAGGTGTGTTTGGGGTTCTTATAATGTTGGATTACTGCCCTGCGGCCCAGTCACCAAAGGGAGAGGATTATGCTCTGCTTCAGTATGTCACAGTACATGCTACAATTCATGGTTCCCTCAATCAACTGTAGCTCCCCAGTGCCAGCAGCACTCATGCAGACCCAGACCGTGACACTCCCACCACCATGCTTGACTGTAGACAGGCCACACTTGTCTTTGTTCTCCTCACCTGGTTGCCGCCACACACGCTTGACACCATCTGAACCAAATAAGCTTATTTTGGTCTCATCAGACCACAGGACATGGTTCCAGTAATGTCCTTAGTCTGCTTGTTTTCAGCAGGCTTCCTTCTGGGACGACAGCCATGCAGACCAATTTGATGCAGTGTGTGGTGTATGGTCTGAGCACTGACAGGCTGACCTCCCACCCCTTCAACCTCTGCAGCAATGCTGGCAGCACTCATACGTCTATTTCCCAAAGACAATCTCTGGATATGACGCTGAGCACGTGCACTCAACTTCTTTGGTCAACCATGGTGAGGCCTGTTCTGAGTGCAACCTGTCCTGTTAAACCGCTGTATGGTCTTGGCCACTGTGCTGCAGCTCAGTTTCAGGGTCTTGGCAATCTTCTTATAGCCTAGGCCATCTTTATGTAGAGCAACAATTCTTTTTTTCAGAGCCTCAGAGAGTTCTTTGCCATGAGGTGCCATGTTGAACTTCCAGTGACCAGTATGAGAGCGTGAGAGCGATAACACCAATTTTAACACACCTGCTCCCCATTCACACCTAAGACCTTGTAACACTAACGAGTCACATGAAACCGGGGAGGGAAAATGGCTAATTGGGCCCAGTTTGGACATTTTCACTTAGGGGTGTACTCGCTTTTGTTGCCAGTGGTTTAGACATTAATGGCTGTGTGTTGAGTTATTTTGAGGGGACAGCAAATTTACACTGTTATACAAGCTGTACACTCACTACTTTACATTGTAGCAAAGTGTAATTTCTTCAGTGTTGTCACATGAAAAGATATAATAAAATATTTACAAAAATGTGAGGGGTGTACTCACTTTTGTGAGATTCAGTTTTTATATATATATATATATATATATATATATATATATATATATATATATATATATATATATATCTATATATATACACACACATTGTGTTTGAGCTTTGGGTGCACACACACCCTAATGCAATAGGCTGTGCACACCTATGATCTTTGTCGCCTGCACCTCTCTCCTGTACTAGCATATTGAAATGCACAGAGTATTGTTGCTGTGATCCAACAAGTGATCTGGTCATATTAAAGTACCTTCATGCAGCCCTAGCTTTGTCCTGAAGAACCCTGTGACACCTAAAAACTGTGGCACAATAATATGAAAATCCTATGCACATCTCTATCAACAGGAAAGTCGGCACCTTGCTCCAAACACCTTCCTTACACACCCAGGTGTCAAATTCTAGTTGAAGTCTAGATTTGCATATTATAGTAACACCCACTTTAGGGTCACTGGAAGGCTTTCGAAAATTATGGAACTCAATGCAGGCTGTTGAAGGTGCCTGCTCTGCTATTACATGTGACTGACATTATATTAAAGCTCAATTGAAGTCTTACATCTTATAGTCCTGATTCCCCTGCCACCTGTATGATTTACCAGTTTGTGTCAGTAATGCTGGTTTAGCCGAGTAAGATAATGCCAGATTTATTGCAGAGAAAGGAAGGAGGTGTCAGACCTGAGAGCTGATTACTGAAAGCCCCCAAGTTACCCATAACCCTGGTACATTTTGAACTGCACAGTCATACTTAGACCCCATACACAACTGGTGCAACAGAAATAAGGGGATACACTAATAAATTGGAGGTGATTAGTACACTAATTCGTGATCTACCAGTAGATTGCGGCCAGGTGACTGGTAGATCGCGTTCTGGTTTTGCCACCATCCCAGAGCATCAAACAGAGTGCAATGCAGAGGGACTACTTGTAAAGTTGGAGCTATAGTAGGGAGCAAGAGCCGCATAAGCCAATGCCTCCTCTGTAGTGCTGCCTTCTGTCCCATGCGGAGTGATACCAACTGCACTCCAACTCTTATCCGAGGGGGGTAAATCTATGACTCAACCATAGGGTTTTACCATCCCCAACTTTACATGTGAACGAGCCCTAAGAGTGCCCCTGTGGAATGCAACTAAGGACTCATTCACAAGTTCATCAGGCATGGCTTCTCCTCTGAAAAGTGATTCCAGTGTGTTTGACAGGCAGTGAGGGGTCAATATGTTGCCTCCTCACCACCTGATTTAATGTAACAATTTCTTTATTGTATCCGCACTACCTGATTTAAACCCATGATTGCCCTGCAATGCACAATAAATCAAGTGTGAGAAGGCGACACTGTGCCTGATGATCTTTGACTTCTCCCATTTCAGTTCAGGTAGATCTCCACCTCTTTAAGGCTGCCTACCACTGCACTAGTGTATCTGCCTATTCTGACAATAGTCTATCTGACTGTGTATCTGTTTCTATTACTTCCTCTAGACTTTACTGTTTATACCAGTGCAGGGACACTTTAAAGATTGAAATGTCCCAAAGCAAAAGGTGTTTGTATTGCTTCTTGCTATTTTGTTTTTGTTATAAGCTTTAATCTTCTTTAATGCTCTAGACATGGTAAAAGTGACATTACCTATCTTAAAGGGGTTGTAAACCTTTGTGGTTTTTCACCTCCATGCATTCTATGCATGGAGGTGAAAAACCTCTTGCAGTGCAGCAGCCCCCCAGTGACCCCGTTTTACTTACCTGAACCCTCTTTTTCTTGCGCCGGGCACGAGCACACCAGCTCTAGACGGTGTCTCATGTCCTGATTGGCTAGATTGATAGCAGCACAGCCACTGGCTCCCACTGCTGTAAATCAAATCCAATGACACGGGCGCCTGGAGGTGGGGCCGAGTCCGGCATTCGTGTCTATGGACGCAAACGCTGGACTCGGGAACGCGCCTGCAAGGTAACCTCCTTGGGGAAGCAATTCTCTGAGGGGGTTATCTGATGTGGGGAGGAGCCACGAGAGCCACCCGGGGGACCCCAGAAGAGCAGGTTCGGGGCCGCTCTGTGCAAAACGAGCTGCACATTGGAGGTAAGTATGATATGTTTGTATAATGTGGCAATCTGAGCTACCCCAATAAGTGCAAAAAAAAGGTGAAATACAATAAATACAAATACATATATGTGTAATGGTGCTGCAATCTAAAGGAAAAACGGAATACTCAGTTTTATCATTGGAATAAGATAGGCAATAGATGCGCAACTCACAAGAAAAAAACTAATGTGTACATAGGACACACACGGGAAAATGAATACGTGCACCCTAATGCTCTAATTGTGACAAGTGAATAAATGGAATATTGTGAATGTCCGGATGCGTCTTAAATAGCCTCTATCTGCATACACATATTAGCATAAAAACGTGCTGAAACAAATAGGAGAACTACAGTGTTATTTTTTTATATTTTTTACATATTTTTTGAAATTATGCATTTTTATTAATATGATTGCACTTCAGAGGCTGATATTTTAATTGCGGGAACAGTTTCCCCTTTGATGGCTATGTCATTTGTTTTTCTGCTACATACACTGGAGACCGATTGAGTTTTTTTCTTCCTAATCCATTTCTGGTCATGCTCCTGCCGAGGTATATATGCGTCTAGGTGAGTGATGTCTCATCCTAGCCTCCTCTCCCGGTCGATGCCCAATACGGTGAAACGCAGCGTCGGGTGGAGCTAGAGGATTTGACGCCACCGCGCATCAGCGGGCTGGTGTGAGGCGCGGCTATTTTTTTCTTTTCGCACTGAAGTGCCTGCTCTTTACCTATGTTTGTATGCAGGTCTACAATAAACCAATACTTTTAAAATATGCTGCACCATGAAGCCCTCCTTTTTGTTCCTTTGATTTATCCCTTGGAAGCCCTCCTTTTCCATTTCCATCTACGGAACGTGGGTCCTGTGGAATTTATTGAAGTCTGGTATACGGGTGGATGAGAGGATCTGGATGGACCTTTGAATTTGATGCCTGTGACTGACCACTCACTTCTGTTTTAGCCTATTAGACCTCTGTAATAGGGGTCCTAAAGTTTCGGTAAGCGGCCACCTGGCCTCCCCTTTCTTTCATTCCCTGACCATCTGGTGGGACCATATGCTGAAAAGGATACATTGGGGCTCTTCATCGGACTAATCCCTTTCCATGTGAACTGTACCAAATGCACTATGGACCTTTTTTGTGTTTTTGCTAACACTGTAGTTCCCCTATTTGTTTCAGCACGTTTTTGTCTATGCTAATATGTGTATGCGGATAGAGGCTATTTAAGACTCATCCGGACATTCACAATATTCCATTTATTCACTTGTCACAATTAGAGCATTAGGGTGCACTTATTCCTTTTCCCTTGTGTGTCCTATGTACACATTCGTTTTTTTTCCTGTGGGTTGCGCATCTATTACCCAAGAATGATATGTTTGTCATTTAAAAAAAAAAAAAATAAAACGAACCCTTACAATCACTTTAAGTTATTCAATTATGCTTAAAGAGAAACTGTAATTAGAGGTTTATGGAGGCTACAATTTAAGAACTCTTTTTTTGGGAATGTTAGTTCCTTGTCTGTCCTGTTGATGCTTTGGCTCCACAGCTGTCTACATACAGAGCAAGTATAGAAATCAGGAGGTTTGCTGATTTTCTGTCACTAATTTAAAGCATGCTTGTTCTGGGTTTTTGATTTAGGGCAGTTAAAGCTAAATTCCAGCTTTTTTTTTCACTAGAACTGAATAAAATGATGAATCCCAGCATAGATCATACCACTTTACCATGTTGCTCAGTTGTCTGCAGATCCCCTAATATTCTGGGTTTAGTTTTTGCTTTGTATCATGTGAAACTCTGTATATCCTGCAGACAGACTGTCCCTTCCGCATCCACTTCCTGCAGCAGGTAGAGCCTAAAACACTCCCCTTAGTAGTCTTTCAGACTGCAAATGATGTAACTTCCTTCACAGCTGTGATGGTGGGTGGGATTAACCACTTGCTGACCGCTGCACGCCGGCACAATGGCAGCGGTGGGCAACTGTGCGTACCTGTACGTCCCCTTTAATTGGCGGGGCTAGCGAGCATGCGTGCGCCACGGACAACGTGACCGTGCCCGCAGAACCCGCAGACTCAATGTCCACCGGTCTCCTGGCGATCGTATCACGAAGCCGCAGACCGGAGAGATGCCTATGTAAACAAGGCATTTCGCCGTTCTGCCTTGTGACATGACAGAGATCACTGCTCCCTGTCATTCGGAGCAGTGATCGCTGTCGTGTGAGTGGAAGCCAACCCCCCCACAGTTAGAATCACTCCCTAGGACACACTTAACCCCTTGATCGCCCCCTAGTGTTTAACTCCTTCCCTGCCAGTGTCATTTACACAGTAATCAGTGCATTTTTATAGCACTGAGCGCTGTATAAATGACAATGTTCCCAAAATAGTGTCCGATGTGTCCGCCATAATGTCGCAGTCAGTATAAAAAATCACAGATCGCCGCCATTACTAGTAAAAAAAAAATAATAATAATAAAAATGCCATAAAACTATCCCCTATTTTGTAGATGCTATAACTTTTGCAGAAACCAATCAATATACGCTTATTGCGTTTTTATTTTTTTTTACCAAAAATATGTAGGAGAATACATATCGGCCTAAACTGAGGAAAAAAATGTTTTTTTTATATATTTTTTTAAATATATAAATATTTATAAATATTTAAATATTTATTATAGCAAAAAGTAAAAAATATTGCTTTTTTTTTCAAAATTGTCTCTCTGTCACCACAGAGGTGATCAAATACCAGCAAAAGAAAGCTCTATTTGTGGGGAAAAAAAGGACGTCAATTTTGTTTGGGTGCAACATCGCACGACCGCGCAATTGTCAGTTAAAGCGACGCAAAAAGTGCTGTGGTCAGGAAGGGGGTAAAATCTTCCAGGGCTGAAGTGGTTAAATACATTCTAGTTAGCATTCAATAATGCCCAGTCACACCTATAGAAAGAGTTCAAACCTCCCAAGTCCCGCCTCACAGATCACAGCATTATTCTTCATACACAGCCTGTGTAGATACGTGTAACTGCTGCCCCTTTAAGTGTGAATCACACTAATAAATCAAGCAAAAAATTTAAAGTGGGCACTAATTAAACTACATACATCCTAAAATGAACATGTGCTAGATAATAAAGATTACAACCACTGTAATAATCACTATTGTGCAATGGCAGAAACAAAAAACGCACACCAAAATGCACCACAAAAGGGGCATAAAAAAATCACACAGAATATTCCACAAAAATGCTGTGGAAAATTTGTTAATACCAGTGTTATATCAGTGATAAACTTAGTGCATATACATTCAAAGATAAAATAATGTGATAATCACTGTTTGCAATTCCAAAAAACACACAAAAAAATGCAAAAATTAAAAAATAAATCTGACAAAAAAGTTGCACCAAAGAAATTCCACAAAATTGCTGTGAAAACATCCAATTAATATTACCAGTGTTCTATCAGTGATAACCTAATACATATACATATCAAAAAATGAAAAGTGCTATAAAAATATGCAAATTAAAGTCCTTATTCAACTGTGACCATTTCCAAGTCCTTGCACTTTTTTTTTTCAATAAATGTTTATTAAAATTTTTCAGATATACATAAAGTCACAGTTATCGGGTATACATTGAAACAGAAGCTGTTAATACAATCAATAAGTCATACAATCAATAAGTCATACAATCAATAAGTCATACAATTGATAAATAAAGCAGAAATGTAAGAACGAGTTCAAAATACGGCCAACTGAGCCTCTTACTAGGTCACTTCTGTATTAGTGATGGAGGTGAAGTTCTGACCCAGTAAAGTATTCCTATGGTAAAGCGGGAATACCCTAATTAACAAGTGTATAAACTAAGGATCATTAAGCATCTCCGTGTGAGGGAGAAGGGGTTGGTGTGGGGGTAGGGGTCCAATCGGGGTAATGTTATGTACCGATCAAAGCCACCCTTAAACCCATTCACCCCTAAAGGGTTCTAACTGTGAATGGGTGGGGGCCATGTGTAGTAATGTGTGTGGTTTTAAACCTATTCGGTACCCATATGATTGAGAGGCAGCTCCGTAATAATAATATGTTGTTTAGGAGTGGGGGGGGGGGTAAGGAGACCAGAAACCGTTAGGGTGTGTGCTCCTGCCGGAACAGTGAAGGAGTTATGTTGGTATCAGGTTGAGAGGGTGTGGAGATCGCCTAAGTATGATCGGTAAGGATTAATTGGGTAAGAGGAAGGGTATGGACGGAGGGAGGGCACGATCAGCCAGACACTATGACGTTTCTGTGACAGATCAGTATCGATCATGGCGGAGAGGTTGGGTCACCGGGCGGAATGATCTGCGTCGAGGAAACTCTAAAGTGTAACCAGCAAGCCCATGTTGTATTAAATTTTGTGGGATTGTCTTTTGCTTGGTAAATGAGTTTTTCCATCTCGGCCGTTCTATCGACTCTTTTGAACCATTCAGACACTGTGGGTGGTGTGGAACTCCTCCAGTGAACCGGGACACAGAGGTTGGCTGCATTGATAAGGTGTAGGGTAAGGGATGTTTTGTAGGAGGAGAGGGGCATGGAGGTGTGATGGAGCATGTATTGGGCCGGAGTGAAGTCTGGGGTGTAAGAGGTAATTTGGGTGATAAGGCGGTGAATTTCCGTCCAGTACGGTATGATAAGAGGACATTCCCACCAGATATGAATGAGGGTGCCAAGCGCCGCATTGCAACGCCAGCATGTCGGGGGGACCGAGGGGTGCATTTTGTGGATCTTATCAGGTGTCCTGTACCAGTTGGTGAATATTTTGTATCTGTTTTCCTGGGTGGATACATTAATGGAGCCCTAATGAATATGGTTGTGTATACGTTCCCATTCAGTGGAGGTTAAGTCTATAGACAGTTCTGATTCCCAACGACGGACAAGCTTATCATCTTTAATTTTGCAATTTGAAAATAAGAATGTGTAAACAGTAGAGATCACATGACGTTGGGGTTCTGAACTATCACATAGCAATTCAAAGGGTGTACGATCTCGGTACCACAGTGAGATGGATTTGGCGTCAGTAAAAAAGTGTCTTAATTGTAGGTACTTGTAAAAGGGGATGTTGTATTCCGTGAGTTTGGCTGCCATGGCTTGGTGGGGGAGGAGTTCACCATTTTGGAAGAAGTGGTGTGCCCTGATGGGGGCTGTGCATGATTCCCTGTGCAGATCTCTTAAGGCAAGGCCTGGCAGGAAGTCAGGATTACGGACCAAAGGGGTCATAGGGCCTGGGTGCGGTGTGTAATCCAGTGCTTTGCCGGCTAATTTAAGGTGGGACAATGTGGCTCCAATAAAGGGATGTGTCACCAAATCTCTAGGAATGGAGTTGTGATTGATCTAGGGTAGATGTGACAGCGGGGTTTTAGTGAAAGAGTCTTCAAGTGTAATCCAGGCTTTATTGGAACGATGCAGATGCCAATCTACAATCCTAGTTAAATGACATGCCCAGTGGTATTTTTGAATGTCGGGGAGGCCAAGGCCCCCTAATAGCTTGGGGAGTACTAGCCTATCCCAGCTTAGTCGGGGGGTCTTGGACGCCCAGATAAAAGTCCTGCACATACGCTTGTATGATGTAAAAATGGAGGTGGGTAGCTTTATGGGGATTGCCTGAAAAAGGTAAAGAAGTCTGGGCAGTACATTCATTTTTAATATGGCTGTCCTACCCAACCAGGAGAAGGACCCGAAATGCCATTTATTTAAATCAGCTTGTATGTTTTGGAGTGCGGGTTGGAAGTTTCTCATGTAGAGATCCTGTAGTTTAGTAGGTATTTTGATGCCCAGGTATGTAATGTCCTGTGATTCCCATGTAAAGGGGAAGTTCTGTTTGCATTGGGTGACCAGTGAGGCTGGTAGGGAGATGTTCAGTGCTTTCGATTTTGTAAAGTTAATTTGAAGGTTTGACAAGGTTTTGAATAATGAGAAATCTTTAAGAAGATTGGGGATAGTGACTATAGGGTCCGTGAGGAAGAGTAAAACGTCATCCGCATAGGCTGCTAATTTATAGTGGTTATCACCAATGTTAATGCCTTTGACGTCCGGGTTGTCTCTTAATCTGCGAAGCATTGGTTCCATAGTAAGGATGAATATGAGCGGGGATAGGGGGCATCCCTGACGGGTTCCGTTTGAGACAGAGAAGGCGTTCGACAGGCGGCCATTGATCCTAAGTTTAGCTGTAGGTGCAGAGTATAGCGCCAGGATCATTTGGAGTAGATGCGATGGGAAACCCATTACTCTTAAAGTCGCTTCCATATAGTCCCAGGCCACCCTGTCGAACGCCTTCTCTGCGTCCAAAGACAGGAAAAAACCTTTTGTGGATGTTTTGGAGAGCCAGTGATGGATATTTAGAGCCTTGATAGTATTGTCCCTGGCCTCCCTGCCAGGGACAAAACCTACTTGATCAAGGGAGATTAATTTGGGTAGCAGAGGGAGAATGCGGTTTGCCAACACTTTGGCGTAGAGCTTTAGGTCTACGTTCAGAAGTGAAATCGGGCGGTAGTTAGAGACCAATGAGGGGTCTTTGCCTTGTTTGGGAATGAGAGTGACGTGTGCTTCAAGGATGTCCCTCATCGTATTAGAGGTTGGTGAGAGATTATTGAAGGCTTTGGTGAGGTGGGGAATGAGAGTGTCTGGGAAGGACTTATAATAGCTAACTGACAGGCCATCTGGGCCAGGGCTTTTGCCCTGTTTCATTTATTTTAATGCAGTTAAAATTTCTTCTCCTGAGAGTGGGAGATCAAGGTCCGAGGATTCATCTGAAGAGAGGGGGGAGGGACAGTATTGTGCAAGGAAGTCGGTAATGGCTGCCATTCGGTCCGAGGTGGCTGCAGGGGGGAGCGTGGTGGGGAGGTTGTATAGTTTGGAGAAGTACTGAACAAAATGGTCAGAGATATCATCTGTAGTAACAAGGGCGTCGCCAGTCGGTGTTGTAATTTTGTGAATGGTATGGGCCGCTTTCTTAACTTGAAGCGCTCTGGCTAAAAGTTTACCCGACTTGTTGCCGAATTCATAGAATAATTTTTGGGTCATGGCGTAGTTACGTTTTAGTGTATGGTTAAGTTCCTCTAGAAGTTCTTCTCTGGTCTGAGTTAGTTCTGTTAATGTGGAAGCTGCTAGCGACGCTTTGTGCACTTGCTCAAGTGTTAGTATGCGGTCGGTCAGTTCATTAATTCGTGCTTTTCTGATTTTGTTTCGTTGGGCCGCAAGGGAGATAAATTTCCCCCTTATGACGCATTTGTGTGCTGCCCAAACGGAGATAGGAGAGGTGTCTTCTGTTGTATTTTCTGCAAAGTATTGGGTGAGGCTCGTGGTAATTTGTTGAATATGGTCCAGGTCGGTCAGTAGAGAATTATCAAGTCGCCATATGTTGGACCTACCATGGGTCGTCGGGAGGGTTAGAGTTATAAATATGGGGTTGTGATCAGAAAGAACCATGGGTTCAATCGTGGCTTTTGAGAGGTGTGTGAGATCATTTTGGGATAAAAAAAAGTGGTCTATTCTGGAGTATTTGTTATGAGGTGCAGAAAAGAAGGTGAAGTCCTTAGTGTTGGGGTGTAATGTGCGCCAAGCATCGTGAAGTAACAGGTTGCTGAGCTGCAATTAGCTCGTAAGGCTCTGTAGGTTAGGGAAGAAGAACCGTTGGATGTGTCAAGGGAGGGATTCAGAGCGACATTGAAGTCACCTCCTACTATAAGAGTACCTGATTGGAAGCTGAGAAGTTGTTGGAAGGTGTCTCTAAAAAAGGCCACTTGTTGCGAGTTAGGGGCGTAAATGTTAGCTATTGTGACAGGCCTGTGGTGCAGAGTGCCTTTAATGAATAGGAATCTCCCTTGGGAGTCTCTTTGGACTTCTGTCACCTGCAGGGGGCATTGTTTAGAAATTAAGATTGAGACTCCTTTGGATTTAGCCTCGGTGTTGGAAGCATGGTACACCAGTGGGAATTGGTGATTATACAGTTTAGGGATGCTATCTGTCCTGAAGTGCGTTTCCTGTATAAGTGCTACATGTATTTTTGATCGTTGTAGGAAATAGAACAGTTTAGACCTTTTCTCTGGGATGTTAAGGCCTTGTATATTGATTGAGCAGAGTTTGAGTGTCTGTAGGTACTTATGTAGGTCAGGCGGTGAGGCCTGGGGGTCTGTGTCATCCGCCATAAGTATGAGTGAAGGGAGAGGGATGACCTAGGCGATCAGAATGTGGGTCTGTTCAGTGTATGGCAGGCTTAAGTGTAATGTTGGGGTAACTGGGGTGAAACCGATGAGGTTTGGGGGTGACTTGCTCCCGTACCTCTAAACTGTACAGTATCGGTAAGGTACAGTGTGGGTACGATGTGTGTACCCCGAGGGGTGTAACAGCACCGTGACTCACAACTGTGTGGGGGTTGGCAATCACTAAGCAGTGAAGGAGGACTATAGGTAAAGGAAAGAACGGTATAGTCCGCCACCACAGGGTCTTCAGGTGATAAAAGGAGGAGGTTTTGGAGAACGTATTTTCTGGGGGATATATAATAGTAGGGCGAGGGGATACTCTCAAAGAAACGTGAGTGCTGAGTGGTGGGATTTGGGTGAGTAAATGCATCATTACACAAACAGCATACAAGAACCATCATATAGAAATATTGGAAGTTATGATACCACCACCCAGCCCCCATACCAGAAGGCACCCAAAACGCCATTAAATACTATCACGGCTAAATGTGGGATTTGTAAAGGTGGGTGCCCTCTTATGGGTCAAGTGTCGGCCTCAGAACGTGTGAGGTAATTAAACAGAGGACATTTATAGGGCCTAAAAACAGCACAAAAATCTCAAAAGAGGGATAGAACACTGTAACTGGAGTAACATGTAAATAAACAAGTAAATCAGTCAGCAAGCTGACCATGCCATCAGTGACAGATCTCCAACTAGAAAGTCTAAGGAATACTAAACTTATAGACTAGAAGATTTCCCATAGAGAGAGTGTGGAATATACCTCATACCTCGCCGTGCAACCTAACATGCCAGCAAGTGTGATTGGGTAAAGTTACAGTTACAGGCCAGTAGATGGCGGTAGTGCACTCTGCATAAGTCTGCAGGTAGGTGTCACATCAGTTGAGTGTCTGTACAGGACATGTAGATGGATGTAGTTTACTGTATATAAGTTTTCAGGTAGGTGTCACATCAGTTGAGTGTCTGTACAGGACATGTAGATGGAGGGGGTAGCCCCTGTAGGCTCCTCAGTCAGTACACGAGTGGTTGCCGCCAGCGATGAAGTAGAAGAGTCCATGTGAGACACAGCTTTGGAAGTCAGCATTGAGTGTGATGATCTGAGGCGTTGTCCAGGTAACAGTCGCAGTGTACGTTGGATATTCTTGAGGCTTTTCCTTGCTGTCAGGGAGATTGTGGGCGGAAGTGACACTGTACAGGACTGCTGCCAGGTCAGGGGCGGGTACAAACCGCAGGGTGTTGTGGGTCATGTAGTTTTAGAACACTCCACTAGACATATGGGCGGTGTTCATTCCATAGGCAAGTGCTGCTGCTTTCTAGCTAAACTTGCAATGTCCATGACAGGGACACAATCTGAACCCAGTAAAGATGCAAAACATCTATTGTGCTGAATATCTCTTGAAGAAAGTCAGTCACATAAACATTGAATTAAAGGTTAACAGTGTGAAAGAACTGATTAAAGCTGAACAGGGCAAACTGAGATTGCATGGTAGCGTGTATCTGAGGCCGGCTAGCGGTTTCGGCGAGCTCTCCTGAGCCTCGGTGAGTTTGTGGGGCTGCCCCCCTGGTAGTGAATATGGGTACCGGTAAGGTGTCTGGGGGCGGATGGGGACCTTCTCCTACGGTACCTGGTATCCTGCGCCTCCATGGGTTCTTCCTGAGGTGATTCTTTGCTTGTCACTGAGTGACGAAACTCTGCATACCAGTTAGGGACATCTACCAGGGGTATGCCCAGGGTTCCGCAGAAGTGTGGCAGATCCTCTGGTACTCTCAGGAGAGCCGTGCGGCCCTGGGTGGAGGCAGAAAGGCAAAACGGAAATTTCCATTTATATTGAATACCTTTCGTGCGAAGGGCGTCCAACAGAGGCCTCAGATCACGGCGGTGCTGTAAGGTGATTCCTCAGAGGTCCTGATAGATTTGGATTGCTCTCCCATCATGGAGAATTTGAGGTCTGCTTCTTGCTTGTCTGATAATTTCTTCCTTCAGTTTGAAGTCTATTATACAGCAAATGATGTCCCTCGGGGGATCCGTCTCCCTTCCCTTGGGACGTAAGGCCCGGTGGATCCTTTCCATATCAATGGGTGTATGAGGTGGTCTATTAAGCAGACCATTGAAGATTCCAGTCACAGTGGGGGCTATTTGTTCTCCCTCGATGGCCTCTGGTAGTCCTCTGACTCTGAGATTATGGCGCCGACCTCTGTTGTCGAGGTTTTCCAGATGGCGTTGCATATCTCTCATTTGTAATGTGTGGGAGTCAATGCGATTCGCAGCTTTGCGGATAGTCACATCATGGCGTTCAGTCACTCTTTCAACTGTGAGAACTCTGTCACTGAGCGCACGGATATCGAGCCTGAGCTCTGAAATGGCGGCAGATAAGGTGTCTTTGATATCCTCTGCGATGGTGCGCAGGTCCTGCATGTTTAAGTGCGGCTGTGGTGAGAGTTCAATGACATTTCTATCCCTGTGAGGGTTTGGAGATCCCGTGTGTGGTGGTTCTGTCAGGGCTGCCTCAGAAGCCTGAGAGTGTGAGTGTCTGTGGCGGGAAGGCCCCGTGTTCCCTCTGCTGGTATGAAGCATTTCAGGAATATTATAACCCTCGTCCCCTAATTGTTCGCGGGGGGAGCGGGAAGCAGAAGAGTTCCGTGATGCAGTCCCCATGATTTGGAGGGATTTAGGGGCAATTTTACCTCAGATTCCAGTCAGCTTTTCCCTGTGGTGGCAGGAGCTCAGGGATTAGGCTTCCATCTTCCTGCTAGGTCAGGCCACGCCCCCAAGTCCTTGCACTTTAATTAAAGCGGGCCTTTTGGCTCTGGTAAGTGAGCATTTGCATCATTGGTGGTGGAGCACGTTTTTCTCCTGGAATCATATAAAGATGCAGAGTGGAATGGAATCATTTAATTAAAGTGCAAGTACTGGAAATGGTCACAGTTGAATAAGGACTTTTTGCATATTTTTATAGCACTTTTCATTTTTTGATATGTATATGTATTAAGTTATCACTGATAGAACACTGGTAATATTAATTGGATTTTTTCACAGCATTTTTGTGGAATCTTTTTGGTGCTACTTTTTTATCCGATTTTTTGTTTTTTATCCAATTTATTTTTTATTTTTTGCATTTTTTGTGTGTTTTTTGGATTGCACAATAGTGATTATCACATTATTTTATCTTTGAATGTATATGCACTAAGTTCATCACTGATATAACACTGGTATTAACAAATTTTCAGCAGCATTTTTGTGGAATTTTTTGTGATTTTTTTTTTTTTTTTTATGCAACTTTTTTTGGTGCATTTTTTTGTGCGTTTTTTGTTTCTGGTATTGCACAATAGTGATTATTACAGTGCGTGTAATCTTTATTATCTAGCACATGTTCATTTTAGGATGTATGTAGTTTAATTAGCGCCTACTTTACATTTTTTGTTTGTTCTGTAGGCTAGCTGTGCTGCTGCTGGGCAGGATTGGATGGATCACAATTAGAAAGCAATCCGTTAAATATGCCCACCAGTGCGCATTAATTTACATATGAAGGAAACGCCTTCATAATAACCTCCGATAGCCCTTGCTTTGTAGTCTTGCAGTAAGCCATTATTCTTTGGCATGCTGCAAGATAGAAATGACACAGGAGGAGGTATGACACATTTATACTTTTCTCTACCCACACGAAGGTCCAGAAACACCCCCAGTAACACTAGGACCCACCCACCTCAACTCCCAGAACTGCTACAAGTGACTGCCATAGCCCGTCCTGAAGCTACAGAGGCTCAAAGGATAATGGGACATACAGCCAGGTCTTTAAATATTTGGACATCAACACAATTCTAATCTTTTTGGCTCTTTACACCACCACAATGGATTTGAAATGAAACGGACAAGATGTGCTTTAACTGCAGACTTTCATCTTTAATTTGAGGGTATTTACTTCTAAATCAGGTGAACGGTGTGGAATTACAACAGTTTGTATATGTGCCTCCCACTTTTTAAGGGACCTAAAGTAATGGGACAATTGGCTGCTCAGCTGTTCCATGGCCAGGGGTGTGTTATTCCCTCATTATCCCATTTACAAAGGTCCATCTGTTGCTGTCAACTCTCAATATGAGATCCAAAGAGCTGTCACTATCAGTGAAGCAAGCCATCTCAAATTAAAGATGAAAGTTTGTAGTTAAAGCACATCTTGTTCATTTCATTTCAAATCCATTGTGGTGGTGAATAGAGCCAAAAAGATTAGAATTGTGTCGATGTCCCAATATTTATGGACCTGACTGTATAGTATCAGGACTGAAAAAGGAAGGAAACAGGAAGTCAGAGAACTTTGAAATTCAGCCAGGAAGAGGAGTGACTTTACAGACACAGAAACCTGCTGTATACTGCTAAAGGGGAAGGTTACACACAAATTGACAGTGTGGCTGGTATTCATTTACATTCACAATGCATCAGAGTCATTTCATATAACTATGAAGCAGTAATTGTTAATTACATAAAGTAATAGGTTAGACAGTATGTTCCATAATATCAAGATCTACAATCCTTGGGCTATGAAGATAGACGTGTGAGTGACATTTCTTTCTGGTTAGTGTGTTTGTGCAGCTCTCAGTTCAATATTACATTTTATACTTGCTATATTCTGCTTTTTTATGTCTTGGGTACCACTTATTTCGAATTACTATAATCCTACCTGATGTTATGTGAATGCAGTGCCCATTTGTAATCATCAAGTATGCTGAAAGCTGCAACTTGTGTTAAAGAAATAAATCAAATATGCATTTGCTTAAAGTCAACCTTTTTCTCTACAAAGTAAAGTATCAGGTTTGCTTTCTTGCTAGCACTTAGCTTCTTCTACTTATTTTTCTTGTTTTGCTACTGCCCTTCCTTTTGTATTTTTGTGGTCCCTACATCCTAACATAATATACCCTGCATATAAAATGTCTATACACCCCTGTTAAAATGTCAGGTTTCTGTGATGTAAAAAAATGGGACAAAGAAATAATTTCAGAACTTTTTCCACCTTTAATGTGACCTATAAACTGTACAACTCAATTGAAAAACAAACTGAAATCTTTTAGATGGGGAAGTAAAAATAAAAACCTAAAATAATGTTGTTACATAAGTGTGCACACCCTTAAACTAATACTTTGTTGAAGCACCTTTTGATTTTATTACAGCATTCAGTCTTTTCGGGTATGAGTCTATCGGCATGGCACATCTTGACTTGGCAATATTTGCCCACTCTTATTTGCAAAAACACTCCAAATCTGTCAGATTGTGAGTGCATCTCCTGTGCAAAGCCCTCTTCAGATTATCCCACAGATTTTCGGATTCAGGTCCTACACTCCGCTGAGAATGGAATGGGAATTTTTTAATATTTCAGTTTTCTCTACATGATTTGATTGTAGCCGTATTGGTGCAATTGTGACAGAGAAATTTGAGTACTGTCCGTGATACTTTTTTTATTTGCACTAACATACAATTTTTCAGGACAAGCTTTCGGGGTATGTCCCCTTCTTCAAGGTCCAAGCAGTACTGATTCACAAATTTTTAAGCAGAATGTTAAAGAAGTAGAAAAAAAAAAAAAAAAAAAAAAAAAAACATTCTGCTTAAAAATTTGTGAATCAGTACTGCTTGGAGTGAAATTTGTGAATCAGTACTGCTTGGACCTTGAAGAAGGGGACATACCCCGAAAGCTTGTCCTGAAAAATTGTATGTTAGTGCAAATAAAAAAAGTATCACGGACAGTACTCAAATTTCTCAGTTTTCTCTACATTAATTTTAAAGTTTTATATTTCCCTATACCTTTTCAACTCTGCGAGGATAATTGGGAGCATCTGTAATGGGTTGGATACATATAACATAATGTCATCCGCGAAAGCGGATACCGTGTGATCTTTTGCATCTATCACTAAACCCTCATTTTCCAAGTTTGCCCGAATGGTTGCTAACAGGGGTTCTAATGATAATACAAAAAGTAAAGGAGACAGTGGGCAGCCCTGGCGCAGCCCTGGCGTGTACCGTTGAAAAGTGCAAAGGGCTCTGATAGAGTCCCGTTTACTCGTAATTGAGGTGTTGGGTTAGAATATAATGCCTCTACCCACTTATACATGCACGGGCCTAAGCTAACATAACGCAATGTCGAAAGCATATACTCCCAGTCCAGTCTATCGAAAGCCTTTTCGGCATCAACTAATAGAAAAAGTACTGGTTTCTTTCATTTTTTGGCTCCATTCATTAAAAGTATAGTTCTGATTAGATTGTCCCTCACTTTCCTCCCTGGGATAAAGCCTGCTTGATCATTCTGTAACAAAGAAGGCATGGAAGGCTTCAGCCTCTCAGCCAATATCCTTGCATACATTTTAATATCTTCGTTAATTAAAGAGATTGGCCTAAAGCTGGAGCACACCGTTGGATCTTTCCCCTCTTTTACCAAAAGTGATATGTAAGTCTCTAACGCCTCCTTACGCATCTCCAAGTTACCTCCAGTAGAGTTCATATATGTCTGGAAATATTGGGTTAGGATTTCTATGAACTTTTTAAAATATAAAGAAGTAAATCCATCGGGGCCTGGGCTTTAACCCATCCCTGTTCTTTTAATTGCCTGTTATTTTTCTTCTATTGCAGGGGTCTTCAAACTGCGGCCCTCCAGGTGTTCAGGAACTACAATTCCCATCATGCCCAGTCATGTCTGTGAATGTCAGAGTTTTACAATGCCTCATGGGATGTGTAGTTCTGCAACAGCTGGAGGGCCATAGTTTGAGGATCCCTGTTCTATGGTAACATCCCTATCTAATTTGCTAGCATCCTCCTCTGGTATAACAGAAAGTTTTGCCTTTTGTAGATATTGTTCTTTTATTTAGTCTAAACTGGGTGTTGTCGAAATTCTGGACATTATTTACTTTATTTAATACTTAATATTCCTGAAATATTTTAATTATATCACTCGTAGAGTACTTAAACTCCTCTTTCTTATCCTTAATTTTGTTATATAATTTACATTGCTTATGAGTTTAATTGTCCCTGCCAATAGTTTCCCCGGTCTATTTCCCGCTTCATAATATCTTTTAGCTGTTATATTAAAGGTCCGTTTAGTTTCCTGCTCCATTCGATTCTTAAAAGCCTCTCTTTTTTCTATCAGTTTAGCCAGTACTAGGACCGCCATAGATCCTTTATGTAGCTGTTCCAGGTCCTGTATTTCCTATAGAAGAATTTGTTTCTGGGTCAACCACATTCTCTTTCTCTTAGCTCCCTCTGCTATTACCTGCCTCTCATAAATACTTTAAGTTTCCCAGAGGGTGGTTGGGGCAATATTTTCTATGTCATTTTCCTTAAAAAACAATTTTAGATCACTTTCTAAGTCTGCTACTACTTTAGGGGTGTATAACAGGGACTCATCCAGTCTCCAAGACTTCTGCCTGGTCGGTAAGTCCTTTAAATCCAGGAAAGCTATAACCGGGGCATGATCTGAGCGAGTTATCGATTTTATTTCTGATTTTAACAATCCCTCTAAAAGCTGATGGTCCAGAAAAACCTAATCAATTCTCGACTATGATGAGTGTGCTGAAGAATAGTATGTAAAATCTCTACCCCTAGGGTGTATAATTCTCCATGCCTCTACTAACTGTTGTTTGTGTACGTTCTGTGTAATTGCCCTAAGGCAGGCATGTCTAAAGTTTTTTATATATATATATATATATATCTCTTTTGTGGCCCCCAGGGCCATAACAGATATTTAACGTATTTATCGGCGCTGCCTCAAAGGGGACAGGGAGGGGGCTGGACGAGTGGCGTCAGATTACATACAGGAGAATCTCCTGTTTACTCGGCGGCGTCTATAATAGGAAGTCCTGTCTCTTGGGCTGGCATTGGATGACTGTTCTGTCTATCCTAGGAGGCGGGATTTTGTATTAAAGAGGCTGCTGAGTAAAAGGAGATTCTCATGTATGTAATCTGTCCGCGCTCGTCCCGCCCCCCTCCCTGTCCCCTCCGAGGCTGCATATGGGCATGGATCAGGCTGCACTGATGGAAATGGTAAGGCTGTATTCATGGTAATGGTAAGGCTGCATTAATGGCAATAGTAAGGCTGCATTCATGACAATAGTAAGGCTGCATTCATGGCAATGGTTGTGAGGCTGCATTTTTGGCACTTGTGAGGCTGCTTTCATGGCAATGGTGAGGCTGCATTCATGGCAATGGTGAGGCTGCATTCATGGCAATGGTGAGGCTGCATTGATTGCAGTGGTAAGGCCGCATTGTTTGCATTGGTGAGGTCACATTCATGGCAATGGTGAGGCTGCAGATGGGCACTGGTTAGACTGCATTGATGGGCACCGACCCTTATTTTGCTTCACAGTTCTTTATTTAAAATTTAAGTTTTTTTCCTGAAACTTCCCTCTTAAAGCGAAGGTGCCTGTTATTCTCTGATAAATACGGGATATCCAAATAACACGCCCAAGCTCATCCTTAGTCCTGAGCGGCGCTCAGGGATTCGTTGGGGGCCACAAATGATATTTATATATCCAAATAATACGCCCAAGCTCATCTCTTCAACACACACAGCCACAAAGGCAAGAGAATTCTTGTTGGGCAGTGTATTAGTGCTTGGACGAACACACTTAGACTGAATTTTAATGGTTCAAAGAATGTCAGGCAAAATGGTCGGCCCTCACGCATGTTCACTTCATCAAATCTGGCCCTCTTTGAAAAAAGTTTGGACACCCCTGCCCTAAGGTATCTATCCTCCGACCGTAAAGAGAGAGGCTGGATAGTCAAGGCTGGGTCAAAAACAAAATTGAGATCACGAGCTATTATTTATTTCCCCTCCCTAAAGGCTTCTCATTTATTCATAACCTTCTTAAAAAAAATGTGGGGTGGGAATTTGGGCAATATACATTCACCAATGTGCAGCTGATATTAAATTAAGAACCTTTAATAAACAAAAATTGTCCTTCGGGATCCGATTCTATTGCTTTCAGCATAAATGATGTATTTCTGTCAAACCCTATCGCTATTCCTTTAGATCTCTTATTAGGAGAAAATCCATGGAACCATGTTGGGAAGATTTTCGAGCCCAGATTAATTTTTGATGACCATTTCAGATGAGTTTCTTGTAAGAATACTATGGGGTTGATTTACTAAAACTGGAGAGTGCAAAATCTGGTGCAGCTATGCATGATGGTGGCCAATCAGCTTCTAACTTCAGCTTGTTCAATTAGGCTTTGACAATGAAACCTGGAAGCTGATTGGTTTCTGTGAAGAGCTGCACCAGATTTTGCACTCTCCAGTTTTAGTAAATTAAACCCTATGTTGGCAGAGAATGCTCCTAATTCCCGGAAAATCTGTTGTCTCTTATTCGGGCTATTTAAACCTCTGACATTATAGGTATTTATATTCAAAGGGGCCTTAATCTAAAAAAAGGGGCCATATGCATAAAAGTAGACAAAGGGTTCTGTCCCAACTCCAGTAATACTAAACTTTTTTTTTTTTTTTTTAAGATATATTTATTGCTGTTTTTTTAATTTACAAACATACAAAGATGAAACAAAAAGGATCTAATAAGGTCCAACATAAAGAACCAAGATACAGAATGCTCTTGTGTCAGGTGAGAATAATAATTGGTTAATACATCCATTAGGTATTATACTAGAAAGCAAGTTAAATCATTCAAAGTCAAACTCCATAAACAGGCATTTTGACCATAGTCAGTCGAAGTGTAAAAGAGTGTAGTTATGGTACAGGGCAAGCTGCCCCAGGCTTACTCTGATTACTGCAGTATAGGGGATAGGGTAGAGGGCTAGCCAGCCATCTTCCCCAGATTTTATGAAATGCTTTTGGTCATTTGCGTATGTCAAAAGTGAGTTTATAAAGCGGAAGAGCTTCATTAACCAGTTTTAACCATAGTCCCCTGGTTGGGGTTGCCGCTCCCCTCCAGGTCAATAAAATGGATTTCTTGGCATAGTAATATAGGATACGAAGTAGTTGTTTGACCCGGGAAGGGACAGGCAAATCATCAAAGACACCCAGAAGGCAGTTCTTGGGGTGGACTATGTTGGGAAGTCCCAACGCCGAGGAGAGAAAAGAGCCTATGTTCCGCCAGAAGTCCTGTATTATGGGGCAAGTCCAAAAACAGTGAAGGAAGTCCGCCATTTGACCACATCCCCGAAAGCACTCAGCAGAGGATAATATGCCCATTTTGTGCATTTTAGCCGGTGTGAGGTGCGATTGGTGAAAAATCTTCATTTGAATCACTCTATCCCTAGATTATATAACAGAAGCCTTAAAAGTATCACTGAATTCCAACCAGTCATCTTCCATGATGGTGCTATCTAAGGATTCCCACTTCCGTTGTGCTAGTTTAAATCTAGGGTTAGAGTCTGTCACCAGAGCTGCATAGTAGGTAGAAATAAGTTTTGTCTGGTCTGGGGATCTTAGGATTTTTTCCAGGTCAGGAGTTTTAAGCGGATTGTCCAGGGAACCGAACTGTGCTCGCACAGCATGCCTAAATTAGTAGTAAAAGAACAAACAAGTAGGCGGTAAGTTAAAATCTAATCTCATCTGTGTACGGGATTTCAATCCTTAAGGGGTGTATATGTCACATAGATATTTAATGCCCTTGGAAATCCATCTTTGAGGGTCAGGTAAGGAGTTTAGTTCCGGAAGCGTCGGATTAAACCAAAGTGGACTATTGGGGGAAGCCAACCATGAGTCAGAGGTATGTTTAAGTGTCACAGTTTTACACAAGGATAGGGAGGTACGTAAGATAGTCATTCCAGGTCCTGATGGTGTACACCCTCGATAAACTGTGTTATGTAATGTTTCAATTGAGGAAACCATGGCTCCTTCAGTGGTGGTACATGCATTATTTGAGTCGGGATGCAGCCAGTCATGAATATTGACCAATTGAGATGCCTGATAGTAAAGATAAAAGTCAGGAAGAGGTAACCCCGCCAGGTGGGACGGGAGACGAAGTGTCTCCAATGCCACCCTAGGGGGTCTACCGTTCCAGAGGAAAGCGATACATAGAGAGTCAATGCTCTTAAAAATCGTTTTGGGGATTTTACAGGGGGAGTTAGCCAGGACATACAACAACTTAGGCAAATATATCATTTTGAGGACGTTGGCCCATCCCATCAAGTCTAAAGCAAGTCCCTCCATTGTTTGGTTTGAGTCTGTAATTGAAGCAGTAGTGGGCCTAGGTTATTAGTTATATAGAGGGACAGTGACATTTGTACCACAACTTCTAGGTACCTAAAGGAGGTAGTTATTTGTAGTCTAGAATCCGAGTGAATCTGTGAAGCAGGGGCTTGGTCTAGGTGGAAAATAATGGACTTGTCCCAATTTATTCTGAATCCGGAAAAGTCTCCAAAAGTGGTTACAGTAGTTAACAGATTGGTGAGTAAGTCCTGTGAGTCTGCTAGGTAAACTAGCGTATCATCTGCATAGAGTGAAATTCATTCCTCTATGTCATTGATGGGTAGACCACGGATTATTGAGGAGTTACGGATCCGGACAGCCAGGGGCTCCATAGCCAATGCAAATAGGAGGGACAATAAAGGGCAGCCTTGTCTGGTACCCCTGGTGATCCGGAAGGTCTCAGTAATATGTGAATTAATACGAATGCGGGCAAGCGGCATAGCATTGAGGAGCCATATCCAGGCTATCAGCCTAGGGCCAAGACCATACAGCTGTAAGACCCGAAACAGATACGTCCATTCCACACTGTCAAAGGCCTTACAGGTGTCTAGGGATACAACAACTCGGGTGGGTGGACAGTCATGCGAATACATCAGGTTGTGGAACAGTCTACGGATGTTCATCCTGGTCGATCGGCCTGGTATGAAGCCGCCTTGGTCGCTCCCTACCAACTCAGCAATCACCTCATTTAGACGGTTAGCCAGGACTTTAGCCAAAATTTTTACATCCACATTATTAAGAGATATCGTCGATAGGAGATTTTTTTTTTCCCTTTTCTTTTTGTATTTGAAAAAATATTTACCATTACAAAATCAGGATAAAAATTGCCAGTAGAAAAATGAGGGTGTCAACATCCCTCTATACATTACAACACATCTTCTACATCTTAAATCATATAATACATCTGTGTTCAAATAAAATTACAATTTTCTACCCAGTACCCATGATAACCCCTCCCTCCCCCCCACCCCCCTAACCCAATGTCCTTGACCCCATTCACCTCCATGCTTCCCCACCAGTCACACATACCCATCCTCCCTCTCCCCTACCCCCCATCCACTCTAACCACCTCTCGATCCAGCCATGGTTTCCAAATTTTTTCAAATTTTTTATAGTTACCCCTTTTCTTATAAATGTACTTTTCTTTACTTATCACCTCCCTTACCCCTTTCACCCAATCTTCTATCGTCGGTGGGTTCTTTCTCTGCCAATACCGGGCAATAAGTATTTTCCCCTGAAACAAGCATCTGAGCCTTGCGGTCTGCAAGTCCTTCTGGCTCTCTTTGCCCTCTACGAGGCCCAGTAAACATGCCCTGACCTCAACCCTCAGCCTAGTCCCAAACACAAGATTTATTTTATCCACAATCCCTTTCCAGTATCTATAAAGCTTGGGGCAGCGCCAAAACATATGCAAAAAGTCACCATTCTCCTCCCCACATCTTTGACATTTCGCATCTGACTTCTTGCCAAACAAATTCCACATTTCCCCCTCCACATTTCTTTTGATGAACTATATAAATTTTTTAAATATTTTCTAAATTTTCCAAGTATTTCAGAAGTGGCTATTTTAATTAACCCATCCCTCCCCTAAATTGCTGGTACCATGCTGGAGGGGCCGTTCGCCTTGATGATCAGAGACAGAGCTCTCCCGACTCGCTCTCCTTCGCCAAAAAAACTCTGTCTCTGAAATAATCTCTTTTTTTCTGCTTTCTCCAGGAGTATTCTACTATACTCGTCCTGCCTTTCCACCCATTCTTCAAAATTAAGTGAGGTTGGCGTCTCTACATACTGCGTTTCCGCTCTTTTTACTCTCTCTTTAGCCTCTAGTTCTTCTACTTGTGATAATTTTTTAGAATATGAGATACTCTAAATTAGGACTCCCCGGAGATAAGCCTTCAGGGAGTCCCACACTACCCTTAGAGAAGCTGAGCCTAAATTAGAATTAATAAACTCTGTCAGGTCTTTTGTTATTTTCTCTGTGTTATCCACAAGCTCAAGCCAAAAGGGATTTATTTTCCAATCCCCTCTACTGCAATACCTCCCCACCTTTATAACCGTAATTACTGGAGCATGATCTGAAATCCCTCTCGTCTCATAAACTATCTCTTCCACTGCGTTCTGTGCTTCCTCATTACCGAGTACCAGATCGATTCTGGATAAGGTGGCAAATGTCCTGGAGTGGCATGAATATTGTCTCTCCTCAGGGTGCCTCCTCCACCAGACATCTACCAGCCCAACCTCCTCACAAAATTGTGATAGAGGGCTCTTAGGGGTGACACCGGAACTAGTTCTGGGTGGGAACCTGTCCAGAGCATTATTCATCGTCATATTAAAATCACCAACCACTAAGACCGGGATCCCCGGGGCATCTGTCATGAAGCTCACCAATTCCTCCAGTATCTCCATACTGAACGGAGGTGGGATATAAACATTAGATAGCACATATCTATTATTATCTATCAAGCATGAGAGAAAAACATGCCGTCCATATTCATCTATCTTACTCCGGCTGCATGAGAAGACCAGGCCCGGACCTATCAGGACACTCACCCCTCTCGAATATGGGGTGTAGGTAGAGTGAAACTGCCTCTGATAGTATTTATGATCTAACGCTCCAACAGTGTCCTTAACCAGGTGCGTCTCCTGCAGGCAGAGTATCTCAACCTTCCCTTTATTGGCCACAGAAAAAATTGCCTGTCTTTTAGCTCTGTCCTTTATCCCCCTAACATTCCAAGAACATATTCTAACCCGTTTCATTAAATCTAGGGGTTTACAGCGACCCTTTTCAACCATATCTTCCCAACCTTAATATCATTGTACCTCCCTGACCCCCACCTAAACTGTGCCTCTCCCAATCATGGGTCTTACTTATTAGCCCTCCTTTTTCAAATCCATACACTATATCGAGCTGAACCAAAACCACATCACTCAAAATCAACCGTCTGTGCTTACACACACCCATATCCACCCTACCTTTCCCCCTCCTCCCCCACCCTTCCCTCCCTCCCCTCCCATATCCCACCCCCCTCCCTAATTCTGGGCTCATCCCCTGAGCTTCTATTGTGACCATTCTGACCTCCTAAGGCAAAAGAAAACCGTGCCACCGACACCCAGTAAGAGGAGAATTATCCCCATTAAATGTGTATATAGTATTAATATCATATAGCCCCCCCTCCCCCGCCCCATGTTCCCTCAAAAATATGTCCCATCAAACCTGAGAGAAAAAAAAATGCAAAAAGAAAAAGAAAAATTATCCAAAAAGAAAAAGGGGGGCGGAAGGGTCCTGTATTTGTTCAAATTTCTTCCCCCCCCGCTTTAATCTTCCCTCGTTCTTCTTTAACCAGGCTAAAGTTTCTGCCGGGGTGTTAAAGAACCTGAAATACGTAATCGTGCAGGTTAAAGTAGTGCATAGTTAATATTTAACTGCTGAAGTTCCCGTTTACATTCTCCGAATTTGGCTCTTTGTTTCTGTAGCTCGGGGGAAAAATCTGGGAATATTAAAATCCTTGCGCCATTATGTTGGATATTTCTTATTTCTCTTGCTTTCTGAAGAACCGTAGCTTTGTCCCTGAAACTTAAAAGTTTAAAGATAAGGGGCCTGGGGTACATCCCTGACGAGGGGGTTCTGGAGGCTACTCTGTGCGCCCGTTCGATAGAGAAGCTAGCCGTGAATGAGTCTTTGCCAAACTTCTCTATTAGCCAGTCTTCCATAAACTTAATAGGATTGTTGCCCTCACACCCCTCAGGGAGGCCTAAGACCCTCAGGTTTCCCTTGCGCATCCTATTTTCCATACTGTCCATTTTCTGCATACAGGCGTTTAGCTGATTTTTCAAAACTGAAACTTCTTGTTTTAACGGATGTACATCATCCTCCACCTGACTGACCCTCTCCTCAAGGGCCGTTGTTCGGTCAAGCACTTCATTTCTGATGATTTTAAGTTGTTCCGCTAGATCAGTGATTGATAATTTACAGTTATTAACTGCCATGAGAATATCTTTCAAAGATGGCTTCCGCTAGCGTTGACACCTCAATTCCTACCACCGAGCCCGCACCCTGTGCAGGTTCCCCCTCCAGGGCTCCTCTTGCTTCTGGTACTGCTGATACCATACCTGACACAGACCCAGTGTCATTAGCCTGGCTTCTCCTCCCAGGGTGACTAGCATGTTGTTGCGCACCCCCAGTACTGCTGGCCTTTCTTGGTGTCTGATTTGGAGCATGTGCAAAGCGCTCAAGTTTGGCAGCTACCTGATTCGTTTTCTCTTTAGAGCCACGTTGTACTGGTGTCCTCCGTCCCCTTCTTTCTGGTCATACTGGCGAGACCACACCGCCCAAGCTGTTTACCACAGGAATCTGCCCACCTCCCTCTTGCGTTTAAGATGGCAAATATTTTACCTTATCCTGTATGTCCACAAGCGTATAGTGTGCTTTAGGTGAGTATATAGATCACTCACCCCTCTGGCGCGGGGAGCCGTGTGTTAAATCTCGTCCTCCAGTTGGGCTCCGTGTGCTGCTCTATCCACTGTAAGCGCCTCTCCCTCACTCACCGGGATCAGCGCTGCCGTCGCTGGAGCTTCTCCTGAAGGGGATTTTTATTTTTTTTACAGAGTCGAGTGCCTCAGCCCCGCATGCTACCTCCGCTTAAGCCTGCTCTGCGCAGCGGTATCGCTTTCAGAATGCTCCGGGCGTCTCCAGGTGTCTCTCGGTCTGCCCTATGTCTCTGCAGCCAGCATGGGAGCGGGGACTAAGTCTGGCAGCAGCGTCCTCCCTCACCTCAGCATCCGGTCAGCATCCGGTCACCAGAAACACTGTTTAGCAGAGTAGGGGACGCAGAAGTCACATTTTAGTGGATCCTTTCGAGGTATTAAAACAATGAGTGCTTCTCTCATAGAGGGTGGAAGCACCCCTTCCTTCAGGGCCTCATTGTAAGTTTTAAGTAAAATAGGACTAAGGAGGTGTTGAAATTGTGTTGATACTTTCTGGAGTATCCAGAAAGCTCCGGGGCATCTCAGCACGTCCACGGCAGATGCAACTGTCACTTTTGGTTTCGGATCTCCAGGCTATTTCCGGGCTATTTTGGACTGCTTCGGGAGGATCACTCCAGCTTTCCGACTGCTCTGCTCCTCTCCGCCCTCTGGGACTGCTGGTCACCTCACCCCAACTGCTCCTCCTGGACCTCTGCTGCTCCTCCAACTCTCCTCAGACGCCGTACATCATAGACACAGATGCAGTACACGTGAGTGTGGCCAAATACCGGAACTATAGCTTTGCTTCATACAGGAGTTTTAAAGCTCCTGGTGTACTCGCTCAGGGGAACACATGGAGCTTACAGCTACTCGCTGCTACTCAGTGTTGTTGCTCCTCCCTCCCTGTGTGTAGACTAAAAAATTATTTTGAGCAATTTGTTGTAAGAATGTAGCAATCTTTGAAAGTATATTACAGTGGATATAAAAAGTGTATAGACTTTTTATATCCACTGTAACATACTTTCAAAAATTGCTAGATTCTTGCAACACATTGCTTGTTTCTTGAACTATAGTTCAAGAAAGATTGATGTTTCTTGAACTATAGTGAGTCTTGTCAACAGGACAAATGTCCAAGTGTAGACAGGAGAAACAACTAAAACAAGAAATAATTTCATTTTCCAAATTTTTTTTTTTTTTTTTTGCAAAATCTTTTTATTAAGTTTTATATTGTCATACAAAAAGTACCCACACAGGGGCCAAACATTGCTCACACGGGCATATCCTCTGATGTGGCCTTAGACTGCATCAGGGCACATCGTTCAACATAAAAAAACTTACTTAACTATACCCCAATGGGAGGGAGGTTTAATTCAGGAAAATCCATGCTCTGCGTTGAACTGACAGGATATTTAAATGAGAGATATTGGGTCAATTTGCTAACATATTATAACCATAATGTTATTTTAGGAATTGGTTACTGTATCAGTTGCCGTGGTATTATCATCTAACCAACAGGTCTATACCTTTTCAAATTTTTGGGGTCAACCCCTGCCCGAGTAGGTGGCTTTATAGAGGGGCAGACTGGCATTCACTAGGCTCTTCCAAAATCTAACAGAGGGGGGAGATGACTGTTTCCAGGTCATCGTGATGGCTTTACGTGCATAGTATAGTAACAGAGATATTAGTATTTTCCTAGCTCTGAGTATTGGCATTTGGTCCACTAGTCCCAGTAGACAATGTTTAGGATCATACGGGATACTAATCTTAGTGATCCTAGTGATCACTAGGAGTACTTCTTTCCAATACTGTACAATTGCTGGGCAAGCCCAGAAAATGTGAAAGAAATCCCCCGGCTGGTAGGAGCAGCGCCAGCACGCCGGAGAATACGCCGGTGACATCTGGTGCAGCCTGTGGGGTGTGTAATGAACTCTGTGTACGATTTTGTATTGGACCAGTTTGTCCCTGGCTGAGACCAGAGGGGAGAATGGAAAATCCCAAATCTCCCTCCAGTCATCTTTATCCATCTCCGGTATGTCCCCCACCCATTTCCTACGAAGGGAGGACAGCTCGGGAACGGCAGCGACCAGCAGGGATACATAGATCTGAGACATGGGTTTCTCAAGATCCTTCACCCGAAGGGTGGATTCGAGTTCTGAATATTCCAATACAATCGGTTGGCCTAAGAACTGACACCTATAGGCATGAGCGACTTGAAGATACCGAAGTGGGCCTTTGCAGGTACATTAAATTTGGTACGCAATACGTGAAAGGGAATGAGCTCCCCATTGGTGATTACATGTTCAAGGGTCAATATTTTATATTTGGCCCAGGCCTGTGGATCCGGGATAGTATTAAACTGTGATAGGTTAGGGTTCAGCCACAGGGGGGTGTGAGGAGACCAGGAGTTCGGCTGGGGTGCCCTCAGCGCCTCTCCCACCTTCCACGCCCACATAGTGGTGTGCATAAAAGGGGTGAGGGAGTGAGGTGTTTTTGGTCCCCTGAATAGTAGCCTCTTCAAGGCCTCCAGAGACCCCACTATAGCTGCCTCGCAGAATTGGTCAGGTCCGGCTGCAGCCACCAATAGGCGGTCACAAGCTGAGTGGCCAAGAAATACTTGTAACAATCAGGTAGAGCCAAGCCCCCACTGTCCACAGGCCTGGTCAGAGTGGTATATCCAAATCTAGGTGGCTTTTATCCCCAAATGAAGGAGAGGAAGAGTTGCTTAAGAGAATTAAAGAAGGTTTTGGTCAACCATTGTGGGGAATTTCTAAAAATGCACGTAAGTTTGGGGAGGACTTTCATTTTAAGAAGGTTGATATGCCCAATGAGGGAAAGAGGAAGATTGCTCCATGCCTTCAGTTTGGATCTAATAACTGCCAGGACAGGGTCAAGATTGAGCTGGGCAAAGTCCCTGCTCTCCCTTGAGATGATGATACCTAAATAGGTAAATTTATCCACCCACTGGAGCGGGGTTGAGGAGGGTGAGGAGGACCTGGCCCCCTCATCCACTGGAAAGAGCTGAGACTTGTGCCAATTCACCTTCAGTCCCGTGAAGGCATCCATGACCCCAAGTGCTCCCCTCAGAGAGTCACCAGCGTCATTTAAAAAAAGGAGTAAATCATCAGCGTAAAGAGCGACTCTCTCCTCCAGCCAAACCACCCTAAGCCCACGGACCTCGGCCGAGCTCCTGAGGCCTCATCTATTGGTTCCATGGCCAGACCGAACAGAGCCGGGGAGAGAGGGCATCCCTGTCTGGTGCCTCTCTGCAGGGGGAACGGAGGAGACAGGGAGCCATTCATTTTAATGCATGCCAGAGGACCAGTGTACAATGTACAAATCCAGTCAATAAATTTCAGGGGGAAACCCATTCTTCTCAACACCTCCCACAGATACACCCACTCCACCGTGTCAAATGCCTTTTCCATATCAAGTGTTGCAATGGTCCTAGTGCCCTGATTAGTATGGGGGGCGTGAATATTAGCAAAAAGTCTGCGTATGTTAATATCTGTGGATCTACCCGACATGAAGCCCGTTTGGTCAGAGTCAATCAGGGATTTTATTACCTTATTAAGCCTAGCGGCCAGTAATTTGGTTAGTATTTTTAGGTCACAGTTTAGGAGCGCTATCGGCCTGTAGGAGGTGCATAACTTAGGGTCTTTATTGGGCTTTGGAATGAGAGCAATATGGGCTTCCCTCATAGTGGATGGTAAGGAGCCCTGTTGGAGGCAGGTCTGAAACATCTGAGCTAGCTTGGGGGCGAGCAGTTCTATGTGAGCTCTATAATATTCTATGGGCAGTCCATCCGGCCCGGGGTTCTTCCCTGCCGGGAAAGACCTCCTTCTTTGCATAGTGGAGGATAAGAGATTTCAGCTTGGTTTGTCTGGAGCGGTGGTAATTATTTTCATTCAAAGACCTGATGGCCACCGTGACCTCTTCTGATGTAATCTGAGAAACAAGGAATTGTCTCTCTGCATTAGAGAGCCATCCCAGTGCTAGCGTGTCTAACATGGAGAGCATTGGTGCAGTATCTAAGTCATCAGGAAGTGTGTCTGTCGTAGTAGGCTGGTGAGGATGATGTCCGGTGATTGTTAGGGAGAGTTTGGAGGCACTCCAGGTTGTATTGTGTGCAGGATGGCGACGGATTGGATCAGCAGGCCACGGGCGCCCGGAATCGCCCTGTATGGATTCTCAGGTGGCCGTTCAGGCCCCCCACACAGTCCAACTGTCTCCCAGGGACAACCTCCAGCTATGTTTGCTAATCAGCCGCATCTCACCCCGCGGATCACGGCACTCTAGCCCGGGGATGGCGGAGGCTCCGTAGGCCTCAAGATGGCGGCGGATCTCTGAGGTATAATGTTAGCCACGGCCCGATGGAGAAACAATTGGCCACAATTTCTGCTGGGGCTGGTGAGGATGATGTCCGGTAACTCTTAGGGAGCGTTTGGAGGCTCTCCAGGTTGTATTTCATGCAGGATGGCGACGGATTGGATCAGGATCGGCGGAGCTCCAGAGCAACACGTCTTTCTCCCACTATATCCGGACACGCCCCCCCTCATTTTCCAAATTTTAGGGTTTAGTGTTGCCCCCATATGTCATGACATAAATAGATGAGATAGATAAATTAAGGTTTAATATCTTTTAAGAAATACATTTGTTTCGGAAATACATTTTTAAATAATTTAATTTGTCTATCTTCAAAACAACAGAATTATTCAAAGAGAACGGTTAATTATCACAATCAAGAACCATTGTGCTCATCACCTTGATGTCAATTACATGTCGAGATTAAACAACATAATTCTCACACAGCATGACATTAGCCAAGTCTTGAAAACCATAAAAAATCCTAATAGCTGCTAAAACATGACCTTGGATAACTTTTGAATTATTAAATTAAAGCAAGTTTTCATAATACAATTTACTCTCATTAAAGGACATTAGTGAGCTATAACTATATATGTTCATTTATCTTCAAACCGCAAAACCAGGTATTGTTTCACATTATACTCTTCAGATTTAAGGTGCCTAAAGCTAGCCATAGAGTGCGATTTTCTTTCTTGGAAGAAAATTGCTCGATTCCCCCACCATACAGTCAGTGTTATTGGAGGAATCCCTCCTGCGGAGCCATTGTGTACTCCCGGAGTGGGGTAGAGGTCACGGGAAGCTGCCCCCGCCACGAGAACACAGTGTTTATTGCTAGGGGCTGTAACAGCTGTTGGCAGTAATCGCATGTAAAATCCAACAAGCTGTTTGTACCCAAGTTGATCGATCAACTTGGGTACCACCAGCCTTCCCCATACATGATTCGAATGTCGGCTGGTTCCTGCTGAAGTGACCGAGATTTGAATCTTCTATGGTGCTTTACTTGTACCAAAGCAGACTTCTTTTCCTTGAAAGCTCCATGTATATAGCTTGGAGCAAAGCTAGAACAAAACAAAGTGCACTGTGGACACCCTTTCATCAATAAAAAGAAGATCAATTGTACTTGCAACATTGAAATTTGATCAAAGCATGCTGCACCCAAAGTACCCCTCGCAGTGCTAGACCCCCCAACCCCCTGCAGAGCCCTCTGCCTTCCACTGTGTCCCACAGCCCCTAGCACACCTCCAAGCCCCTATTTTTGCTCACACTGACACCAACATTAGGACAGTTTTTTTCTTCCACTGATGCCAGAGCAAGGGTACATTTTCCTCTTACTGACTACTGGCACTAGAGCATTTTTTGCTACACAGTTCCCTGAGACTGGGCATTGTTTACCCCCTAATGACCATTGAATTCAGGGCATTTTTCCTCCTCCTGACATCTGCAGTTTTTTCATCTAGTAACCACTGACAGAAATTATTTTCTTTCCTACTGACCTTTGATTTTCTTCTTATCTCTAAGAACCTTCTTAAAAAATATAAACAGGTTCTCTATACCATGCTGCACATAGTTTTGACCAAAACACACTGGCTGCTGTTTTCTGTGTTGCATACAGCAGATTGCTGCTCTACGTATATTATATTTTGTATGTTTCAAGGCCAGTAAGTCTGGATTCACATCTATGCATTTTTAGTGCATTTTGCAGATTTGTACTACAGACCGTGTTCCATAGGAAACCATGTTAAATGGACTGTAGTGCAAATCTGCAAAATGCAAAAAGCACTAAAAATGCATAGGTGTGAATCCAGCCTAACAGAAGCAACTGTTCTGTGTAGGAGGCAATCCTAGCAGCATGGTGGTGTTGTGTTATTATGGTACTGATTGTGGCTCAGTGGATTTGTTTCTGCTTATGTTAGTGTGGGACTGACTGTCTCTGTGGACCTTTCTGCATTTGTCAGTACAGTAATAATTCTTTCTCTGTGGACATGTTTCTAAATGTTTCACTTCAGTACTTACAGTGGCAAAAAAAAGTATGGGAACCCTATGGGATTAACTGTTTTTCTATAGTGATTTGCCATAAACTACAGTGCCTTGAAAAAGTATTCGTAACCCTTGAAATTTTCCACATTTTGTCATGTTACAACCAAAAACATAAATGTATTTTATTTGGGATTTTATGTGACAGACCAACACAAAATGGCACATAATTGGGAAGTGGAAGGAAAATTAATAAATAGTTTTCAAATTTTTTTACAATTAAATATCTGAAAAGTGTGGCGTGCATTTGTATTCCCTTTACTCTGATACCCCTAACTAAAATCTAGCGGAACTAGTTGCCTTCAAAAGTCCACCTGTGCATAATTTAATCTCAGTATAAATACAGCTGTTCTGTGAATCCCTCAGAGGTTTGTTAAAGGACCTTAGTGGACAAACAGCATCATGAAGGCCAGGGAACACGCCAGACAGGTCAGGTTGTGGAGAAGTTTAAAGCAGGGTTAGGTTATAAAAAAATATTCCAAGCTTTGTACATCTCACAGAGCACTGTTCAATCCATCATCCAAAAATAGAACGAGTATGGCACAGCTGCAAACCTACCAAGACATGACTGTGCACCTAAACTGACAGGCCGGGCAAGGAGAGCTCTAATCAGAGAAGCAGCCAAGAGGCCCATGGTAACTCTGGAGGAGCTGCAGAGATCCACAGATCAGGTGTGAGAATTCTCCACAAGACAACTATTAGTCGTGCACTCCACAAGTTTGACCTTTATGGAAGAGTGGCAAGAAGAAAGCCATTAAAAGTCCTGTTTGCAGTTTGCAAGAAGCCATGTAGGGGACACAGCAAACATGTGGAAGAAGATGCTCTGGTTAGATGAGACCAAAATTGAACTTTTTGGCCTAAAAGCAAAACGTGTGGCAGAAAACTAACACAGCACCTCACCCTGAACACACGATCCCAACTATGAAACATGGTGGTGGCAGCATCATGTTATGGGGATGCTTTTCTTTAGCAGGGACAGGGAAGCTGGTCAGAGTTGATGGGAAGATGAATGGAGACAAATACAGGGCAATCTTAGAAGAAAACCTGTTAGTCTACAAAAGACTTGAGACTGGGGTGGAGGTTCACCTTCCAGCAGGACAACCACCCTAAACATATAGCCAAAGCTACAATGGAATGGTTTAGATCAAAGCATATTCATGTTTTATGGAACAATAATGTGTGGCACTATAGAAAATACTGAAAATCTACATTGATGGATATAGAGTCACAATGGTAAGGATGATGCACAAAGTGACAAAGGTGTGTGAACAACCTATATAAGATGTGTAACCACAAAAAATAAAAATTCATATATCCAAAAATTTTTAAACCAGTTTAGTGACCACAAAAAGTGTGAGTGAGTCCCACTAAATGTGACATCAAAATAAGAGTGCAAAAAATATGTAAAAAGGAGAAGGTAAAAAATATATAATCAACCAGAACAAAGTGAGTGGTCTCGAGAATCACATTAGCATGGTAATGCAAACATAGATGAAAAGACAATGTTACATGTCTATCATATCAAACTAATATAATGTGAAAAAGATAAAAACTAGGAAATGCATGACATGTGGGTATAATGTTGTGAGTTTGAAAGTCCATATGTAAAGTGGAGATTCATGAGGATGCAGATGTATCGCTGTTGATGCTCCAAAATTTCATAGATGCTTCTCACAGCAAAGTCAGAGGCATACCAACATGCAAAACCAGGTCTTCCCCAAACATAAATTCAAGCAAAGAAAAATGCAATGCCCTTACCAGAGATGGTGGACTCACAGGCCTTTGGCGGTGAGTCAGATAAGCTTGTACCGTAAAACGGTAAAGGTCAGATCCGGTTCCAATCAAGGAGATATGCTTGGTGGGAAAGGAAAGCCTCACAACTCGTTCGCCCCTGGAGGAGATGAAATAAACCCGAACTTCCTGCTAGTCTGGTTTCCTATCCAGGGACAGGCTTGAATCTTCCACCGAGTTCCAATCAATTAGCTGCAATCCTCATAATGTGGCAAGGAAAGAAACAAAGAAAGAAAGGCCTCCACATGGTGTAAATCCAATCAGCATGGAAAATTTATTGATATAAAAATATTTCCAACATGTAATAAAAAATGGGCGGTAAAAATTTGGTTCAATTGAACTAAAACAGCGCAGTAAAAGGTAGCTAGGGTGGTAAAATTAACCTCGTGCGTTTCGTCCTCTAAGACTTCTGCTCGGGTTCATTTTGCTACCCTAGCTACGCTGCCACTGTGCCCATTAAACGCTGCCACTGTGCCATCAAACGCTGCCACTGTGCCCATCACATGCAGCCACTGTGGCCATCAAACGCTGCCACTGTGCCCATTAAACACAGCCACTGTGCCATCAATTGCAGCCACTGTGCCCATCAAATGCTGCCATTGTGCCTTCAAACACTGCCACTGTGCCATCATATGCTGCCAGTGTGCCCATCAAATGCTGCCATTCTGCCCATCATATGCTGTCAGTGTGCCCATCAAATGCTGCCAGTCTGCCCATCATATGCTGCTAGTGTGCCCATCATATGCTGCCAGTGTGCCCATCAAACGCAGCTACTGTGCCATCAATTGCAGCCACTGTGCTCATCAAACGCTGCCACTGTGCTCATCCAACGCTGCCATTGTGCCTATTAAACGCTGCCACTGTGCCATCAAACGCTGCCACTGTGCCCATCAAATGCAGCCACTGTGGCCATCAAACGCTGCCACTGTGCCCATTAAACACAGCCACTGTGCCATCAATTGCAGCCACTGTGCCCATTAAATGCTGCCAGGGTGCCCATCAAACGCTACCACTGTGCCCATCAAATGCTGCCAGTCTGCCCATCAGTGTCAGTGTGGCCATCAAATGCTCCTCTCCAGTCAGCTTTCTCTGCTCTGTCCCACTTCCGCCAAAGCGGTGAGCATCCAATAGGGACGCCTGGCGCTTTGTTCAATCTGGAAACAGGCCTCACTGACCTGCCTCCAGATTGGTGGGGAGGCAATGCGTCTGGCGTCCTGAAAGGGGCCGGACACATTGGATAGAGAAGCGGCAGAAGGGGGGGGCAGCGCCCGTGCACCCACAATGCACTGGCCGCCACTGACCAGAAGTCATTGCTGCCAAAAGAGGTTTGACCAGCTGTTAACTAAGTATTTATTTACTTTTTTCCACCAGCACTGTGAATGTTTAATGGGTGTGTTCAATAAAGACTCCACAATTTAGAATTGTTTGTTATCAGCTTAAGCACATTGTGTTTGTCTATTGTTGTGTCTTAGATGAGAATCAGATCACATTTTATTGCAAATTACTCCAGAAAACCAGGTAATGCCACACAGTGCTGGGACAAGGCCATTTGGTGCCCAGGGCGAAGATGGCAAACTGTGCCCCCCCCTTTTTAATAAAGAATCAATGTCGTTTCAAAACAAGAATATACTTAAAACAATACAAGTTCAATTATGTTTAATGCGATAGAAACAGAGTTCACTCACACATTTTAATATGTATTTTTATTGGAGGCACTGTGAAATAATAATGAAACAAATGTGCTTGTAGAAAGGCCTGGTTAACTGTTTTTTCTGTCAAGGCCCATGTGAACATACTAAAGTTTTCAGTTTTGCATTATTTTGTGTGAGGTAGTGCCCCAATACCAAATATTCACATAAATAGGAAAAGTGCAAAAATCTAAAAATTTCACAAACTTCTCAACCAACATACATGGCCTTCAGCAAAAGAGAACCCTTAATACAAAATACTAATATATAAAAGTGCAAAATCAAGGGATTACACTATTTCTCACTGAAACATATAACATTCAACTGTAATCTTTCCTAATGGTAGTCAGTGCCCAAATACAAATTATTCATATAAATATGAAAAGTGCACAAAAAAAAACAACAAATAGACATATTTTAAACAACATACAAGGCCTTCAGCCAAAAAGAACCCCTTAGTACAAAATATTCATTTAAAAAAAGTGCTAAATAGAAATCAAGGCAATAAATGAAAATGTCTGTAAACTTGCTGAAGACAGTTGCAAAAATGTCAAGTACAGTGGGGATGGAAAGTATTCAATTTTTCACTCTTTGTTATATTGCAGCCATTTGCTAAAATAATTTAAGTTCATTTTTTCCCTCATTAATGTACACACAGCACCCCATATTGGTAGAAAACACCGAATTGTTGACATTTTTGCAGATTTATTAAAAAAGAAAAACTGAAATATCACATGGTCCTAAGTATTCAGACCCTTTGCTGTGACACTCATATATTTAACTAACGTGCTGTCCATTTCTTCTGATCATCCTTGAGATGGTTCTACACCTTCATTTGAGTCCAGCTGTGTTTGATATTACTGATTGGACTTGATTAGGAAAGCCACACACCTGTCTGTTTAAGACCTTTCAGCTCACAGTGCATGTCAGAGCAAATGAGAATCATGAGGTCAAAGGAACTGCCTGAAGAGCTCGGAGACAGAATTGTGGCAAGGCACAGATCTGGCCAAGGTTACAAAAAAATTTTTGCTGCACTTAAGGTTCCTAAGAGCACAGTGGCATCCATAATCCTTAAATGGAAGACTTTGGGAAGACCAGAACCCTTCCTAAAGCTGGCCATCCGGCCATACTGATCGGGGGAGAAGAGCCTTGGTGAGAGAGGTAAAGAAGAACCCAAAGATTACTGTGGCTGAGCTCCAGAGATGCAGTCGGGAGATGGGAGAAAGTTGTAGAAAGTCAACCATCACTGCAGCCCTCCACCAGTCGGGGCTTTATAGCAGAGTGGCCCAACGGAAACCTCTCCTCAGTGCAAGACGCATGAAAGCCCGCATGGAGTTTGCTAATAAAAACACCTGAAGGGCTCCAAGATGGTGAGAAATAAGATTCCTTGGTCTGATGATACCAAGATATGTGAAACTTTTTGGCCTTAATTCTAAGCGATATGTGTGGAGAAAACAAGAAAGAAAGAAAGAAAGGGGGATGGAGAAAGAAGGGAGGAAAGAAAGAAAGACAGACAAAAAGAATGGAAAGAAAGAAAGAGAAGATGGAAGGAGAGAAAGAAAGAAAGAAAGAGAAGATGGAAGGAGAGAAAGAAAGAAAGAAAGAGAAGATGGAAGGAGAGAAAGAAAGAAAAAAAGAAAGAGAAAATGGAAGGAGAGAAAGAAATGTGTGAGACTTCCACAGCCTGGCCACATACAGAGGCCGAGTACAGCCGAGTATGGCTGAGCATGGCAGAGTATAGCCGAGTATGGCTGAGCATGGCTGCGTATGGCCGAGCATGGCTGGGTATCATTGCAGAGTATTGCACACTATTGTGGGGTATTGCAGAGTATTGCAGGGTATTGCAGAGTATTTCACAGTATTGCGGAGTATTGCAGGGTTTTGCGCAGTGTTGTGGGGTATTGCAGAGTATTGCAGGGTATTGCAGAGTATTGCACAGTATTGTGGGATATTGCAGAGTATTGCGGGGTATTGCAGAGTATTGCAGAGTTTTGCACAGTGTTGTGGGGTATTGCAGAGTATTGCACAGTGTTGTGGGGTATTGCAGAGTATTGCGGGGTATTACAGAGTCTTGCACAGTGTTGTGGAGTATTGCAGAGTATTGCAGGGTATTGCACAGTATTGCGGGGTGTTACAGAGTATTGCAGGTTATTGCAGAGTATTGCACAGTATTGTGGGGTATTGCAGAGTATTGCACAGTATTGTGGGGTATTGCAGAGTATTGCACAGTATTGTGGGGTATTGCAGAGTATTGCAGGGTATTGCAGAGTTTTGCACAGTGTTGTGGGGTATTGCAGAGTATTGCGGAGTATTGCAGGGTATTGCAGAGTATTGCACAGTATTGTGGGGTATTGCAAAGTCTTGCACAGTGTTGTGGAGTATTGCAGAGTATTTTAGGGTATTGCGGAGTATTGCACAGTATTGTGGGGTATTGCAGAGTATTGCGGGGTATTGCAGAGTCTTGCACAGTGTTTTGGAGTATTGCGGAGTATTTCAGGGTATTGCAGAGTATTGCACAGTATTGTGGGGTATTGCAGAGTATTGCACAGTGTTGTGGGCTACAGGCCGGTTGTTAAGTGGTTAACCTCGCCTCAGCCTCCTCCCCTCCCCCAATCCAGCCATTTATTAATCTGTTTTTTTAGTACTTTTACACAAGTTCAGTCAGAACACTGGCACACACTGCAATCTAAATCTTCTACCTTAGCTTCCTTCCAGTCTCCAGAATCCAGCAGCAGCTACACTAGTAGAGACAGCCAGCCAGGCAGGCAGCAGCTCCTCGGCTCCTCGAGGTAACCGCGCACCGACTCTGACACAGCTCCCTGCGCTCCTCTGCGTCCTCCCTCGCCTCCGGCCGTGAGTGACGTCACGGCGCTGGCAGGGACTACGGGACTCCTCCATAGGGGAGTAAACTGTCTGTGACACAGAGAAGTTGTGCTGAGGTCCGGAATTTAGGGATCATGCAGGAGGCAGAGCGCAAAAACAGTGCCGCTGGGCGCTGACATTATGAAACGTAGGTCACTTTCACAAATACACTGCCGGTGGCGGGCGGTGGCCGTGGCTGCAGGCTGCGCCCCCCCATTGCAAATGGTACCGCCCAGGGCACATGCCCCTTCCGCCCCTGCCTTGTACCGGCCCTGATGCCACATACTTTTCCTTGTCACTGTATACAATCTCTGTGGACATGTTACTGTTTGTAGTGCCTTTAATTTGGTTCTGATTAAACTTTGCAAGTATGATCATGAGCTTGCTATTGTTATATGCCATTATCAATTAGTTTTGTTCTATATACTGTGTATATGTGAGAAAAGTGAGGAGGATGAGGGCTCACAAGATAGCTGGCCTAAGCAAGAAAAAGTATAAATCTGGTCTTGAGTACAATTGTGCTAAGTAGTACTGATACCTCACTTGCTGCAACAGACTTAGATAGACTTATGCCGCGTACACACGAGCGGACTTTACGGCGGACTTTGCCCGGCGGACTGGATTTCGTCGGACAATTCGATCGTGTGTGGGCTCCAGCGGACTTTGTTTGCTCAAAAGTTGGACGGACTTAGATTTGAAACATGTTTTAAATCTATCCGTCGAACTCGAGTCCGGTCGAAAAGTCCGCCGTCTGTATGCTAGTTCGATGGACAAAAAGCCACGCTAGGGCAGCTATTGGCTACTGGCTATGAACTTCCTTGTTTTAGTCCGGTCGTACGTCATCACGTACGAATTCGACAGACTTTGGTGGATTGTGTGTAGGCAAGTCCGTTTATTCAGAAAGTCCGTCGTAAAGTACGTCGAAAAATCCGCCGGGCAAAGTCCGCCGTAAAGTCCGCTCGTGTGTACGCGGCATTAAATAGAGCTAGAATCAGTTATGAGGAGAGCTTAGCTCTCGATTCCCAACATATAAGTTATTGAGAGAATCAGTCTATCAACAACAACCAATGCTCTGAGATATCAGTTTTGGCAACCTTTATGAAAGGTAATTATAGTTAATAGGAGTTCTTAAGAGTGAACAAGAAAAAAAAGGCTTCTGGACCTTACTCGCTTATATATGCACAAAAGCAAAGGCGCTAACTCACACTTAAAGTGGACCTTCAGTTATTATTTCAACTTTCCATCTATTAAATCTTCTGACCTTGTTGTTTTAACTCTGGATAGTAAAAAAAAAAAAAATCTGCTAGTAAATACCTTATACAGCCCACTTCCGGTTTCTTGTCTGGTGATTAGCCTATGCTTATGACATCATGCACAGCTCTCTCTCTCTCTCTCACTCTTGTGAGAGTTTGCCAGGAGGGGAGGGGGATGAGTCATAAGAGGGCCAATGAAAGCTGCAGAGCTGGAGGTGTGCCTCTGTGTGTCTGTGTAAATCCAGGAAGTGAACAGGCAGCAGCTTCAGCTGCCCACAGTTAAAATGGATGCAGTCAGACTCGGTGGAGAGAGATTTCTGCAGCAAATTTGGCAAGTACAGAATCACAGTATATATAGAATAATATGCAAAGTGGTTGGAGAGAAGCTTCAGAATGGCAAAGATGTTTTTATTACAAGTTCTGTGAGCAGACTACAGCTCCTCTTTGACTTTCATTCTAATAAAAATTATATTTTAATATGTATTTTTAAGGCAGAAATATACCTTCTATTGTTCCCAGCCTCCTTAGAATCTCCAGATTCCATTTTTTATGATCTGACCTCCTATAAGAGGGTGGTTATGTTCATTATCCCTTGTAGAAACATAGCCACCTTCTCCTAAATGTCCTTAGATGGTCTAGGACAGGGGTCTTCAAACTGCGGCCCTCCAGGTGTTCAGGAACTACAATTCCCATCATGCCTAGTCATGTCTGTGAATGTCAGAGTTTTACAATGCCTCATGGGAAGTGTAGTTCTGCAACAGCTGGAGGGCCGTAGTTTGAGGATCCCTGGTCTAGGAACTATGAGCTATGCGATATAGAGGGAGAGATTTACTAAAACTGGCGCATACAGAATCTGGTGCAGCTGTGCATAGTAACCAATCGGCTTCTAACAGTGTGCATAGAGCAGTGTACTTTACTGCAGCTAACATGCACGGCTCATTCTAAACAAATGGAAGGGGGAAAAGAGAAGTTCAGTTGATCACGGAGGACATAACATGGAGGCAGAAAAACACCGTAAGAAACAATTTCATGAAAAAATAAATTAGAAGGCCATTCGGTAGTGCTTCTGTATGGATTGTTTTTGGAAAATAAGGATATCATTTAGTGTCACTTTAATGCTAATCTTAAGGAATGTATCTAAATATACAGTAAAAAAAAAAGTGTGTACCTGCCAGAATATATTTTCCTGCAGCCAGTTGTTGCATGCATTCCTAGAAGACAAACTAATCCAGGTCTGGAACCTCATCACTACAGCAGTACCGTACACACACTAAGCTTTTTTTGATTGGGCAGTGAAGGAGAAGCATCACACTGATTAAGTTATTTGCTCACTGCCAGTGCAAGTTGGCATTTTCTGGTGGCAGCCCAAGTATTTTTGTCAGCACAGGTTTCCATTAGAGAACATACATAGAAAATATAACATTTTATAACCTGTTTGATGTTGATCCTTATTGCCTAAATAAAAGGATGAAAAATGAATCTTTCACATTTCTCAAGGCTTTGACATACTCCATTACTTTTACTATATTGATCAAATAAAATGCACCTTTTAATTGTAATCAAACTGAAGGGGCATAACCAACAGCGCTTGTGTTTTTTAACTTTGTGATTTTTTTACCAGCAGAAAAGTAAAACTGATATTCTTCAATAAAACAGAAGATGATATTCTGTGGAGAGAACAGTTCGAGAAGTTGTCTTCAATTGATAGAAGGTAGGCAATGTCTTCTTTTGTTTCCAGACCAGAAGAAGGGCACAGGTGCCATATTGCCACTCACAGACCCATCCTAAATCTTGTGGGACAAGTGGATTGCTACCTCTATTATTTCTTCATATGTAGGTCCAATAACACCGTTCTATGACAATGCTTCTTTTCCCATTGGCATACATAGATCAACAATTGGTCCCTGGAGCAAAGCTTCTCATCGCCGATCGGCATCAGTATTTTCTTCTGGCCATTCTCCATCCGTCCTTTAAAAAATAATACTATTTCTAATTTACCTGGACTACGGTCCTGATTTTTGAATCAACAATTCATCAGTCTCTCCCGAACAGACGCAGTTTGATTTCTCAGCCGTACTCTCTTTGAAAAACGATTGTTATGGGAATATCCCCCACAGGAAAATACATTTATTTTCTTTCATAAACTTTGTTTCAAGTACAGCTCAGGAAAATTCAAAATTGTCACTCGTTAGTATAGATGCCCATATACCCTTCATTGTGTCAATCCAATCCGTCCGAAGATACACTATCTTACCAAAAGTATTGGGACGCCTGCCTTTACACACACATGAACTTTAATGACATCCCAGTCTTAGTCTGTAGGGTTCAATACTGAGTTGGCCCACCCTTTGCAGCTATAACAGCTTCAACTCTTCTGGGAAGGCTGTCCACAAGGTTTAGGAGTGTGTCTATGGGAATGTTTGACCATTTTTCCAGGAGCGCATTTGTGAGGTCAGGCACTGATGTGGATGAGAAGGCCTGGCTCAGAGTCTCCACTCTAATTCATCCCAAAGGTGTTCTATCGGGTTGAGGTCTGTACAGGCCAATCAAGTTCCTCCACCCCAGACTCGCTTATCCATGTCTTTATGGATCTTGCTTTATGTACTGATCCAAATAATTTGGTGGAGGGGGGATTATGGTGTGGGGTTGTTATTCAGGGGTTGGGCTTTGCCCCTTAGTTCCAGTGAAGGGAACTCTTAAGGCCTCAGCATACCAAGACAATTTCATGCTCCCAACTTTGTGGGAACAGTTTGGGGATGACCCCTTTCTGTTCCAACATGAGTCCTGACCTCAACCTGATAAAACACCTTTGGGATGAATTGGAGTGGAAACTAAGAGCCAGGCCTTCTCATCCACATCAGTGCCTGACCTCACAAAGGCATATTTCTAGGTAAATATATTTTGAAAGGAGCTATTGACATGATATTTTTACCGCGTGTCGGAAACAACTCATGCAATCCATACATACAAAGAAACGTTCGGTGGTTTTTTTTCGTTTTTTTTTTAATAATAAACTTGCCATACTTACCTGCTCTGTGCAAGGGTTTTGCACAGAGTAGCCCCAATCCTCCTCTTCTGGGGTGCCCCGGGGGGCGCTCCTGGTTCCTCCTCTTCATCGTGTGCGCTCACAAGTCCCGCTGCTGCATTCATTGATGCAGACAGCAGGACTCGGCCCCACCCCCGGCTCCCATGTCACTGGATTTGATTGACAACAGCAGGGGCCAATGGCTCCCGCTGCTATCAATCTATCCAATGAGGACCCCAAGACAGTGGCTGGAGCCTCTGGGCTCATGCTCGTCGCTGGAACGATCGGGTTTAGGTAAGAAAAAGGAGGGTCTGGGGTGCAGGTGAAGCACAGAAGGTTTTTCACCTTAATGCATAGAATGAAACCATGAGACTTTACAACCCCTTTAAGTTATGTCTAACAAAATGGAATGACACAGGGAAAAAGTATTGGACACATAAAGAAAGATAGATGCAAAAAGGCATGGAAAGCCAAGACACCAGCTGAAATCTATCAGTAATTAAAAAGCAATCCTGCCCCTTGTCAGTGCAAATTATTATCAGCTGGTTCAGTCTCAACTGATGGCCTATAAAAAGGTGTCTCATTACCAAGGTGTCACACAAGAAACATCTCATGATGGGTAAAAGCAAAGAGCGCTCTCAAAACCTTTGCAACCTTATTGTTGCAAAACATACTGATGGCATTGGTTACAGAAGGCTTTCTAAACTTCTGAATGCATCAGTGAGCACTGTTGGGGCCATAATCCAGAAGTGTAAAGAACATCATATTACCATAAACCGGCCACGACCAGGTACTGCTCACAAGATTTCTGACAGAAAAGAAATATTAAGAAAAGTCGCCCAAGAGCCAAGAACCACTTGTGGAGAGCTTCAGAAATACCTGGAATTAGCAGGTACAATTGTTTCAAAGAAAACCAATAAGTAATGCACTCAACCACCATGGCCTGTATGCATGCTCACCATGCAAGACTCCATTGCTGAAGAAAAAGCATGTTGAAGCTCGTTTGAAGTTTGCTGCACATCATTTAGACAAGCCTGTGAAATACTTGGAGAGTATAGTCTAGTCAGATGAGACTAACATTGAACTCTTTGGATGCCATAACACACACCAGGTTTGAAGGTCAAATGGCACTGCACATCACCCCAAAAACACCATATCAACAGTGAAGTTTGGAGGTGGGAACATCATGGTGTGGGGCTTTTTTTCAGTATACAGTACTGGCAAACTTCAGGTCATTGAAGGAAGGAAGGATGAATGGAAAAATGTACCAAGACATTCTTGATGAAAAATCTGCTGCCATCTACCAGGATGATGAAGATGAAACGAGGGTGGACATTTCAGCAAGACAATGATCCCAAACACAAAGCCAAGGAGACTCTCAATTGGTTTCAAAGAAAGAAAAAAAAGCTGCTATAATGGCCCAGCCAATCACCTGACTTGAATCCAAAAATCTATGGAAAGAACTAAAGATCAGAGTTCATATAAGAGGCCCACGAAAACTTCAAGATTTGAAGACTGTGTAGAAGAATGGCCCAAAATTACACCTGAGCAATGCATGGGACTCGTTTCTCCATACAGGAGGAGTCTTAAAGCTGTCATTACTAACAAAGGATTTTGTGCGAAGTATTAAATACATTTCAGTTAGCGTGTTCAATACTTTCCCTGTGTCATTCCATTTTATTACACACTTAATTTCTAAACATATTTGTTTTGGTTTCTTTGTATGTATGGATTGTTACCGACATGTGGTGAAAATTTCATGTCAATAGCACCTTTAGAAATATATTTACCTAGAAAAATGGTGACATGTTCAATACTTATTTTACCCGCTGTATATATGTGTGTCGACTATTGATCTATATTTGCTTTTGGTACTATAAATTGAAGATTCAATCATGGTGAAAGGTCTTAGATATGTTATATTATAAATTTTGTTTGGGAAAGGCAATACAATCAAATTGAAACAAAAATGATCTTGCAGCTCCAACCAAAAACAAATGGCTCAGAATCCCCCAAATAATTACTTTTCTTTTGTAGAAGAGTCTCTCACAATCCCTGTTGCTCTTGCCTCATCTACACTTCTGGCTATTAGCCATGGCAAAAGGGTATGTTCTCTGTGACACAGGCTATGATTGGCTGTTTTGACAATGGTAGTCAATCAGATCCTTTGCCTCACACAGATCCAGTCCTTCACTGCAGCTGACAACAGAAAACAGAAGTGAGGCTAAAAAGATGTTAAGTCAGTAATTTGGAAAAGATCAACTTTAGACCCCTTTCACACTGAGGCAGTTTTCAGGCATTTTAGCGATAGAAATAACGCTTGTAAAGTGCCTGAAATCCACCTTCCATTCATTTCAGTGTAACTTTTCACAGTGGGGCGGTGCGCATGCGGGACGTTAGGAAAAGTCCTGCAAGCGCCATCTTTGGAGCAGTTTGGGAACGCTGCTTTTTAGCGCTCCCAAAATGCCCTGCCCATTGAAATAAATGTGCAGTGCTTCCAAAGCGCCTGAAAATCGCTTCGGATGCGCCGCAACACAGGTGCTTTTAACCCCTTCTTTGAGGTTAAAAGCGCCCCGCTAGCAGGTGAAAAGCACCGCTTAAACAGTGCTAAAGTGCCGCTAAAACGAGCAGTGTTTTAGCGCTAATGTGGCCCCGCGTGTGAAAGGGGTCTTAGAGAGACCATGGACAATACTATTTTTTTGTCTTCTCCCGACCTTTTTTGGGCACATCTATCAGGCTTCAGTTCTTCTTTGAGGTCAATAATTAGATGTTTTAGTTATCAGCTTTAGGTTAAAGTGTTGCTAAACCCACAACACTAAATCTATCCCGTAGTTTGTAGACACGATAACTTCTACGCAAACCAATCAGTATACGCCTATTTACCAAAAATATGTAGAAGAATATATATTGGCCTAAACTGAAGAATACATTTTTTTTTCCTTTTTTTTTTTTTTTTTTGGATATGTATTATAGCAGAAAGTAAAAAAAAAAAAAATGTTTTTTTTTTTTTTTTAAATTGTTGGTATTTTACCAAGAGGTGATCAAATATCTATTTGTGGGTAAAAAAGGGCGTCAATTTTGTTTGGGTACAGCGTCGCACGACCACGCAATTGTCAGTTAAAGCGACGCAGTGCCGTATCGCAAAAAATAGTGTCATTAAGGGGGCAAATCTTTCTGGGGCTGAAGTGGTTAAAGAGGAAATTCCACTTTTGGATGGAACTCCGCTTTAAGGAAACTGTATACAGTGAAGCATGATGCCAAACATACTGAAAATAGATTTTGTTTTTTTTTTCACATACTCTAATTGAAAGTTGTGGTTTCAGGAATAGTGTGTTAAGTCATTCTCTTTGTGTACATGATGAAACCTGTTTTGTTCACTTTGGTCTCTTTCACAGGTTTGAAACACAGTTTGTGCTCTCAGAACCAAGTGATTCATGGACTGGCTGTAAAGGGCAAATATCAACTTCACTACTTTCAGAGTCCATTCAAAGAAGTAAAGAAGACTCCACAATTCTTATTTGCATTTGTGGTCCAAATGGATTTGTTGAACAAGCAGATAGGTAAGCTCGGGGATAGTTTTCAGTAATTGAACAATTTTGCTTCTTGGATAAGTTGCTACCTGGTCAAATATAATATTAATGATACAGTTGCTGAATGTTGTATGTTACACAGGGCTCTGTCCTTCCTCTCATCCACCTACATGTATGTAAGCTTGTTTAAGACTGCTTTCAGACTGATGCAGCATGGTGTGACCGCACTGCAGGAGCAGCACAGTTTACCTGCAAGTTTGGTGCTGGTTAGCTGTGCTATCCCATAGAGTTCTATTAGATCCTGCAGTTTTTGTGTGCTTTCTGAAAGTGCACCAAAGGTGCAGCATGCAGGAGTTTTGGTACGCTTTCAGAAAGCACCAAAACTGCAGGATCTTAAGAAACTTTATGGGGCAGCTCAGCTAACCCACACCAAACTCGCAGGTATACTGCGCTGCTCCCACAGTGCGGTCAAACCGCAACGCATATGTCTGTAAGCAGCCTTACATTGCTTATACCAATCTATGAAATGAAGTAAGCAAAAAATTCATCTTTTACTGATATGACTACATAAACTGATTGGCTGTTGTAGCTTATTGCAATTTGCACTGCATCACTACTCTTTCTGGTGCTTTACAGGTCTGAAGATATTACGTTTTTCTCTTTATATATAAATTGTAAAATGCCCAGCTCCACTTCCAAGCCCTCTTATGTACTAATAAATGTGCTTGCTGTTTTTTTTTTTTAATCTATCACCTCCACTGCGTCCCCTTTTGCTCTGCATATTATAACATAAATTAAAAAATCAATTAGGAGAAAGTGAAATGTGCTCTTCACAAAAGGACCTACGCACAGACCCTGCCACTGGCATCCCAGAGAGACCCAGAAACAATTGTGGGTCTTTCAGCCTTTTGCCATTGAAGGCTCTGTTCACACCTTCCTGCAGGAATGCGCAAACACCTGTTGCATGATGTGCTGCAGTGCCATTGATTCTTAAGGGTACGCCAACACATTTGTGCACCATAATGAATGGTAATATACAACTTACTTAATGTACACACTTTCAGAAATAAATACGCGCATCTTTTTGGTGAATTTTAGTGCACTAGGAAGCCCATTCAAATGAATTGGGCTGCCCTAATGCAGCTCACATTAAAGGTGAAGTAAGGTCAAAGCACTTGTGGCCATACTCTTCATGTGGGTCAAAGGAGTGCACTTGGTACTGTACTCCTGTGACACAGATTCAGCCAACAGTGGACTGATGTCACAGAGCCAGTCCAGGCTCTGCAGGGATCCTGACAATAATGTTGGGATCTGCCCAGATGCCTGACTGGCAGCTGGCTCAGTCCTCCAGTGACAGGCTGTGAGTCTGAGCCAGCCGCTTCCACTCCCTCCACAGTCTAGCGCTCCAGTGAGTGCTGGAGGGGCACAGCAGAGAGCCAGCGACTGACAGTCTCTGCTCATTGAAGACCAAGAACTGAGCAATCAGTGATCATGTGATCGCTTGGCTCTCGGTCTTGGAGCAAGTGGGAGACAGCTGCAGCCATCTAGGATAGTATGCATGTTTTTTTTTTTTTCATATCCTGCACTTCTCTTTTAACACGAGAAGTAATGCATATTACTTACATGCTTTGTGTTAATGCACCGCAAGATTTTGAACTTGGCCTTTTTTTTTCATATGTGAAATATCAGTTTTTGCCACTGACCGTTTAAGATAACTCGATGAACCAGGGAGGTTGCAGATTTGCTGATATGCTATATTTTAAATCATTGTATTCTTTATCAAAAATGTGCCTTTATTTCAAACAGATATCACATTAAAGTATTTCTTCATTTGTGCTTGTTTTGTGAAGATTGAGTGTTATAATTAAGGTAGATTCAGCTGTTTACACGGACGACTTACAGATTTTCCTATTTACATTGTTGCAGGTCTTTGGAAGATCTTGGTTTTTCCAAGAAGGACATTTTTGTTTTCAGAGAATGAGCATTCATACAGTAGTGACTGGTAACTCACTCAAAACCTATGCATTCAATCACTATGCATACCAATATTCGCTGGCTGAAGAACATATAACTATCTACCCCTATCTGTGTAACTCTCAAAATAATGGTTCTGCTCTCTTTTAATAAATTACCAAGAATATGTTGAATAGTTTGGCAATGTATTTGATGTATGCGTGCTGATAGATTTCTCATAGATATACTGGAATCATCTGGAATCTTCATATGTATCTCAGAGTAAAGTGCATCTTATCTAAACTTTACTTGGTGAAAAGACCAGCACATAGGAACCGTTTTTTTTTTTTTTTAACCTGTCATTCGTTTTTACAATACTATATATAATCTGTAGCACACCGTTCCAAGTTTCTGCCATCAGCAAAACGCAGTAGCAAATATGCCATTCTTTTTTTATCAGCTCATGAAGTCAAGGTTTCATAATGCGAAGACTCTTCTCTTATAAATTCATTGTTATGTCATATACTGTTAAACTGTTGTAGGATTGTGTCTAAGGCTACTTGTAGACATCACACAACACTTAAATATTAAATCAACTTAAAGTTAAAATTGTGGCTGATTTCTCAGTCCTTCAGAACTTGACAGGAAATATTGTTACATAAACGCTGACTGTCTCTATAGCAAGAGCTTAAGTGATTGTAAAGAATCGTGTAGAGATTGTGTGTCAGCGCTAGGTTGGTCAGTGTGTGGCGGCGTGCAATATGTGTAGATATACACACACAAAACAATAAGTATAGGTAAATGCAACACCCTAAATAATGAAATAATTTCATATATCTCAAATAAGCGTTGAATTAAAGTGAATATTGCCAATCGATACTATAGACAAAACTGGCATGGTATTACACCACATAGATTGTGCCCAAAAAATAGTCCTTTAAAGCATAAACAAATAGTAAAGTTCATATGAAAACGACGATAATCGACTATGTGGGAACCTCCACCTTGGTGTTTATGCCTCCACCAAACATAGAGAGTGCAAACTCACCAGAACCAATTGCTGTCTAACATATAGTGCAGCAAAACTCGTTCTTTACTCTCTGATCCTTCTTCACAATGGGTGCAAGCAGCATTCGCTGGATATAAAGGTTCGTAGAATATTGTACATGGACTTCAATTGGAAAACTCACTTGCATCCACCTTAACAGTGAATCACCAATGCCAGAGAGAAAATGGCTTATAGTGTAGTATTTATTTTAAACAAAAGATGCTAAAGTTAAAGTTAAAAAGCTATGACATATACTACTGAGTCACACCACCATCTGATGCCGCCAGACTACAAGAAGAATGGCGGCTGGACCTAAAGCATATCACAGTGATAACATCCGCATATGTATGTTAAGAAAAAAAGCTGTTAGTAGCTAACTTACATCCTGTGCCACCACCCTGAAAACAGAATGGCGGCTGAACCTCAGGCATGTAAGATAAAGCTTGATCATACATCTATCTTTATCTTACATACCTAAGGTCAAGCCACCATTCTGTTTTCAGGGTGGTGGCACCGTATGTAAGTTATCTACTACCAGCTTTTATTCTGAACATACATATGCAGATGTTATTACTGTGATATGCTTGAGGTCCAGCCACCATTCTTCTTGTAAAATTGCGCACTCTTGTGTAACAAACTACGGTACTTAAAAATCTCCATAGGCGACACTTTAAATGCCTTTACAGGTTACCTGTTTAGAGTTACAGAGGAGGTGTAGTGCTATAATTATTGCTCTTGCTCTAACGTTCGTAGCTATACCTCACGTTTGGTGCAAACATCGTTTACATATGCGTGCGCGATTTACGTATGTGTTCACTTTTGTGCGCGACGACGGAGGAATGGGGGCGCTTTAAAAAAATAACTTTTTTTTTTTTTTACATTGTCCCTTTCAATTTATTTTTTTTATCACTTTTATTCCTATTACAAGGCATGTAAACCTCCCTTGTAATTTAAATAAGGATGACAGGTCCTCTTTATGGAGAGATCTGGGGTCAAAAAGACCCCAAATCTCTTCTTTACCTTTCAGAGCAAAACATCCCAAAAATGGTGGTGTTTACTTCCACTCTGGACCACCCATGACGTTGCTCCGATCCTCCAAGGCCAGACAGCCGCACCGTCGGCTCGTTTCTTGTGCGAGCCAGTGGTAACAGTAAGCCAGAGAAAACACCAGCGAGTGGCGAGATGGGGAACGTCCCGTCCTGCCATTTCTGAAACCGTTCCAGGGGCTCATGAGCCGCTTGGAGCACTTTCAAGAGAAACAAACAACACACGGTAAACCACAACGTGTGTGTGTGTGTGTATATGTGTGTGTATATGTGTGTGTGTATATATATATATATATATATATATATATATGTGTGTGTGTGTGTGTGTGTGTGTGTGTATTGTGGTTAAAGCAGAACTAAATTAAACTAAACTAAAAGATTTAACTGTTTACTAAAAGAATTCTCAAGCTAAAAATGGTATTAAAGCATTATTCAAATATACCAATGTTGTCTTCTGCATTGTTTTAATTTATATTTCGACCTACTAGTGCATCCGGTGTATGCTACATTCAAGGCATGCCTCTGGTGACAGTCCGTGTCTGTCACAGTTGTCAGTGTGCTTATGTCCGCTCTCAGCCAAACTTTCAAGCCCTCAGATGGTTGTCATAGCTGTGCAACACTATGGCAACTCCAGATCTACATTAAGGCTAAGCTGGCACCACCAAGGCTGCAAAACAGTTATGAGGGTTTAGTTCAGCTTTAAGAGTGATGCCTTAAATTATAACTTGCGTTCAGAAAAAGTAGAATTATGCTTTTTATCAGATCTCACCCGATCCGCCAGCGACGGACCTGGACGTAGGGCCATCCATCTGCTTTTAGCGGATCGGACGGGGTCGGATGTCAGCAGACATGTCTCCGCTGACATCCGACGCTACATAGACTAACATGGAGCGCCCGTTCAGGTCCGCCGTCAAGACTGACAGGCGGACCTGAACGGTCCGATCGTGTGAAAGGGGCCTAATAAACAAAATGAATATATAAAAGTCCAGCAGTTTCTCTGTTTGGGGGGAAAAAAGCACATTCAAAAACTTTGTTTTTAATTTTTGAATTTGCCCATCACATTAGTTCATGCTAGAATTTTGAACTCATTCAGCATCATTATAAAGCTGTGTTTTGCCAGCAGGTTAGGGAGGGTAATATTTTTACTTGCATTAGTATAAATGATCATAGCTAAACATTTTCGTTCAATTTACTGTATTTTGTTGCTATGACTTCCAACTGTGGAAACTCTGGAACTAGAAAAAAAATTGATAAGCTTTATAAACTTAATGAACTTGTACTTATTTATTATGAAGCTGTGTTTGTTTGCCTATGGGTTTAGAGGGAGGGGATTTTTTTTTCTTGTTGTTGCATTAGTATATATTATCATAGCTAAACATTTTTGTTCAGTTTATTGAATTTTGTTACTATGACTCAAACTTTGAAATCTCAGGAACTAGAAAAAAATACATTGTCAATGTTATAGTGTAAATGTTTATAGCTGAATTTGCTGAATGCAATAAACTTTTGTATATTTCATTGATGAGTGAATTTCTTTATCTATCTATCTATCTATCTATCTATCTATCTATCTATCTATCTATCTATCTATCTATCTATCTATCTATCTATCTATCTATCTATCTATCTATCTATCTATCTATCTATCTATCCATGCACATAACTGCAAATTTATGATGTAAGAAACAGAGTTCAGGAAGTTGTGTGTCTAGAATGGCCCAGCAATATTGACGTGTACCTCCCAGCTCCCACACTGTATTAATAGTGCACCCACTCTGACTATCCAGCACCAGGTCTAGCATTGTGTCAGGCCCATATATTGGCAGCTCCGGACCTCTTGTCTGTCATGGGATGTCCCCTGAGTTTCTTCTGGACTTTTCTGGCGGTGGTCTTTTCATTCTCCGGGGTATCAATTGTGCTTACTGTGTTTTGAAGATGGCAGCTATCACAGGATGATGTGGGTTTAGCAGTAAGAGTTAGTCAGTTATGCCAATTTCACAGCCCAACAATAAAAATCTTTTTCTTCGTGCCTTGCTTTTTAGACCGGTTCTTTCAGGCTATTTGGGTTATTTGGGGCACTGATTCAGAAAATTGAACTGGCTGGACTGCAACACTTCTAGTTTCTTAGAAATGGTTGAATTTATATTTTTCCTTAGTCCATTTTTGAAAAGATCTTGCTGATCAACTTGTTCTTCTGTTACCTAGTTTGTGTTTTTGCTTACAAGTTAGCAGATATAGTTAGAGTGTTTACGTACATCCAGCTGTAATTTTACATTGGAAACATTGGATTCTAAAGCGTAAATTTCATTTTTGCAGATCGAGCACCATAGAGATTATGGCTACTTCACAACGATTTTGCCTGATTCATCCTGATGTATTTTGCCATATTTATATCCTGATTTTTGGCAGGCGACCAAAACAAAGAGTGGTATATGGCATTTGTGCTGTATTTCAAAAGCTAGAGCTGATAGGGAAAAATTGGTACTTTTTTTTTTAGAATCAGCGGATCAAATATACCCAGGAAAAGGTCTAACATTTAAGGCACCAAACTGTGTGTTGGCGTGTGTACAGTTTATTCTATAGAAGAGGACAGGCTTCCCATAGGCATCAGTGAAAAAGCAAGGAAAAAAGGACAGGGTCAGTGTGTGACTTTGAGGCACAGCTGCAAACGTAACCAGTTAAGGACCGAGCCTCTTTTTGAGATTTGTTGTTTACAAGTTAAAACAGTTTTTTTTTGCTAGAAAATTACTTAGAACCCCCAAACATTATACATTTTTTTTTCTAACACCCTAGAGAATAAAAATCTCCATAGGCGACGTTTAAAAAAATTCTACAGGTTGCATGTTTTGAGTTATAGAGGAGGTCTAGGGCTAAAATTATTACTCTCACTCTACTGATCGTGGCGATACCTCACATGTGTGGTTTGAACACCGTTTTCATATGCGGGCGCTACTCACGTATGCATTCGCTTCTGCACACAAGCTCGGCGGGACGGGGCGCATTTAAAAAAAATATTTTTTTTTCTTATTTATTTTAGCTTTTATTTTTTATTCTTACACTGTTGACAGGACCTCTTAAATATGAGATCTGGGGTCAAAAAGACCTCAGATCTCATATTTACACTAAAATTCAATTTTAAAAAAAAATTGTCATTTGAAAAAAAATTTAAAAAAAAATGTCTCTTTAAGAGCTATGGGCGGAAGTGACTTTTTGACGTCGCTTCTGTCCTGCAATGGTATGGAGACAGGTGGGGGCCATCTTCCCCTCACTCGTCTCCATACCCAGCAAGGAAGAGCATCCGATCGCCTCCACCGATACCGGTAAGCAGCGGAGGACAACAGAGATTGGCGGGAGGGAGTGATAAAAGTGATCTCGTGGCGAATTTGCTGCAGAGACCACTATTATCGGAAAGCGGACCCCCTGCCTGAAGAAGAGGATACTGGGGTTATGGCAGCTAGCTGCTGCCATAACAACGATATTCAACTTCAAAGTTAGGACGTATATCGGCGTGCAGCGGTCCAGAAGTGGTTAATGGGTTACAAACTTATTACAAACTGCCTGTATACAGCATCATAGGTCCCAAAAGATTGCCCGACCATTAAGAAGGCACAGTGCATACCCGGTTGTGAAGCTGTAAGCTGTAACAGCCGGGTGCCCACGGTTGTAATGCCGGCGCCAGGAGATGAGACGGAGAGAATTATGGGTTTTGTGGCCACATCACTGGATCCTGGGACAGGTGAGTGTGTGTTTATTAAAAGTCAGCGGCTACAGTTTTTGTAGCTGCTGACTTTTAATAAATAAAAAAAAAGACTGGAATTCTGCTTTAAATTAACCACTTCAGCCCCGGAAGATTTGGCTGCTCAATGAGTAGAGCACTTTTTACAATTTGGCACTGTGCTGCTTTAACTGGTAATTGCGCGGTCATGCAATGCTGTACCCAAAGAAATTTGCTTCCTTTTTTTCCCACAAATAGAGCTTTCTTTTGATGGTATTTGATTGCCTCTGCAATTTTTATTTTTTGCGATCTAAATGGAAAAAGACCGAAAATTTGAAAAAAAAAATGATATTTTCTACTTTTTGTTTAAAAAAAAAATCCAATAAACTAAATTTTAGTCATACATTTTGGCCAAAATGTATTCAGCCACATGTCTTTGGTAAAAAAAAAAAAATGTCAATAAGCATATATTTATTTGCGCAAATACAAACTAGGGTACATTTTCTGGAATTTATGCAGCTTTTAGTTTGACTTTAGCACCTCATTTCTTGAGGTGCTAAAATGGCAGGGCAGTACAAACCTCCCCAATTGACCTCATTTTGGAAAGTAGACACCCCAAGGAAATTGCTGAGAGGCACGTTGAGCCCATTGAATATTTAATTTTTTTGTCACAAGTGATTGAAAAATGAAAAAAAAAAAAATTACACTAAGTTGTCACTAAATGATATATTGCTCAAACATGCCATGGGTATACGTGAAATTACACCCCACAATACATTCGGCTGCTTCTCCTGAGTACAGGGATACCACACGTGTGAGACTTTTTGGGAGCCTAGCTGTGTACAGGACTCCTCACTACCTATCACAGTTTCGAAGGCCATAAAATATCAAGATAGCACAACCCCCCCCCCCCCCTCCCATGACCCCATTTTGGAAAGAAGACACTCCAAGCTATTTGATGAGAGGAATGTTGAGTCCATGGAATATTTTATATTTTGGCACAGGTTTCGGGAAAATGATTTTTTCTTTTTCTTACACAAAGTTGTCACTAAATGATATATTGTTCAAACATGGCATGGTTATATGTGGAATTACACCCCAAAATACATTATGCTGCTTCTCCTGGGTATGGGGATACCACGTGTGTGGGACTTTTTGGGAGCCTAGTCGTGTACAGGACCCCAAAAACCAATCGCCGCCTTCAGGCTTTCTAAGGGCGTTCGGAGGCCATGAAATGTCCAGATAGCACAACCCAAACCCCCCCCCCCCCAAATGACCCCATTTTGGAAAGTAGACACCCCAAGCTATTTGCTGAGAGGCATGTTTAGCATTTTGCAAATCTAGCTTTTTGTCACAAAGTTTTGAAAATTGGAAAAAGAAGAAAAAAATACATTTTTCTTTTCTTTCTTCATTTTCAAAACAAATGAGAGCTGCAAAATACTCACCGTGCCTCTCAGCAAATACCTTGGGGTGTCTACTTTCCAAAATAGGGTAATTTGGGGGGGAGGTGTGCTATCTGGACATTTCAGGGCCTCCGTAACTGTGATAGACAGTGAGGAGTAAAATCACAATTTTACGCCTTTAGAAGCCTGAAGGCGGTGCTTGGTTTTTGAGGTCCTGTACGTGGCTAGGCTCCAAAAAAGTTTCACACATGTGGTATCCCCATACTGAGGAGAAGCAGCAGAATGTATTTTGGGGTGTAATTCCACATATAACCATGCCATGTTTGAACAATATATAATTTAGTGAAAACTTTGTGTAAAAAATAAATTGTAATTTTCCCGAAACTTGTGGCAAAATATAATATATTCCATGGACACAACATGTCTCTCAACAAATGGCTTGAAGTGTCCTACTTTCCAAAATGGGGTCATTTGGGGGGGGGGGGGGGGGGGTTGTGCTATCTTGGCATTTCATGGCCTCCGAAACAGTGAGGAGTGAAATCACCATTTTACACCCTTAGAAAGCCTGAAGGCAGTGCTTGGTTTTTGGGGTCCTATACACGGCTAGACTCCCAAAAAAATCTCACACGTGTGGTATCCCCGTACTCAGGAGAAGCAGAAGAATGTATTTTGGGGTGTCACTTCACATATGCATATAGCATGTTTGAGCAATATATCATTCAGTGGCAACTAAAAAAAAATTGTAATTTTCCCGCAACTTGTGGCAAAATATAAAATATTCCATGGACTCAACATGCCTATCAGTAAATAGCTTAGGGTGTCTACTTTCCAAAAATGGGTCATTTGGGGGGGGGGTTTGAACTGTCCTGGCATTTTATGCACAACATTAAAAGCTTATGTCACACATCACCCCACAAATTAAAATGGTGGGTGTTGCAATTTTTTTTCACACTGTATTCGTACAGTGATTTTTCAAACGCAATTTTTTGGAAAAAAAAAACTCTTTTTTCATTTTTTTTATTGTAATGCACTAAAACACACTATATTGCCCAAATGTTTGATGAAATAAAAAAGATGATCTTATGCCGAGTATATGGATACCAAACACGACATGCTTTAAAATTGCGCACAAACGTGCAGCAGCAACAAACTACATACATTTTTAAAATCCTTTACAGATTACCACTTTAGATTTACAGAGGAGGTCTACTGCTAAACGTACTGCCCTCGATCTGGCCTTTGCAGTGATACCTCACATGCATTGTGCAATTGCTGTTTACATATGACACCAGATCGACGCTTTAGTTCACCTTTGCGTGTGAGCACAGGGGGGGACAGGGGTGCGCTTTTTTTTTATTTATTTATTTATTTTACTTTTTATTATATTTTTAAACTGTTCCTTTTATTTATTTATTTTAATCATTTTTATTGTTATCTCAGGGAATGAAAATATGCTATGATAGCAATAGGTATATTAGACCCTAGATCTCCTCTCTGCCCTCAAAGCATCTGAGCACACCAAGATCGGTGTGATAAAATGCTTTCCCAATTATAAAAAAATATATATCTGGTGAAACCTAAGTCATGAAATGCTCGTAGCTTCCGGTTTCTTAGGCCATAGAGATGATTGAAGCCATTCTGGTCTCCGATCAGCTCTATGGTCAGCTGGTGGAACCACCGGCTGCATTCTCGGGTTCCCTGTTGGGACAAAAGAGCCTGAGAAAACCATGGAAGACGTTGGGAGGGGGAAGCGTTCTCTCACGCTGCTTGTAAAAGCAGTTTAGAGGCTAATTAGCCGCTAGGATTTCTTTTACATGAAAGCCGACCGCTGACTGAAAAGAATGATACCAAGATGATACCTAAACCTTCAGGCATCATTCTGGTATAACCACTCAAAGTCCAGCAACATACCAGTACGTTGCTGGTCCTTGTTGGGCATATATTGTAATTTTCTTTTTTTCATGCAGCCTGTGGGCTGAACGAAAAAAAGAAATTGATCGGTGGCTATGCCCACCATTAGAATACCGCCCTTCGGGCACGATGCTTCCTTTTGGTGGGCGTGCCCCTGCATACGGAGCTACTGGAACAAATTTCTCCTCCTTCTACGAAAGGTCAATGGGATTGATGTCCCACAAGATCCCACATACATCTTACTAAACCGCAAAGTGCACAACACGCCTAAGTCCACATTTTTTTTTATGTGTTTGGGAGCCAAGATCACATTAGGGAAAGCCTGGAAAACTCCCACAGTGTCCATTATGGCAGCCAAACGAAAAATTTTGTGGATCATGTCACAGGAACAAACAGTGGCGAAACTGCAGGACATGGTACAGCAATTTGAAGGGATCTGGGAGCCATGGGCCACATATATCAGGATCCCACTTTACCCAGGCCACCTACTGATGTGAAGGACGGTCCAGCGAGACCACACTCCTTTACCGTAAACCCCACCCCCTTCTCTCCCCTCCCCACTCATTTCTTTCTTTCTATTCTGTCACTTCTTTCTTTTCCACTCTCTATCATCAGATACTGGATTTTCAGGATGTAAACCATTCCGTTGGCTCCACACGGATCGTCCTCAGATGTATGGTAAATAACCCAGCACAGAGGACAGCCAATCACGTTTGGTCATCCACTCAAGAAAAAGGTTCTGTTTGCTCCATCCCGGGGGATGCGACGCAGGGGAGCTTCCTGGTGGGAGTGTCCTCCGGGGGGAGCAGATGGGTGATAGGCAGGTGTTCCTACCGGGAGCGGTCCTGGAGCTATCTCACTCCACAGTGTGTACCCATTGGGGTGGGGTGATGATCTCGGGGACTTGCTTAGGGAGGCATCCCTGTCGAAATTCCTCTCAAGCTGACCATTATCTGCAGTAGAACGCTTGAGTGACCTGTCAATCTTAGCAGCAGACGTGGGGGGACAGACTGCCTTGTCCCCCCCCCCCTTCTGGTGACTCATAGACACCCGAAGGAGCCCACTTTACGTTGCTTAACATGTACTGGCATTATAATGTCTGTTTTTGGGAACCATTATACCCTGAGATTTTTCTGCTCTCCCTAGTTTGGATTTTATTATCTCTAGATTTTTTCTCCCTTTCTTGCTAGTTATAGCTTGTCGGTTACAAAATGGGAGGGTTCCTAATTAGAAATACAGTATTATATCTGTAGATTTACTAGTGTTATATTACCCCTGTAAGAGATAATTTGTTATTTCAATGTATTTTCCTCTTTTGGCTGTCTTGGCTGTCTTAGTCAACAAGGAGTCTTTTTATGTCTGGAATGTCATTGTTACTACTGCATTGCAAAAACTTCAATAAAAATATTGAACGAGAATACCACCCTTCATCCAATCACTTCTAATGATTGGCATACATGCACCATTTGTTTTTTTAACTGTGGTGGTGAAATCACCTCCTACAGCAATGGAGTCGCTGATTTACGTATCGTGGGAGCAAACGCTGTTGCTGTCAGAATAAATAAACCTGTGCTGCAGCTGAATGGCATACCTGCTAAGCAAATGATGGTTAACAATAAAACAAAGTAACATTACAGTATAACAGTAATACATACCATACCTGCAAAGCAAATACAGTAAAACATAGTAAAAATAAAACATTACCGTTCTAAAATACAGTAACAATAGAGAGAGAACAATAGATATAGAACAAGAGAGTAAGAAAAATGAGCGTGGCCTCTATAGTGGGTTACTAAAAGTAGGACAAGAGAGAGCAAACAATAGAGCGAACATAAGAGAGAGAAGAAAAATAAAACCACAACTATTTTTGGCTTTTTTATTTTTTGTGGGGGTTTTTTTTGCACTTTTTTAAAAAAATACTGTAAACGTTCCAGATTAGTTTCTCTCAAAATGTGATGGCCATCTCCTCTTTCGAGACCCTGTATAAGTGTGCCCTAGCACTGTGTAGTGCTGTACCCTACGCTAATACTCCACTAATCTGTGGTAGCTTTTGAAACAGTCACTGATGCAGAGACCAGGTTGGTCAGGACAGGAGGGACAGTAAAAGCGGGTGTCACGCCTAAACCTGTGTTTTCTGCAAACACGACATCTTCTTTGGGGATTTCTTGGGGTAGGGGTACCAGGGAGGACATACGGAAAATGCCTCTCATGCAGCCGGCTCACTGCATTTGCGTTGGGAAGGTGGGCCACAGCACTGTCTGGAAAGGGCTGTGATGATCTGTTCCTGGAATTTAAGGAAGGATCCAGTTCATTCTGAAGCTGCTTTGTATAACACATAAGCATTCACCAGAGTCAATTGGAATAAATATACAGACACTTTTTTGTACCAGCGTCTGGCCTTGTAGGCAATTAGGTGCGGCGCCAACAACTGGTCATTGTGGTCCACCCCTCCCATGTTAAGGTTGTATTTATGGACAGAGAGGGGTTTCTCCACAACACCAGTCGCTGTAGGAATTTGGACAGTCGTATCTGCGTGAAGGGAGAACAGTATGAAAACATTCCGTGTATCCCTCCACTTCACTGCTAACAAATTATTACATTTCAAGCAGGCTCTCTCCCCCGTCTAAGTTTGGATTCTACAAGCCATTGTGGGAAGCCCCAGTGATTAGATCACACGGTGCCACATGCACCAATTCCACAATCAAAAAGGTGACTAAAAAGTGGCACGCTTGTGTAATAATTGTCCACGTACCAAGTCCAAGTGGTACCCCTTTCCAAACAAGGGTGACACCAAGTCCCACACAATCTTACCAGCATTCCCTATGTAGTCTGGGCAGTTCTCGGCTCTACATGACTATCTCTTCCCTCGTAAACCATAAAACTATATTTTTAACCTGTTGCCCTGTCACACAGCTCTTGACCTCGTATCTGGCACGCTTGATGGGAAGATACTGTTTGATAGACAAGCGGCCAAAAAACTTAATCAGGGACTCAACGCAAACAACTTGATCGGGACTAAACATGGCTGCAAACTGTTGGTTGAAGTGGTTTACGAGGGGCCGAATTTTGGGGAGCCGATTGTATTCGGGGTCACCCCGAGGACAACAGAGTTCATTGTCATTGAAATGCATGAACCGAAAGATCTGCTTGTATCGTGCCCTGGTCATGGAGGCAGAGAACACGGGCATATGGTGAATTGGGTCAGTGGACCAATATGACTACAACTCACTTTTTTCAACTGTGCCCATGAGGAGGGATAGGCCCAGGAAGGTCTTAAGTTCGGAGACCGTAATAGGTCTCCAATCTCTGGCAAGGGCCAACTGGGGATTAGCGGTGATGAATTGACCAGCATACAAATTGCTTTGGTCCACAACAAATCTATAGAGATTTTCTGTGAAAAACAGCAAATAAAAAGCAAGTGATGTAAAATCAACTGTTTCCACCTGAATTCCGGGTTGGCCAGTGAATGGGGGAAGTACGGGTACTGCAGAAGTGGTGGGCTCCCGATTCGGATTGGCAAATGCAGCAGGAAGGGCACTATGGGCTCGACAGGCCTATCTTTGTCTTCTTGGTGGCTGCGGGACTCTACTTGTGCTAACCACCTCACCAGCTTAAACTGCACTTATGGGACTCACCACGTCACCAAGTGTTACTGCAGTGCTGGATGTACGACCAGGATGTACTAGGCCACTGGTGCCTGCCAGTTCACCAGAAGGATTAGCGGCACTAGTACTGGCTCTCTGCTCCATACGAGAGCCCTGCGGTTCTTGCACCTCAACAACAGCAGAAGAACGGGGTCAGGTACGCTTGACCTTGGCAGGGACCACTACTCCGTCATCAGAGCTATCTGTCAGGGTGCCGCTGCTGTCTATTGGTTCGTATTCTGAGCCAGAATCGGACAGATGGGTGACTTCCTCTTCACTCTCATCTGTCAGGCTCAGAAACGTGTACGCCTCTTCACTAGTGTACCTTTGATTGGACATTTTGGCCTATAAATTGACTTCAATTAGTGCGACTCAGGAAAAAAGAGCACCTGACTATTAGCGACTGCTTAAAACCCTACCAACAAAAACTGTTAGCATTCGCAGGGATCAGGCCTAACTCTGCACATGCTGTAGTTATGTGTTTAGTGTTTTGTACGTGACAGTGATCGATTGATACTGCACTTGGGTGGGCTGGGCGGAGGGGCTAAACGCAGGCGCTAGATATCTAATGCTGTGTTTTTGGGAACTCTAAACTATTGGGGGCGCTAATATAGTTCTGCTCAGATCAAAGATATCGATCCATTCAGAAACTATACTACTAAGGGAGGTGTATGGTGCGTGCGTGGGTGTTAGTGCTACTGGCACTAATCTGACGCTGCCTGGGGCAACGCAAACCCTAACTGACACTAATACCTAACTGATATCACCCCCTGGGTGATCAGGGGGTTAAACCTTTTATTAGGTAATATACGGCGGGTGCCCTGACGCTATAAAAAGATAACTAACCAGCGTTAATCACACTAATACGGTGATCACTGGTGATGGGGTATTCAAGGGGTTAAACCTTTTATTAGGGGGGTCCCTAGACCTATCTGGGCCTACTACTAAGTACCCTAACAGTGATTATTGTCACAAATGACACCAGTATAGTGTCAAAGAAAAATATGAATACTGCACTGGGTGACACTGTGACGGGGAGTGAAGGGGTTAACTGGGGGCGATCGGGGGTGACAAGTGTAACTATGTGTACTGGGCCAGTGTAGTGTTGGTGCAACTTACTCTGAGATGTCTTCTCTCCTCTCTATGGAACGGAAAAAGAGTTCCACAAGCAGAGATTACATCACTTCCCCTGCCTTTGTTTACACTTACGCAGGCAGGGGAAAGATTTCATTCGCCAGAACTGATCACCAGGTCCAGGCCAGAAATCAGGCTCTGAAGAAGAAGGGACACCTTTGAAACGCGTCAGCCAGCAGCGGTTCGTACGTCCTCTCTCTTGGACCTGAAAACTGCTATCAGTGAACCAACTGCTTGCTATAAGCGTGACTGTCTTTCTACCTTTGTGAGTAGTTTTTTAATCATGTCTTTTAATAAAATACTAAAGGATAACGCACTAGGCTTGTGCGCCCTCTTTCTTTCTTTTTGTTTGACTACTAGGATATCCCCATCCTGGAGGGCAGCAAGGCCGAAATCCATTGTCCATTCTGAATTTTTGGATCATTGAGTCTAACACACCTGTGCGCAAGAGTATTTGCTTTTCTTGTATTGTACAGAAATCATTGGCCTGGGCCTGGAGACTGATCGGTTCGAAAGCGAATCCGGTCATCGCGGCAGCCTAGGGGGCGCATGCCCGACATACGGTAACGTCGCTTTGCCCAGCCGAGCCAACTTGCCGCAATACAACTGCGGCAGCTGGTCCGGAACTGGTTAAACATGCCATTTCTGTTAAGGACATAAAAATGTATTCGTTTAGCGTAGTAAAAAAAAAAAAGCATTACCATCGTAATCTTAACACATACCCATATAACTGTGCCAATAGTACAACCCTTGGCAAAAAAATATGGAATCACCCCTCTTGGAAAATGTTCATTCCATTGTTTAATTGTGTAGAAAACTAATCACAAACATGCCTCAAAACTATTTGCATTTAACATTCCAACCTTCCAACACATAAAAAAAGAAAGAAAACTGAGTAGTCAATTGTAACTGTTTTTACAGAGCATTAGTCTGCTGGTGACTAAAAAGCGAGCACTGACCAAATTTAATTGTGAGGTGAGGCATAGAGGTGAGAGCACACCCAGAAGTGGAGCACGAGTGGGGTGTCATCACTTTCTGTAGTAGTAGAGCACTTTTAAGGATTGCACAGAAGGAGTGGTGATCGCATATACAATGATTTAAAGTGGACTATTTTTTCTTTTTTTTTTTCATTTTTTTTTTCTTTTTGTTTGAGGATATACCATGTAACAAGGATTGTATGGTTTCATATATGCTCACTTATCACTTTATTTCATGAATACCGATTTTGGGATTGGTGTGATTTAATGTGAGATAAGAAGTTGATAATATTTTATATATTTTTTTTCATTTCCTTATCATTTTGCACATACAGATTTATTTTATAAGCACCTGTATAGTGTGCACTTGATGATTTAAGTGCATTATAGAGTGATACACAGTAATTGTTTAGAAGGAGTTTTTAGGTTGGTTTAGAAGCGCAGCACATTGATTGAATAGTATATTTCAGTGCGCTGGTGCATGTTTACCGCAGTATATTGTGTGTTACTGCCATGCCTGGCACATGTCCTCAATTTGGTGGTGCAGCGTTTCTTAAGCAGGTACCCAGAGTTGGAAGATTTGCTAAAGCAGGCCAGAAGAGTCTGTAGCCATTTCAGGCTTTCATACATAGCCAGTGCTCGGTTGGCTGAAATTCATCGTCAATTCCACCTGCCCGTAAACCCCCTGTGACATGCCCACAAGGTGGAACTCGACTTTGGCAATGCTGCAGCGGCTGCACTCACAGCAGAGGGTCAACATATAAAAATTTAAAATAAAGTGCATGTGCAAATGAATCAATGTGCAATATTTGATAATGTGCACCAATATACAAATTAGGCTGGGTTCACACGGTTTTGAAATTGGATGCAGGTTTCCCTGTATCCAATTCGCATGACAGGAGACTGTGACCGGCTCTCAATGGAGCCGGTTCACACATCTCCGGAGCAGCTGCGGAGTGCTCTGGAAAAGGGTCGTGTGTGTCTTTGGCTCCATTTCAGGTGTGAATTCAGACAAATATTCGGGCATGATTCGCACCTGAAGCGGTGAATAGGGATGCACCAGACCCCTGCTGTGTGCCACGGCTGCAGCTAGCGTGAACCTAGCCTCAATCATTAAAGTCCATCATAGATCATATCTGTTCAAGAAAATGCTGTATGGATTACGCAGTGATAATGTGCTCAGTGCTTATGAAAAAAAATCCCACTTCAAAGTGTTCCAGTGCTCAAATGTGCTCCTTATATTGAAAGAGTGGCCTCTTACCAGATAACGTGGATCTCAAATTACAGAGATTGAATGAGCACACACTCCATCTCCATAGTAGGCTATTTGAATAATAAGGTACTCCTGGTGTGGCAGTATCAATGGTGAATTGGACACAACCACCCCTTGGATTCAATGAGCCACTTGACAATGCAGAGGCTGCCCCCGGCTTTTGCTGGAAAGAGCTGCAGCTCCTTTGTTTTCTATGGAGTGTGTCCTGCCCACTTTGTGCAGAGGCTGCAGTGGAGGGAGCAGGCAGAGGAAAGGGAAGTTGAGGATTAGGATGGTACTGGGGACAGAGGAAGACGTGCTCTGCACTTGCTGGAGAGACATGAGCTGTCTTCCTTCTGCTCTATGGGAAGTGCAGACCACGCTGCTCCTTCCTCTGTCCCCAGCACCATCCTAATCCTCATTTTATTGTTCCGGTTCGAAAGCAGTTGTACTAAGGAGTGACTACTCTCAATTTGACTTTTTTTTGTGGAAAATTTTGCTTCTATCTGCGCTGCTGATCAATGTATTCTGACAGTGGAGGAGTCCCTGCTGCCAGAATAACAATAGCACAGTGGGGAGGATTCCCTCATCTACCTTGAATGTGTGGATGGGAGAACCGGATGGTTTATTTTTTCTTTTTTGTTTTTTTTCTTTTTTGATCGACCAGCTGGCTGATCAAAAGAAAACAAGAATCCAACTATGGCCAGCTTTACACTTACACGTGACTTTAACCTACTTGCACACAAAATAAAAAAACTATAACTATAGCAAGGTCTGCTTTAAATAGTTTGACATAGCTTGCTAATTAGAAGTAATGGTTTCTAAAATCCTTGTAATTAGCTCTAAAATGACAGAGAATGGAAGACAAGGTGACTAAGGAGGGAGCAGACAATGGTTTAATAGCTAGTGTCTTATGCCACCTGTTCTCTAAAAGCCTGGCATCAGTAGTGTACAAAAAAAATTGACAGTGCCACAAATGGGTTCTGGCAATAAACAATTTGCATATTTTTGCCAGCTTGAGTGCATAACATTTGTGAAATGAAATCTTTTAATAGGATTAAAAATGATACAGCATACATATGTTACAACATATAGCATACAAACTGTTGGCTCTATATAAATCCTGTATAATAACAATAATAACATATGTTGTTGATTTCAGAAAACCTTGAAATAGAACACGTACACATATAAATCTGTATATAGAGTGAGAGCATACAAGCAAGAAACAGAATGTTTCTGGGTGCATTTGGGGCTGTGCACCATACCCACACAGATGTCACATTGGTATTAGCCTCCGTCTCTGTGCAGCCACTGCGTCCCATTTAACAGCAATGGGACGCACTGCACAGGGATGGACGGAACACCTGTGCATCCCTGTGTGGGTAGACATGGCCTTCACGTGGCGTACAAATTCATAAGTCCCATGAGAACAAGACTTAAAAGCAGTATTTAGATGCATTTGCATTCATTTAGCCATCTTTATGGTACATTCACACCTGCAAATGCACCCAGCACCGAATACATACGGAAACCTAAGGGGGGGGGGGGGGGGGTCCCGATGAATTATTTGCAAGATGCAGACTCATTGAAAGTGATGGGAGATTGCCAGCTCCTGCAGCTAATCATGGCCACTCAAATGTAATTGCTCATGCAGCAATCGCATGCAAGTGCTCATACCTGGATGCCGGCAGCTTCCCTTTGCTTTCAATGAGGCTGCCTCTCGTAGCTAATCTCAGTGAACACCCGCAGGGGATGCTTGCATTTAAATAGTGTCAGGTGGGTTCGCAGGTGTGAATGCACCCTTAGCTTGTCTAATCAGATGAAGCTCCAGGGAAGTGATGCACCCAACCATCCACATGATGTAAAAGAAAGCGTGGTTCATCAGACCATGCCACCTTCTTCCATTGCTCTGTTTCCAGTTCTGATGCTCACATTGCCATTGTATGCACTTTTGGCAGTGGACAGGAGTCAGCATAGGCACCTTGACTGGTCTATGGCTACGCAGCCCCATACACAACAAATTGCAATGCCCATTGTTCTGCTTTCAGCCCATAAATTTCAGGGACATGTTCACTTGCTGCCTAATACACTATATTACCAAAAGTATTGTGACACCTGCCTTTACACGCACATGAACTTTAATGGCATCCCAGTCTTAGTCGGTAGGGTTTAATATTGAGTTGTCCACAAGGTTTAGGAGTGTGTCTAATGGAATGTTTGACCATTCTTCCAGAAGCGCATTTGTGAGGTTAGGCACTGATGTGGACAAGAAGGCCCGGCTCACAGTCTCCGCTCTAATTCATCCCAAAGGTGTTCTATCGGGTTGAGGTCAGGCCAGTCAAATTCCTCCAAACCAAACTCGCCCATCCATTCTGGAAGAATGGTTAAACATTCCCATAGACACACTCTTAAACCTTGTGGACAGCCTTCCCAGAAGAGTTGAAGCTGTTATATCTGTACAGGGTGGGCCAACTCAATATTGAACCCTACGGACTAAGACTGGGTTGCCATTAAAGTGCATGTGCGTGTAAAGGCAAGTGTCCCAATACTTTTGGTAATATAATGTATATTCCACCCATTGTAACAAAATAAACAATGTAATTCACATTACCCCTCAGTGATCATAAAGTTATGGCTGATCTAACATGGCTGATTTAATCTAACAAGGAGAGACGGAGGCTTGCACAATGGTCACAGCAGCAATAAAAAGTCATCATGGGATAAGAAAGACAAGTGGTTGCATTCTCCAACATGTTATGGAATAACTTTTATTACTTTTTTTTAAATTTGTTACTAAAAAGCATCTGTCACATATAAAAAGAGTGTTTACAATATTAACGAGCAGGTTGAAGCAATGTTCATATAAAGTTTTTAAATTCATGCTAAGACGTGGATACCTTTTAATCAAATCTTCAAACACCCCCGAAGCCGGAAGAAGACCCCCCGAAGCCGGAGGAAGACCCCCCCCCCGGAGCTGTTTAATAAATTATTTTAAAAACCTGTGTAGTGTGTTTTATTATTGACACTTTTTCCCTAGGTGAATGGGTAGGGGTACCATGTACCCCATACTCATTCACATAGGGTGGGGGGGCCGGGATCTGGGGGCCCTCTTATTATAGGGGCTCCCGGATTCCGATAAGCCCCCCGCCCGCAGACCCCGAAAACCAACGGCCAGGGTTGTTGAGAAGAGGCCCTTGTCCTCATCATCATGGGGACAAGGTGCTATGGGGTGGGGGGGCCCTGCAGGGTGCCCCCTCCCCCAAAGCGCCCACCCCCCATGTTGAAGGCATGCGGCCTGGTACGGTTCAGGAGGGGGGGCCGCTCGTTCATCCCCACCCCCTTTCCTGACCGGCCGGGCTGCATGACCTAAGGGCCTGGTATGACCCGCGACGGGGCTCGCAAGGTGTCAACCTCGCCGATAAAAGCGGCAAGATTGACTTCCTTTTCTAGTCCCGTCGTACCTGAGTCACGTTCAAAATGAACGGACTTGTCCATGTGTGGGCAAGTCCGTTCATTCTGAAAGTCCGCCGTAACTCCGGCGAAAGTCTGTCGGAAAGACGGGCGGACCTAGCCCGCCAAAAAGTCCGGTCATGTGTGTGCAAGTCCGTCCGTTTTAAAGTCCGGCGCACCTGGCGGACAAAGTCCGTCGGAAAGTGTGCCGGACCAAGTATGCCAGAAAGTCTGATCGTGTGTACGCGGCATAAGGCTTTAACCACTAGACATCCGCGCTATGGCCGAATGACGGCCACAGCGCGGACCTGCATTCCCGGGAGGCCGTCATACGACGGCCTCCCCTGTGCACGCTCCCTGCGCGCGCCCTACAGGGCGCGCTGTGATCACTGAGTCCCGGCCCCTTACCATGTGATCAGCTGTCAGCCAATGACAGCTGATCACATGATGTAAACAAAAGATTGGTAATCTTTTTTTTTTTTTACTCACGCTGACAGCGCGAGTAGAAAAAAAAGCCGATCACCGGCTGAGATGTCAGGGACATCGGTCCTGAAGTGGAAGAGGCACATCTGCCTCATCAGTGCCCCCTAAAAGTGCCACCTAACAGTGCCCACAGTGCCATCTAACAGTGCCCACAGTGCCACCTAACAGTGCCAACAAGTGCCACCTATCAATGCCCACAAGTGCCACCTATCAATGCCCACCTGTAGTGCCAATCAGTGCCACCTGCCAGTGCTGCCCATCACTGCCACCCATCAGTGCCCATCACTGCCGCCTATCAGTGCCCATCACTGCCGCCTCATCAGCGTACATCAATGAAGGAGAAAAATTACCCGTTTTAAATTTTTTATAACAAAATATAAAAAAATAAAAACATTTTTTTTTTTTATTCAGTTTTTTACATTTTTTTAACAAAAAGTAAAAACCGCAGAGGTGATTAAATACAACCAAAAGAAAGCTCTATTTATGGTGAAAAAATGATAAAAATTTCATTTGGGTACAGTGTTGTATGACCGCGCAATTGTCATTTAAAGTACGTCAGCGCTGAAAGCTGAAAATTGGTCTGCATAGGAGGGGGGTTTTAAGTGCCCTGTAAGCAAGTGGTTAAAATGCCTGAAACTAGAGTGAACTTTGTATTATACTGTAACATTAAAACAGTATTAAACCCAAAACTAAAAATGTAATATATTGCAGCTTACCAATCATTAGATTTTGGCCTCTTTCACATGGACGATCCGTATGTCCGTTTTTCATCCTTCCGTTTTCGGATGAAAAACGGACATACATTCATCCCTATGGAGCGTCGGATGTCAGCGGTGACATGTCTGCTGCCATCCGACCCGCTCCGATCCGAAAAGTGTAACGGAGGAAAAACCTACTTTTCCATCCGTTATTGGATCGGGTGACGACGGACACTACGGTCCGTCATCATCCGATCCCCCCATAGGGGAGAGCGGCGCTCTGACAGGTCCGTCGCTGCACAGTGTGCAGCGATGCACCTGTCATCTTCCTGCTCAGCGGGGATCGGCGGAGCGATCCCCGCTGAGCAAGCGGATGTTCACGGGGCGGATCATGACTGATCTGCCCCGTGTGAAAGAGCCCATAGTGGCTGCATTCATTTTCTTTTTATTTTAAGGCTTTTTCCTGTTTTCACCTCTGATCTGGCCAGTAACACACCTTGTGTATTACATTGCTAACACTTTGGATCAATAAGCACAGGGGCATCTTTGGACAGCAGCATTGTTAACCTGGGGGGAGGGGAGTGTGGGATGTATAAGTGGATTTAGATACACTAACAAATTGAAGCTAAGCTCCAGGGCACACTGCAGTTACACAAGCAGTGGCAGGAACAGTTGTTTTTCTTTTGGGATAAAGGTTGTACATGAATAAATACAAGCTGTCAGCAGTAAATGGTTTGTGTCAACATTCAAAGGAGATACATTTGTTTGTTCTGTTGAAAAACACCAGACTTTACTAGTCAGTTCACCAGGTAAAAATAAAAGAAAGAAAGACTAAAAAGAAAACAAATACAGCCATCATATCTAAGAATTAGTAAGCTGAAATTAGTAAGGGCACACGGGCGCCGCCCCCTCTCTTCTGCCACCCCCTCTCTGGCAGCATTCATGCAGTGCACGAATCTATCTATGGCCGCCGCTGCCACCCCCCTATTCAGGCACCCCCCTTGCCCCCTTTCGGGTGCAGGGCGCCTGAATTACAGCGGCGGGGGGTGTTTTTGAAGCACCTGATTAGAGCCATAGGCTCTAATAGGCATCAAAAAGGGTGTTGAATGAATATTCGCTTTCCTAACACTAAACCGCTTCTCCGCCAATCAGGTCTGTTACCTGTCACCTGATTGGCTGAAACGACAGCCTATCAGGAGGAGAGGACAGGAGATGAGGATGGCAGGAGACGCAAGAAGGACCCCGCTCGTCGCTGTCACTCGCTGCCCCACCAAGACAGGGTAAGTGCAGACGACGAGTGGGCGGGAGTCACACTGGGGGCATTCAAGGGCACACTGGCAGCATTTGATGGGCACACTGGCAGCATATGATAGGCACATTAGCGGCATTTGATGGGCACGCTGGCAGCATATGATGGGCACACTAGCAGCATTTGATGGGCACGCTGGCAGCATATGATGGGCACACTGGCAGCATTTTATGGGCACACTGACAGCATATGATGGGCACAGTGGCAGTGTTTGGCACAGTGGCTGCGTTTCGGCACAGTGGCTGCGTTTCGGCACAGTGGCTGCAATTGATGGCATAGTGGCAGCATTTAAAGGGCACAGTGGCTGCAATTGATGATTTTTTTTTTCAAAATTTGTTTTGCGCCCCCCCAAAAATTTTGAGCACCAGCTGCCACTGGGTTTAATACCACAAAAAACAGGCTTCTTTGATTAGTGTACTTCAGCATTTCTAACACTTTTTTTTCTTGCTGATGGGTCAATTTTTTCAGGTTTGTTTTTAAAGTTGAACATTTGACAGTTTTAAAAAAATAGATTAGATATAAGGATGATATTTTTCCTGAATTTGGCTGAATCTAAACTTTTTATACTTTTTTTCAGTTTTTTTCCTTGCATTAACTTCCTCTTGCTTTCTGACTGTTGGTTTGAAGAAGTTATTACATAGAAGAACTATGTTCAATGTGCTGCTAAGATGCAAGCTGCTGTATCACGCGACAAATGAAAAAAAAAACATATCATGCTGTTTGTAAATGTTGAGACCTTGGGCAAAATATGTAGGCGAGTCTAATATGTTTGATTTATGTGGATTAAGCGCTACCACAGAGTACAAGCTTTATATGTTCATTGAGCACAATTAGATGATTAAACTGGAGCACTATGGTTGCCATGGTGGGCCATTCTGGAAATGTACTGTGCATGATGACAAGAGAATAGCAGTCTTTAATAAATATTAATGCTTAATTAATTCTTGTAATACACATTCAGAAATAGAAGCAGTAAAAATATCTGTCAGTTGGCATAAAACAGCAGTAAATATCATTGATTGGTGAATATACTTTACCATTTAACCACTTAAGAACCAAGCCTCTTTTTGACACTTGTTGTTTACAAGTTAAAATCATTTTTTTTTTTTTTTGCTAGAAAATTACTTAGAACCCCCAAACATTATATATTTTATTCAGACACCCTAGAGAATAAAATAGCAGTCGTTGCAATACTTTGTCACACCGTATTTGCGCAGCGGTCTTACAAGCTCAATTTTTTGGGAAAAAATACACTTTTTTGACTTAAAAAAAATAAGACAACAGTAAAGTTAGACCTTTTTTTTTATATTGTGAAAGATAATGTTAGGCCGAGTAATTTCATAGCCAACATGTCATGTCCGCTCATGGAATGGCGACAAACCTTTACCCTTAAAAATCTCCATAGGCGACGTTTTAAAATTTCTGCAGGTTACATGTTTAGAGTTACAGAGGGGGTCTAGGGCTAGAATTATTGCTCTCGCTCGTGGCGATACCTCACATGTGTGGTTTAAACACCGTTTTCATATGCAGGCATGACTTACGTATACGTTCGCTTCTGCACGCAAGCTCGGCGGGATGGCGTTTTATTTTTATTTTTACACTGTCCTTTTTAAAAAAAAAAATTTGGGTCACTTTTATTCCTATTACAAGGAATGTAAACATCCCTTGCAATAGAAAAAAAGCATGAAGGGACCTCTTACATGTGAGCTCTGGGGTCAAAAAGACCTCAGATCTAACATTTACACAAAAATGCAATAAAAAAAAAAAAGAAATGTCAATGTCAGACCATTAGGCGCAAGAGACGTTTGAATGACGTTTGGCGGAATGTTATGGAGCCGAGCAGGGGCCATCTTTCCTTCACTCTGCTCCATGCCTGTCAGGGGGAAGGGCGCAATCTTCTTTGCCCTCTCTTGTCCCTGACGAAAGTGATCTCGCGGCGAATCCGCTGCGGAGACCACTTTTATCCGAAAGCCAGACGCTCGCCTTGTTGAAAATACCGGGGTTATGGCAGCTACCTATATATATATATATATATATATATATAGACAGTATGTAAAAATAATCTATGCAAAAAACATCCAATAAACCAATCTGCTCAATGCTTTGATTGGGGACCCCTGGCGAAGTTGGGCTGGCAACATAACGCGTAGGGTGAAGGTTTGAGATATCACAATGCACTTGGCAGGAATTGCTAATGGACAGCATCTACATGCACGCCCTGAGATACAAGAATACTTAAAACCGCAAATGAAGTTTAACTACTTCAGCTCCGGAAGGTTTACCCCCTTCATGACCAGGCCATTTTTTGCGATACGGCTCTGCGTTACTTTAACTGACAGTTGCGCAGTCGTGCGAAGTTGTACCAAAATAAAATTGATGTAATTTCTTTCCCACAAATGGAGCTTCCTTTTGATGGTTTTTGATCACCTCTGCGGTTTTCTTTTTTGCGCTATAAACAAAAAAACACAGACAATTAATATATATATATATATATATATATATATATATATATATATATATATATATATATATATATATATGTGTATATTTTTTTTTTTACTTTCTGCTATAAAACACACCCAATAAAAAAAAAATTCTAATTTCTCCATCAATATAGACCAATATGTATTCTGCTACATATTGTTGGTAAAAACAAAATCCCAATAAACGTATATTGATTGCTTTGCGCAGAAGTTATAGCGTCTACAAAATATGGGATATTTTTATGGAATTTTTATTTATTTTATTTTTTTACTTGTAATGGCTGTGATCAGTGACTTATAGCGGGACTGCGACATTGCGGCAGACAAATCAGACACTAAGTGACACTTTTTGGGGACCAGTGACACCAATGCAGTGATCAGCGCTAAAAAATATGCACTGTCACTGTACTGACACTGGCAGTGAAGGGGTTAACATCAGGGGCGATCAAAGGGTTAAATGTATCCCTAGGGATTGCTTTCTAATGGTGTTGGGGGTGCTTATACTGTAGGAAGACAGAGATCTGTGTTCCTGCTTAGCGGAAACACAGGATCTCTGTCTTACCTTGTCACAGAACGGCGATCTGCCTTGTTTACACAGGCAGACTGCCATTCTCCCTCTGTCTGGAATGATCAGCGGGTCCTGGATGACATCGGGTCAGTCGGACCCACTGATTTACTCCCGCTGTGTCCAATCAATATATGTACATGGAGCAGTCGGCGAGTGGTTAAAAATGTAAGTGTTTTATTATAGAGCATTTTAAAAAAAACATCTGATACAGTGAGCACTATGAGTTTTCTGCTTGTTTTGAGTGGATGCACTAGCTTGAAGGGACGACCGCCTGAGGGAAAGATCGATCAGTACTCTCCTGGAAAGAAGTTAATAATTTTTTTGAATTTTTTTTTTTTAATTGTTTTTATTGAAATTTTCATATTACAACATGTTGTGCAGGTAGTACAAAAAATATAAAAGTACAAAAACATACATTTAGCAATATACTGCAACGTAAGTAGGTATGTATTCTCCAAATGCACAGATAGGTAAGTAAATAACAAACTTAGAGTTGTCTATAAAACCAGTAAATTGAGCAAGTTACATTTACTCTTAAGGTAGGAGACCAATGGTTAAGAGGAACTCTGTATCAGAAGCTGACAATCACAGACTATCAATAGCTGAGTGTGTTTTAGAGATTATGTATGAGAGGTAAAATGAAAATAACCTTTATGGGTTTTTTTGTGGTGTTAAACATGGGGTGGGATATAAACAAGGTAAAAGGAAGATGGATTTTGGTCTGACCATTGCAGAAGCGACTAGAAGTAGGAGAGGATGAGTGAAAATATCATCAAGAAATGTAGTTTACGTTAGTTTGAACCAGATTTTCCAGTGGTTATCAAATTGTTTGCTGGTGCCACATCTGTTTGCAGTAATGATTCATATACATAATGGGTTTGGGTGATCTTAAGTACTTCTGAGGCGTTCGGAGCTATTTTGGATTTCCAATGTTTCACAATGAGTGTTCTGGCAACCAGAAGAGTATGTGTAGTTACCACACGTAAGTCGAGGGGGGAAGTGTTCAATTCCTATGTTTAGTACCGCCAACTTTGGGGGTGTCAAAATCCCCGTAATGTCTGAGAGTGAAATATGCTATTCCAAAAGCTAGTCAAGTGTTTGCAGGTACAGAACATATGGAGGAGGTTGCCTACTGCGCTGCAATTCCTCCAGCATAGTGGGGAGATGGCTTGGGAGAATTTAGATGTTCTATAGGGTGTAAGGTACCATCGAAGGGCTATTTTTTGTGATAGTTCCCAATGGCTAATACATTTAGAGGCTTTGTAGATAGCCTTAAGTGCGTATTGCCATTGCGAAGTCATGATAGTTCTGTTAAGATCAGAATCCCAATTTAGATAATGGCGAGACTTAGAAAAGTCCAGTTTTTGTTGGAAGAAATTATAGAAGAGAAATATGCCCTTGATAGGTATGAGGGTTTTTAGTGTAGAATCGCCATATCTGTTCTGTGAGGTATACATGGTGTGTTTTGATAGCTTTTAGGCAATGGGAAACTTGGTTGTATTTGTAGCAATCAGCAAGAATTAAATTGAATTGTGTTTGTAGTGTGGAAAACGATTTAATAGTGTTGTCATGGTATAGATCAGCAATCAGATTTATGCCTTTGTTATGCCAATCAGAAGTTGTGAGATTTGGGATCACATGGGCAAGGGTATTGAGTTGGTATGGGGATGTCTATTTTGCTAGAGGTTGGAATTGGCAGTTTGCGAAGGTCTCTCCAGGCTAGCAGGGAGGCTTGTATGAAAGGAGGAAGTTTTTGTATAGAAAGTGGCTGCCAGGCACCGAGGAACAAAAGGGATGGTAGGTCTTTGGTTGGGGTTAGGGCCTGTTCGATGCTGCTCCACAGGATGTCAGGGGTGGGGTTAAGCTAGTTCTTGAGCTGGGTGAGGATAGAGTCTCGGATATCTACCAACCCCATGTCTCCTGCCAGTCTGTGTTTGACCAAGAGAGCTTTTGAGCAGCACGGACGCTTAGAATTCCAGATAAATTGTGTGAGTAGGGAATTTAGAGATCTAAGATGGTTATTGGGCAGTAAGATGGGAAGCGTGCGGAAAATATATAATATCTGAGGTAGTAAAAGCATTTTGAATGAGCTAAGCGGCCAGAGCAGGACAATTCTATTTTGGCTAATCTTTTAATTTCTTTAGTTAATCTGTCTATTAAGGACTGCTGCCTTCTAGATCTTCGGATCCCAGCACAGCAACATACAGCTGCCTGTGTTGATTCAGGAGGCAGCTTCTGTCCCCGCCTCTTCTCACATTGTAGCAGGGAGCAGAGGAGCTCTGAAACTCTGCCCCAGCTACAGTCCTACAGCTCCTCGATTGTCTAAAAAGCCCGTGCATAACACATGGACTGGAGCACTGATTGGCAGTGGAAGAGGTGAGGGAATTCTGCATAAAAACGTGGGTGAGCGGGGGGGGCGAGAGAGCCCTCCAGAGACTGAGCTCACAGAGAGAGGATAACTGTGAAAGAAGGGGGGGTGATTGTGCAGTGAGGAGGGGGGTAGAAATTTGTCCAGAGAGGAGAACTGGGAAGGGAGCTTTGTACAGAGGTGAGAGCTGCAGAGGGCAGAAGGCAGGTTGTGTAAAATGAGAGCTGTGGAGGGTGGGATTGGTTGTGTAGAGGTGAGAGCTGTAGGGGAAGCTGGGGGTGCAGAGGTGAAACATGGGAGGTGGCAAAGGTGGAAGCTGTGGATTGGGGTGAGCTTTAGATGGGGGTGCAGAAGGGGAGCCAAGATAATATGGATGGAGGTGCAGAGGTGAGTTGTGGACTGGGGGTATAATCTGTAATTAGAGGGGTGCAGACATGAGACGTGTGATGGGGGGCCCAAAGGTGAGTTGTGAATAGGGGTGCAGAGTGGAGCTGTGGACAGGGAAAGAAGAGGTGAGTTGTGGATGAGGGTTGCAGAGGTTAGGTGTGGATGGGGGACACAGAGGTAAGCAGAAGTGAGGATTTGATGGTTACTTTTGGGGGGATACTTGAGGAGGAAGACCAGGGGAATTTGCTGGGGAACGGTAAGACCCCTTTCACACTGGGGCGGTGTGGGCGTCCGTGGTAAAGCGCTAAAACTAACGGGGCTTTACCGCTGTTATAGCAGCGCTTTGGCGCAATTAGCGGGGCGCTTTTAACCCCCCAGAAGGCGTTAAAAAGGGGTTAAAAGCGCCCGCTTAGCGCTGCTGTCAAAACGCTTTTAAGCCGCATTGAAAGCAGTGCCCATTCATTTCAATGGCGGGGGCGGTGGTGGAGCAGTGTATGCACTGCTCCCGCACAACCCCAAAGATGCTACTTGCAGGAATTTTTTTCCTGTCCTGCAAGCGCAGCTGCAGAAGAGGCAGTTTATAGGGGCTACTTTTAGCGCAAAAATGCATGTAAAGCGTCTCAGTGTGAAAGGAGTCTAAAGCATACAGAGTTAGTGAGCAAGAGTATGTAATGTATCGCACAGCGTGCAGGGTCCAGTGGTGAGAATTTTGTAACATCTTGTACATTACATACTCAGAACCGCTTTACTCTGTGTGCTGTGCTATATGTTACATATTCCTGACCCCTGCACTCTGTACACAGGGCTTTAGGCTCCTTATTTCTGAGAACAAGGGGCGCTTTGCATTGAATGTAAGCACTATCCTGTTTGCTGATTTTTTTTTCCTGCACCCTGTGTGATATGCACTGCTCACAATTGCACAATACACACTCCTGAGCCCTGTGTTATAAAGTCCTGAACCATGTGTGATACGCAGTTCTAAGGCCTCACTTATTACAGTTATTTGGCTCCACTGTACTTCTCTCCTCTAAGGAAGGTGTTTCTGGGGGTGGAGTTTGGGTGTGGTTATGGGCGGGGATTTGGGCGGGGAGGATGAGTTCCTGCACCTATTTTCTGAGAAAAAAAGCCCTGGAATAGAGTAACCCCTTATGTTATGGTCTATTCTTATCTTCTCAGCTAGTGGCTCTATTAGGAGATTTAAAATGGAAGGGGATAGGGGGCAGCCCTGTCTGGTACCATTAGATATGGTAAAGGGGTTTGAGAGCATATTAGATGTGTAGACGTGTACACATGGTGATGGGTAGAGGGCTAGGATGGCAAAAAGGATGAATCCTGTGAAGCCAAATTTTTGGAGGGTGTGGGTCAATATAGCCCCAGTGTATCCTGTCGAATGCCTTCTCCGCATCCAAAGAAAGAAGCAGAGAAGGCAACCGACAGTCCCTGGCATATTGTATAAGGTTGATGACTCTTCTAGTCACATCAGATGCTTGTCTTCCTGGGGTAAACCCATTTGATCAGATTTTATGAGAGTAGGTAGTATGGGTAAGAGTCTATGGGCCAAAATTTTAGCATATAACTTGACATTGGTATTGAGTAGTGATATGGGTCTAAAATTCGAAGGGGTGGTCTTTACCAGGTTTAGGAATAGTAACCACATAGGCCTTAAGCATCCCAGGGGAAACGAGGCGGAGGACATTGCATCAGTATAGACCGTCTGTAGAGTTGGGGATAAAATATTTTGGAACATTTTCTAATAGTCGTTTGTTAAACCGTCGGGTCCTGGTGATTTACCGGACAGTAGTGTTTTAATCGCTTTTAAGATCTCAGGCTCCATAATGGGGGCATTAATAGACATCAGTTGTGTCTGTGAGAGAGAAGGGAGATTGATACTCACAAGGAAAGATTGTACAAATTGGAGTAATACTCGGCAAACGAGTTGCTATCTCCTTTGGATTGACTAGTTTTCTTTTATCCACAGGGTGAAGTAAGTGTGGAATTTTAGTTCTATTCCTATGTGTTTTGAGTCTTTGAGCAAGGAATTTGCCTGCTCGATTGCCTGAGGAATTGTTTGCTGTGCTGTCATCGGCAGCTTGTTTGTTTGTTTAGGGATTCTAGAGTCGTAATTTCAGCCAGGAGCCTGTCTAATTTTTGTGTTCTCCGCTTTTTCTCCCGCAAACAAAGTTGTATAATAATCCCCCTAATGAAAGCTTTATGTGCACACCATAACGCAGCTGAATTAGATACAGATTGTGTGAAAGAAGTTGGTCATTTAAAGTGGTTGTAAACCTCAGACATAAAATATGAACAGAGCATATCCTTCTATAGTGTGCACTTGTCTCAATTAAGAACACATAAGTGTCATTTCTGTCTGCTGCTTTGTTCCTCTGCTATCAGCATGAATCACTTCTGACAAGTTTTCCTGAAAAAAGGTGACAGGGGAGAGGCCTCCAGCTGATTGACAGACTCAGCTATGTGTGAAGGGGGGTGTGTCCCATCCCTCCAATCAGCTCTTACAGCTCGCCTCACTGAGCTCTTCAGATTGTAACTACAGCTCTCTGGCCCTTTTTTCTGACAGCTTAGACAAGCGTTATAAATTCTGGAATTTGCATGGCTGTAGAGAAGAGAAGACTGCAGATAAACAAGTACCACCTATGTAGGAGATTGGTTTCATCTTTGTGTATCACCTGAGGCCAGTCACTTCACTGCAAGGATATAGAGAGATTGGTTACATGTCTTTGAGAGAAAGCAATATCTAGACCTATAAGTGAGAGCACAACTGGTGTTTGATTTACAAAGGGATTCAAGCAAGGTGGAGCAAATTGGTGGAAGGAAAACTACTGTACAGTTTAGGGAGGGGTGATATACAGGAGTGATTGCATGGAAGATAACATATATATACTGTACTGTATATGTACTGTTTATACAGTATATGATACACTATTGAGCAGATTGGCTCACATGGACTGTGGACACTATTTTTTACAATGTGTCATTTTTATATATTCTAAACTAATAAACTCCTCCAACATGTCAGTGATCATGCTGTTAACACCTCCGCCCCATCCGCTGTTACTTAGCAACTTGATATTTTCTTTCAGTGGATTGACTGCCTAGGTACATGCATGACTCTTACCCTTGAACTCTCAGAATGAACATGTCATCTCTCTGTATGGGTAATGGCCAGCTGTCTATGTTTTAAACATGTTTTTTATGTTTTTGCTAGGGAAGGGGGACACATGAACCTATCACATTGGCACCTCTGTGCCAGCTATCCCTTACAGGGGCCCAATCTTGTCCGGTTGTTCTTTTCTTTTCCCTAAAGAGGAGCTCTACCCAATGCCTCCATTGATGTTCCTCTCTATGCCCCACTGACTCTCTGCTGTGGACTTTAATGAAACCTTCCAAAATCTTTTTTCGGGGTGTATCCACAAGCACTTCTCCTGAAACCTGAATGGGGTCCCACTGGTCTCTCTACCACCCTTTCTTCCTTGCTTTGGGTTTCTAGGTAAATCACTGTCTGGGTGTATTCTGGCTTTGCCGACATCTCTCCCAAAACTACTGATCCCTAGTCTGTAGGGGGCCTACTTGGTGTCTATTAGGGGACCATCCCTATGAGCCTCAGCCATCACTAGCTGTTTTTCAGGTTTACCAAAACTCCTTTTTCCTGTGTTTGTCTAGGCAGTGTCTGCAGGGGCACACACAAAGGCGAGCAGCCATCATCCATGGGAACCTCACAAGACACCGCAGTTCATATTTCCATCGCACAGGTTCCTGGAATAAGCTCTAAAGGTATTGGGTGCTGTAGCAACAGCCAGCTGGATACTGGAACCAATGCAATATGTAGATATTCACCAGCACACCAAGGATCAACAATTTCATGCAAATGGTTTATATTCAAAGAATGATCACATCACAAAACGGTGTAGTGCAAGATTACGGAGACACGCAGGACCCCTTTGTCAGGCATGTAATGAGGCATATCTACATACCTCACACGATACTGCCACCCCTGTTGTCACACACTCTGCAGGCAGCTGTCCTAACATCAGATATTTACCATAGCAACTTATTTTTAGATTGGCAACCCCAATCTCTTTAACCATTTCAGTGTCTTCTGGTACTTCAATACCTCTTTTTCTGCTGCGGACAGGGTTTCAGCTATTCTCTCATCCATTCTTGGCCCTTGTAACTCAGGGGGTCTGTCTACTGCAATATGGGCGCCTTTGACTACATGCTGATTAGCAGCACCTCAAACTTCAATAGCAGAAATGCTTGCCATCTTATTGCAGAGAAGTATCCAATATATTCAACTTCTCTAACAGTTCTCAGAAGTGCCTTCCACACATCAAATCATCAGGAAGCAACCGGGCATAGAAATGGGAAACAATTTTCAACATTACTGATAAACATTGCATCAAACAATTCCAATGTAAGGCATCTTTCTCCTGTACAGCCTGTAATACCCTGCTCCAATTAGCGATAGTCTGCGGTACCAGCTCTTCTGACCGATACTGATGGTATATGCTGGCTGTACATTCCAGAGTTCAATTTTTTTCCTGTAACATCTCAGTCATAAAGAGGACCCCCAGATTCGCAATTAAGATCTTCCAGTTACCAAGGATATAGAGAGATTGGTTACATGTCTTAAAGGACCCACCTCTCAGCTTGAGGCAGCCGACACAACCACCTAGTGCTCGCCTAGAGTGGTTCAGTACCAATGAGCTACTTCAGATCTTTACCAGAGACACTGTCAGTTTGATACTCCACATCAATTACTCTTTTATGGGTCATGGTCCTGGACAAAATCTCTGCTGTGTGCTTGCCCTTATTTGGTCCATCCATCTTTCGAGGGATACTCTCTGCAGCAGCTAGTGCACCCTTGACTACAGGCTGTTCTTCAGACCCTCTTTCTGGCATAGCAGAAATAGTGTCCACCCCATGGTTAAATACAGAAGTCTTGCTTATTATTGCTAACAGGTTTTTTTGCCCAACTGTCCCAGTCTATTTTATCAGAGGTACTACTGTATGCAATGCCGCTTTACCTGCCCAAGGAAACACAGGATGTGAGACAGCCATTTAAAAAGTCAAACCCGAGGAAGCGCATCAGAAAGTGATGTCAGACACATGTCCGAAGTACATCAACTCCCATTTTGGAACTGGTTTACAGGTGTTTTTAATATACCTGTCTTTTTTGAGCATATAGAGGAGCTAATAAATTTATGCTTTAATATACTACACTATGGCCCTTCTTTAATGTTTCACATGATTTCTGCCTTAATAATCTGTGGATGACATTGGAGAACAGAGAGTGGCGTTTGGACTATACAGAATGTGCATATAGATTCCTTTATATGAACGGGCTTGAATGTCTGGTAAGGTGCATTGACTTAGGGGAGTGTTGTGGTGCATATGGTGGATGGATATCACTTTGTGGAATGATGTATTGCACTATAATGCATGTTATAATGTGAGTACATTTTATTTGAACATTATTTAACTACCTAACTATCCTCTCTCGTTCTGAGGCCCCATCATATGATGGAAAAGAAATACATTTTTCTTTTCCTCCTTCTTTTCTTTTCCCCTAGCTATGCCCTCTGCACACCCTTGTACCCACCATCCAACTTCTCTATAAATTTCCACAGCTGGGAAACCTTCCAATCTGTGTAGAGTAATCTAGTGACTTTTTGCTCTTCAGCATGTAACACTTTATACCCCTTTCTTTTTACTTCTGGCAATAACCTACATCCCCCTTTAGGTGCCTTTCGGGTTGTTCGCTGCCCCTCCTTCCCTAAACTTCCCCGCCCTACATGGGGGCTGTCAGATGTGATCCCTCGCAAGACACACTTGGCCCACCGCCCGCTCTCCTGGGAGCTGCTCTAACGCGGGGGAGACAGGGGAGCTAAGGAGAAACTGCACCACCTAAAAATAAAAATATAACAACTTACAATACTTAAACTGCACGTGGAAACGTCATAATTTCTACAATAGGTAACTATATGATTTGAACAACTTTAATACGATGGTGCAAGTACATAAGTCTGGTACTATTGGTCTTGATGCTATGTCTGACACATGTTGACCTTTTTCATAGGGGGCAACTATCCTCTGAAGAGGACCCGGGAAGGGTCGAAACGCGTCAGTATTAACGTATACAACTTCTGTTACCCCACATACATGTATGGTATCACAGGCAATATCTGTTGCCACTGCTTTTAAGAATTTACTTTAAAGATAACCTTGGTCGCCATTTAATGCATTGTGCCTAGAGCTTGGTCTAATTGTATGCTTTGTCTATTATAATGGTATGCCATACTCAGATCATGTCATGACTCGACTAGTCAGTACCTATTCTCAGTGATTTTTATACTATGCTATTTATATACTTTTTGTATTAATAAAATTGAATTTTTTCAACCATGAACATTGCATTTTTCTGGCTGCTTTAAAGCCCCGTTAGGGGGTTCTCGTATATTTTTTTGCAATTTTGGGGTGTGCGGCCTACCTGTCTACACTCATGTGAGTGCCCTTGTTATTTGTCTCGAGAACGGTATCATTAGCAGTAATCAACAGGGATTCATGAATCATTCTTGCCAAACCAATCTATTAACCTTCTATGAGGAGGTGAGTTGCCATCTAGATAAAGGAAGGCCCATAGATGTATCGAGATTTTGCGAAAGAATTTGACACAGTTGCCCATAAATGTTTACTGTACAAAATAAGGTCCATTGGCATGGACCATAGGGTGAGTACATGGATTGATAAATGGGGAGTACTCGGAATGGTCTGGGGTGGGTAGTGAGGTCCCCCAGGCTTCTATGCTGAGACCAATCCTGTTTAATTTGTTCATAAACGACCTGGTGGATAGGGTAAACAGTTCAATCTCTGTATTTGCGGAAGATACTAAGCTAAGCAGGGCAATAACTTCTCCGCAGGATGTGGAAACCTTGCAAAAAGATCTGAAAAAATGAATGGAGTGGGCAACTACATGGAAAATGAGGTTCAATGTAGAAAAATGTAAAATAATGCATTTGGGTGGCAAAAATATGAATGCAATCTATACACTGGGGGGAGAACCTCTGGGGGAATCTAGGATGGAAGAGGACCTGGGGGTCCTAGTAGATGATAGGCTCAGCAATGGCATGCAATGCCAAGCTGCTGCTAACAAAGCAAACAGAATATTGGCATGCATTAAAAAGGGGTTTAATTTCAGAGATAAAACGATAATTCTCCCGCTCTACAAGACTCTGGTTCAGCCGCACCTAGAGTATGCTGTCCAGTTCTGGGCACCAGTCCTCTGGAAGGATGTACTGGAAATAGAGCGAGTACAAAGAAGGGCAACAAAGCTAATAAAGGGTCTGGAGGATATTAGTTATGAGGAAAGGTTGTGAGCACTGAACTTATTCTCTCTGGAGAAGAGAGAGGGGATATGATTTCAATATACAAATACCATACTGGTGACTAGGGATGAGCTTCGAGTTCGAGTCGAACTCATGTTCGACTCGAACATTGGCTGTTCGCAAGTTCGCCGAACAGCGAACAATTTGGGGTGTTCGCGGCAAATTCGAATGCCGCGGAACACCCTTTAAAAGTCTATGGGAGAAATCAAAAGTGCTAATTTTAAAGGCTAATATGCAAGTTATTGTCATAAAAAGTGTTTGGGGACCTGGGTCCTGCCCCAGGGGACATGGATCAATGCAAAAAAAAGTTTTAAAAACGGCCGTTTTTTCAGGAGCAGTGATTTTAATAATGCTTAAAGTCAAACAATAAAAGTGTAATATCCCTTTAAATTTCGTACCTGGGGGGTGTCTATAGTATGCCTGTAAAGGGGCGCATTTTTCCTGTGTTTAGAACAGTCTGACAGCAAAATTACATTTTAAAGGAAAAAACCCATTTAAAACTACCCGCGGCTATTGCATTGCCGACAATACACATAGAAGTTCATTGATAAAAATGGCATGGGACTTCCCCAAAGGGGAAACCCGAACCAAAATTTAAAAAAAAAATGACGTGGGAGTCCCCCCTAAATTCCATACCAGGCCCTTCAGGTCTGGTATGGATATTAAGGGGAACCCCGGCCAAAATGTAAAAAAAAAAATGACGTGGGGTTCCCCCTAAATTCCATACCAGACCCTTCAGGTCTGGTATGGATTTTAAGGGGAACCCCGCGCCAAAAAAAACAAAAAACGGCGTGGGGTCCCCCCAGAAATCCATACCAGACCCTTATCCGAGCACGCAAGGAAAAGAGGGGGGACGAGAGTGCGCCCCCCCTCCTGAACCGTACCAGGCCACATGCCCTCAACATTGGGAGGGTGCTTTGGGGTAGCCCCCCAAAACACCTTGTCCCCATGTTGATGAGGACAAGGGCCTCATCCCCACAACCCTGGCCGGTAGTTGTGGGGGTCTGCGGGCAGGGGGCTTATCGGAATCTGGAAGCCCCCTTTAACAAGGGGACCCCCAGATCCCGGCCCCCCCCCTGTGTGAAATGGTAAGGGGGTACTTACCCCTACCATTTCACTAAAAAACTGTCAAAAATGTTAAAAATGACAAGAGACAGTTTTTGACAATTCCTTTATTTAAATGCTTCTTTTTTCTTCTATCTTCCTTCATCTTCTGGTTCTTCTGGCTCTTCTGGTTCTTCCTCCGGCGTTCTCGTCCAGCATCTCCTCTGCGGCGTCTTCTATCTTCTTCTCCTCGGGCCGCTCCGCACCCATGGCATGGGGGGGGAGGCTCCCGCTCTTCTCTTCTTCTTTTCTTCTCTTTTTCTCTTCTTCTCTTCTTCTCTTCTTCATTTTCTTCTCCGGGCCGCTCCGCACCCATGCTGGCATGGAGGGAGGCTCCCGCTGTGTGACGGCGCTCCTCGTCTGACAGTTCTTAAATAACGGGAGGTGGGGCAACCCGGTGACCCCGCCCCCCTCTGACGCACAGTGACTTGACGGGTCTTCCCTGTGACGTCACGGGGAATGCCACAGGGAAGTCCCGTCATGTCCCGTGCGTCAGAGGCGGGCGGGGTCACCGGGTGGCCCCGCCCCCCGTTATTTAAGAACTGTCAGACGAGGAGCGCCGTCACACAGTGGGAGCCTCCCTCCATGCCAGCATGGGTGCGGAGCGGCCCGGAGAAGAAAATGAAGAAGAGAAGAAAAGAAGAAGAGAAGAGCGGGAGCCTCCCCCCATGCCATGGGTGCGGAACGGCCCGAGGAGAAGAAGATAGAAGACGCCGCAGAGGAGATGCTGGACGAGAACGCCGGAGGAAGAACCAGAAGAACCAGAAGATGAAGGAAGATAGTAGAAAGAAGAAGCATTTAAATAAAGGAATTGTCAAAAACTGTCTCTTGTCATTTTTAACATTTTTGACAGTTTTTTTGTGAAATGGTAGGGGTAAGTACCCCCTTACCATTTCACACGGGGGGCCGGGATCTGGGGGTCCCCTTGTTAAAGGGGGCTTCCAGATTCCGATAAGCCCCCCGCCCGCAGACCCCCACAACCACCGGCCAGGGTTGTGGGGATGAGGCCCTTGTCCTCATCAACATGGGGACAAGGTGTTTTGGGGGGCTACCCCAAAGCACCCTCCCAATGTGGAGGGCATGTGGCCTGGTACGGTTCAGGAGGGGGGGGCACACTCTCGTCCCCCCCTCTTTTCCTGCGGCCTGCCAGGTTGCGTGCTCGGATAAGGGTCTGGTATGGATTCTTGGGGGGACCCCACGCCGTTTTTTTTTTTTTTTTGGCGCGGGGTTCCCCTTAAAATCCATACCAGACCTGAAGGGTCTGGTATGGAATTTAGGGGGAACCCCACGTCATTTTTTTAAAAAATTTTGGCCGGGGTTCCCCTTAATATCCATACCAGACCTGAAGGGCCTGGTATGGAATTTAGGGGGACTCCCACGTCATTTTTTTTTTAAATTTTGGTTCGGGGTTCCCCTTTGGGGAATTCCCATGCCGTTTTTATCAATGAACTTCTATGTGTATTGTCGGCAATGCAAAAGCCGCGGGTAGTTTTAAATGGGTTTTTTCCTTCAAAATGTCATTTTGCTGTCAGACTGTTCTAAACACAGGAAACATGCGCCCCTTTACAGGCATACTATAGACACCCCCCAGGTACGAAATTTAAAGGGATATTACACTTTTATTGTTTGACTTTAAGCATTATTAAAATCACTGCTCCTGAAAAAACGGCCGTTTTTAAAACTTTTTTTTGCATTGATCCATGTCCCCTGGGGCAGGACCCAGGTCCCCAAACACTTTTTATGACAATAACTTGCATATTAGCCTTTAAAATTAGCACTTTTGACTATTCATGTCCGTGTCCCATAGACTTTAACGGTGTTCGCGTGTTCGAACGAACTTTTTTCCTGTTCGCATGTTCTGGTGCCAACTGAACAGGGGGGTGTTCGGCTCATCCCTACTGGTGACCCCACAATAGGGATAAAACTCTTTCGCAGAAGGGATTGTAACAAGACACGTGGCCACTCATTAAAATTAGAAAAAAAGAGGTTTAACGTTAAACTACGTAGAGGGTTCTTTACTGTAAGAGCGGCAAGGATGTGGAATTCCCTTCCACAGGCAGTGGTCTCAGCTGGGAGCATCGATAGTTTCAAGAAACTATTAGATAAGCACCTGAACGACCACAACATACAGGGATATACAATGTATTACTGACATATAATCACACACATAAGTTGGACTTGATGGACTTGTGTCTTTTTTCAACCTCACCTATGTAACTATGTATCATTTATGGACTTTCACCATAGACTGTAATTATTTAATTAGCACTGGTTCTTTTAATTATGGATTGTTTCTGTTGGGGGAGGCAGGGTGTTTCCAGCTGCTGGTGTGGTCAATTCCATGTCTAGTGTGCTGATATCTATATGGGTTGCATGAGACATGTAGGGAGTCAATTAACAGAAACATTTATTTTATATTCTTGCATTTACACATGGTTTTTTCTTCTTCATTATCCTTTTGGTCACAGCATCTCCAGAAAAAGTTCAGGGCCTTTGAACAAATCGCATGGGTCTCCCCCAATATTTTGTAACATGCACTAGGTTCCTGTATTTTGTACTAGTGGAACGGTGATGAAAATTATTTACAAGCTCCTTTCCCTATACAAAAATTAAATACCCAATTGAGTGCATTGATACAAAATTGAATTCTGTTAGAGTTAAAAAGGATTAGTAGCGTCCACACAGGTTGATCTGCGCAGTCAGCTCAGCATAACAAAAAGTAAGTCAAAACTATTTGATCTATTGCCATGGCACCACTGAATATACTTTCCTTGAATGTTCAGGGAATAAATGTCCTTCAAAAAAGGACCAAAGCCTTCCGTACTTTCCATAACAAGAAGGCTCACATAGTATGCCTCCAAGAAACACACTTCACCAAAGATTCTACTCCAAAATATATTTCTCCTTTTTATCAACAAATTTACACGGCTTCTGCCTGTACCAAGCAAAGGGGAACTCTAATTGCATTTCACCGATCCACACCATTCACCTTATCATCAGAAATTAAAGACCCAGAAGGTAGATACCTGATACTCATGGGTTATATAATGGATACAGCAATCACGGTGATTTCCTACTACGCTCCTAACAAACAACCTACACCATTCCTCTCACACATATTACAAGTGATTAATACACACAAAATAGGAACAGTGATAATGTGTGGGGATTCGAACCAGGTCCTCCTCCCATTTCTAGATAAATCACCTTTTACACCATCCAAAATAACCTCTAGATTACCTTTTTCTCAACTTCTTTCCAAATACAATCTGGTAGATTCGTGGAGAGAAAGTAACCCAATGAAAAAGAAATTCACTTATTTCTCGCACCCTCATCAAACCTTCACCAGAATAGATCATATTTTTCTAACAATAGGAATGATACCAGAAATTATTGCATCAGATATAATTCCGATTACGTGGTCTGACCATAATGCAGTATACACTACTATAGCCTCAGCCATACCAAAAGCGCATGACCCAACGTGGTACTTACCGGACATAATGCTCAAACACCCACTACATCAGATGGCCATTGAACAAGCTTTAAAGGAATACATATCAATTAATAATACAACAGACATCTCCCCAATAACACTGTGGGAAGCTCATAAGCCTGTCTTGCGTGGTATAATACAAAGACAAATGGCACTATTTAAACGGGAACGCAAAAATCTAGCAAAAAAACTAGAACTCAATTTTAATGCAGCCTACATGTCATTTCAAGATAATCCATCTCAGAGTACAAAATCTCATCTGGAAAAATCTAGATTGGAATACGATCTATTTCTCACTGAGTCCGTTGATAAATCCCTCAAACGCTCCAAACACAATTTCTACATGAATACAAACAAACCAGGTACATATTTGGCTCGGGCATTAAATTCAACTAACAAATCTTTCAAACCAATACGTTTGAAATTATCAAAAAATGTTTGCACTTGTAATCCAGTTAAAATAGTCCATAAATTTCACTCACATCTCGCAACTTTATACAAGACAAACAATGAATTTAATCCTACAGAGGCTGAATCCTTCTTCTCAAAAATAACCTTACCTGAGTTATCTCAGAATCAAAAAAGCAGTTTGGATGAGCCTATAACTATAGATGAAGTTGCTAACGCCATAAAAGACCTAAAACTTAACAAAAGACCAGGCCCAGACGGCTACTCTGCTTTATACTATAAAACATTCTCAGAAATACTCTCTCCCATTCTCACTGAAACTTTTAACAAACTTCTAGATGGACATTCTTTTCGGCAAGAAACACTAATGGCAATTGTTTGTATGATCCCAAAACCCCTTTCTGATGATACTTCCTGTGTGAATTATCGGCCTATCTCTCTGTTAAACCTCGATATTAAATTATTAGCAAAAATAATAGCAAAACGCCTCAATAGCATTATAGGAAAATTAATACATAGAGATCAAGTAGGCTTCATGCCAAATAGACAGGCAGGCGATAATATACGCAGGGCAGTGTTATTGGCACATATTGCTAAAAAACGGAAAATCCCTTTATGTTTTCTATCTCTCGATATTAAGAGGGCATTTGACACAGTATCCTGGCAATATATGCAATATTCATTACAAAAATGGGGTTTTGGACCCCACTTTTTAACATGGATCAAAGCATTATATAATAAACCCAAAGCCTATATAAAATATGCTGGATACAAATCTGAAGCCTTTAATATCGAAAGAGGTACCCGACAGGGTTGCCCATTATCTCCCTTATTATTTGCCCTTATACTCGAACCCATGGCCCAATACATCAGAACAAACCAAACTATAACTGGCATTGAAGTAGGAGGTATTACACACAAACTATGTATATTTGCAGACGATATATTACTTTTTCTATCATCACCACAGGTCTCTGGTCCTAACTTAATACCAGCTCTTGATGGATTTGCAGCCCTATCCGGCCTTATGATTAATCCTAAGAAATGCCTAGTGCTTAATATTTCACTCACAAACATGGAATTGATCCCGGCTAGGGCTGCACTCCCATTCACATGGGCAGAAAAATCAATCCCATATCTTGGAATTCATTTAACAGCATCTCATTCTGACTTATTCTCAACCAATTATCCTCCTGTATTAAGACAGATCACAAATCTAATAAAACAATGGTCGCAACTTCCTTTATCCTGGATAGGGAAGATTAATGCAATCAAAATGACTATTCTACCCAAATTGCTTTATCTATTCAGAGTCCTCCCTATTCCAATTCCTTCCTATTTTTTGAGAATAGTACAAAAAAGAGCAACTTCGTTTATATGGGGCTCTTCTAAACCACGTATACCTATACACACACTACATCTTCCCAAAAATAAAGGAGGCCTGGGATACCCTAATTTTACTAACTACTACAGAGCAGCACATTTGGCCAGTCTGTCCAAATACCATGCAAAACAGGAAATCCCATTATGGGTATTTATAGAGGCTTCAGAAAATGACCCTCTATTAATATCAAATTTATTATGGCTTGATCCTAAACACCGCTTTAAAATTCATAATCCCATAACTAAACACTTCTTATCTCTCTGGGATAAACTAAAAACCAAATATCAGTTACAATCTCCACACAATCCTCTCCTTTCTTTTATCAGAAATCCGGCCTTTTATCCGGCATGGATCTACCCAAATTCTTTTAAAGCTTGGACAACATCAGGCATTCAGACACTAAATGACTTCATAGCATCTAAATCATTCCTTTCATTCCCATCGCTTAGAGAAAAATATGATCTACCAAACTCTGAGATATTTAGATATCTCCAAATCAAAAATTTCTATACACCATTCCTAAAGGGGGATACACCATTATCCCAATTATCCATTTTTGAATCAATCTGTACAAAAGATCCATTTGCTAAAGGTACAATTTCATCACTTTATAATCAATTATATGGAGTAGCAAATCTTAATAGACCCTCTTACGTTCAGAGGTGGGAGGAGGACCTGGGACGAACTTTAGAAGACACGGACTGGTCTAACATATGGCTCACATCTAAGTCATCTTTACCCAACATCTTAGCACTGGAGACAAATTATAAAGTCCTAACTCGCTGGTACCTTGTACCCGCTAGAGTGGCAAAATATTCACCTAATACCTCAGCTCTTTGTTTTCGAGGATGCCCAGAAATAGGCACATATTTACACATATGGTGGACGTGCCCAGTAATCCAAACCTTCTGGAAGGAAGTCTTCGTGATTGCATCTAAAATATTTAAAAAAACAATACAACCAGATCCATATTTAACTTTACTTAATCTAAAACTGGAATGGTTAACACTCTCTCAATTCAAACTTATGATCCAACTAATAACGGCTGCAAAACAAACAGTGGCCAAGGCATGGAAATCTCCTACATTGGTACTAGCAGAAACAATTCACAGAATGAATAATACAATGTCCCATGCTAAGATGGTAGCCATCGATCAAAATCAAATTCCAAAATTTGAAAAACTTTGGCATCCTTGGATAAAACAACAGTTCCTGTCAAACTTCAATGACTCTGTCCTGTTGCCATGGTAACAGATTAAATGACTTACAGAGACACCCATTCTAAGGCTTCAAAGAGAACTAAAAAGAATAATAAACTGACGAGCGGGACAACCTTGTGGACCATACCTCTACCTTTCAACCCTTTTTCTTCTTTCTCTTTCCTTTTCTCCACCTTACGATTAAAGCTCATTATCAGAATTTATTTGACCTATATACACTCTACTTGTAAACAATATGTATAGTAGGTATAAATCATTTAAATACCTACAAAAGTAACTAAGGAAATAATATATATCTTTAATTTAGGTTTACGTGAACACGATGTTTAATATTTGAAATTCCATGATATTTACCTATATAAACCCTACTGTAAAACAATGAGCTTACTTTATAGATCCTTGTAAACTTACTTTATGTATCTTTATAACATTGTATACTCAATAAACTTCTTTTGACAAGGAAAAAGGATTAGTAGCTTCCACAATGCAGCAAATGTGAAAATAGTCAGATTTCTCCTTTTTTCTTTATGAACATTTGGTAAGTTGCATTTTCATTAGGTATGGCAAATATCAGAGCATTGTTTTTGTTATCATTATATTTAGGAGCAAATGATTAACAACAATAATCAATGATAATCTGTAGAATGCAGAACATGACATTGCTGCAAAAGCTGCTGTTACCAGAAGCCAGCTCTATGAGAAGAAGCCGGTTTGTGAAAAATATACTGTTAAAGTTAAAGAAAAGCAATAATCAACAAATCATCTGCGTGTGAATTGAAACAAAAAACACTTATATTAATAAGAATATCAGACCACCCTGAGATTTTCTTTATTCCTTGGGAATGTATAGTAGGTGTTGTACTCTCTAATCAAAGGGTAACCCTGTTGCTAGAAATCTTTTTTTTTTTTTAACTCCATGGCTATTTTTAGCAAATTATAGGGTAAACTTCATAGGGGTTTTTGTTGTAAAAAGAATATGAATAAGATATATATACACTTGCAACACAGCAGATACAGTATCTCACAAAAGTGAGTACACCCCTCACATGTTTGTAAATATTTTATTATATCTTTTCATGTGATAACACCAAAGAAATGACACTTTGCTACAATGTAAAGTAGTGAGTGTACAGCTTGTATAACAGAGTAAATTTGCTGCCCCCTCAAAATAACTCAACACACAGCCATTAATGTCTAAACTGCTGCCAACAAAAGGGAGTACACCCCTCAGCAAAAATGTCCAAATTGGGCCCAATTAGCCGCTTTCCCTCCCCGGTATCATTAGACTCGTTAGTGTTACAAGGTCTCAGGTGTGAATGGGGAGCAGGCGTGTTAAATTTGGGGTTATCGCTCTCACTCTCTCATACTGGTCATTGGAAGTTCAACATAGCACCACATGGCAAAGAACTCTCTGAGGATCTGTAAAAAAGAATTGTTGCTCTACATAAAGATGGCCTAGGCCAGGGATATGCAATTAGCGGACCTCCAGCTGTTGCGAAACTACAAGTCCCATCATGCCTCTGCCTCTGGGTGTCATGCTTGTGGCTGTCAGGGTCTTGCTATGCCTCATGGGACTTGCAGTTCTGCAACAGCTGGAGGTCCGCTAATTGCATATGCCTGGCCTAGGCTATAAGACGATTGCCAAGACCCTGAAACTGAGCTCCAGCACAGTGGCCAAGACCATACAGTGGTTTAACAGTTCAGGTTCCACTCAGAACAGGCCTCACCATGGCCGACCAAAGAAGTTGAGTGCACGTGCTTAGCGTCATATCCAGAGGTTGTCTATGGGAAATAGACATATGAGTACTGCCAGCTGTGCTGCAGAGGTTAAATTTCAAATTGGTCTGCATGGCTGTTGTCCCAGAAGTAAGCCTCTTCAAAAGATGATGCACAAAAAAGCCCACAAACACTTTGCTGAAGAAAAGCAGACTAAGGATATGAATTACTGGAACCATGTCCTGTGGTCTAATGAGACCAAGATAAACTTATTTGGTTCAGATGGTATCAAGCGTGTGTGGCGGTGTTGTGTCGATGAGTGCCTCCTATCGAATAATGCCTCCTACGTACTACGCATGTGCAGTGCATGACGTCACGCCAGCTGATTTTCCGATCAGCTGGCTTGGTGTATCGACTGCACATGCGCAGTTCGGCGGAGGCATTTTCCGACGGGAGTGACAGAAAACAGTGGAGAGGCATAGTGTAGGACAGGCTAGAGGAGATACTTTTAGGGAACACCCATGGCTGCATGTGGAAAAAATTTTGGGTCCAGGGAACCGAAGGTCAGCCGGTACCGACCCCCGAAAGTGAGCCCCTTGCTTAATTTTTCCGCTGGCAGGAAGAGAAAAGTGTAGGAGTGTAGGAGAGGCTCGGGAGATATTTTGAGCTCCTGTATCTGGGGACCCACTCAATAAAAACCCACCAAACTTGGCACACTTATAGGGAAGACCCATGGCTGCAGGTGGAAGAAATTTCGGGTCCAGGGAACCAAAGGGCAGCCAGTACCGACTCCCCAAATTGGGCCACTCGCTTCATTTTTCCGCCTGGGGGAAAAAACGGGCGAATTTGAGCTCCGGTTTCTGGGGACCCACCAGGTCAAATCCCACCAAATTTGGCACACTTCTAGGGGGGACCCATGGCTATACGTGCAAACAATTTCGGGTCCAGGGAACCGAAGGAAGGCCGGTACCGACTCCCCAAAGTAGGCCCCTCACTTAACATAAGAGTCTATGGGGAAACCAGGCAAAATTGTGGCGGATTTCACTTATCGCTCAACCATTCGACGACCAAATGGGCTAGCGACACCAAACTGGCACCCCTTTTTCCCAGATATCACAGCTACACCTCATAAAAATGTGGAGGTTCGGGGACCTTTTACCGGGGATTTACCGGGGCCACAATGTTGACCGTCTTCACGGTACCGGTGCTCCCTGACCATGGGTTACAAAATTACAAAGCTTGGGGGTGATGTAGAGACACTCTATGGGTACCCCCACACCGAACCGGGGTCCGGTACCCCATCCGGAACCCTCCGGTTACCAGAAAATAGCACTTTGAAACGGTGTAGCTCGGACCCGGTTCACCGGGGAAGGCTCCGGTAGGTCTAATTTGAATATTTCAAGCCTTTTCTACAGGATGGCATCCACTTTCGAGGACCAGTGGACCCCTCACAAAACACCGGCAAAGATGTGCACGGCGCTCTCCAGTTCTATGGGTCTTAAAAATACACCAACACCGGGAGGCTGTGGGGATGCTCTTCAGGTACTCACTGGCCAAGTTTGGGGTCCAGGGAACGTTTGGCGGGCCGGTGGCACCCCAAAAGGTCAACCGGGAAGAACCCGCACGTTTAACATTGGAGTCTATGGGAAAATCAGTCAACTTGGGGGGCTGATATTTCCTCGGCTGTTGGGGTTAGGAACACCAAACTTGGCACACTTGTAGGGGAGACGATGCACTACATGTGGTCCACATTGGGGTTCCTAGACCCTACGGTTGGCTCGTAACCATCTCCCAAAGACAGCACCCCTAGGGCGGTAAAACCGGTTCTGCTACTCAGAAAATTCAGACTTAGGTTCTGGCGTCTACCGGTTGGATGACTTTGAGGGCTCATATCTCCGGAACCCCAAATTTGGTGTGCCGGCTCATGGGATCTAGATCTACAACATATCCAAAAATTGGACTCCTAGCTCAAACAGTTCGGAAGATGACATTCTTGGAGCCCAAAAAATGCTTGAGTTTGAAAGTTAGGTCGACACAAAGCATGCATGGTGGATTTCAGAAAAGTCATTTCGGGCACCTTTCATTCCAGAGACCTCAAATTTGGTCTGCAGCTAGGGGGCCTCTATGAACCCCCAACTACCAAGTTTGAAGTTCCTGTGACCTACGGTTCCGGAGATATGGACCGGTAAAGCGAAAAGTTCATACTGGCCATGGGGCACCAAGGGACCTGTTCGGATCTCGCTGCCCCCTCGGCCTTGGTGGGCACCATGGGTTGGTCCCCTTTGGAAGTCCATATCTCCCCAATACTTTGAGCTAGAGACCCCAAATTTGGCAGGTCGTTACCAGTGGATTTTAGACACAAGATCCGGGTAGACCGACACTCCTGCGAGCAACCGTGTGGAAGTTTCTTTCCGATTGAGCCCAAAATACCACCCCAGGAAAGAGGGGACTCGTAGTATGCATTTTTCAACGGGAGGCAATAATCAACACTACACCGGTGTAACGTCGATTATTGCCTCCTGTCAAAAAATGCCTCCTACATACTGCGCATGCGCAGTACGTCACATCACTCCAGCTGATTTCCCGATCAGCTGGCGTGACGTATCACATGCACAGTTCGTCATATGCATTTTCCAACAGGAGGCAAGCCACGGGGAGCGCGTAGAGGGAGAGAATCTTAAAGAGGGAGTCCCGCAAAATTTTTTTTAAAAGTCAGCAGCTACAAATACTGCAGCTGTTGACTTTTAAAATAAGGACACTCACCTGTCCCAGGGTCCAGCGATGTCGGCACCCGAGACTGAATCGTTCCTCGGTCCTCGGGTGCTGCCACTGCCATTCTCTGTAAGGGAATCAGGAAGTGAAGCGTTGCGGCTTCACTTCCTGGTTCCCTACTGCGCATGCGCCAGTCGCGCTACGCTTCCTTACTGGTCCCCGCTGTCTCTGGGACCTGTGTGTGTCCCAGCAGACAGCACGGGGGGTAGGGACGGGAGAGGGCACAGACTCCCGTGGGAGTCTACGCCGGAAGTAGTTGCAAATACCTGTCTTAGACAGGTATCTGCACCCCCCTCCCCCCTGAATGGTGCCAAATGTGTCACCGGAGGGGTCGGGTTCCGAAAAGCGGAGGTTCAATTTTTGTGTGAACCTCCGCTTTAAATGTAAGATTCTGCCTCGCTCTCTGTGGCATGACGTATCGACTGGGCATGCGCAGTTTGTCGTATGCATTTTTTGACGAGAGGCAAGCCACGGGAGCGCGCGGAAAGAGAACACTGACGTAAGAGAGAACTCCACAGGGAACACTGACGTAAGGAAGAACTCTGCAGCGAACACTGACGTAAGGAAGAACCCCGCTGGCTTAATAACGTCAGCGGCAACACCGCATCCAGCCCCGCCCCCAACACACCCCTAGGCTGCTCTAGAGAAAGGGGGCAAGCACCATGCATATACGTGTGGCAAGGTAGGGAATGGCGCTGTGCAAAAAAAGGGGTATATTGGTATATAATATATCTAATAATGGTGGTAGGTGCACCAATGTGACATGCTGTAGGGAACACCAGTAAATAGTACCCTCAAAGTGCAGTGCTATTAATTAATAAATAATGATAGTCAAGTGCTAATCAATTGATAATCAATCAGTGAGTAAAAAAATTAAAAGTTTACAACTGTGATCTCATGTGTAAGTATTGATAGGGTGACCACTAGTAATGTGAAAGAGTGTCAAGTGCAGTACAGTATTCCAGCTCCCCGCTGGATGGTAGGAAGTGAGATGCAAATATTAAATTAAAATAAAGAGTGTCCACAGTCCTCTATAGTAAGAGAAAAGTGCTAAACAATATGTGTAAAAAATATATGCACCATATATAAACATAGAGTCTAACCACGACCATATGCATAAAAATGTGTGTAAGGTAAAGGATATCCACAGTCCTCTATAATAAAGTGCTAGGAATACGAAACAATATATAAAAAAAGGGAATACGTAGAAAAAAGTAAAATAAAGAATGTGCAAATATTAAGACTCAACGTGGTGAATGGTTAATATATATATATAAAGGTAAGTCTCTAATATCCTGATGATAAACCAATATAGAGTCTCATATAAAGGTGGCAAAAAAGTTCATGTGATATCTTCCACAGGATTTCCTCCAAATATTTAAACAAACACACTCCCCCCGATGTGATCCCACTCACCGGAACGCTGTACCCCTGCAGGGGTATGGGCATAGGAAGTGTGTACACCAGATCCCGATCCAATCCAGATGTCAATCAGATCCCCGTGTGTCGGTGTCCTCTCAACCCGGATCAGCCACTCATGGAGGAGATGGGGGAAGATGACAATCCCCTGTAGTAATCCTATTTCCGGCCGGACATCCACTCCAGAGCTTTACGGAGGTTTTGCAGACCTAGGACCTACATCGGGGGGAGTGTGTTTGTTTAAATATTTGGAGGAAATCCTGTGGAAGATATCACATGAACTTTTTTGCCACCTTTATATGAGACTCTATATTGGTTTATCATCAGGATATTAGAGACTTACCTTTATATATATATATTAACCATTCACCACGTTGAGTCTTAATATTTGCACATTCTTTATTTTACTTTTTTCTACGTATTCCCTTTTTTTATATATTGTTTCGTATTCCTAGCACTTTATTATAGAGGACTGTGGATATCCTTTACCTTACACACATTTTTATGCATATGGTCGTGGTTAGACTCTATGTTTATATATGGTGCATATATTTTTTACACATATTGTTTAGCACTTTTCTCTTACTATAGAGGACTGTGGACACTCTTTATTTTAATTTAATATTTGCATCTCACTTCCTACCATCCAGCGGGGAGCTGGAATACTGTACTGCACTTGACACTCTTTCACATTACTAGTGGTCACCCTATCAATACTTACACATGAGATCACAGTTGTAAACTTTTAATTTTTTTACTCACTGATTGATTATCAATTGATTAGCACTTGACTATCATTATTTATTAATTAATAGCACTGCACTTTGAGGGTACTATTTACTGGTGTTCCCTACAGCATGTCACATTGGTGCACCTACCACCATTATTAGATATATTATATACCAATATACCCCTTTTTTTGCACAGCGCCATTCCCTACCTTGCCACACGTATCTGCTTCAGGGTACACGTTAGTGTCCCTTGTTTACATAGGGGGGCTGCAGTTGCAAATACACCCTGTAGCGCGGATCCACTGACAAAATTACTAAGCACCATGCATAAGCAGTGTATTTGTCAGGGAAGCTTGGATTGACACAGCGGTGCCAGCGGGAGGGCCAAAGTCTGTGCTTCCAGAGGGGGGCGGGGCCCTGAATAGCTATGTATGTGTAAGTGACCTACACTGCAGTTTAAGAAAGCCCATCAGAGATCCCGTTCCTAAGAGCTTGCAATCTATTAAAATGATATACAGTTTATCTCTGTTTACTTTTTGTTCTTTTGACAAGTGTTCTTGTTCTAGATAGAGTATGTCAAGCCTTAGCTGTGCTCCCTGGGTATATGCTGATCGCCCATCCGTGCTGCTGCTGGAGGGAGCCCAGGTGACCATAAATGAGCCCTACAGACTTGGTCATGGTGAGTTACCAAGTCACCAAGTGGTATATCCCCCACACCATCCCATACCCCACTCCATCTCCCCTGAGGACTTAGGACCCTCTAGGCAACTCACCTGGGGACTGGGACCCTCTAGGCCACTCACCTGTGGACAGGGACACCCATTTTCCCTGGGGACTGAGACCCCCTTCTCCCATGGGGACTGGGACACCTTCTCACCTGGGGACTGGGACCCCTTCTCACCCAGGGACAGGGGATCCTATCTCACCTGGGGACAGGGAACCCACCTCCACTAAGAACAGTAACCTGATCACCCTGTGTGTGCCAAACTCACCTCCTTGCCCCTGTGTGTGCCAACCTCACCGTCCTGCCCGATCACTCTGTGGAAGGTGGTCTCTGGTCAGCAGAGTCCCCCCCCCCCTCCCACATCAGAATTACCGGCATTTCCCTTTACATTAGAGTCTGCAGGATTCCCCCTTGCAGTGCAAAGGAACTCAGATGTAAAGAAAAATGATGCAGAGCATGATCTAAAGAGGAACTCTGATGTAAGGGGTTCCTAACTACATCAGAGTCTGCAGCATTGCCCTTTACATCAGTGTTCCCCTTTTCATCAGGGTTCACAAAGTTCCCCCTTGCACTGTAAGATTAAAAGGGATGGAGGCCCAGAGACATGTCCAGGGTACACAGAGGAGGCCTCCATCCCTTCTAATCTAACTCATGTGTCTTCTGTGTACCCTGGAAATTTTTCTAGTCATCCATATCTTCTAATCTATCTCATGTATCCTCCGTGTACCCTGGACATGTCTCTGGGCCTCCATCCCTTATAATCTATCTCATGTATCCTCTGTGTACCCTGGACATGTCTCTGGGCCTTCATCCCTTCTAATCTATCTCATGTATCCTCCGTGTACCCTGGACATGTCTATGGGCATCCATCCCTTATAATCTATCTCATGTATCCTCCGTGTACCCTGGACATGTCTCTGGGCCTCCATCCCTTATAATCTATCTCATGTATCCTCTGTGTACCCTGGACATATCTCTGGGCCTTCATCCCTTCTAATCTATCTCATGTATCCTCCGTGTACCCTGGACATGTCTCTGGGCCTCCATCCCTTATAATCTATCTCATGTATCCTCTGTCTAGCTTGGACATGTCTCTGGGCCTTTATCCCTTCCAATCTATCTCATGTATCCTCTGTGTACCTTGGACATGTCTCTGGGCCTTCATCCCTTCTAATCTATCTCATGTATCCTCTTTTTACCCTGGACATGTCTCTGGGCCTTCATCCCTTCTAATCTATCTCATGTATCCTCCGTGTACCCTGGACTTGTCTCTGGGCCTCCATCCCTTATAATCTATCTCATGTATCCTCCGTGTACCCTGGACATGTCTCTGGGCCTTCATCCCTTCTAATCTATCTCATGTATCCTCCGTGTACCCTGGACATGTCTCTGGGCCTCCATCCCTTATAATCTATCTCATGTATCCTCTGTGTACCCTGGACATGTCTCTGGGCCTTCATCCCTTCTAATCTATCTCATGTATCCTCCGTGTACCCTGGACATGTCTCTGGGCCTCCATCCCTTATAATCTATCTCATGTATCCTCTGTGTACCTTGGACATGTCTCTGGGCCTTCATCCCTTCTAATCTATCTCATGTATCCTCCGTGTACCCTGGACATGTCTCTGGGCCTCCATCCCTTCTAATCTATCTCATATATCCTCTGTGTACCCTGGACATGTCTCTGGGCCTTCATCCCTTCTAATCTATCTCATGTATCCTCCGTGTACCCTGGACATGTCTCTGGGCCTCCATCCCTTATAATCTATCTCATGTATCCTCTGTGTACCCTGGACATGTCTCTGGGCCTTCATCCCTTATAATCTATCTCATGCATCCTCCGTGTACCCTGGACATGTCTCTGGGCCTCCATCCCTTATAATCTATCTCATGTATCCTCCGTGTACCCTGGACATGTCTCTGGGCCTTCATCCCTTCTAATCTATCTCATGTATCCTCCGTGTACCCTGGACATGTCTCTGGGCCTCCATCCCTTATAATCTATCTCATGTATCCTCTGTGTACCCTGGACATGTCTCTGGGCCTTCATCCCTTCTAATCTATCTCATGTATCCTCCGTGTACCCTGGACATGTCTCTGGGCCTCCATCCCTTATAATCTATCTCATGTATCCTCTGTGTACCTTGGACATGTCTCTGGGCCTTCATCCCTTCTAATCTATCTCATGTATCCTCCGTGTACCCTGGACATGTCTCTGGGCCTCCATCCCTTCTAATCTATCTCATATATCCTCTGTGTACCCTGGACATGTCTCTGGGCCTTCATCCCTTCTAATCTATCTCATGTATCCTCCGTGTACCCTGGACATGTCTCTGGGCCTCCATCCCTTATAATCTATCTCATGTATCCTCTGTGTACCCTGGACATGTCTCTGGGCCTTCATCCCTTATAATCTATCTCATGTATCCTCCGTGTACCCTGGACATGTCTCTGGGCCTCCATCCCTTATAATCTATCTCATGTATCCTCCGTGTACCCTGGACATGTCTCTGGGCCTTCATCCCTTCTAATCTATCTCATGTATCCTCCGTGTACCCTGGACATGTCTCTGGGCCTCCATCCCTTATAATCTATCTCATGTATCCTCTGTCTAGCTTGGACATGTCTCTGGGCCTTTATCCCTTCTAATCTATCTCATGTATCCTCTGTGTACCCTTGACATGTCTCTGGGCCTCCATCCCTTATAATCTATCTCATGTATCCTCTGTGTACCTTGGACATGTCTCTGGGCCTTCATCCCTTCTAATCTATCTCATGTATCCTCTGTGTACCCTGGACATGTCTCTGGGCCTCCATCCCTTATAATCTATCTCATGTATCCTCTGTGTACCTTGGACATGTCTCTGGGCCTCCATCCCTTCTAATCTATCTCATGTATCCTCTGTGTACCCTGGACATGTCTCTGGGCCTTCATTCCTTCTAATCTATCTCATGTATCCTCCGTGTACCCTGGACATGTCTCTGGGCCTCCATCCCTTCTAATCTATCTCATGTATCCTTCGTGTACCCTGGACATGTCTCTGGGCCTCCATCCCTTATAATCTATCTCATGTATCCTCTGTGTACCCTGGACATGTCTCTGGGCCTTCATCCCTTATATACAGTCGTGTAGTGAGAGCACATCCATGTAGGGGAGCACCAAGTGGGTTAAAGTCCTGATAACAGCTGTCACAGGAGGGCCCTCACACAGGACACATGTCAGGCAGGGCGGTGAGGTTGACACACACAGGGTGATCGGGCAGGAAGGTGAGATTGGCACACACAGGGGCAGGGAGGTGAGTTTGGCACACACAGGGTGATCAGGTTCCTGTTCTTAGTGGAGGTGGGTTCCCTGTCCTCAGGGGAGATGGAGGTCCTGTCCCCAGGTGAGATAAGATCCCAGTCCCCGGGTGAGAAGGGGTCCCTGTCCCCAGGTGAGAAGGTGTCCCAGTCCCCATGGGAGAAGGGGGTCTCAGTCCCCAGGGAAAATGGGTGTCCCTGTCCACAGGTGAGTGGCCTAGAGGGTCCCAGTCCCCAGGTGAGTGGCCTAGAGGGTCCTAAGTCCTCAGGGGAGATGGAGTGGGGTATGGGATGGTGTGGGGGATATACCACTTGGTGACTTGGTCACTCACCATGACCAAGTCTGTAGGGCTCTCATTTATGGTCACCTGGGCTCCCTCCAGCAGCAGCACGGATGGGCGATCAGCATATCCCCAGGGAGCACAGCTACGGCTTGACATGCTCTATCTAAAGCACACTTGTCAAAAGAACAAAGAGTAAACAGAGATAAACTGTATGTCATTTTAATAGATTGCAAGCTCTTGGGAACGGGATCTCTGATGGGCTTTCTTAAACTGCAGTGTAGGTCACTTACACATACATAGCTATTCAGGGCCCTGCCCCCCTCTGGAAGCACAGACCTTGGCCCTCCCGCTGGCACCGCTGTGTCAATCCAAGCTTCTCTGACAAATGCACTGCTTATGCATGGCGCTTGCCCCCTTTCTCTAGAGCAGCCTAGGGGTGTGTTGGGGGCGGGGCTGGATACGGTGTTGCCGCTGACGTTATTAAGCCAACGGAGTTCTTCCTTACGTCAGTGTTCCCTGCGGAGTTCTCCCTTACGTCAGTGTTCCCTGTGGAGTTCTCTCTTACGTCAGTGTTCTCTTTCCGCGAACTCCCGTGGCTTGCCTCTCGTCGAAAAATGCATATGACGAACTGCGCATGCCCAGTCGATACATCACGCCACAGAGAGCGAGGCAGAATCTTACATTTAAAGCGGATGTTCACACAAAAATTGAACCTCCGCTTTTCGGAACCCGACCCCTCCGGTGACACATTTGGCACCATTTAGGGGGAAGGGGGGTGCAGATACCTGTCTAAGACAGATATTTGCACCTACTTTCAGCATAGACTCCCACGGGAGTCTAAGCGCCCTCCCATCCCCTCCCCCCGTGCTGTCTGCTGGGACACACACATGTCCCAGAGGCAGTGGGGACCAGTAAGGAAGTGCAGCGCGACTGGCGCATGCGCAGTAGGGAACCAGGAAGTGAAGCCGCAACGCTTCACTTCCTGATTCCCTTACAGAGAATGGCGGTGGCAGCACCCGAGGACCGAGGGACGATTCAGTCTCGGGTGCCGACATCGCTGGACCCTGGGATAGGTGAGTGTCCTTATTTTAAAAGTCAGCAGCTGCAGTATTTGTAGCTGCTGACTTTTAAAAAAATTTTCGCGGGACTCCCTCTTTAAGATTCTCTCCCTCCACACGCTCCCCGTGGCTTGCCTCCCGTCGGAAAATGCATATGATGAACTGTGCATGTGCAGTCGATACGTCACGCCAGCTGATCGGGAAATCAGCTGGAGTGATGTGACGTACTGCGCATGAGGGCCGGTCTACCCGGATCTTGTGTCTAAAATCCACCGGTACCGACCTGCCAAATTTGGGGTCTCTAGCTCAAAGTATGGGGGAGATATGGACTTCCAAAGGGGAATGACCCATGGTGCCCACCAAGGCCAAGGGGGCAGCGAGATCGGAACCGGTCCCTTGGTGCCCCATGGCCGGTCTGAACTTTCGTTTTACCGGTCCATATCTCCGGAACCGTAGGTCACAGAAACTTCAAACTTGGTAGTTGGGGGTTCATAGAGCCCCCCTAGCTGCAGGCCAAATTTGAAGTCTCTGGCAGGAAAGGTGCCTGAAATGACTTTTCTGAAAACAACCATGCATGCTTTGTGTTGACCTAACTTTCAAACTCAAGCATTTTTTGGGCTCCAGGAAAGTCGTCTTCCGAACCGTTTGAGCTAGGAGTCCAATTTTTGGATATGTTGTAGATCTAGATCCCATGAGTCGGCACACCAAATTTGGTGTTCCGGAGATAGGAGTCCTCAAAGTCATCCGACCAGGGGCGTGACCGGAAGCCGACCTTAATGAACGCCTGAACTCACAGCTCCATCAGCCCACAGCATTGAAGGCACACTAGGGGACGATCCGCAGCACCCACATGGGCAAATCGAGGACCACCCGATCCTCCAAACAAAGGGGCACATCGCAACCCCCTCTAGGAACATCCACGGACCTCCGCACCTTCTTCCTCCAGACGGACATGTCTCAGAGCGGGGGAGACAAGATGGCGCCGGACACTCAGGCGCGCAGACGACGGAGCTCCCCGCAGCCCAAGCCGCCTCACACCACCCAGCAGCACCATCCACCTGACTCCCCGCTGAAGGAGACAGGCCCAGGGATCCCAACATACCACGAGGGAGCGGTGAGTCCATCGACCCTCCCCGATCCCCAGTCTATGCAGACACGCGGGCCGTGGCCCTCCATGCTGCCGGCCGCCTCACAGCACTACACACAGTGCTCAGCAGCATTTCCGCGCCTTCTCAGAGCGGCCTCAGATCCTTACATGTAGGGTACGGCTCCGCTCTCCCCAGCATCCTCAATCCTCTCCCAGCACTACCCTCCATTACCTGCCCCCGCCCACCCTCCTATGCAGAGGCATCAGGACCTGGAGGTTGACAGTGAAAGTTCCTGGGCCATGACTGTATCGTCTCCCCCACCAAAGACACAGAGACTATCCAGATCTAGAGACCCCAGTGTCTCTAGGCAGCAACAAGCCTTTAACCCCTCATATGCACAGAAAGCCAGCACCCCTCCTTGTACGACATCAGACAACCACCACTTGAGGCCCCCCCAGCTAACACAGGCCCTTCCGTGGTCTGAACAGTGGGAGCCCCAGCTGTCTGGACCCCCCGTGCCATCTGAGGCAGGCTCACTTAGCCCACGCTCCCCGTCTCCAGCTCCATCCCCACCGTGCCAGCAATTTGGACCGATGCAACCCCCACATATGCCACCTTAATGGCATACATATCTTCAGGCCATGCTCACTAAGGAGGACTTTAGACAACTAATAGAAGATGTGAAATCCACATGCCGCACAGAAATTCAAGTTCTCCAAACAGGCCTTAAACACCTGGCAGACAGAGTGGAAATGGCGGAAGAAGAGATCCAGGAAACAAAATTAGCAGTTCACAGATCACAACTTCAGGGAGCAGAACATAGATCACTCCTCAGAGACATGCAGAGGCACATAGAGGATTTGGACAACAGGGGGCGCCGCAACAACATTCGCGTGAGAGGTATCCCAGAATCGGAGGGTAGTGAGGACTTACAAACCACTCTACAAACCATCTTCAACAACCTCCTCAGCGAACCCCCCACAAAACATATAGAGATAGACAGAGCACACCGAACCCTGCGACCTAAAGGAGCAGCATCCAAGCCGAGGGATGTTATAAAGATCCTCAGCAGTTGGTGGGGTGGAGCGTTTCCAGTGTAAAGCTATGAGGCATCTTGCTGCCGTTAGGAGATGACGGACCAATTTCTTACATGGGGTGGAGAGTTTGAGTGGTGATAGACCCAATAGAAAGAACTTCGGGGACGCCTGGACCTGTAACATCATTCTGTAACATCCTAAGGAAAAGCAAAAGAGAGAGGCGCCTCTGGGTGCAGACTAAAAACAAGGTTTATTTCATAAAAAGGTGATGATCATCAAACTCACATTTAGAAGGTCGTCAGTAGGCATAAAATAGTGATCAATACTGAGAAGGACATCATCCATCAAAGGTACAAGACAGTCACGGACAACTCCTAGCAGGGGGCTCTGCCTGTGTGTGAGGAGAGGTACCGCTGAGATGTGAGGCCGGCCGCAGCGGTGACAGGTCACAGTACTAGGCCGAGAGCATGGAAGACTGTAAACATCCGGCGAGGAGTGATGACGTCATGTGTCGAGCGACGCGTTGCAGGGCGTACGGGCTGTGATGACGTGACAGCCGCGCCCCTTCATCAGGCTGAGGATGGATGGGATAGGGCGGTTTAAGACAACCAGAGATTGTGGTGATTGGTGTGGGTGAGGAAGGGGAGGGGCGGGACCGGGAAAACAGGAAGTAACCTAGAGGAACGATCGAGAAGTGTCAGCAGTGAAGTGTAAAGTGTAAGTGTCAGCAGTTAAGTGTAAAAGCATGACAATGATGGGGAAGCAGTTATGTGAAAAGAAAAAGGAAAATGATGTAAAAAAGAGTTGAATTGGAATGCTGCATACTTGCATATTGTAACATCCTGGACATTCAACCTCCACAGCTTCCAGATTGGGACCTAGTAGCCACCCCTCCACCACCACCTACAGTCTGGCAGAAGGTCCCCACCTCCAATCGGCCCAGAAACCCTGAAGCATCACGCAAATCTGCCAAGCACAAGAACGGATAAGCTTCACCGCTCCATGAAGGCCTGCACCTGCATTGGATCACTACTACTCTGGAACATTGGTTCTTCCTACTCGGGACTTAAATGCCCACTATATTTCTAGATTATAGTCTCCTAAATTGCCCCAACACCATAGAATGATTAACTACAAGGGCTTACCTAGATCGAGCTTTGAGATCGTAGATACTCATTCGATCGCCCCTCACCCCCCCTGTTCTTTTTTGATTCATAGTTTAGCAAATCATAAAGTTTGTTTGTATAACTATACTAGTGGCGGGCTCCCTGGTGCCTTCTCCTGGCTGGTCCTTTTGGGTTGGCGGGGGGGAGACATCTGGGAATCCGTGATTGTCAAGGCCTGTTGGCCAGAAAAGCACTGAAGATAATGTATGCAACATGTTACCACTTGGTCTTAATCTCTCACCTCTTTCTTCCTCACCTCTCTTTCCTCTCTCTCCCTCTTAGTCATCCTCAGGTGTACACAAAGGTGAAGGCGAGGTGTCCTGGCCCCCTCCCGGAGAGTGCCGGCTCCTGGTTTTTGACCACAGACCCTGGTGCATCCTCGGTAAGTAAGCTCATACACACCCACCCACACGTAGACAGATGGCAAAGATACTATCCTTAAATGTCCATGGACTAAATTCTAACAAAAAAAGGCATCTGACGCTGAGGGAGTTCAGACAGTCGGGGGCTGATATTGTACTGGTACAGGAAACACATTTCAATAAAGAGGGCTCATTCGCGTTCGCCTCCAGATATTTCCCTCAAATATATTTATCATCTAGCACTAAAAAAAAAGCGGGTGTGGCTATACTTATTAAAAAGGGAGCCCCCTTCATTTGTGCAAACCACTATGCTGATCCTAAAGGTCACTTCATTATCCTACAGGGTACATGGCACGCACAACCAATCACGATATGCGCCCTATACGCACCGAACACCAAACAATATAACTTCCTCTTCAAAGTATACTCCCGCATTTTTAAATCAAATCCGGGGGTTTTGGTGGTGGGGGGGATTTCAATCTTGTCCAATCAGCAACTGCGGACTGTCAGGTGGTGGGCACCCGGGCGTCACCAACAGGAGTCCTTAGGGACTCTAGACTCTTTCGACAAATCTCTAGACGATATGCGCTCTTTGACGCGTGGAGGGCCCTTCATCCAGGCGATCGGCAGTATACATTTTATTCCGCCCCCCACCGCATTCACTCTAGAATAGACTACTTCTTCGTCAACAATCTCACGCTCAAACTAACACAAGCAGCTCAAATACTCCCCATCTCATGGTCAGATCATGCCCCCATCCTACTTAGGTTGAACTTAGACACCCCTAACCGTAGATCCTATGACTGGAGACTTAACACATTCCTCCTCCAACACCTGCCCTCTCAACTGGAATTACATTCCACCCTTAAACATTACTTTATAGAAAATGCCTCCTCAGAAACTTCATTATCTACACTATGGGAAGCCCATAAGGCGGTCCTACGCGGTAAGTGTATGGCACTGTCCTCCGCAATGAAGAAAGATAAACTAGCAGCGAAATTAAATGCGGAGAGGGATCTCAGAGTGTTGGAGCGTAAGCTCCAAGATACCCCCACAATACCCCTTCTCCGGAAAATAATTAGTCTCCGCTCTACCCTTAAAGAACTCGCACTAGGCCAAGTAGAAAAAGCACTGATTAGACTGAAACAAATGTTTTATGATAAAGGAAACAAGGCGCATTCCCTCCTAGCCAACAAATTACGAGACAAATCCCATATGCAAACACCACACCAAATTAAAAATAAATTGGGACAAATGGTATCCCATCCTACGGAGATAGCCCATGCTTTTGCAGACTTTTACAAAAACCTATACAACAACCCAGACATACCCAGTAACCCCCCCTCGCAGGACTTATTCCACAAACTGCGACAGTATTTAGAATCCAGCGGAATCCCCCACTTGACGCCAACTGACTTGCTATCACTGAATGCACAGATCACAGATGAGGAAATAGAACTGACTGTTAAAAGTCTGCCTTCACATAAAGCCCCAGGACCAGACGGATTCCCATACGAATACTACAAAACGTTCCTCCCCACCTTACTCCCACATATGCGTAGGATATTTCAAGCCTTCCTACAAGACACCCCCATACCTCCAGACATGCAACGTTCCTTTATTACGCTTATACCTAAACCGGATAAAGACCCCTCCATATGCGCTAGTTACAGACCCATTGCGTTACTGAACTCCGACCTAAAAATCTTTACCAAACTCCTTTCCAACCGCCTCAATCAGATCCTCCCCTCCCTGGTCCATAAAGACCAGGTGGGATTTGTCCCGCTCAGACAAGCGGGTGATAATACTAGAAAGGTTATAGATCTGGTGGAGGTGGCGAACAGGGAGGGCCAGGCATCCTTGCTGTTAAGCCTGGATGCGGAAAAAGCATTTGATCGGTTGGGATGGCCTTTTCTGTTCGCCACCTTACAATTTATGGGATTTCGGGGACCTTTCCTACAAGCAGTCAAACACTTATACACTAATCCCTCATCCCAAGTTAGAACCCCCTTTGCACTCTCCCCAACATTTTCTGTGGCGAACGGGACTAGACAGGGGTGCCCACTCTCACCCCTCCTATTCGCGCTCTGTGTAGAACCCCTAGCAGCATCCATCAGGAGTAACCCAGATATGAAGGGAATTTCGGTCAGAGGTAGAGAATTTAAGATCGCCCTCTTCGCCGACGATATTATACTCACACTGACTCAACCCCATATTACCCTTCCGATCCTACATACAGAACTAAGCCGCTTTAGAGCCCTTTCAGGATATAAAATAAACAAATCAAAATCAGAGGCACTCCCAATTAATATCCCGGCCACAGAGGTCACACTCTTGAAGTCCAACTTTCCGTTTACATGGAAAACAACATCCCTGAAATATCTGGGGACGTACATCACCCCCAAATTTAACACCCTGTATCAGGAGAACTTTCCCCCATTATTCCACTCAATTAGATCCTCATTGCTCCAATGGAAAAAGCACCATATTTCTTTACTAGGTCGAATAGCTTCGCTTAAAATGACTATCCTTCCGAAGCTCCTTTACCTTTTTCAAACACTACCCATACCAATCCCGCTCCACCAATTGAAAAAACTCCAATCTGAACTCCTACAATTTGTTTGGAATTATAAAAGACACAGGGTACCGGGATCAGTGTTGATGGCGTCCCTAATATTATTAAATACTACTACGCAGCTCAACTACGCGCAGTAGCATCGTGATACACCCACAAGTCCTACAACAAATGGACAGAAATTGAGAAGTTATGGTTAGCTCCCACACATCCAAATAACCTATTATGGAGTGCGAACGCAGATGTGGCCCCTGAACGTATGCTAGGTCCCATGTCCATCTTGCGGAGGGTATGGCGTAAACTGGCTTCTACTCATGGACTGTCATCGGAGAGATCGCTCCTGACCTCTTTTGTCTGTAACCCCAAAGTGCCGGATAGCCTTACCTATCAAATGTCACACCCCTGGACCTCCCGGGATTTATTACATTTTGGAAGCCTGGTGGATCCTAGGACATGGAATCTTTTGCCATTTACTGATCTACAAAATAAACATGAACTCCCTAGACAGGCGTTTTATGGGTATTTACAAATCAGACATTATGCACTTACTATAACACCCAACCTACAATTTTCACCTCCCTCCCCATTCGAAACTATGATTCTGGCAGGCAACGCCCAGAGAGGGCTCATATCGGGCATATACAAGATCCTAAACACATTCTCCCAAGATGGGCAGGGCAAACATTCCTATATGACCAAATGGGAAAGGATCCTTGGTGAGGACATTCCTATGACACAATGGCAGACCATTTGGTCCCAAGCAACAAAGAGCTCAATATGCTCACTATATAAGGAAAACTCCTATAAAATTCTCCTACTGTGGTATATGACCCCAGAGGTGCTCCATACTATCTTCCCTAATACCTCCGATAGGTGCTGGCGTTGCCAAGGAGCAAAAGGCACCTTCTTACATATATATTGGAGCTGCCCGCTGCTGGCCCCTTACTGGTTCACAGTTCAGAGATTACTAGATCGCCTATTGGACACACAGGTCCAGGCGTCCCCGAAGTTCTTTCTATTGGGTCTATCACCACTCAAACTCTCCACCCCATATAAGAAATTGGTCCGTCATGTCCTAACGGCAGCAAGATGCCTCATAGCTTTACACTGGAAACGCTCCACCCCACCAACTGCTGAGGATCTTTATGCCAGAATTAAGGACATGGAAGTGATGGAAAAAATGACAGCCAGAATACAAGACAGACTGGAGGCACATAACAGGGTCTGGGAGCCATGGCACCTCCGGGAGGACCCACCTTGACCAGGTAACACCACCATCTCAACGACTTCTATATCCCCCCCCCCCTTTTTCTAAATCTCATTCCTTTTCTCCTCTCCTTCTCCTCCTCCTTCTTCTTCACCTCCCCCTCTCCCCCACTACCCACCTCTAATATCTCCTATTGCATAGTCTTATGACTACTACAGTTTTGGAACATATAACCACAGTTTTGCAGTGGTGAAGCATGTATTCCAATAAAAAAACAGATGAATCACTAGACGACAAACATTGGACTACCGAAGGCACCTAGTGATACTTTTGTCTATGAGTATAGAAGTTTAGCATCAGCAAATTATATGTTAACTTAAGTTTATGTAACGCCATTGCACATACTGCTTTCACTGCAATGTATTGCACATGTGTTTGAAAATAAAAACGCTATTTGGGAAAAAGTTATCCGACCGGTAGAGGCCAGAACCTAAGTCCGAATTTTCTGGGTAGCAGAACTGGTTTTACCGCCCTAGGGGTGCTGTTTTTGGAGACGGTTACGGGCCAACTGTATTGTCTAAGAACCCCAAATTTGGATCACATTTAGTGCATCGTCTCCCCTAGAAGTGTGCCAAGATTGGTGTTCCTAACCCAAACATCTGAGGAAATATCAGCCCCCCAAGTTGACCAAGTTTCCCATAGACTCCAATGTTAAACGTGCGGTTTCTAACGGTTGACCCTTGGGGTGCCACCGGCCCACCAAACGTTCCCTGGACCACAAACTTGGCCAGTGAGTACCCAAAGAGCATCCCCACAGCCTCCCAGTATCGGTGTATTTTTAAGACCCATAGAACCAAGGAGCACCGCGCACGTCTTTGCCGGTGTTGTGTGAGGGGTCCACCAGTCCCCGAAAGTCGAGGGGGGTGCCATATGGTGGAAAAGGCTTGACATATTATAATGAGACCTGCCTGAGCTTTCTAGGGTTAACCGGATCCGAGCTACACCATTTCAAAGTGCCATTTTAAGGTTAACAGAAGGTTCCGGTTGGGGTTCCCGGGCCCCGGTTTGGTGTGGGGGTACCCATAGAGTGCTTCTACATCACCCCTAAGTTTTGTAATTTTGTGACCCATGGTCAGGGAGCACAGATACTGTGAAGACGGTCAACATTGTGGCCCAGGTAAATCCCCGGTAAAAGGTCCCCGAACCTCAAAATTTTTATGAGGTGCAGCTGTGCTATCTGGGAAGAAGGGGTGCAAGTTAAGTGTTGCTAGCCCATTCGGTCCTCGAATGGTTGAGCGATAAGTGACATTCACCACAATTTGGCCTGATTTTCCTATAGACTCCCATGTTAAGTAAGGGGCCTACTTTGGGGAGTCGTTACCGGCCTTCCTTTGGTTCCCTGGACCCGAAATTTCTTCCACGTGTAGCCATGGCTCCCCCCTACAAGTGTGCCAAGCTTGGTGTGATTTGACTTGGTAGGACCCCAAAAACTGGAGCTCAAATTCGCCCCAATATCGGCAGTTTTTCCCCTAGGCGGCAAAGTGAAGCGAGGGGTGCTGTCTTTGGGAGACGGTTACGGGCCAACCGTAGGGTCTAGGAACCCCAAATTTGGATCACAAGTAGTGCATCGTCTTCCCTACTAGTTAACCAAGTTTACCTTAGACTCCAATGTTAACCGTGCGGTTTCTACCGGTTGACCTTTTGGGGTGCTACCGGCCCAGCAAACGTTCCCTGGACCCCAAACTTGGCCAGTGAGTACCTGAAGAGCATCCCCACAGCCTCCCGGTGTTGGTGTATTTTTAAGACCCATAGTACCGGAGAGCGCCGCGCACGTCTTTGCCAGTGTTTTTTAAGGGGTCCACTGGTCCCCGAAAGTGGAGGGGGTGCGATTCTGTAGAAAAGGCCTGAAATATTCAAATGAGACCTACCGGAGCCGTCCCCGGTGAACCAGGTCCAAGCTACACTGTTTCAAAATGCGATTTTCCAGTTACCGGAGGGTTCCGGTTGGGGTACTGGGCCCCGGTTCGGTGTGGGGGTACCCATAGAGTGTCTCTACATCACCCCCAAGCTTTGTAATTTTGTGACCCATGGTCAGGGAGCACCGGTACCGTGAAGACAGTCAACATTGTGGCCCCGGGAAAAGGTCTCCGAACCTCAAAATTTTTATGAGGTGCAGCTGTGCTATCTGGGAAAAAGGGATGCAAGTTTATTGTCGCTAGCCCATTTGGTCATCGAATGGTTGAGCGATAAGTGAAATTCGCCACAATTTGGCCTGATTTTCCTATAGACTCCCATGTTAAGTGAGGGGCCTGATTTGGGGAGTCGTTACCGGCCTTCCTTTGGTTCTCTGGACCCGAAATTCCTTCCACGTATAGCTATGGCCCCCCCCCCCTACAAGTGTTCCAAGTTTAGCGTGATTTGACTCGGTGGGTCCCCTGAAACCGGAGCTCAAACTTGCCCCAATATCGGCAGTTTTTCCCCTAGGCGGCAAAGTGAAGCGAGGGGTGCTGTCTTTGAGAGACGGTTGCGGGCCAACCGTAGGGTCTAGGAACCCCAAATCACAAGTAGTGCATCGTCTTTCCTACAAGTGTGCCAAGTTTGGTGTTCCTAACTCCAACAGCCAAGAAAATATCAGCCCCCCAATTTGACTGAGTTTCCCATAGACTCCAATGTTAAACGTGCAGTTTCTACCGGTTGACCTTTTGGGGTGCCACCGGCCCGCCAAACGTTTCCTGGACCCCAAACTTGGCCAGTGAGTACCTGAAGAGCATCCCCACAGCCTCCCGGTGTCGCTGTATTTTTAAGACCCATAGAACCGGAGAGCGCCACGCACGTCTTTGCCGGTGTTGTGTGAGGGGTCCACTGGTCCCCGAAAGTGGAGGGGGGTGCCATTCTGTAGAAAAGGCCTGAAATATTCAAATGAGACCTACCGGAGCCTTCCCTGGTGAACCGGGTCTAAGCTACACCATTTCAAAGTGCCATTTTCCGGTTACCGGAGGGTTCCGGTTGGGGTACTGGGCCCCGGTTCGGTGTGGAGGTACCCATAGAGTGTCTCTATATCACCCCCAAGCTTTGTAATTTTGTGACCCATGGTCAGGGAGCACCGGTACCGTGAAGACAGTCAACATTGTGGCCCTGGTAAATCCCCGGTAAAAGGTCCCCGTACCTCAAAATTTTTATGAGGTGCAGCTGTGCTATCTGGAAAAAAGGGGTGCAAGTTTAGTGTCTCTATCCCATTTGGTCATCGAATGGTTGAGCGATAAGTGAAATTCGCCACAATTTGGCCTGATTTTCCCATAGACTCCCATGTTAAGTGAGGGGCCTAATTTGGGGAGTCGGTACCGGCCTTCCTTTGGTTCTCTGGACCCGAAATTTCTTCCACGTGTAGCCATGGCCCCCCCCTACAAGTGTGCCAAGTTTAGCGTGATTTGACTCCGTGGGTCCCCTGAAACCGGAGCTCAAACTTGCCCCAATATCGGCAGTTTTTCCCCATAGGCGGCAAAGTGAAGCGAAGGGTGCTGTATTTGAGAGATGGTTACGGGCCAAACCTTATGGTCTAGGAACGCCACATTGAATCATAAGTAGTGCATCGTCTTCCCTACAAGTGTGCCAAGTTTGGTGTTCCTAACCCCAACAGCCAAGGAAATATCAGCCCCCCAATTTGACTGAGTTTCCCATAGACTCCAATGTTAAACGTGCGGTTTCTACCGGTTGACCTTTTGGGGTGCCACCGGCCCGCCAAACGTTTCCTGGACCCCAAACTTTGCCAGTGAGTACCTGAAGAGCATCCCCACAGCCTCCCGGTGTCGCTGTATTTTTAAGACCCATAAAACCGGAGAGCGCCACGCACGTCTTTGCCGGTGTTGTGTGAGGGGTCCACTGGTCCCCGAAAGTGGAGGGGGGTGCCATACGGTGAAAAAGGCTTGACATATTATAATGAGACCCCCCTGAGCATTCTACGGTTAACCAGATCCAAGCTACACTGTTTCAAAGTGCCATTTTCCGGTTACCGGAAGGTTCTGGTTGGGGTACCGGGCACCGGTTTTGTGTGGGGGTACCCATAGAGTGCTTCTACATCACGCCCAAGTTTTGTACTTTTGTGACCCATAATCAGGGAGCACCGGTACCGTGAAGACGGTCAACATTGTGGCCACGGTAAAGGGTTCCCGAACCTCCAAACTTTTAGGAAGTGTAGTTGTGATATCTGGAGAAAAGGGGTGGAAGTTTGGTGTCGCTAGCCCATTTGGTCGTCGAATGGTTTAGCGATAAGTCAAATCCGCCACAATTTGGCCTGGTTTTCCCATAAACTCCCATGTTAAGTGAGGGGCCTACTTTGGGGAGTCGGTACTGGCCTTCCTTCAGTTCCCTGGAACCGAAATTTCTTGCACGTGTAGCCATGGCTCTTCCCTACAAGTTTGCGAAATTTGGTGTGATTTGACCTGGTGAGTCCCCAGAAACCGGAGCTCAAAGTCGCCCATTTTTTTTCCCCAGGCGGAAAAATGAAGCGAGTGGCCCACTTTGGGGAGTCAGTACCGGCTGCCCTTTGATTCCCTGGACCCGAAATTTCTTCCACCTGCAACCATGGGGCTTCCCTATATATGTGCCAAGTTTAATGGGTTTTTATTGAGTGGGTCCCCAGAAAAAGGAGCTCAAAATATCTCCTGAGCCTCTCCTACACCTCTTCCTGCCAGCGGAAAAATGAAGCAAGGGGCTCACTTTCAGGAGTCGGTACCGGCTGCCGTTCAGTTTCCTGGACCCAAAATTTCTTCCACATGCAGCCATGGGTGTTCCCTAAAAGTGAGCCAAGTTTGGTGGGTTTTCACCTAGTGGGTCCCCGGATACAGGAGCTCAAATTATCTCCTCTAGCCTGTCCTACACTGTGGCTCTCCACTGTTTTCTGTGACTCCCGTCGGAAAATGCATCCGACGAACTGCGCATGTGCAGTCTTACGTCATGCCAGCTGATAGGGGAATCAGCTGGTGTGATGTAGTGGATGCATTATTCGACGGGAGGCACTAATCGACAAGACAGCGGCAACCAGGTGAGGAGTACAAAGACAAGTTGACTACAGTTAAGCATGGTGGTGGAAGTGTCATGGTCTGGGGCTGCATGAGTGCTGCCGGCACTGGGGAGTTACAGTTCATTGAGGGAACCATGAATACCAACATGTACTGTGACATACTGAAGCAGAGCATGATCCCCTCCCTTCAGAGACTGGGCCGCAGGACAGTATTCCAACATGATAATGACCCCAAACACACCTCCAAGATGACCACTGCCTTGGTAAAGAAGCTGAGGGTAAAGGGGATGGACTGGCCAAGAATGTCTCCAGACCTAAATCCTATTGAGCATCTGTGGGGCATTCTCAAACGGGAGTTAGAGGAGCGCAAGGTTTCTAACATCCACGAGCTCCGTGATGTTATCATGGAGGAGTGGAAGAGGACTCCAGTGGCAATCTGTGAACTCCATGCCCAAGAGGGTTAAGGCAGTGCTGGAAAATAGTTGTGGCCACACAAAATATTGACACTTTGGGCCCAATTTGGACATTTTCAATTAGGGGTGTACTCGCTTTTCTTGCCAGCAGTTTAGACATTAATGGCTGTGTGTTGAGTTATTTTGAGGGGACAGCAAATTTACACTGTTATACAAGCTGTACACTCACTACTTTACATTGTAGCAAAGTGTCATTTCTTCAGTGTTGTTACATGAAAAGATAAAATAAAGTATTTACAAAAAATGTGAGGGGTGTACTCACTTTTGTGAGATACTGTATATTGCTTTTGCCATATTTTTCACAAGTCTATTGTTGTCTCTATGTTTAATGTCTGCAATATAACAATTTTCTGGGCTATTTAATAGAAAGAGCATGCTGGGTTTTTTTTACAGAGAGTTTCTGATTTCAATATAACAAGGATAATCATATCAGGTGTGTGTCACAGGAGAGTCTGCCTAGCACTACGCTTAGCAAAAAGTAATTCTAAATTCTCTCTCTCTCATCACCTCCTCCCATGCTCACCTCCATGACTTCTTCAAAGCCTCTTCCATCTTCTGGAACCCCTTACCCAAACCTGCTCAACTATCTCCTCTCTACCCACCTATAGGTGATCCCTAAAGCCTCATCTCCTCAGAAAGACCTATCCTGGCTCTAATAAACTAGGGTTTACTTTCTCCAGCAGCCCCCCCCCCACTCGTAGTTATTATCTTTTGTATCACTTGAGTCTTCCTTTGGATTGTAAGCTCTAACGAGCAAGGCCCTCTGATTCCCCTTGTATTGAATCATATTGTAACTGTACCTTAACCTATTGCTGACCGCCCACCGTCAAATGATAGCGGCAGAATGGCTCCCCCACGCGAATCGCCGTAGCTATACGGAGACCACTTTAAGGGCACTCGCGCGTTGCCGCGTCACTGAGGATCCCGATTCGCGTGCCCGGTGGCCACGATGTCCACCGGGCTCCCCTGACAGAGCCAGAACAGAGATGTGTGTCTGTGTGTAAACACACATCCCCGTTTTGGCCAAGGGAGAGGAGACAGATTGTGTGTTCCTAGTATATAGGAACAGCGATCGGTCTACTCCTCCAGTGACTCCCATCCCCCCCTACAGTTAGAACACACTGAGGGAACACATTTAACCCCTTCATCACCCCCTAATGTTAACCCCTTCCCTGCCAATGACATTTATACAGTAATCAGTGGCTATTTTTAGTTCTGATCGCTGTATAAATGTCAATGGTCCCAAAAAAGTGTCAAAAGTGTCTGATCTGTCTGCCGCAATGTTGCAGTCCTGATAAAAATAGATCGCAGATTTTTACTAGTAAAAAAAAAAATGATAAAAATGGCATAAATCTATCCCCTCTATTTTGTAGACGCTATAACTTTTGCGCAAACCAATCACTATACGCTTATTGCGATTTTTTTTCTTTACCAAAAATATGTAGAAGGATATATATCGGCCTAAACTGAGGAATAAATTTGTTTTTGTTTTTTTAATTTTGGAATATTTATTATAGCAAAAAGTAAAAAATATTGTTTTTTTTTTTTTTTTTAATTGTCGGTCTTTTTTTGTTTATAGCGCAAAAAATAAAACCCGCAGAGGTGATCAAATACCACCAAAAGAAAGCTCTATTTCTGGGAAAAAAGGACACAAATTTTGTTTTGGGTACAGCGTTGCACGACCGCGCAGTTGTCAGTTAAAGCGACGCAGTGCCATATCTCATAAAATGGCCTGGTCAGGAAGGGAGAAAATTCTTCTGGGGCTGAAGTGATGAATTTTGTAAGGTGCTGTGCAAACTGTTGGCACTACATAAATCCTGTATAAAAATATATGTAACCTTGAAATACTACATAAACATTTCAGTTTTAGATCTGATGCAGAGAGCGGCTTGTCTTTCAGGAAATATGACTTTTTACTAAATCTGGAGCAGCTCTGCATAGAAACCAATCGGCTTCCAGGATTTTTTTTGTCAAAGCTTAATTAAACAAGCTGAAGTTAGAAGCTGATTGGCTACCATGCACGGCTCCCAAAATGTTACACTCTCTAGGTTTATTAAATCAACCCCACTGTTTGTTTTTATTTAGGATACATTCTACCTATTGAAAAGCTTTACTGTAGGGGTGTCAAACCTTTTGACCTTCCTGGGCAACATTGGAAGAAGAGGAATTGTCTTGGGCCACACCTAAAATACACAAACAATAAGGATAGCTGATGAGCAGAAAATATCGGGCAGTTCACAAGTTAATGATCGCTGATCTAGATGATGTACCTATCTGAATAATAAAAGCTCATTTTTTTTTTTTGTAATTTGTTTATTATAAAAGTAAAAAAGGGCAACATAAAACAAGTGCGATATTTGACACTGATTTTGATAAACGAATGCATCAATATCTGGTCGGATGGATATAGTAGCAATTCTTAATGAATTTTCAAGGTGCTCATCAGATATTTTTTTTTCTAATTGTGTCCTTCGTGTGCTTCATCCTTGAAAATAATTGCTCACAAATATAGGTGCTGTCGAAAACTGATGACATGAGTAAGGTGTGATTGTGAAGAGTGGGTTATTTTACTTTGGGAAGATAACATTTCTAAAAGCCACATGTGTTCGCTAAGTGTAAATGCAGTTTTACAAAAAAATCCAAAAATCCGCACTTTTAAGTAAGCGTATGATTTTGTCTTGTGGCACAGTTTGGACACCCCTGCTTTTCTGGAAAGCATCATTGGGCTTTTTTGTGACCATCCATGTTTATATTTAGTTTCATGCTTGGATTTAAATCATAGTTAGTCAAAAGTTTTCTTGTTACACTTTTTATTTTATTTATTGGTTAATATTGCTGCAGAAGTGTTTTTATTTTATCTTTCTGTACATTGGTTGAGCTCATTGAAAAATAAAACATAATGCTATTCATTGAAACGGTAATAGTGTGCGTGTCAAACTAGGCTAAAAGTCCTGATATTTCTACAGATTGCTTCTTTTTTTTTTTTTTAGAATCTAAAGAAACAAAAAAACACAAGAAAAACCCATTCATTCTTCTTGCTATTTAACAGCTAGTACAGTACATCAGGAAATCTCAAAAGCAGAGCAAGAAACCTTGGAAGGTATTCAGAATGGCTAACCTGAAAAACCCTTAAAGCAGCACACAGAGATAAGTGGCACCCTAGTTTAGTTCCAAGAACTTGAATCAAAGGTTACTTGATGAGGAATAGCAAACAAGAGTCTAATTGGTTGTATTGTTTTAAGAAAGATAGGTAGGAAAATATTGGAAAAAGAACAAGCTTATTTACGTCAGCAAACCCTTGGACAAATGAAGCAAACAATCCCTTAACTTTAATACCAGACTTTAATGATCAATGTATTGATACTTTTAGTGCATGGAAAGTCTTCAGATTGATAAGAGCTGGAAAATACAGAGTCCTTCGACAAATAATTTCATGGTATTTTAGCATTCACTTGCATGTCTTCTGTCCTGGACTTGTCAGCAAAGTATTCTGCTGATGTGAATTTCTTTGCTTGGATTAGAACTGTAACAACCTGACAGGTCCCTAGCCACATGCCGGCCAGCCGCCGCAGTTGTACTGCGGCAGAATGGCACGGCTGGGCGAAACTGTCAGGGAAAAAGTAAACCAGACTGTGTGGACTGCACAGAAGAAGCCAGAAACGTATATAAGTGAATAAAAATGGTGTTTATTTACATAAGTGACAGGTAAGTGAGTATAATAGTGCACAACCAACCACAAGACCCACAAACAACAAAATAGTATGTACAATAAAATGGGAGATACCGGAACCGTAAGCAGAAGCCAGGCCAAGGTCATACACCGGGAGATCAACAGATGGTAAGGACAGGAAACCAACAGGGAGAGGAAGGATGAATGGGATGCAGGGCAGGGATAGAAGGTAACCAGGAAACAGAAGGGACAGAACCAGGAAGGGCTCGGGATAGGGATTGGATCAGATCAGGTCAGGGCGGATGCAGGCTCAAGGTCTCAACAACAGGCTGCAAGGTCAGAATGCAGGGAGAGAGATACCAAGGCAAGCATGTGAGGGCTTGCTGGGTATTTATTGGACTGACAATAATTGTCTTCAAGTAACACCTGAGCGCAGGGAGTAATGTTTGCTCCATACTGTCAGAATCCATCCGCTGGTGGACGTCAGTACTGTGGCCAAAAGATTAAATAACACCAGCAGGGAAATATTCCCCTGACAGTTCAAAACTACCAGGAGACACCTGCTGGTGGACCCCAGTACTGCACGCCAAACGATATATCTTACCAGCGGATGGACCCTTTCCTGACAGAAACGATGTTATGTAACATCGCTTCGCCCTGTGGCCACTAGGGGGCGAGTCCCCCCTCCCTCTCGCCTCTCGAGCCGATGCGAGTGACCGGCAGTCTCGAACACCGACTGGTTTCCGCGATCGCTCGAGGCACACGGAGAACCCGGAACTGTGTGTGTAAAGTTCCCGGTTCTCTGAGGGGAGAACTGACAGTTCGTCTGTTCATACAGAGTATGAACAGCGATCTGTTAGCTTCCTTGCACATTCCCCATCCCCCTTCAGTTAGAACACAAACTAGAACACACATTAACCCCTGAACTGCCCCCTAGTGTTGACCCCTTCACTGCCAGTGACATTTTTACAGTATCAATGCATTTTTAATCGCACTGATCGCTGTATTAATGCCAATGGTCCCAAATATGTGTAAAAATTGTCCTACGTGTCCGCCATAATGTCGCAGTCACAATAAAAATCACTGATCACCGCCATTACTAGTAAAAAAAAAAAAAACATTAATAAAAATGCATAAAACTATCCCCTATTTTGTAGATGCTATAACTTTTGCGCAAACCAATCAATATACATTTATTGCGATTTTTTTTTTTTTACCAAAAATATGTAGAAGAATACGTATCAGCCTAAACTGAGGAAAAAAAATGTTTTTTTTATATATTTTTTGAGGATATTTATTATAGCAAAAAGTAAAAAATAATATGTTTTTTTTTCAAAATTGTTGCTCTTTTTTTGTTTATAGCGCAAAAAAAAAAAAAAAACGCAGAGGTGATCAAATACCACCAAAAGAAAGCTTTATTTTTGCGGAAAAAAGGACGTTGACTTTGTTTGGGAGCCACGTCGCACAACCGTGCAATTGTCAGTTAAAAGGACGCAGTACCGTATCCCAAAAGTGCTCTGGTTTTTGGCCAGCCAAATAGTCCGGGGGCTGAAGCGGCTAGAGGAGAGAAAGAAGTAAATGGTATCATTGATTGGTAAATGTATAATCATATTTGAACAATAGTTCCTTAACATGTGTCTAGGTAAATTACAGATGATTAGTGTTGATCTGCATCACCCACTATTCTGTAAAAAAATTATCAGCCAGACATACCTGAAGGGAAATTTTGTGATTACACTGACACCAAATGTGTCAAAAGCCTACTTACCAACCTACTATCCTTAAAGCATATGTAAACCCTCGACTTGTAAAAAAAAAAACATTCAGTTTAACCATTTGCGGACCTCCCACCGTAGATATATTGCGTCAGGATGGCCGCTCTGCGCTGGATTATGTACCTAGTACGTGATCCGCGCACCAGGGTAGAGAGCGTTCTTTACCCCGGATTTGCTGCGATTGGCTGCAGCACCAACCACAATCAGCGGCTGCCAGCCGTAACATCAGTTAGGATAAACATCAGCAGAGACCTTTTTTTTACAGAACAGAAATGGAAAAAGACTATCTGCCTGCAGTTGCACTTTAAATACAATAACAGCACCCTAATATCATTCCTTTCAATTTGAAAAGGGGGCTGTTTTAGGTAGTTTCAGCTATGAAGCCTTTTTTATATTTATTATTAGTAGGGGTGCAAAGGATCAAAAACTCACGGTTCGGATTGTTCCTCGGATCAGGAGTCACGGTTGGGATAATTTTCGGATCAACAAAAAAAAATCTCCCCCACTGTAATATCCACAATCTCTCCCACTGTAATAATATCCACAATCTTACTGTAATAATATCCACAATCTGCCCCACTGTAATAATATCCACAATCTCCCCCACTGTAATAATATCCACAATCTCCCCCACTGCTGTAATATCCACAGACTCCCTCACTGCTGTAATATCCACAGACTCCCCCACTGTATATGCAGTATGAGTATAGGAATTAGGAAGGAAGACTAGTGTTGTTTAGTCTTACCCTACAGAAAAGAAGCCGCCAAGCTGGCCAGATCAGATCCACGAGTTGAGGGGTGATGACATCAGCGCGCACCGCCGCCACCGGGTGTACCAAGATGGCCACCGCTCCGAAGCTAGGCCAAAGCCGCGGCCTTTCCTAAGGCCAAGGCAGCGGCGCGCTCCGCGGAGCGCATGTGTGCCGATCCAAACAGGTTGAACCGTTCGGATCACGGATCGGTGACGATCCGTTGCACCCCTAGTATTGGCAGGGTATGGCAGAGTATTGGCAGGGTATTGCAGAGTATTGGCAGAGTATTGGCAGAGTATTGCAGAGTATTGGCAGGGTATTGCAGAGTATTGCAGAGTATTGGCAGGGTATTGCAGGGTATTGGCAGAGTATTGCAGGGTATTGCAGAGTATTAGCAGAGTATGGCAGAGTATTGGCAGGGTATTGCAGAGTATTGGCAGGGTATTGGCAGAGTATGGTGGGATGGCTGAGCATGGATGGATGGATCCGTAGATGTGACTGCAATTTCAGTGAGCAGCGCTGTGGGCACTACAGATCCAGCCCACAGCGCTGCTGCCATCCGATCTCTCCCCTTCACTGTACACAGAGGGGAGAGAGGAACCAGCGTCATGACATGACGCCAGTTTGTTTACAAGTGATCACTCCCCTATTAGTCAGTAATATGCCTGAAGTGACTGGTAGAAGTAGAGGCCACAACAGATCTAAAAGCTATAGACCACATTTGCTCTTATGTCGCGTACACACGATCGGAATTTCGGCCTGCAAAAGACCGATGAGAGTATTTCGTCGGAAAATGCGACCGTGTGTATGCTCCATCGGTCTTTTGCTGGCGGAATTCAAGCCAGCAAAAGATTGAGAGCATGCTCTCAATTTTTCAGTCGGGAAAAGTTCTTATCTGAAAATGCGATCCTCTGTGGCAATCCTGACATGCTAAATCCCTACGCATGCTCGGAAACAATTCGAGGCATGCACGGAAGCATTGAACTTCATTTTCTCGGCTCTTCGTAGTGTTGTATGTCAACGCGTTCTTGACGGTCGTAACTTCAGTGAACTTTTGCGTGACCATGTGTATGCAAGGCAAACTCAAGCGGAATCCCATTGGAAAAGCCATAATATCTTTTTCGGAAGAGAAGTCCGATCGTGTGTACGCGGCATTACTCTTTAAAAATTGCCTGTGAAAAAAATTATTTCCACCAGCAACAATTAGAAAATATGCCCAGTGAAAAAAATATGTAGCTTGTTATCACTATAATGAAAGTGAACAGGATCAAGCTGTAAAGGAACATCTAAACTTTTAGAACAACCGTCTGAGCTCCTACTTCATTGAAAACAACCTTCTTGACCCCTTACAGTCTGGCTTTCGCTCGCAGCACTCCATAGAAGCTGCCTTACTAAAACTCACTAATGATTTACTAACTGCTAAAACCAATAGCCACTACTCCGTACTCCTACTACTGGACCTCTCTGCGGCCTTCAATACTTTTAACCACCTGCTCCTTCTTAATAAACTCTGTTTCCTTGGCCTCCAAGATTCTGCTCCATCCTGGTTCTCCTCCTACCTATCACAGCGCTCCTTCAGTGTTACCTACAACTCTGTCTCCTCCTCTTCATTTCCTCTTTCTGTGGGGTTCTTGGTCCCCTTCTCTTCTCTATCTACACCTCTTCCCTTGGTCACTCGATAACCTCCCATGGCTTTCAATACCATCTCTATGCCGACGACACCTTCCATGACTTTCCATCAAGGTCGATATTGCAACCATCAATCCCTCCCCTCATGCCAGAGTACTAGGTGTAATCCTAGACTCTGACCTGTCCTTTCAGCCCCAAATTCAATCATTGTCAAAAGCTTGTAGACTTCACCTCTGTAACATCTCTAAAATTTTCCTCTTTTTTAACAAGTAAAACCACCAAGCTACTCATTCACTCCTATGTTATCACTCGCCTTGACTATTGCAACTCCCTTCTCATAGGCCTAACTCTGCATAGGCTATCCCTTCTTCAGTCTATCATGAATGCTGCTGCCAGACTCATCTACCTTACCAACCACTCAGTGTCTGCTACCCCTCTCTGTTAATCCATACATTCGCTTTCAATTACCCAGCAAATTAATTTCAAAATACTAACAACATACAAAGCCATTCACAACTCTGCCCTGAGCTACATCACCAATCTTGTCTCTAAATATCACCCAAACTGTCCTCTCTGCTCAAGACTTCCTGCTCTCAAGCTCCCTTGTCTTCTCCTCCCATGCTCATCTCCAGGACTTCTTCAGAGCCGCTCCCATCCTCTGGACTCTCTACCTCAATCTGTCTGGCTATCTCCTACTCTGGCTGCCTTTAGGCGATCCCTAAAAACTCATCTTTTCAGGGAAGCCTATTATGCCGCGTACACACGAGCGGACTTTACGGCGGACTTTGCCCGGCGGACTTTTCGTCGGACTTTGTTTGCTCCTTGCGCCGGACTTAAAAACGGACGGACTTGGCCACACACGGTCACTGCAAAAGTCCGCTGGTTTTGAACGCGGTGACGTATAGCACGTACGACGGGACTAGAAAAAGGAAGTCCAAGCCCCACTCCGGCACCCTTTGGGCTCCTTCTGCTAATCTCGTGTTTATCTCGTGTTAGTAGAAGTTTGGTTAGAGACGATTCGCGCTTTTCACACTTCAGCTTATTTCGTTCGTTTTCTGCCGTTCAGTTTGTGCTTGTGAGGTTTGTATCTGCTTTTCAGTGCGTGTTGGTCAGTTCGTAACCTGCCTTGCAGGCCGTTCTGCTCCGCTCGTTCCTGATTTTCAGGTCGTTCTTCATAGGCCTTGCTGTTCTTCAGTGCGTTTGTTATAAGTTTGTTTGTTTGAGCAGCCGACCGTTTTGAAGCCATGTCGAGTGGACGTTCTCGTTCTCGAGTTCGTGCTGTGTGGGGACTTGGTGTTGGGGTTAATACTTTGACCCGAGTCCAGTCCATGAACAGGGTGAGGAGGAGTTCATGGACCAAGAATTGGTTGCGCCAGCGTGACCAGTTCTGTCATATGCCTTTGCTCCGTGAGCTCCGTGAGAATAATCCTGATGATTTCAGGAATTTTCTCAGGATGACGGACCCCATCTTTGAGCGTCTGCTGGCTATGCTGACCCCCTATATCAGCAGGCAGGATACCTGCATGAGACAAGCCATCAGTGCGGAGCAGAGGCTAGTTGCCACGTTACGTTACTTGGTGACAGGGAGAAGTCTTCAGGACTTAAAGTTCTCGACAGGCATCTCCCCCCAGGCTCTGGGGATCATAATCCCAGAGACCTGTTCTGCTATTATTCAGGTCCTGCAGAAGGAATATATGAAGGTAAGTTTTATCCTTTAACATTACATGATATGTATTAACTGTTTTTGGATGTATTGTAGAACTGTCCTCTTTACCTAATTGCCATGCTTTCAATCTGCTGTGAATGTCCCCTTTATCTTTGTGCATGCCTATTTTAATCATTTATTGCCCTATACATGCATAATTTCTTTCATTAACCTCCCCACCATGCAATGCTGGGTCCATTTTTATCTCTAGCCTATAGTCCATTGAACAATGTATATTGTCTGCTCCATTGTCTTGTTTGTCCCTCCCCCACCCCACAAATGTTTCAGCCAGTCAGGTGTGTTTGTTAACCTAATTAGAACCCCTCCCCCACCCCACAAATGTTTCAGCCAGTCAGGTGTGTTTGTTAACCTAATTAGAACCCCTCCCCCACCCCACAAATGTTTCAGCCAGTCAGGTGTGTTTGTTAACCTAATTAGAACCCCTCCCCCACCCCACAAATGTTTCAGCCAGTCAGGTGTGTTTGTTAACCTAATTAGAACCCCTCCCCCACCCCACAAATGTTTCAGCCAGTCAGGTGTGTTTGTTAACCTAATTAGAACCCCTCCCCCACCCCACAAATGTTTCAGCCAGTCAGGTGTGTTTGTTAACCTAATTAGAACCCCTCCCCCACCCCACAAATGTTTAAGCCAGTCAGGTGTGTTTGTTAACCTAATTAGAACCCCTCCCCCACCCCACAAATGTTTCAGCCAGTCAGGTGTGTTTGTTAACCTAATTAGAACCCCTCCCCCCACATTCAAATGTATCAATGGGCCATCATAGGGGGTGAGTAATCTTATAAGTGTGCCTTATGTTTTTCAACATTTCAATTACAAACACACATATTCATAATATTTGACTGCTGTTGTTTACTAATGTTTTGGTGTAATCTGATATCCAATTTTTGTTATTAAAGTCCTTATCTTATTTTTTTTGCACTCCACAGTTTCCTACAAGTCCACAGGAATGGCAGACTGTGGCCTCCCAGTTCGCTGACCGTTGGGACTTTCCCAACTGTGTAGGGGCGATTGACGGGAAGCACGTCCGGATTGTGCCACAACCGCATTCGGGGTCTTATTTCTTTAACTACAAGGGGTTCCATAGTGTAGTTTTGATGGCGGTGGTCTCGGCACATTTGGAGTTTATGTTTGTGGATGTGGGGAAGAACGGCCGGATGTCTGATGGAGGAGTCTTTGCACAGACCGAGCTGTGCTATCGTCTCCAGACCGGTGGCCTGGAATTGCCACCTGATGACGATAATGTGGATGGCCTCCCCTCAGTTTTTATTGCTGATGAAGCATTTGCTCTCTGTGAGAACTTGATGAGGCCGTTCCCCCAAAGGACACTCACCCCTGAGAGGAGGGTATTTAATTATCGGCTGGCCAGAGCAAGAAGGGTTGTGGAGAATGCCTTTGGTATTCTGGCCAGCCGATTCCGTATCTTCCTTACGGCTATTAATTTGGCGGACTATAAAATCAACCACGTCATCCTTGCTTGCTGCATCTTGCATAACTTTTTAAGGAGACATTCAGCTACATATCTATCCTCTGTTGGGCCTGAGCCCAGACTGGAAGAGGCTAGTAGCACTTTCACAGGCCTAGAAATTGGCCGTATTGGCTTGGCCCCCCGAACCGCACGTCAAGTGCGTGAACGTTATGTGAATTATTTTAATGGTCGGGGGGCCATTGCTATTCAGCAACAGCTATAATTTTTTTTCAAAAATAAAAAAGAAAATTTGTTTATCTAAATATCTTGTTTTTATTGTTGTTTACCTTTAAGTTATGTCTGTCTCCTAGTGCACTTGTAGTAGTGTCAAGTGCATTTAGCTTTAGTTAATCAGGCCCACAAAAACAAACCCCAAATGTTGACTTCAAGAAACAGCCACACACATTGTATAGGGTAAAACATTTTACTTGGTGCACATTGAAAGGTGCATTTTTTATCATATTTTTGATAATTTTTTGTTCTTTTTATTTTTACAAAAAATATTTTACGTTGTGTAAAAAAATTATCTTTTACTAAATTATTAAAGCCATTTTTTCACAAATATATAGACCTTTATCTCAAAACATTTACATACACAACAGTGTTTTTATAAACAAAACTTACAATAAATTAACTTACAAAGTTCAATATTTCGAGAACGGTGCATGTAATGTCACCCTTACAGAAATTGGTCATTTATAAGATGCTCAAAATTGAGCTTTACTAAAGGGTCAAGTCAACATGTGCTATCTCCTATCATGGGAGAGCAATGTACGTGTTTTGTGTGTGCAATCCCATTTTTGGTTGCTCTCACCACCCAAGATTTTTCAGAATGAAGGGTTTGCAAACACAAAACAAGTACATTGCTAACCCATGATGGAAGATAGCACATGATGACACACCGTGTGCATCACACAATGTAAATTTGGGTATACCCCAAAACTTGAAAAAACAATTTTTGAAACAAAATAACTTCCCAAGGAAATGAAGAACATGATTGATGTTTTTAGGCCAAACGTGATTATATTCTGCCCAAAACATCAATCATGTTCTTCATTTCCTGTTGCATGGAGTCCAGGCGAAGTTTCATGCTGTTAATTTGGTCACGCATTTGATCTATGTGGCCATTCCACAGCATTATCTGGCCAATTAGTCTTTGCGCACTGTCTGTGGTGAAGTGCTCTGCCGCTTGGCCTTCCACAACCAGAAACTCACCTAAAACGAGTGAATAAAAACAAGGTTTACAATATGCACGCCAAAATACAGTAACTCAAGCTGGGGTGTCAGTCACTCACTTGGTGGGCTTGAAACCTCGCACACTTCCTCCACCTCTCCTTCCTCAAGGTCGTCGGGTGGGCGTGGTCTTGGGCTGGGGCTTGGGGTATCTTGGGCCTCAGGCTGGTGACTTGGGGGGGTCCTGAGATCCTTGGACTGTTGTCTGAGTCTTTTCTCCCCTATGAGATTTGAAAAAAAGGTAAAGTTAAAACACACTGATCTTTTATGTTTTAATAAATAAAGTAAAATGTTGGTTTTGATTTTTTGCAAATTTTGCATCATAATAAATGTTGAAGACAGGATGAACATTACCTCTGAACAACAATTATCAAGAATGCATATTTTTTGGCAATTTTCACAGATGCTGACACCTCAATGATCTCCTATGTGTATTACCCCTCAAAAATTTAGTTATGGTCACATAGTACACTAGAAAATGCATTTCCTTAGCAAAATGCGTGGGAATGCTGAATAGCTAAATGGCTAAAATGACCGCCATCAAAACTGCCCCATCATATTCCTCTATTATAAATCAGTACATGGTGTGTCTGTCCCCTCCCCCCGGGCTCTGTAATCAGAGCTGAGATGCTCCAGCCACCTCCCCCCCTGTGTATAACAGAAACTTTGGTAACCATGGCGACAAAACAAACACAGTACACTCTGATTAATGTCTAAAATTTCACGAAATGACCTCTAAACAAAAAGCTTTTTCTCCAAAAATTTTAAAAATATCAAACTGAAAGGATATAGCCAGATAGATGAATATTTAGTGAACATTGTAAAGTTTGTTTGGTGTCTCTAGGTGAAAGTATGAAGGAGCTGAAACTTTTGGGAGCGGAAGAAGAATTTGAGGATTTCAAGCATGCTCCCATTGAATTCAATGTTTAAAAAAGTGAAAAAAAATTATTATTTAATAAAGTATAAATGGTAGTAAAAAAGTTGAAAATGACCACACATCAGCTAAAAGAGACGAACATTTTAATAGTTGAATGGTTTTAATAGCTGAAAGTATGCAGAAGTTACGCAGAGCCAAAAAACGTACGGAATAAAATTCAAAGTAAATGTTTAAAAAAAAAAAATCGAAGAACAATAGTGGGACTGCTAAATCATTCCCACTAACTATAGTGCTCATGAGTCCAGATGTGGAAACAGCTGCTGTGTCCTGTCCCTACATTACACTGAATCATTTTTGATGAAGCATTATATTTTCAAACACATCTACACCACATCAACTCATTGTGGGAATTCGCCAAATTATCAAGCCATAAATGTATGTCCAACCCTGTCCCATCGTATTTGGCGAAAAAATAACGTCACTTTATAAAGTATCCGATCTATTCCAAAGAACAGTATTTACGAACGATGCAGAAAAACCGCCAAAAATAAGGATCAGCATGCAAGTTCTGTATCTCAATAGTAAAACACAAGTACTTACTTTTTTTCAGCAGCTTCTTTATTCGCCAATATTGTTCTGGCTCACGACTTTTGATGTCAGACCACCGCTTCCGCAATTGTTCTTTCGAACGTTTTGTACCAAATTTCTCTTCCAGAGCGGTGACAACTGAGGACATTATTTTGTCCTTCCTCATATTGGGTCGTGTGTACGGTCCTTTTTTGCCATCGTAGTCCTCCCTTCTTAATATGGACCAGAGGCGTCGCCAGGGGGTGGCTATCGAGGCTGGAGCCCCGAATGTGGAGCCCATAGCCCCGAGTCTCAGCGGGTGTGCAGGAGAAACTAGCGGGCGGGTCGCGGCTGCGGCGGGCGGCATTGGAGGTAGAGGAGAGAAGAGCAGGCATGTACAAGCACTGAGCCATCGGACCGCCACCTCCCCCCCCCCCCCCCGCAGTGCTCATCCCTTCTCCCTGCTTAGTTATGCAGCGGGGCTGCATACAGACATGATGCTCAGCTGTCCTGTGACCAGTGGCCCCGGCCGCGAGATCGAGAGCGGCGCATCCCGATTCCCGTGCCCACTGACATCTGTTACACTCACTGTCGAGGGCTGGGCAGCGGGCGCTCTGTGATTTGCTGTGCAGGCGGCGGACATGTCTGATTGGCCCAGTGGAGGTGGTGACTGGTCACATGTGGAGGCGGGGCTGGGCTGGACTGTGGATGATCTCGGCCGCCCGGAGTCCCGCCTCCCTGCCTGGCGCGCGATGTGTCTCCTCTTTACTGAGGTCTGTCATCTGCTCTTCCTCCAGCCTGTCAGAGTGCTCCTCTCTGTCATCCCGCCCCTCTCTGTCATCCCGCCCCTCTCTGTCATCCTGCCCCTCTCTGTCAGCACCCCCCTCTCTGTTAGCCCACTCCTCTGTGCCAGCCCACCCCCTCTGTCAGCACCCCCTCTGTCAGCACCCCCTCTGTCAGCTTCCCCCTATGTCAGCACCCCCCCCTCTCTGTCAGCCCACCCTCCTCTCTGTCAGCCCACCCCCCCTGTCAGCACCCCCCTCTCTGTCAGCCCACCCCCATGACAGCACCCCCTCTCTGTCAGCCCACTCCCCCAGTCAGCACCCCCCTCTCTGTCAGCCCACCTCCCCAGTCAGCACCCCCCTCTCTGTCAGCCCACCCCCTTCTCTGTCAGCCCACCCCCTCTGTGTCAGCACCCCCTCTCTCTGTCAGCCCACCCCCCCAGTCAGCACCCCCCTCTCTGTCAGCACCCCCCTCTCAGTCCATACCCTCTCTGTCAGCACCCCCCTCTCTGTCAGTCCATACCCTCTCTGTCAAGACCCCCCTCTCTGTCAGTCCATACCCTCTCTGTTAGCGCCCCCCTCTCTGTCAGCCCACCCCCCTCTGTCAGCGCCCCCCTCTCTGTCAGCCCACACCCTCTTTTAGCACCCCCCCGTCAGCCCTCCCCCTCTCTGTCAGCACCACCCCCCTCTGTGTCAGCACCCCCCCTGTCAGCACCCCCCTCTGTCAGCCCACCCCCCTGTCAGCACCCCCTGTCTGTCAGCCCACCCCCCTCTGTCAGCACCCCCTCTCTGTCAGCACCCCCCTCTGTCAGCCCACTCCCCCAGTCAGCACCCCCTCTCTGTCAGCCCACCCCCCAGTCAGCACCCCCCTCTCTGTCAGCCCACCCCCATGACAGCACCCCCTCTCTGTCAGCACCCCCCTCTCTGTCAGCCCACCCCCCTCTCTGTCAGCCCACCTCCCCAGTCAGCACCCCCCTCTCTGTCAGCACCCCCTCTCTGTCAGCCCACCCCCCCAGTCAGCACCCCCCTCTCTGTCAGCCCACCCCCCTGTCAGCACCCCCCTCTCTGTCAGTACCCCCCTCCCTGTCAGCCCACCCCCCTGTCAGCACCCCCTCTCTGTCAGCACCCCCCTCTCAGTCCATACCCTCTCTGTCAGCACCCCCCTCTCTGTCAGTCCATACCCTTTCTGTCAGCACCCCCCTCTCTGTCAGTCCATACCCTCTCTGTCAGCCCACCCCCTCTCTGTCAGCACCCCCTCTCTGTCAGCACCCCCTCTCTGTCAGCCCACCCCCCTGTCAGCACCCCCTCTCTGTCAGCACCCCCCTCCCTGTCAGCACCCCCCTCTCTGTCAGCACCCCCCTCTCAGTCCATACCCTCTCTGTCAGCACCCCCCTCTCTGTCAGTCCATACCCTCTCTGTCAGCGCCCCCCTCTCTGTCAGCACCCCCTCTCTGTCAGCACCCCCTCTCTGTCAGCACCCCCTCTCTGTCAGCCCACCCCCCTGTCAGCACCCCCCTCTCTGTCAGCACCCCCCTCTCTGTCAGCACCCCCCTCTCTGTCAGCACCCCCTCTCTGTCAGCACCCCCCTCTGTCAGCACCCCCCTCTCTGTCAGCACCCCCCTCTCAGTCCATACCCTCTCTGTCAGCACCCCCCTCTCTGTCAGTCCATACCCTCTCTGTCAGCACCCCCCTCTCTGTCAGTCCATACCCTCTCTGTCAGCGCCCCCCTCTCTGTCAGCGCGCCCCCCTCTCTGTCAGCCCACACCCTCTTTTAGCACCCCCCTCTCTGTCAGCAGCACCCCCCTCTTTTAGAACCCCCCCTGTCAGCACTCCCCCTCTCTGTCAGCACCACCCCCCTCTGTGTCAGCACCCCCTCTCTCAAGAGAACACCGGCACGGCGACGCCTCCTTCTACCTCAACCTCCAGAGTCACGCTGAATAACAGCCATGGTGGCTGTGACTGGCAGTGGGACAGAACGAAGATAAAAAAAAAAGGTGTCACTCTCTCTCTGTGTTTCTCGCTCTCCTTCTCTCTCTCGCTTTCTCTCTTTCTCCCCTTCTCTCCTTCTCTCTCTCTTCTTCTCTGTCTCTATTCTCTCTCTTCTCTCTTTTGACGGGCACAGTGGCTTCATTTCACGGGGCACAGTGGTTGCGATTGATGGGGTACAGTGGTTGCATTTGACGGGGCACAGTGGCTGCATTTGACGGGGCACAGTGGCTGCAATTGATGATTTGACTGCCCCTTGGCTAATTTTAAATAAATAAACTTAGGCTTTAAGGGGGCAAGGGCAGGTAGGTCAGTGCATGTCAGGTAGGTCAGTGCATGTCAGGTAGGTCAGTGCATGTCAGGTAGGTCAGTGTATGTCAGATAGGTAGGTCACTGTGTGTCATGTAGGTCAGATAGGTAGGTCACTGTGTGTCAGGTAGGTCAGATAGGTAGGTCAGTGTGTGTCAGGTAGGTAGGTCAGTGTATCAATTAGGTCAGTGTGTGTCAGATAGGTAGGTCAGTGTGTGTCAGGTAGGTCAGATAGGTAGGCCAGTGTGTGTCAGGTAGGTCACATAGGTAGGTCAGTGTGTGTCAGGTAGGTCAGATAGGTAGGTCAGTGTGTGTCAGGTAAGTAGGTCAGTGTATCAATTAGGTCAGTGTGTGTCAGATAGGTAGGTCAGTGTGTGTTAGATAGGTCAGTGTGTGTCAGGTAGGTCAGTGCGTGTCAGGTATGTCATGTAGGTCAGTGTATGTCAGCCAGGTAGGTCAGTGTGTCTCAGGTAGGTAAGTGTGTCTCAGGTAGGTCAGTGTATGTCATGTAGGTCAGTGTGTCTCAGGTAGGTCAGTGTATGTCAGGCAGGTCAGTGTATGTCATGCAGGTCAGTGTGGGTCAGGTAGGTCAGTGTGGGTCAGGTAGGTCAGTGTGGGTCAGGTAGGTCAGTGTGGGTCAGTGTGGGTCAGGTAGGTCAGTGTATGTCATGTAGGTCATTGTGTGTCAGCCAGGTAGGTCAGTGCATGTCAGGTAGGTCAGTGCATGTCAGGTAGGCAGTGCATGTCAGGTAGGTCAGCACGGTCAGTGTATGTCAGCCATGTAGGTTAGTGTATGTCATGTAGGTCAGTGTATGTCAGATAGGTAGGTCAGTGTATGTCAGGTAGATTAGTACGTTTCAGGTATGTCATGTAGGTCAGTGTATGTCAGCCAGGTAGGTCAGTGTGTGTCAGGTAGGTCAGTGTATGTCAGGTAGGTAACACCCCCCTCCATACAACCCCACCGTCTGCCGCACCATCACCCCCCCCCCCGGTGCTGGGCTCTGACTTCGGGCTGAAGCCCCTGGTCTTTTTGCTACCTAGCAACGCCCCTGATATGGACACCATCTCCACCATCTCTCCAAAAGCCATGTTGGTGGCCTTATATCTCCTCCGGGATGTGGATGTTTGGGGCTCCGGGCTTTCCTCCGCGCTACTTCCACTTAATCGCTCCGCCATCTTTTGCTATCTACTCCCACTGCGCAACGAAGAGTGAAGGGGCGGGGCCAAATCGTACTTACGAACGTCAGGGGCGGGCGACGCAGGCGGAGCATGACACATGCGCAGTGTATATAAAGCTAGTACGATGGCCTACGTATGTCCGTGCGGAAGTAGCGAGCGGCACAAACGAAGGTAAGATTAAAGAGTGTGTGTGTGTGTGTGTGTGTGTTTGTGTGTGTCCCCGTGTGTGTCCCCTAGATTACAACACAAACTAATCCTGAGATTTGGGACTGACATTTAAGTTTTGATCTTGTGTCTTGTCTTGCAGAAATAATGAATCCCTTTAAAGAGGAAGAGTTTTTGACCCATTTCATTGATCTATATGAGCAGAAGAAAAACCTCTGGGAGGTCAAACACCCCCAATATTATAATCGTGATGTTAGGAAGGCAACACTGGCCACACTTTTAGAGTTTGTGAAGACTCGAGTCCCCCAGGCAGACCTCAAGTTTGTGGACAGGAAAATAGGTATCTTGCGTAATATGTATAAGCGGGAACACAGAAAAATCCAGGAGTCGCTGAGATCCGGGGCAGCAGCTGACCAAGTTTATGTACCCAAGTTGTGGTATTACCACAAACTGCGATTCCTGGATGAGCAGACCGAAGCCAGGCAATCCCTTTCCACCCTTCCCCCCACCCTTCCCCCCACCCTTCCCTCCAGCCTTCCCTCCAGCCTTCCCTCCAGCCTTCCATCCACCTCCACCCCAGCTGAGGAGTCCCAGGATGAACTGGGCCTTTTCACCATAGATGAAGTGGATGCGCCCAGCTTCAGCCAGGTATACTTTTTTTGAAGATTTTGGGATTGTGTAAATGTTATTAATGATGTTAAGGTGTTAATTTTGAAAGTGCTTCATCAAAAATCACTTCTGCACAAAGAGTAATATGTAGACATATCACTAGACAGTAGTGGCCAAATATATACGTAACTTCAGATCTTGTTGATCATCTGAAATAATGGTGTGGTCAAATAGATAGCCTTTACTATTTTGTGTAATTATCTTTGAAAGTTAGGAGCTGAAAATTGTGTGTGATTGCATAACAGAAAATTACAACTATGTCCCTTTTTTTTACACAGGATGACCTCAGCCAGGAGGAGGCCTTGCCCAGTGGGAGAGAGGAGGAGGCCTTGCCCAGTGGGAGAGAGGAGGAGGCTGTGGCTGGGCCAAGTAGAAGCCGCACGGAGTGCCAGGTGCCTCCCCTCCGCATTCTACACAAAAGGCCCAGGAGGATGACTGCAACAGAGCAGGAATCCCTAGAGCTCATACGGGAAGCAAGCCTGATCCTGAGTAAACCTCCCAATGCAGAGGAGGCGTATGGCACCTATATAGCCTGCAGATTACAGGAGTTGGAAAAGGGCCAACGCCTCCTCTGTGAGGGTCTATTTTTCCAGGCTTACCAGAAGGGCTTGAGAGGGGAGCTTACTGCTACCACATATCTAGCAGATGAAGCCACTCCTACTCCTCCTCCTCCTCCTCCTCCTGCCCCAAGTACACCACCAGAGGCACAACCTCCGAGGAAGGCTGCAGAGAAGCGTGGAGGGAAGGCTGCAGAGAAGCGTGGAGGGAAGGCTACACGGAAGAGTCGAAAGTGATTGCCTGGTTTCTGTCTGTTCTGACTGTGCTCCCTGTGCTCCCTATAGTCGCAAGATACCTATTTTCTTGTCCTCAAACTTGATGTGTGTCCTGGGGGACGAAAGGCTTCCCAGATTCTAAAAGTGTGTCCAGTGTTGCCTTCCTAATTTTTTTGTTTATAAAATAAATACTTTTTGGTTTACCTTACATTCTTGCCTATGTCTTTTGATTAAAAAACGCCATTTTGTTTGGGAGTAGGCAGGTACAGGTCGAAAAGACTATGGGGTTGATTTGAGAAAAGCAAATAGTCTGTGCACTTTGCAGAGGGCAGTTGCCCTCTGCAAGTGCAATTGCTCCAGAGCATCAGAAATTATTTAAAAGCTTGACTTTGCAAAGAGTACCCAATCCTGTGCAAGTAAAAGAAAAAAAAAATGTTTTGCTTGCACATGATTGGATGATGGAAGTCAGCAGAGCTGCTTCACATTTAATAAAGCTTGGGAGCAACTGCTCTTGCAGAGGGCAAATGCAATTTCCAAAATGCACAGGCTTTTTACCTTTAGGAAATCAACCCCTATGTGTGTTTTTGTCAAATAAAAAGAATTTATTTAGATTTTACATGATTTTAGGAATAAATCAGCAGAGCTTCCCCGAATTTAAGCTCTTCCCCTCAGTTTTTCTGCGACTGCACTTCCAACAAGTGCACTTGGTGTGCAATTTCTCAAGTGAACGTTTCACTTGATATTCTTAAATGATTTAAGCCTTTTGTCAAAAACAAGCTCGGGGGAAGCTCTGCTGATTTTTTCCGAAAATCATGTCAAATAAAAATTAATTGTTTTGGTTTGGGCTTCCTTGCATGTGCCCCTCGGATCCACAGCGAACACACTTCTAAATGCTCTTTATGTGGAATTATATGTATAATTAGCAATTGGAGTGAAAAATGATTTTGCCTTTGTTAAATACACCCCCCTATGTCTAGTGAACAAGGGACAACAACCTCATTAAGGTTCTTTAAAACAACACAAAATATGAATGTTAATTGTGGTAACTTGAAAATACACACCAAAAATGTGGTTAGCATTTAACACACATTGTAAAATAGCTAAAGTGTTGAAATAAAAAAAAAAAAAAAAAAATCTATTTTAAAATTTAAAAGTTATGGAGATCTGGCTGTTACAAAATATTATATTAGTCATGGCAGGAGGATAAATCATGAAGAAAGAAGTTTGTGAGAACTCTGTGAATATAAAGCAGAAAAACAACTTCATTCCTCTCGCATTATCAATCCTAAAAAAAGGCTGTATTAAAAGACGACAGAAGAGGAATGTGCTAGCTTCAAGACGAAGGCTAGTTTTACCAGACCGAGCGCTTCCGTCTTGTAATTGCTTCAGAGCATGCGTCAGTTTGAGTTCGTCGGACTAGCACACAGACGATCGGTTTGTCCGCTAGAAAGAAGAGTCCGTCGGATAAATTTTAAACAAGTTTCAAATCTAATTCCGTCCAACTTTTTAGAAAAAAAAGTCCGCTGGAGCCCACACACATCGAATTGTCCGACGAAATCCAGTCTGCCGGGCAAAGTCCGCCGTAAAGTCCGCTCGTGTGTACGCGGCATTACACTTCCAACTAATCTTTTATCAATTTCATCAGCTCATTCCCTACAGTTACAAACTTCTATGCCACTTGCCCCACCTTATTAGATTGTAAGCTCTTATGAGCAGGGCCTTCTTAATTCTCTTGTATTTTATTGTATTTTAACTGTACTGTCTCCCTTTTATATTTTAAAGTGCTGTGTAACCTGTTGGCGCTATATAACAGCATTACACAGCATTTTCCTACCTACGTGAGATTCAGTAAGGCTGCATTCACACCAGCCACTGCCGCTGCTCGGAGGAGAGGGGGACACAGTCCGCCACATAGTAAGGTGTGGGGGGTGCATCATTGCCGCGCCACCCGGGGGGTGGGGGTAGTGCTGGATGTTTTCCGCCCCCACAGAAGAATAGCCCACCAGCCACCGCTGATCTGCTGTCTCCAGCTTGCTATATTCTTTAGAAAGTGCAGAGATTATTTCTTCATGTTCAGCAGTGGGTGTGAAGTCTTGGCACACACTGTGTGACAGCTGATTGGAGGAAAGGCACGCACCCCCCCCCCCCCCTCCACACCTCCATAGCTCGGTTGTCTGAGAACTTGTCAGAAGTTATCATGCTAATAACAGAAGAATGGAGCAGGAGAAAGACACTGAACTTAGGGCTTTCAAGAGAGATAAGAAAATGCTACAGATATATGTGCTTAGGTCAAATGTCATGAATCAGGTTTACATCCACTTTAAACAAAAAAGCAAGCATTTTTTATATTGAAGCTTATTGATTTTTGGAAGAGGTGGATGCACTAGTATTATTTTTTAAGTTTTCTTTAACCCCATTCGTACCTACGGGTAAAACAAATTTTAATGCCTAAGCCCAATTTTGCAACTTTGACATGTGTTAGTAAAACTGTACATATCATCATTTTGTGCATCCAGGTGGATTATACTTTTTTTTTTTAGAAGAAGAAATTGGCCTTTAATTTGGTGATAAATGGTAATGGATATATCCTGATTTTCTTTTTATTATCAAAGGAAAACTGTCCCAAAATAGTAAAAAGAAATCATTTTTTTAAATGGAGCTGTATATTTCTTGCTACTACCATAACCTACCACCAAAGTACAACCCAAAATAAGTTCTCCTGCTCCTGACGATCACAGTGATACCAAATATGTGTATGTTAGTTGTATGTACCTATAGTACAGCCCAGAAACAATAGTGCACATTTTTCTTTTTATCCTACCCAAAACACACTGGGGGGTTAATTACTAAAGGCTTATACATTATGCACTACAAGTGCACTTGGAAGTGCAATCACTGTTTATCTGAGGGGGGCATGCAAGGAAAATAAAAAAACAGCATTTTTGCTTGCACATGATTGGATGATAAAATAAGCAGAGCTTCCCCTCATTTCAGATCTTCCCCTCAGATCTACAGCGACTGCACTTCCAAGTGAACCTGTAGTGCAGAATGGATTTGCCTTTAGTAAATAAACCACACTGACACTGATATTCATTTTTAAAAAAAAAAACTGTTAAAAAAATATTGACCCTGACATTGACCCTTGACCCAAACACTAACCCCGGCATTGACCTAGATTAAACCTTGATCTAGGTATTTATATATATATTTTTTATTTTATTTTTTTTATTATTTTTTTTTTCTACACACACTTTTTTTTTCTATCTCTGCAAGGACAGGAGAAGGATATAATGTATTTTTCTTATCCATTCACAGAGACAGAAGACACGGGGGCAGGCTTCAGAGTGACTGATCACTGTGATAGCCAATCCAAGGCTATTACAATGATCAGGTGACCTGGAATCGGACGTTCAGGGTCCCAGCTCCCAGCACAAAGGGAGGTACGCAAATATGCCGCTCCAAGGGACAAATCCCAGTGCAGTGGGGTCTGCATATTTGTGTTATGTCAGCGCCAAGGGGTTAATCTTTTTCACCTGGAGATCCAGCCAGTAAGTCTGTTGTTTTTCAAAAGAACAAGCTCACATGCATATGTGGCAGTTACAGGGATGAGACAAACCATTTACCACTGACGGGTGCTTACAATGCTCATCTTTTATTTATTTATGTAAAACCTCACAAAAGGGAAAATACTGTAACTGCTTATAAAATATTAGCTGGAGTGTGGCTTCAATTTGTTAATGTATCTAAACCTGCTAATACATCAAACACTCCCCACCCCCCAACTGACAACTGGGCAGCACAGTGGCTAAGTGATTACCACTTTCACCTAGCAGCACTTGGGTCGTCAGTTTGAATCCCAAGAAGAAGTTGGGTACATTGTAATCAAAAAGGGATGGACATTATCAGTAACAATACTCAGGTAGGCCGTGGCATTTAAACAATGCTCAATCGGTACTAAGGGGCCCAAAGTGTACTAAGGAAATATCCTCCACACCAATACACCACCACCACCAGCCTGAACTATTGATACAAGACAGGATGGATCCATGCTTTCATGTTGTTTATGCCAAATTCTGACCCAACCATCTGAATGTCGCTGAAATCGAGACTCATCAGACCAGGCAACGTTTTTCCAATATTGTCCAATTCCATCTGTTGTGCATGAGAGATGGTATTCTGCATACCTTGGTTGTAACGAGTGGTTATTTGAGTTACTGTTGCCTTTCTATCATCTCAAACTAGTCTGCCCATTCTCCTCTGACCTCTGACAACAACAAAGCATTTTCTTCCACACAACTGCAGCTCACTGGATATTTTCTCTTTTTCTGACCATTCTCTGTAAACCCTAGAGATGGTTCTGCATAAAAATCCCAGTAGATCAGCAGTTTTTGAAAATTTTAGACCAGCCCGTCTGGATTGTCTGAATCTATTTATTTTATCTTGTCAGTCTAGGCTTGTTTTTCTGTCCTGCCCTCCCTCACCTTCATCTTATCCTGCAGTAATCTTCTAGATATTTATACCTGTGATTTTGTGCAAATCACTTAACTTGTGGTTACTCTGCCTGTCCGCCTTCTGTTTCCATTGATTTATATTGGTTTGCTTTGACTTTCTCAAGGTCATCAACTAGCTGAGAATGATTTATTTATCACCTTTCAACAGAAGAATAGTAAGAGGAGGTTCTGTTTTTTATTATAATATGCTAACAAACTTAAACTAAAATGTAGCCTTTTTATTTTAAAAAATATATTTTTAATGGCAACCTCAGGCCCTTATCGTTAAACCTTCTGGAGAGCGCTTCAACTGCACCACTACTTGCAGTCTTTGCCAAATCCTCAAGATTTCAGTCGCAACCTAACAGCTTTTGAAGAGTACTGTTCCAATGAAGGAACCTTACCCCAAAACCTACATTTTACTGGTTACCCCTTCCGAACAGCCAGAGTTATCTTGTCTGAAACATATGGATACAAACCTACACTTTCACAACCCGACCACACCAAAACATTATTACGTTTTCCCTAAAATCAATCTGTACAAAAATTCAGGAAACAAATTTCTAAATTTTGATGAGGTGGTAACGTACTCCTTACTTACTACATAAATTCTACCCCACAACTATGGATCAATGTTTGAGATGTCAGGAGGGAAGGGGAACGTTGCTCCATATATTTTGGTCCTGCCCCAAACTCCATCACTTCTGGACGGCAGTCTGGAGGATTACTCAGGAGTTCACTGATCACAAGATTCCTGACGATCCAGCTTTTTTCATATTACATGTTTTGAAAATTCCAGAGAACAGCTATAAAATATCAATTCATTGTACATCGCCTGTTGAATGCCACCAAAGCCTGTATCCCCTTGAACTGGAAAAATCCGCTACCCCACACCATCAGTTGTTGGCTCCATAAAGTGCAGGAAATCAACAAGATGGAAGACTTGATACTTACGGCGCAACATAAACACGGAAAATACTCAAAAAGCTGGAGATTATGGAATATGTTTGTCCTCTCTGATGAACGGAAAGCACTTTTTGGTCCTTAATTAGTCTGATAAGATGACTCTTCCTGAAATCCTGTTCCCTGTGGAACCTTTGCATCACCTTAGATCTTTACCTACTTTTCCCCCTTGCTCCCCCCTTTATATTTCCTTTCCCCTTCTTCTCTCCCTTCTCTTTCTAGCTTCTCTATGTTCTCTTTCACTCTAGTTCTACTACTAAATAAAAATAACTGGCAGTAGGTGGCTCCATACCTTTCTTAATAAAGCTTACCTGCTAATCTTTAAGTTAAGTTTTAAACAAGAACCAAAGGATGAAACCTTAAAGCATACACAAACATAAAAACAAACATGGAGGAAGGTGCTCTGGTCTGATGAGACTAAAATTTAACTTTTTGGCCATCAAAGAAAACGCTATGTCTGGCGCAAACCCAACACATCACATCACCCAAAGAACACCATTCCCACAGTGAAACATGGCGGTGGCAGCATCATGCTGTGGGGATGTTTTTCAGCAGTCAGGCCTGGGAAACTGGTCAGAGTTGAGGGAAAGATGGATGGTGTTATATACAGGGATATTCTTGAGCAAAACCTGTACCACTCTGTGTGTGATTTGAGGCTAGGTTGGAGGTTCATCTTCCAGCAGGACAATGACCCCAAACACACTGCTAAAGCAACACTTGAGTGGTTTAAGGGCAAACATGTAATTGTGTTGGAATGGCCGGGTCAAAGCCCAGACCTCAATCCAATAGAAAATCTTGTCAAACTTAAAGATTGCTGTTCACAAGCGCAAACCATCCAACTTGAAGGAGCTGGAGCAGTTTTGCAAGGAGGAAGTGTTAAGATGCGACAAGCTCATAGAGACTTATCCAAAGCGACTTGGACCTGTGATGGCCGCTAAAAGTAGCTCTACAAAGTATTGACTTTAGGGGGGTGAATAGTTATGCGCATTGACTTTTTCTGTTATTTTGTTTTATTTGTTGTTTGCTTCACAATAAAAAAAAAGTTGTGGTCATGTTCTGTAAATTAAATGATCCTCAAACAATCCATGTTAATTCCAGGTTGTGAGGCAACAAAACATGAAAAATGCCAAGGGGGTGAATACTTTTCCAAGGCACTGTATAGTGTTTAAGTTTTGTGGTCATTCATATCATCTTACACTGTTTTTTTGCCGCATCAATTTTATTATTTTTTTCATTTTAATTTTGTGGTTATTAACATCATTATATATTGTCCTTTATTTATACACATGGTTTTGTAGCAGTACAAAATCCTTAAGTGCTGCACATATTTTTATTTTCAGTTTTGATTTGCATTTGTTTAGTGCTGTGCTGACTGCTACCTGATAGATTATTGAGTGTTAGCGGGATATACATAATCCTTCTATTCCTAATCTTTAAGCAAAAGAGAAATGCTTTGCAATGATGTATGTTTATCCTTTTCCAACATTCAATTCTGTGGTTGGATGTTCTGTATGCCTTATCTGTTTATGATGTGACTCATATACTAATAATGGGATGTCTTGGATCTGCCTTTTCCTGGTGTTCAATAAATAAAATATTTGCAAATTGTTTATATATATATATATATATATATATATATATATATATATATATTAGCAGTTAGTCCAAAAGCATGAGATTTCAATGGTCCTAGTTTGAAACTCACACTTGGTCTGCCGTATTCATTATTGTTGCTGCTCTTAAGATGTTAACAATGAACATCAACTAGGTCTATTGTCTACTGTCAGCTGAAAAAAGCATTCTATCTGCCATTCCTACTTCAGCTAAACTAGAATTTTAAAACAGTGCTATCTGCCCTTGGTGCAAAAATAAATATCAATAGTGCTAATCATTAATCCATAATCAGGACTGCTGCACTCACAATATTGCACATAGCAATATCTATCATAAAAAGAAAAAGAAAAAATGTTGCGCTGTCCTAAATGTGTTCATGTCCTCATATAGATTATATTAATAAACAATGCTTCATAAAGTGCATAAGTAATTTTAAAAAAATGCTAAATACAAACAGTAAATCTACAAAAAGATGCATTCATCCCGGTAATATCAGAAAAGATAAAAAGTGGGGAAAAGACTGCGCTAAAAGTGAGAAAAAAAATTCTAATAATGGAAAGATAATGAAGCTGCTAACACTCAAACAAAGTTCAATGTGAATGGTAGATCAAAAAAGGTGTAGCGTTAATATACATACATAACACAGTGTAGTGTATGTGCTATAAATGTGATGTGTAAAACCAAATGTGGTATTAAGGACAAAAATAGCTGCGCTGGATGCACAGAGTGTGAATATCAATGAATGAACTATATTAAACAACAGTCCACAAAAATGTGAGAAATGAAAACTCTTTCAATAGTGGTGATGTCCAACCAGTACAGATAAGGATAGATTGTCTGTAGTCACTATCATCAAGACTTCTAGGTAAGTGAATGAATACTCTTATGGGGCGTACACACGGTCGGACTTTTCGTCTACAAAAGTCCGACGGACGCCGACGGACCAAATCCGGCAGACAATTCGACCGTGTGTGGGCTTCATCGGACCTGCAGCGGACTTTTTCGGTCGAAAATCTGACGGACTTTAGATTTGGAACATGCTTCAAATCTTTCCGACGGACTCGAGTCTGGTCGAAAAATCCGCTCGTCTGTATGCTAGTCCGACGGACAAAAACCCACGCTAGGGCAGCTATTGGCTACTGGCTATGAACTTCCTTATTTTAGTCCGGTGTACGTCATCACGTAAGAATTCGACTGACTTTTGTGTGATCGTGTGTAGGCAAGTCTGTTCGTTAGAAAGTCCGCCGCAAGTCCGTCGAAAGTCCGCCAAAAGTCCGTCGAAAGTCTGTCGGACAGGCTGTCGGACTTTTGTAGCTGAAAAGTCCGACCGTGTGTACGCCCCATTACCGACTGAGATGGACACACATGTCATACGACAGTGAGTCAAATGGGCTCAGGATCCTATGCGACCTTGGAGTTGCACACAGGAAAAGGTCAGGGTAGTCCAATGCGATGTCCTCAGCTCCTGATTTCCGAACTCCACAGATGGTCTGTGGTCCAAGAAGGTATCGCCCAGGTATGATTCCTCTTTAGCTCCAGGAACCGAGCATATGGAAAAAGAAAAAGGAAGACTCCGGATGGTGCAGGTCAAACCAGATGGTTTATTGAAATATGTCATGAATAAACAGTGACATGGTAAAAGGTGATCACAAAAACGTTATAAAAAAAGATTAAAAGCAATGTGGGGTACAGATAATGCTAGCCCAACACGTTTTCTACACTAGAAGGTCTTCAAAAGGGGCAAATGTTTTACACATCACATTTATAGCACATACACTACACTGTGTTATGTATGTATATTAGCGCTACACCTTTTTTGATCTACCAATATCAGTGAAGATGTAATTCATAAAGTCCGTGCTATCACGCATAAATGAAAAAGTGCAAAATCCAAAAGGAAGCGAATAATTAAAAGTCCCACATATAATTATTTGAGTGGTGCTCAACACGTGCACATTCTTATTTCTTAGTGCTGCAGGTGATCACAAATCAGTGCTCCACTCTGAGATGAAAAAAAGAGAGCCTCTTACCAGATAATAAGCCTTTGTAAAGGTCTAATCTTGCTTTAGTGAGCTCACCCCTTTAAAACCGCTTATAGAACATTGGTTTGGAAATGATCTCCGGGTCTCTCCACCAAATGTTACTCATACAGGAGGGGATGGTATAAAGCAGGGGTCCCCAACCACTGGGCTGTGGCCTCTCTGCAGCAAGGCTGTGAGTGCGGTGGGCTGGCAGGCAGCATGAGGGAGCCGGCGGGCGGGAAGCCAACATGACAGAGTCGGCAAGCCTGCAACATGACAGAGCCGGTGGGTGGGAGAGCAACATGACAGAGCTGGCGGGTGGGAGAGCAACATGACAAAGCCGGCTAACTGGTGAGCATGCAGCATGACAGAGTCAGCATGAGAGAGACGGCAGGCGAGCAAGAGAGCAGAGAGATGACATTATAACTCACCGCCCGTCCTGCATCACCGCTGTTCCACTCTCGCTGTGCAGCTGCAGGCAGCAGAGGATTACATCATCTCTCACTGCCCGCCCTCTCTCTGACACCCAGTCAATGCACATGTGCTGCATCTGGTGGCAGGTGATGTGACAGGTGACAAGCTGCATCTGGTGGCAGGTAACGTGGCAAGTGACAAGCTGCATCTGGTGGCAGGTGACGTGGCAAGTGCTAAATGTGGCTGGATCAGATAATGACTTCAATCTGACTAATATGGGAATTTTAAGGCTGCTGGAAAACAGTCTTGTGTAATAAAATCCAGGCCATAACAAGCACACCTAAACATTGCAATCTTCTCACAGATACAATCCACGGTGATGAAAATTATTTACAAGCTCCTTTCCCTATACAAAAATGAAATACCCAATTGAGTGCATTGATACAAAATTGAATATTCTGTTAGAGTTAAAAAGGATTAGTAGCTTCCACAATGCAGCAAATGTGAAAATAGTCAGATTTCTCCTTTTTCTTGATGAACATTTGATGAGTTGCATTTTCATCAAGTATGACAAATATCAGAGCATTGTTTTTGTTATCATTATATTTAGAAGCAAATGGTTAACAACAATAATCAATGATAATCTGTAGAATGCAGATGTTGGAATTGCTGCAAAAGCTGCTATTACCAGAAGCCAGCTCTATGAGAAGCAGTCGATTTGTGAAAAATATACTGTTAAAGTTAAAATAAAGTAATAATCAACAAATCATCTGCCTGTGAATTGAAACAAAAATCACTTTTATTGATGGGAATATCAGACCACCCTGAGATTTTCTTTATTTCTTGGGAATGTTTAGTAGGTGTTGTACTCTCTAATCAAAGCGTAACCCTGTTGCTAGAAATCTTTTTTTTTTTTAAACTCCATGGCTATTTTTAGCAAATTATAGAGTGAACTTCATAGGGGTTTTCAATAACATTTGTTGTAAAAAGAATATGAATAAGATATATGTATACTTGCAACACAGCAGATACAGTATCTCACAAAAGTGAGTACACCCCTCACATTTTTATGAATATTTTATTATATCTTTTCATGTGACAACACTGAAAAAATGACACTTTGTTACAATGTAATGTAGTAAGTGTACAGCTTCTATAACAGTGTAAATTTTCTGTCCCCTCAAAATAACTCAACACACAGCTATTAATGTCTAAACCGCTGGCAACAAAAGTGAGTACACCCCTCAGAAAAAATGTCCAAATTGGGCCCAATTAGCCATTTTCCCTCCCCGGTATCATGTGACTCGTTAGTGTTACAAGGTCTCAGGTGTGAATGGGGAGAAGGTGTGTTAAATTTGGGGTTATCGTTCTCTCACTCTCTCATACTGGTCACTGGAAGTTCAATATGGCACCTCATGGCTAAGAACTCTCTGAGGATCTGTAAAAAAGAATATTTGCTCTACATAAAGATGGCCTGGGCTACAAGAAGAGTGCCAAGACCCTGAAACTGAACTCCAGCACGGTGGCCAAGACCATACAGCGGTTTAACAGGACAGGTTCCACTCATAACAGGCCTCGCCATGGTTGACCACAGAAGTTGAGTGCACATGCTCAGCGTCATATCCAGAGTATGTCTTTTGGAAATAGACGTATGAGTGCTGCCAGCATTGCTGCAGAGGTTGAAGGGGTGGGGGGCTAGCCTGTCAGTGCTCAGACCATACACCGCACGCTGCATCAAATTGGTCTGCATGGCTGTTGTCCCAGAAGGAAGCCTCTTCAAAAGATGATGCACAAGAAAGCCAGCAAACACTGCTGAAGACAAGCAGTCTAAGGACATGGATTACTGGAACCATGTCCTGTGGTCTGATGAGACCAAGATAAACGTATTTGGTTCAGATGGTATCAAGCGTGTGTGGCGGTAACCAGGTGAAGAGTACAAAGACAAGTGCGTCTTGCCTACTGTCAAGAATCGTGGTGGGGGTGTCATGGTCTGGGGCCACATGAGTGCTGCCAGCACTGGGGAGCTACAGTTCATTGAGGGAACCATGAATGCCAACATGTACTGTGACATACTGAAGACAAGCATGATCCCCTCCCTTTGGAGACTGGGCCGCAGGACAGTATTCCAACATGATAATGACCCCAAACACACCTCCAAGACGACCAGTGCCTTGCTAAATAAACTGAGGGTAAAGGTGATGGACCGCCAAGAATGTCTCCAGACCTAAACCCTATTGAGCATCTGTGGGGCATCCTCAAAAGGGAGTTGGAGGAGCGCAAGGTCTCTAACATCCACCAGCTCTGTGATGTCATCATGGAGGAGTGGAAGAGGACTCCAGTGGCAATATGTGAAGCTCTGGTCAACTCCATGCCCAAGAGGGTTAAGGCAGTGCTGTAAAAGAATTGTGGCCACACAAAATATTGACACTTTGGGCCCAATTTGGACATTTTCACTTAGGGGTGTACTCACTTTTGTTGCCAGCGGTTTAGACATTAATGGTTGTGTGTTGAGTTATTTTGAGGGGACAGCAAATTTACACTGTTATACAAGCTGTACACTCACTACTTTACATTGTAGCAAAGTGTAATTTTTTCAGTGTTGTCACATGAAAAGATATAATAAAATATTTACAAAAATGTGAGGGGTGTACCCACTTTTGTGACATACTGTATATTGCTTTTGCCATACTTTTCACAATTCTACTGTTTTATGTCTGCAATTTTCTGGGCTATTTAATAGAAAGAGCATGCTGGGGTTTTTTTTACTGAGAGTTTCTAATTTTAATATAACAAGGATGTCACAGGAGAGTCTGCCTAGCACTAAGCTTAGCAAAAAGTAATTTTAAATTCTCTCATCACCTCCTCCCATGCTCACCTCCATGACTTCTTCAAAGATTCTTCCATCTTCTGGAACCCCTTACCCCAACCTGTTCAACTATCTCCTACTCTATCCACCTATAGGTGATCCCTAAAACCTCATTTCCTCAGAAAGGCCTATCCTGTCTCTAACTAATAAATTAAGATTTACTTTCTCCATCAGCTCCCCCCTCACTCGCAGTTATTATCTTTTGTATCACTTGAGTCTTCCTTTGGATTGTAAGTTCTAATGAGCAAGGCCCTCTGATTCCCCTTGTATTGAATCATATTGTAACTGTACCTTAACCTCTTGCCGATCGGCCGCGGCAGAATGGCTCCCCCACGCGAATCGCCGGCGGCCACTTTAAGGAGTACAGGGGGCGCGCGCTCGTCGTGCGCTCCTGACAGAGCCAGAATGGAGATGTGTGAGTGTGTGTGTGTGTGTAAACAGACAGATTGTTTGTTCCTAGTACATAGGAACAACGATTTGTCTCCTCCTCCAGTGAGTCCGATCCCCCTACAGTTAGAACACACTGAGGGAACACATTAAACCCCTTGATCGCCCTCTAGTGTTAACCCCTTCCCTGCCAATGACATTTATACAGTAATCAGTGGCTATTTTTAGCTCTGTTCGCTGTATAAATGTCAATGGTCCCAAAAATGTGTCTGACCTGTCCTCTGCAATGTCGCAGTCCCGATAAAAATCGCAGATTGCCCCCATTACTAGTAAAAATTTTTTTAAAAAAATTATAAAAATGCCATAAATCTATCCCCTATTTTGTAGATGCTATAACTTTTGTGCAAACCAATCACTATGCGCTTATTGTGATTTTTTTTTTTACCAAAAATATCTAGAAGAATATATATTGGCCTAAACTGAGGAAGAATTTTTTTTTAAATTTTGGAATATTTATTATAGCAAAAAGTAAAAAATATTGTTTTGTTTTTTTTCTTTTAATTGTCGGTCTTTTTTGTTTATAGCGCAAAAAATAAAACCTGCAGAGGTGATCAAATACCATCAAAAGAAAGCTCTATTTGTGGGAAAAAAAGGACATAAACTTTGTTTGGGTACAGCGTTGCACGACCGCGCAATTGTCAGTTAAAGCGACGCAGTGCCGTATCTCAAAAAATGGCCCGGTCAGGAAGGGGGTAAATTCTTTTGGGGCTGCAGTGATTAATTTTGTAAGAGGCTGTGCAAACTGTTGGCACTACATAAATCCTGTATAATAATATATTTAACCTTGAAATATTACATAAACGTTTCAGTTTTAGAACTGATTCAGAGAACGGCTTGTCTTTCAGGAGATATGACTTTTTACTAAAGCTGGAGGGTGCAAAATCTGGTGCAGCTCTGCATAGAAACCAATCGGCTTCCAGGATTTTTTTTGTCAAAGCTTAATTAAACAAGCTGAAGTTAGAAGCTCATTGGCTACTATGGAGGGCTGCCCAAAATTTTACACTCTAGGTTTAATAAATCAACCCCACAGTTTGTTTTTATTTAGGATTCATTCTACCTATTGAAATGTGTTCGCTAAGTGTAAATGCATTTTTACAAAAAATTCCAAAAATCCGCACTTTTAAGTAAGCGTATGATTTTGTGTTGGGCCACATTCATAGCTGTCTTGTGGCGCAGGTTGGACACCCCTGCTTTTCTGGAAAGCACCATTGGACTTTCTTTGTGACCATCCATGTTTATATTTAGTTTCATGCTTGGATTTAAATTATAGTTAGTCAAAAGTTTTCTTGTTACACTTTTTATTTTATTCATTGGTTAATACTGCTGCAGAAATGGTTTTACTTTATCTTTCTGTACATAGGTTGAGCTGATTGAAAAATAAAACATATTTCTATTAATTGAAAAGGTAATAGTGTGCGTGTCAAACTAGGCTAAAAATCCTGATATTTCTACAGATTGCTTCTTTTTTTTTTTTAGAATCTAAAGAAACAAACAAAAAAAAAACACAAGAAAGACCCATTCATTCTTCTTGCTATTAAAAAGCTAGTACATTACATCAGGAAAAAAATCTCAAAAGCAGAGCAAGAAACCCTGGAAGGTATTCAGAATGGCTAACCTGAAAAACCCTTAAAGCAGCACACAGAGATAAGTGGCACCCTAGTTTAGTTCCAAGAACTTGAATCAAAGGTTACTTGATGAGGAATAGCAAACAAAAGAGTCTAATCGGTTGCATTGTTGTAGGAAAGATAGGTAGTAAAATATTGGAAAAAGAACAAGCTTATTTACGTCAGCAAACCCTTGGACAAATGAAGCAAACAATCCCTTAACTTTAATACCAGACTTCAATGATCAATGTATTGATACTTTTAGCGCATGGAAAGCCTTCAGATTGACAAGAGCTATAAAAAATACAGAGTCCTTCGACAAATAATTTCATGGTATTTTAGCATTCACTTGCATGTCTTCTGTCCTGGACTTGTCAGCAAAGTATTCTGCTGTTGTGAATTTCTTTTCTTGGATTAGAAGTGTAACAACCTGACAGGTCCCTAGAGGAGAGAAAGAAGTAAATGGTATCATTGATTGGTAAATATATAATCATGTTTGAACAATAGTTGCTTGACATTTGTCTAGGTAAATTACAGATGATTAGTGTTGATCACTGCATCACCCACTATTCTGTAAACAAATTATCAGCCAGACATACCTGAAGGGAAATTTTGTGATTACCTCGGTACTAAAAGCCTACTTACCAACCTACTATCCTTAAAGCATATATAAACCCTCACCTTGTAAAAAAAAAAACATTCAGTTTAACCGCTTGCGGACCTCCCACCGTAGATATATTGCGGGGGCAGGGCGGCCACTCTGCGCTGGATTATGTACCTACTACGTGATCCAGGCCCCAGGGTAGAGAGTGCTCTCTACCCCAGCTGTGCTGCGATTGGCTGCAGCACCAACCAATCAGCAGCTGCCAGCCGTAAGATCAGTTAGGATAAACATCAGCAGAGACCTTTTTTTTACAGAACAGAAATGGGAAAAGACTATCTGCCTGCAGTTGCACTTTAACCACTTAACCATTTGGCTGCCCAAAGACCAGAGCACTTTTTGCAATTTGGCACTGCATCGCTTTAACTGACAATTGCGCGGTTGTGCGACGTGGCTCCCAAACAAAATTGTTGTCCTTTTTTTCCCACAAATAGAGCTTTCTTATGGTGGTATTTGATCATCTCTGCGGTTTTTATTTTGTGCGCTATAAACAAAAAAATAGCAAAATTTTTTTAAAAAATGCATTATTTTTTACTTTTTGCTATAATAAATATCCCCAAAAAATATATAAAAAATAGTTTTTCCCTCAGTTTAGGCTAATACGTATTCTTCGACATATTTTTGGTAAAAAAATCGCAATAAGCGTTTATTGATTGGTCTGCAAAAAAGTTATAGCGTCTACAAAATAAGGGATAGTTTTATGGCATTATTATTAATATATTTTTTTTTTTTACTAGTAATGACGGCGATCAGCGATTTTTATCGTGACTGCGACATTATGGCAAACAGATCGGACATGTTTGGCGTGATTTTGGGACCATTCACATTTATACAGCGATCAGTGCAATTAAAAAGGCATTGATTACTGTGTAAATGTGACTGGCAGTGAAGGGGTTAACCACTAGGGGGCAGTGAAGGGGTTAAGTGTGTCCTAGAGAGTGATTCTAACTGTGGGGGGTGTGGCTATGTGTGACACATCACTGATCACCGCTCCCGATTACAGGGAGCGGTGATCAGTGTCCTGTCACTAGGCAGAATGGGGAAATGCTTGTTTACATCAGCATTTCCCCGTTCTTCCTTTCCGTGAGATGATCGCGGGTATCTCCGCAGACATCGGGTCCGCGGGACCCGCAATCACACTCACGGAGGTCGCGGCGGGCGCGTGCGCGCCTGCAAAACACTTCTTAAAGGGCAACGTACAGGTACGTTAATCTGCCTATACATGCCCTTCTGCCGACGTATATCGGCGTGAGCCAGTCGGCAAGCAGTTAAATACAATAACAGCACCCTAATCTGATTCCTTTCAACTTGAAAAGGGGTCTTTTTTTAGGTAGTTTCAGCTATGGTGCCTTTTTTTTTTTTTTTTTTAGGCAGTAATATGCCTGAAGTGACTGGTAGAAGTAGAGGCTACAACAGATCTAAAAGCTATAGACCACATTTGCTCTTACTTTTTAAATATTGCCTGTGAAAAAAATAATTTCAGCCAGCAGCAATTAGAGAATATGCCCAGTGAAAAAAACATATGCAGCCTGTTTTCACTATAGTGAAAGTGAACAGGATCAAGCTGTAAAGGGACATCTAAACTTTTAGAACAACCGTCTGAGCTTCTACTTCATTGAAAACAACCTTCTTGACCCCTTATAGTCTGGCTTTCGCTCGCAGGGGGTCCCCCAAGACTCTGTTCTTGGACCCCTACTCTTCTCTATTGTTAGGTTCAACTCTTAAACAAGTTGCTTTAAGTTTATATTGCTTTGTCAAATTATTGCTTCTTATAGGAATTAAGACACAGAGTCAGAAATCCGTGTATCAGTTTCTGAGCATAATGGACTGCTCCCTTTACTTCTTTCAAAGGCCTTGTATAGGCAATTATACAAACAATAGCATCAGCACAACCCCCACAAAGGGCAAGGGTAAACAACAACAGGAGTCACCTGGGCTACAGGCACAAGCTCCAACACCATGGCAATACAGATACAAGGCAACAAAAGCAGCTTCAATCGAGTTCAGCAGCCAAAAGTTACATTCATAACAGATTTACACGTAGGCATTATATTAAGTGAGAACTCTAAATTAAATCCCTGACCTTATCAATTTCCCCCTTTGACATCATCCTCTCCTTCCCCCTGGGTCCTCATGAATAAGTTCTAGTCAGTTTTTCCCCAGAGTCCTTTCCCTGACCGTGAGTTGTCAGAGGGGTAGAACCCATCCTCCTAGGTATTACCAACATCTTAAAATTCAAGAAGAGGAGTTTTATAGGAGTTGGGTGATGTCAATACACATTTATCGGTATGCCCTGTCTATTCTCCTAATTTTCCTATTTATTTTCCTGTATACACATATATTTGTGATTGTAAGTGATATTAATATTAGAATAATAATTACCATTGGACTTAACAACCAGTGAAAGGTATTGGTTGCTGTAGAAGACATTCCACTAAATATATCCCACCAATGTGGTGTAGTATCCTGTTGTATCTGTGAGGAAAGATGCACTAGTCTACCTTTGTCAATTATTGCAGATACAAGGTTATTCTGTAGGGTATGTTCTAGTGTTTCTATGTGTTGTCTTAACAACTCTGATTGTTCCAAAACCTGTTTTAGTGGGTCTAAAGAAATTATAAAGGGTGTAGTGTCAGTGAGATTATGTACCTCATAGACTGAAGAGAATATCTTATCGGCGTCTGGTTCAAAAAGATAGGTGTCGTTACCCCATTGTAATATTTTAATCTTTTTTATACATCCCGCAAACGGCGCCGATTTATTTAATGCTGACATGGTGCGGTTATCATTAGTAATGATACAAATATGCTGGGGTCCTATTTCTATGAATCTATTGTTCACATTTATCGGTGTTCTTTGCATTTTGCATATGCTAGTTTGGTATTTTAACAAGCAAGGTTCATATACTGGGGAACTTCTGCCACATACCATTTCCTTATTAGTTCCTTCACATAGAGTTAAATCATGGGTTCTGTTTCCTTTATCTACATATTTCCCATATATTTCTGGATACCAAAACTCGTCTTTAATTACTAGTGGCATGACCACTATTTTACACATTTCCATTACATCTGCTACCCGGTATGCTTCAAACCTTCCTACACACCATTTCTCCTCACATTCTATCTTATCCCCTTTTACTTGGAACCATACACCATTGTCAGTTAAACCCTTAAAATATTTCATCCAGGTATGATAATTTCCCAACTGTAGTTCAATCCTGGCCCTATTTATTTGTATATGATAGGATAAGAGGTTAAAAGAGCACTGTGTGAAATTTACAAACTGTTGACTTTGATTCCACAGCTGGAGCTCTGCTCCTATCGTGTGATTTATTAACCCTCCCAAAAATTGTAATAGGGGTATTTCTTGCAGTTGGGTTTCAAAAGTGGTGGGTAACCATTTGCTTGTGATAGTCAAGCTGTCAGCTATGTGTCCCCCTGCATGCTTCCATCTGTTGTTCATTTCTTCTATCTCGACTGAGTTTAAAATTCCCATCCCTGTACCTGTCAGTCCCAATAGTGTGTCGTACCATTCTCGTTTATACCTACACTCCGGTATTGGGGGAAAGGTGATATTGAATTTTATTTTTGTTTTTTGTTGTGATGTTGATACATTTATGCAAGTGTTTGGTACGGGTGTTAATATGGAAGATTCAATTGTTGGCGTTACTTCTTCCTCCATTTGTATGTGAAACCCATAGGTCTGTGCCATCCAGTACCACCCATCAACTCTCTCTTCCCTCCACCAAGATGCACAGAGGAAAGTACTGGATTGATTAACGGTAATATCTGTCAGATTGAACATCCCTTCGGTTATATTCCCTCCTTCTGCCATGACTGTTAATATTTGGTACATTTGTCCCACTACCCGTTCCCGGGCTTGTTTCCATGTCTGTGAAAGGGATATTTTATGACACCTATGGTTCTTACTATTGTTAAAGGGGAAACCCATATTATCGTTCCACTGGAAAGTTACAGTTACTTCTGAGAGGGGGTCTGCCTGTATCCATGCTATACCTACATCTACATGAAACGGTCGCCCATGTCCTTCAACAGTATAATTATCCACAGTGTAATCCTTATTTATCTCATATCCTGATACATTTGCCACTTTAGGGTCATCTATGCTCCATTCGAAAGTCATTGTTTCCTCTACTTCAAGTACATTAATACCAGGAGTCCATGCATATATTTGTAAAACAACAATCTTCAACAAAAAATATGTAAGTAGATATTTCATCATGTTGTTTTCTCGGGTTGTTTCTTGCAATGTGATGCGTGTATCCAGGTAGGTTTTCCTTCCAGCTTTACTGAGGTGGCTGTGGTCAAGAGTACTTGGTAAGGACCTTCAAACCTGGGTTCCAATGTCTTTCTGGTGTGTTTCTTTACATATACATAATCCCCTGGTAGCAGCGTATGTGTACCTGTTATTGAATTAGGGTCTGGAAGAGAAGAATACACACTTTTGTGGATCTTAGTTAGACGTTGTTGTAATTGTATCACATATGCAGTCAAACTATCACATTGCAATTGCATACTCTGTGGAAAGTATAAATCTAATCTAGGTGCATTCCCAAAAAGTATTTCGTATGGGGATAATCCTGTTTTTCCTGTTGGAGTGTACCTTATAGAGAATAAAGCCAGAGGCAGGCATTCTGGCCAAGGCTTGTTTAACTCTTGCATGGCTTTTTGTATTTTTAACTTTATTGTCCCATTTACTCTCTCCACTGATCCTGAACTCTGTGGGTGGTAAGGGGTGTGAAAACTTTGTTGAACCCCTAACATGGTCATCACATTCTGCATGATTTCTCCTGTAAAGTGTGTCCCCCTATCTGATTCTATGGTTTCAGGAAGACCAAACCTAGGTATTAACTCAGTGATCAGTTTCTTAGCTGTGGCTTTAGCTGTAGCCGATTTTACTGGATAACTTTCGGGCCAACCTGAGAATAAATCGATACACACAAGGACAAATTCAAAGGGGCCGCTCTTAGGCATTTGTATGTAATCAATTTGCAGTCTCTGGAAGGGGTATTGGGCCCGGACCTGGTGTTTTTGGTGTTTTCGTGGGGTTTTCACTTTCTGTCCTGGGTTATTCAGGAGACAGATTTGGCAGGCTGCACAGTAGTTTCTTGCAGTGCTACTGAATCCAGGGGCGAGCCATCCTTGGTTCACAATCCTATACATGGAATTGGAACTGACGTGTGTGGGTAGGTGAACTGCCGCTGCCATTGCTGGGTACAGAGAGGCAGGTAGGCATATTTTGCCTCCTTCCCTCCATACATTGTCAAGGTCTGGTGCTGCTCCCATCCTGACCCATTTGTCTTTCTCGCTCTCCCCTGCTTGCTCCTGTAATTTACTCAGCTGCTGCCATGTTGGTTCTGGGACACTCACCTCTACCGCTGCTAAGGTCTCAGGGCTTCCTTCCCCTAGAGCTGCCTGTTTTGCAGTCAAATCTGCAAATGCATTTCCTTTTGCCTCAATTGTTTTTGCGCTCGTGTGTGCCGCTATCTTCATGATAGCCACTCGTTTAACCTTTTGAAGATTGTTCAGGACTCTCTTAATCCCTTCTCCATGTTTTACAGGTGTACCTGCTGCTGTCAGATAACCTCTAGCCCTCCATATGTGGCCATAATCGTGCGCTACACCATAAGCGTAGGCGGAGTCAGTGTGAATATTCCCTTCTCGTCCTTTTAAGTATTCTAGGGCTTGTTCTAAAGCTTTTAATTCTGCTTCCTGTGCTGACATGTGGGCTGGTAAGGGCTGTGCTTCAATTACCTGCGTATCAGTCACTACAGCATACCCTGTGTGATATTTACCCTTGTCATCAGCAAACCTGCTGCCATCTATGTACAAAGTGTGCTCAGCGTTTAAAATTGGTGTATCTGTAACATGTGGGAATCCCATTGTCTCCTGTTCCATGAGCTGAAAACAATCGTGTTCATCTACTTCTTTAAACAAAAGAGTGTCAGTGTCCTCATTTCTTTTCTCATTAGTACTATTAGTACTATCATTCCCCCTTGCCAAATCTGGTGACTGAAGAGGCAAAATGGTGGCCAAATTTAAGGTTGTACAGCGCTGAAAAGTGACATTTGGAGGTAAGAGTAAAGTACACTGTAACCTTAATTGCCTAGCCATTGAAATGTGTTTGGGCTGTACCTGAGACAAGATTGCATGTATGTCATGTGTGGTATGCACTACAACTGGATTGTCTAGAACAATCTCTGATGACTTATCTATGATAATTGACACTGCAGCTACCGCCCGTACACAAGACGGTGAACTTCTAGATACTGGATCAAATGCTGCTGAAAAGTAAGCGACTGGTCTTTGTTTTACATGTGCCTGCGTCAGAACACCTGTGGCATGTCCAGTGATCTCAGCAATGTACAGATTAAATATCTTGGTGTAATCTGGAATACCAATAGCCGGGGCAGAAATCAACAACTTTTTCAAAGTGATAAACGATTCATAAGCTACTTCTGTAAGCATATACGGTACAATTTTCAAACAATCGTATAATGGCTGCATCAAAGCGCTAGCGTGTGGTATCCATTGTCTACAATATGACACGATACCTAAAAACATACGCAATTGTTTGAAATTCCGTGGGGGTAACATTCCCTTTATCACTTGAACCCTCTCCTCAGTGAGATGTCTCGTACCCTGTGATATACAATGTCCCAAAAAGATAACTTTTTCCTGACACACTTGCAACTTTTTCTTATTAACCTTGCAACCTTTTTCTGCCAAAAATCGCAACAAATTAAGGGTGGTGTGCAAACAAGTTTCCTTGTCAGGGCAGCATAACAATAAATCATCCACATATTGTAACAATACACAGGAATCTGGTGGTACCCATTCTCCCAACACTGTTTGCAATGCTTGCGAATACAAGGTAGGTGAATGCGCCATACCCTGAGGTAGAACCAAAGTTGGCATTCTTCAGCAAGCGGGACGGAAAAGAAAGCATTCGCTAAATCTATAACCGTAAAGTACATACTGGTTGATGGTATTTGTGACAGTAATGTATGTGGATTGGGTACTAAAGGTGTCATCGGGGCTAGTATTTTGTTGACCGCTCTAAGGTCTTGGACCATTCTATACTTAACCGGACTACCGGCTACTGATTTATTTTTAACCGGGTACAAGGGAGTGTTTGCCGGTGATTTTACCTCTTTTAGAACTCCACTTTTTAAGAAGGATTGGACCTGCATTTCTATGGCCGCCTCTTGGGGTGCACTGAGTGGATACTGTTTTTGTTGGGGAAGCACTGCTCCTGGAATCAGCTGTAGGGTAACCGGAGGTATGGGCAAAAGTCCAACATCAGCTGGATGTTTCTCCCATAGTTCTCCTGGAAGGGACGACAAAATCTGATCTAAGTCTGAAGGAGGTGGGCCGGATAATTCCGATTCCTCCTCTAGGTATTGTATCAGGTTACACATCTCCATGTGTTCTTGATTATCCCCTATAGCTAAGGTGACAGTGCCATCTGGGTGATAGGTAATGTTAGCTCCTATTTTCTGCAAAATGTCAGCTCCTAACAAATTAGTGGGGGCTCCTCTGGATACCAGAAAGCGTGAAAGGAACATGTGGTTTCCTACTTTAACTTTCAGAGGTTTTGTAAGTGGGGCGTCGGCTAAAATGCCATCATATCCAGGTATTAGTAAAGTGTCAGGTGATTTTTGGCCAGGGAGTAGTTCAGAGTCAGAAAGTAACGAGCGTGAAGCTCCTGTATCGACTAAACGAGATTTTCTTATTACCAACCGTTATATTTGTCTTAAGCATTGTTGTTTTGGATTTTTCTAAAACCTAGGCGAGTCATGCTCGTGGACCATCTCCCTGCTGCCTGATATGACTATTTTTGTTGTCGCTGGGCTGGTTCCTTCTCTGATTAACTGGAGAATCAACACCTTCCTCTCCTTCATCCCTTATTTTTTTCCTACAGTTCCGTCTGATGTGACCAATCTTGTTACAGTAGTGAGAGGTAAGGGGTTTGCGAAAGGAACCTCTACCTTGCTCTTGGGAACCCCCGAGTGCGTTGATAGCATGAGATTTCCTCCCTTTGGTTTCTGCTAAGTCCGCCTCTATGCCTTGCGCTTTTTGTAACAACGTCCCTCTATCTCTAGTTGCCCTCCACTCTGGTGTGCAGGCTTTCAGTCTCTCACTTATCTGTGGAATTAATCCCTCCATAAGTTGTCTATTGAAGGCTCGGATTGTGACTGGCAGGGCCAAGTCCAATCCCTCATCTGCCATCATACTTTCCATAGATAAGTAAAATTCCGATACAGTCTGTCCTGGCATTTGCTTCATGGGTGATATGGACCCCCTCTCCTGTTGTTTTGCTTGACAAAAAGCTTCTAATCTAGCAATAAAAGGGGCCCTTGAGTCTATATGTCTGACATGTCCTGCCTCCAGGTTGCCCTCCCCATCAACTTGTCCTGCAGGTCTGTGTGGACCTATTTCTGTCATAAACTGGTTAAACAGGGTCAGAGTCATTTTGTATCTGCATAGATCCTCCCCATCCTGCCAGGTCGCTTCATGTGTATTCATTAACTGTGTCACAAATCTACAGAAAGCAGCTGGCTTTGCTACCGGGTCTGGGGCGCTCTGTATTAATGCCATAAGGGTGTCTGCCGACCATGGTGCCCAAGTCCTTATTTGCATTCTACGAGTGACAGTAGGCGGGGCATTTGGATGGGCTGCTTGTCCAAATTCTGGATTGTTTACCTGAACAATGCGTGTATCAGTGCGTACGGGAGCTACAGTTTTTGGATGAGGTTTTTGTGCCCCACAATGCACACATTCTACTGCCCATTCTGGGTTTTGTGCTCCACAATCCTGACAAACCCATCCTCTCCCCTCAAGTACAGGATATATCTTGTGTGGTTTGCATTCTACGTCAGTGTATGGGGGTGGGATGGCTGAGCTGGGAGCCTCGACATTTTTTGTTCTTCTATCTTTCATATCCCAACCATCACAATCTGGATTATATTTCCACCCCTCTTCTTTCGCTCTATTTGAGACCTTAATTAAGCATTGAACCTGACGCATCCATTGCTTCTCTAACACCTCTCCTTGTCTGTCCCTTTTTATTTCACTCCATACATCCGGGTCTAAGCCCGCTGCTCCTTTCACCTTAAATTTACGAAGGACATCCTTTAAGTCCTGTGCTTCGGTTTTCCCATAAATGTTCTTAATTATCTGTGGCACCGTATAGTGCGCCACAATTCCCTGACGGGGTTTTGTGTTCCTCTGGCCCATTCTAACAGTCCTGCCTAGGTAGCGTGTGGGACACTTAGTGTACAATATAATGCGGCTACAACATATACAAGAATGAATAATTACTTTATATGCTAGCCCAATAACAAACCAGCTAAGTTACACTAGTTCCTCGTTGCCTTCCTCCTAGGGTGCTAGAATACTAAAAACCTCTCCGGAATGAGATTTCTGAAACCGAATTACCTTATATGCTAGCCCAATAAAAAAATAATTACTTTATATGCTAGCCCAATAACAAACCAGAATGCGGCTACAACATATACAAAAATGCGGCTACAACATATACAAGCATTCCTTTAAGTGGCCAGGTATCCGACTAGATCTCCGGGCTTTATGGAGACCTTATTCCCCCCCTCGTATCTGGGATCCCTCTCATGCACTCTTATCCCTGCTTTATGGAGCAGACAGGGCTTATACTCTCAACCCGTCTATGGTTTATGAGTTAGATGTGAGGTTAAGCATAAGCGTCAGACCCCTAAAGTCCTCTTGCGAGGTAAGGGCGCATTCCGTTGCTTAGTTCGGCAATCCCCTTCTAACTCATACCATCCTTGACAAGGCTCATTCACTTTCTCAACAAGACAGACAAGACAGACAACAAATAAACAAATAATCCCAGCAATATAAACCAAAATATGCAGTAATTCTAGACTCGCCACTACAGAGGCTGGTGTTTTAAAACCAGGAGAACCGTAACTGACAGAACGGATAGGCACAAATCAGGGGAGCACAGAATATAAGAAAAATAAAGCTTTTTCTTACCTGCGCATGTTTTCGATCTGTGGTTCCCGGAATGCCTGTCCTTTTGTTCCGTCAGCGTAGCTCAGCCACCACTTGTAGTATCATTGGTGAGTCCCTGTTCGGGCGCCAAAATGTTAGGTTCAACTCTTAAACAAGTTGCTTTAAGTTTATATTGCTTTGTCAAATTATTGCTTCTTATAGGAATTAAGACACAGAGTCAGAAATCCGTGTATCAGTTTCTGAGCATAATGGACTGCTCCCTTTACTTCTTTCAAAGGCCTTTTATAGGCAATTATACAAACAATAGCATCAGCACAACCCCCACAAAGGGCAAGGGTAAACAACAACAGGAGTCACCTGGGCTACAGTCACAAGCTCCAACACCATGGCAATACAGATACAAGGCAACAAAAGCAGCTTCAATCGAGTTCAGCAGCCAAAAGTTACATTCATAACAGATTTACACGTAGGCATTATATTAAGTGAGAACTCTAAATTAAATCCCTGACCTTATCACTATCTACACCTCTTACCTTGGTCACGCGATAACCTCCCATGGCTTCCAATACCATCTCTATGCCGACGACACCCTCCATGACTTTTCCATCAAGGTCAATATTGCAACCATCAATCCCACCCCTCTTATGCCAGGGTACTACCCAAATCCAATCATTGTCAAAAGCTTGTAGACTTCCCCTCTGTAACATGTCTAAAATTGGTCCCTTTTTAACAAGTGAAACCACCAAACTACTCATTCACTCCCTTGTTATCTCTCGCCTTGACTATTGCAACTCCCTTCTCATAGGTCTACCTCTCCATAGGCTATCCCTTCTTCAGTCTGTCATGAATGCTGCTGCCAGACTCATCTACCTTACCAACCACTCGGTGTCTGCTACCCCTCTCTGCCAATCTATACACTCGCTTCCAATTACCCAGCGAATTAATTTCAAAATATTAACAACAAAATACAAAGCCATTCACAACTCTGCCCTGAGCTACATCACCAAACTTGTCTCCAACTATCACCCAAACTGTCCTCTCCGCTCAAGACTTCCTGCTTTCAAGCTCCCTTGTCTCCTCCTCCCATGCTTGTCTCCAGGATTTTTTCAGAGACTCTCCCATCCTCTGGAACTCTCTACCTCAATCTGTCTGGCTGTCTCCTACTCTGGCTGCCTTTAGGCGATCCCTGAAAACTTATCTTTTAAGGGAAGTCTATTATACCTCCAACTAATCTTTTATCACTTTCATCAGCTCATACCCCAGTTACAACCTTCTGTACCACTTGCCCCACCTTATTAGATTGTAAGCTCTTATGAGCAGGGCCCTCTTAATTCTCTTGTATTTTATTGTATTTTAACTGTACTGTCTCCCTTTTATATTGTAAAGTGTTGTGTAACCTGCTGGCTCTATATAACAGCATTACGCAACATTTTCCTACCTTCATATGATTCAGTAAGGCTGCATTCACACACACCGCTGCTCCGGGAAACAGGAGGAGAGGAGGACACAGTCCGCCACATAGTAAGGTGCGGGGGGGTGCATCAGTGCCGCGCCCCCCCGGGGGGCGGTAGTGCTGGTTGTTTGCCGCCCCCACAGAAGAATAGCCCACCAGCTGCCACTAATCTGCTGTCTCCAGCTTGCTATATTATTTAGAAAGTGCAGAGATTTTCTTTTCCTGTTCAGCAGTGGGTGTGAATACACTGTGTGACATCTGATTGGAGGAAAGGCACACCCCCCCCTTCCACATAGGCAGAGGAAGGAAGGAATGTGCAGATCTGTGATGTAAATAGACCAGCTCTCTGCTAATCTATTTATAGCACCCTCCTCAACACAAATTTCAGTCTGGTTTTAGCTCAGTTGTCGGAGAACTTGTCAGAAGTTATTATGCTGATAACAGAAGAACGGAGCAAAAGAAAGACACTGGACTTAGGGCTTTCGAGCGAGATAACAAAATGCTACAGATATATGTGCTTAGGTCAAATTTCATGAATCAGGTTTACATCCACTTTAAACCAAAAAGCAAACACTTATTATATTGAAGGTTAACGATTCTTAGATGCGGTGGATGCACTAGTGTTATTTTTTAGCCCGGGTTCACACCTATGGGAATTAGATGCGGCTTACACCGCATCCAATTCGCAGGACTTTTTAAAATACATTCATTTATATGTATCTGGTTCACATATGTGCGTTGCATTCGCACTGCGCATTGCACAAAAAACTTGTGCCTTTTTGGGCATTGTGGTGCGAATTACAAGCCCATTACCTCCTATGGGAGCGCATCTGATTCGCAGATGCATTGTGTTCTGAACAAGGATTTTCTCCTTCTCCTCACTACACCTCCTCCTCTACCCCCCTCCCTCCCCCTCTCCCTGCTCAATGATCCACAGCTAGAACGCAGAGAAGCCTTTGAACAACAGATTTTTATCTTCCCAGTGAAACCTGAGCTTCAATTCGCACTGCACATGTGTGAAACCGGGCTGAAGCTTTCTTTAATCCCTTCGTGCCTACAGGTAAAACAAATCTTAATGCCTAAGCCCAATTTTGCAACTTTGACATGTGTTAGTAAAACCGTACATATCACAACTACTTTGTGCATCCAGGTGGATTATACCTTTTTTTTTTTTTTTTTTAGGAGAAATTGGGCTTTAATTTGGTGATAAATGGTGATAGATTCCTGACGATCCAGCTTTTTTCTTATTAAATGTTTCAAAAATTCCAGAGAAAATCTATAAAAAATCAATTGTACGTCACCCGTTGAATGCCGCCAAAGCCTGTATCGCCTTGAACTGGAAAAATCCGCTACCCCCACTATCAGTTGTTGGCTCCATAAAGTGCAGGAAATCAACAAGATGGAAGACTTGATACTTACGGCACAACATAAACACGGAAAATTCTCAGAGAGCTGTAGATTATAGAATATGTTTGTCCTCTCTGATGAAGGGAAAGCACTTTTTGGTACTTAATTTGTCTGATAAGATGACTCTTCCTGAAATCCTGTTCCCGGCGGAACCTTTGCACCACCTTAGATCTTTACCCGTTTTTGCCCCTTGCCCCCCCCCCCCTTTTATTTTACCTTTCCCCTTCTTCTCTCCCTTCTCTTTCTAGCTTCTCTATGTTCTCTTTCACTCTAGTTCTACTACTAAATAAAAATAACTGGGAGTAGGTGGCTTCATACCTTTGTTAATAAAGCTTACCTCCTAATCTTTAAGTTGAGTTTTAAACAAGAACCAAAGGATGAAACCCTAAAGCATATACAAACATAAAAACAAACATTAACAAAAGAGCCGGAATCCGACTGTACTAGAAGACTCCTGGAATAGAGTTACCAACTCAGTCCATCATGCTGGTTACATCTGTTGACTGCTGCTCTGAGCCACCACCTACTGGACGGAGGGATCATCTTCCATTCTGATCTGAAATACAGGCATAGAGGGCTCATGGATTGATGTTTACACCACAAGTCTTGTTGACTCATTGAGCGTATGCCTATTTGAGTCCCTTCACTCCCGTAAGCCTTCACACAAACGGTGGTGGTTGTATTGTTGTTTTCTTCACCCAACATTGACATCACAAGGAACACATTTTCTTTTCTTCGATCTAGGGAATTTCTTTTCACTATTCCTTTACAGACTTTTTAACTCACGATACAATAATTTCCATAAAGACATTATATGGACTTATATAGTGTTTAAGTTTTGTGGTCATTCACATCATCTCACACAGTTTTTTTTGCCGCATCAATTTTATTATTATTTTAATTTTATGATTATTCATATCATTAAATATTGTCCTTTATTTATAAGAAGAACAAACTAAGTGCGCTTACAGTCAAGTGATCAAAGATATAAATTAATATATTAGCTGTAAAAAATAGATGAAATCCAATAATAAATAAATTCATAGGGTGCCTGTGAATAAATCATAAAGTCTAAAATTAAATTAAGTGCACATATGGTTAAGTGACCCAAAACATATAAAAATGAATATTAAAAATGAGATAGTGATCAAAGTTCATAAATTGCTGGTGAATAAAAAATTAAGTCCATTCATGAAGAGCTCAATGAGGACGCACAAATCCCATGGAGGAGAATCACACATCCACAGTTCATGGAACCCAGCCCATGTAAGTGGAAAAAGGAAGGAGGGAGTGTAAAAGGAATATCCAGGCAGACGGTGAATCCAGGTGACAATAAAATTGGACCCTTACCAGAAATGGTGGACCTCCTTAATAGCAAGGTCATGTGCGCATGCAGATACAGCCCTCTGCAGGGACAGATGGATGACAGCGTCCGGATTCACAGATGTATGCAGTGTTCCAAGGGGAGGCAACTCCAGCGCGTCAGCCTAGGGAGAAGCACTCCCTAGGGAGGGCCGTGAGTGCAAAAAAAAAGGCAAAAGGCTTCGATGGTGTAGCAAAATGAAAAAGCTTTATTACTTATGGGGGCAGAGAACACATCTCCGCCATAGAGTATATTAAAATATGTTAAAAAGCCGGCATACAAAAAAAGTGAACATCCATGTAAACTAGCATGGGGCTTACAATGTGATGGCATGCAGTGCGTAGCCACGCCCTACATGTTTCCTCATAGATGACGTCTATAAATCCCTATGAATTTATTTATTATTGGATTTCATCATTTTTTTACAGCTAATATATTAATTTATATTTTTGATCACTTGACTGTAAGCGCACTTAGTTTATTCCTAGTTTTATTACATTGATATTAGTGTTCTTTTGTTGCAGCTGCAGTTCAGTGTTTACAATTGTTTGCTCTTTAACGCGTTTTTTTCTTTTATATTCCTTTATTTATACACACGATTTTGTAGCAGTACAAGATCCTTAAGCACTGCACATATTTTTATTTTCAAAAAAGAAAGGCGGGTCAAAGAGGTAACAAACCTCGGGACTTTAACAGTGTTAAGTGTAGAGATCAGAACTCAGAGATCAGAATTAGGTAGCATTAAAATTGTAATTATTTTATTTAATAAAGAAGTAAAAACATGAGAAGGAAAAATACATCCGTATAACAAGGTACATTGAATTAATGAAGCATATACAAACAAAGCACAACCACTCTCGACATGTTTCACACGATAGAGTTTCTTCAGGAGATTGGTGGTGTGACTCTTTTTATATTGAGTGAAACATGTCGAGAGTGGTTGTGCTTTGTATATGCTTCATTAATTCAATTCAAACTTCCTAACACCCACTGAATATGGGAGTTTCTAGGACCTGCAGAGGCTGCCAAGAGTAGAAAAAGCCCATGTCAACATGTAGAATGTGACATCTAGGAGCAGAAGAGGTTTGCAGAAAGATGTTGCGCCATAATTCTTCACTAATATAGAAAAAGTCTTTTAGAGCTGTTATAATAAATAATTACAGTAAATATATGGAGAATAAAATATATAGAGTAACATGCTTTTGTCAAAAAAAAAAAGTAAATTAACAACAGATTTCCATGACAGTTAAAGGGTAACTCCACTTTCGTGGGAAAAAAAAATAATATAGCTTATACAGTTGTGGCACAAGTCATAATGTAGTTGAATGTTATTAAAAATGACCTTTCCTGTTCAATTTGCAGCGCTGTAACTTTCTGTAAAATGCAATGAAATATGGATACCTGGAGGTGTACTGTACACAGAATGTGTACAGAATGCCCCCCAGAAACATTATTTCCTGCTTGTGTGATTTGCTCACTGATTTTCCAAGAAGTATACATTAATGGTGGAAATTTGAGAACCTGCTAGCCAACAAATGTTCGAAGGAGCATACACACGGTCGGACTTTCCGCCAACAAGCTCATATCCAACATTTGTTGTCGGAAAATCCGATCGTGTGTACGGGGCATAAGTCAGATATTAGGCATCTCCTGCAACAAAAATGTAATTTTTAGTAAAATACTCCAAATAGGAAAATATGTCTAAAGGAATGCAGACAATCAAAACAAGAGAATCACCGCTCCAGGTGAGTGATTCCAGGATGAGCTGGGGAGAGGACTCCTCCCACGGGTGCAAGCCTCGGCTCGCCTGCCATAGTGATATGGAGGAAGAAATAGGTGGCTGCACACCAGAGTAACAAAAGTCCCTGTATTCCTCTTCCATAAAAACAAAAGATATGACACCACAGGATGGTAGCAAGTACATTGTGTAGACGCGTTTCACACAGTTACATTGTGCGTAGTCATTACCCTGACATGTTCCACCGACCTTCCTTAAATAGGACCTCTCCCTGTGCGAAGCACAGGTGTGGATGATGACAGCGGAACTATTTATATGTCTCCGCTGTGTATGTTTAAAAACAATGGAATCACATCAATAGACCAAAAGTGACAACATGTCAGGGTAATGGAACATGTAAGAGTAATGAATAAGCACAATGTAACTGTGTGAAATGCGTCTACCTGATGTACTTGCTACCATCCTGTGATGTCATATCTTTTGTTTTTATGGAAGAGGAATAAAGGGACTTTTTTTTACTCCAGTGTACAGCCACCTATTTCTTCCTAAGGGGATGCAGACCATGCCAATTTACCTCATTAGACCCCTGCATGTGCAGCAGCTGATTGATCATTATGAAACCACTCATATTAGATGCACTTTCCACACAGACACAGACAAACACACAGAGATTTCTTCAGAATAACAAAAGGTAGGAATCTGCAACAAAGTTTGGTAAAATTCTTGTAATGTACATAGATCGCCCAGAGGGGAATGTTTTTTTCTCAACAGTAGAGTTACTCTTTAAGGATAAGGTGCAGATTCTCTCAAAAATAATTTGCAGCAATTTTCTGAGATTCAAACTCAGGCAAAATTGCGGGTGAATTCATCAGAGCAAATTTCAGCCCAGTAGATGAGGGGGCCTGTGGGGGAGATGGTTATCAGAATCTTGAAGCATCCTTTAAGTAAGGGGCCCATCAATCAATCAAGGGGCCCAATAAATTACGCTGCCCAGCAATGTAAATCCAAGTCAATCACAATAAACAATGGCTACCAACTCACCCAAAAAAAATTGCAGGAAATCATCTTGAATGACATTTTCTCAGATGGTAGTTGAATGTAAACAAAGGGCAGGGGATCTCGGTTGTCGCCATTTACAGAGTCTAGTATGGATTTTGGTGAAACACTATACTTTCTTTTATTTGCACCATAAAATACAATGATGCTTTGAAAAAACTGGGTGGAGTTCCCTCTAATGCCGCATACACACGAGCGGAATGCCCAACAGAAAAAGTCCGACAGAAGCTTTTTATAGTCTATTCCGATCGTGTGTGTGCCTCATCGGACTTTTTTTTTTTTGAAAATTCTGACGGACTTAGAAAGAGAACATGCTCTAAATATTTCCGATAGAACCAATTCCTATCGGGAAAACCGCTCGTCTGTATGCTGTTCCGACAGACCAAAAACGACGCACGCTCTGAAGCAAGTACGAGACGGAAGCTATTGGCTACTGGCTATTGAACTTCCTTTTTCTAGTCCCATCGTACATGCTGTAAGTCACCGCGTTCTGGATGGTCGGACTTTGGGCGAACTTTAGATTGACCGTGTGTAGGCAAGACCGCTTGAATGGAATTCCGTCTTAGTTCCGTCGGAGAAACCTTCGGAGTTTATCCTGACGGCTAAACCGGTCGTGTGTACGCGGCATAAGAATACATACCAGACAGTTATCCTTTTTTTTAGGAAGCATTCCATACAAAGAACAGCATGGAGCACACAAACCCATCCCCACACCACCTCTCAAAGGGTATGGTATAGATTTTAAGTGAGTATTCTACACCAAAAAAAAAAAGAATGGGGTCCCCTGAGCTCCATGCCAGACCCGTATTCAAGTATGCAGCCTGGCTGGTAGAATAGGGGAATGGGTGCCACATGTACTTAATATGGGAAGGGTACATTGCTAGTCACCTTGTCCCGATGTTGATGAGAAAAAGGTCCCCGTGTTGATGAAGATTTATGTACCCTTACTAATTCATTATGTACCCCTTACTCATTCACATCTCAGGGGCTGGATATTCACAGACCCCCCCACACATTCACCAGGCCAGGGTTGTGCGGATAAGGTGCTTTGCCAATGTAGGGTCCTCTCTGGCAAGGAACGCCTCCTACTCACTGCTCCCCTTTCCTGGCCAGCTAGAGTGCATTCTTATATATAAGGGTCTGGTATGGATTTAGCTGGGAACCCAATGTTTTTTTTTGCATGGGGGTACCACATTAAAATCAATGTCACAACCAATGATCGTACTGCTGCAAGCATCCTAGCAACCAATGAAATCATTGGTTGCTAAGACACAGGGGCCTGGCCCACACAGCATCCTCAGTTACTAGGATGCAGGCAGCACAGTGGGATTGTTTATTTAGTGGAGATAGTAACACATCTGAGTGGCGAACACCCAAAGTTTGCCAAATTCTCGACTAAAGTGAACTCCATCCCTAACCTTTACCCCTAATCGTCACCTGTAATTTAAATTTTATGCACCCATGTGAATTTTATGAGTCATATCTCAATATGTTCTCTATCTTTACCAGTGTTTTACTTTTGGGCATCATTTAACATATGTGTGTTTCACCCATATAACTCTGTCTTTAGCCCCCTTTTTCCTGATGTCCTTCTCCTTTGTTTAACTGTTGAACATTATTATCTTTCTAAGGATATGTATTAAACTTGCATTTCATAGTAATTTCTATCTATGGTTTCTGGGATATACAGTGTATGTATTTTAATATACATGATCTCTTTTCAAGGCAGAGGGATCTGGAGCTTGATTGGGGAGCCAAATAAGAGCAGAGTTGTTGCTTAGTGGCTGCATAATGGTGAGGAGAGGGGTTTTGTGACTCCATAAAATAACTGATAAAGATGTGGGGTTTGGTAACTGCATGGAGGACTCAATAAGAAGTGGGGTATAGTGGCTGCATGCAGGGCTCAATAAGAAGTGGGGTCTAGTGGCTGCGTGGAGGGCTCAATAAGAAGTGAGGTATGATGGCTGCATGAAGGGCTCAATAAGAAGTGGGGACTAGTGGCTGCGTGGAGGGCTCAATAAGAAGTAGGATCTAGTGGCTGCATGGAGGGCTCAATAAGAAGTGAGGTATGATGGCTGCATGAAGGGCTCAATAAGAAGTGGGGTCTAGCTGCATGAAGGCCTCAATAAGAAGTGGGATCTAGTGGCTGCATGAAGGCCTCAATAAGAAGTGGGATCTAGTGGCTGCATGAAGGCCTCAACAAGAAGTGGGATCTAGTGGCTGCATGAAGGCTTCAATAAGAAGTGGGATCTAGTGGCTGCATGGAGGGCTCAATAAGAAGTGGGGTCTAGAGGCTGCATGGAGGGCTCAATAAGAAGTGAGGTATGATGGCTGCATGGAGGGCTTAATAAGTAGTGGGTTTGAGTGGCTGCATGGAGGGCTCAATAAAAAGTGGGGTCTACGGCTTTAATGTAATGTCGGGTCCCGGCAATATGGATGAAAATCAGCGAGACAAACGGCATGGGTACACCCCAGTCCCTTACTAGGCCCTTTGGGTCTTGTATGGATATTAAGGGGAATCCCGCACCCAAATTAAAAAAAGGAAAGGCGTGGGGCCCCCAGACCCTATATACTCTGAACAGCAGTATACAGGCAGTGCAAACAAGACAGGGACTGTAGGTTTGTTGTTAAGTAGAATCTGTTTGTAATTTTGAACTGGTACATTTTTAAAGTGTAGCTCCAGCCAAAAAATCTATTTTTAAGCTTTTTGGAAAACATAGGGAAGGGTTACCACCCCTGTAACATTTGTTTTGCTGTCTGTGCACCTCTTCAGAAGATTTCACCTCACTTTCTGTCCCAATGACAAATGTTTTTTGAAAATTTGGGGTTTTTAGTGAAATAAGGATTGGTGATAAAGCATCAGTGAAGAGGAGACACGTTTTTCCCATATTAACTCTTACAGGAGAGAATTTCCCTCCTAGGGGTAGATTTCATCTCACTTCCTGTTGTCTCCTTCCGTTTGCAAGTAGGAGTCGTTTGTAAGTTGCATGCTTGAAAGTAGGGGCCTGCCCTATATACTCTGCAGAAATTGGGGCCTTAGGTGTTGGTGTTGCCACAACACTGTAAGCCCTCACAGTTACACTTGGTGGGCGTAGGAACAGGCCCTGCTGTGAAATATTAGATCAAGAACTGTAATTACATGCCATTGTTGAACAGTGGTAGAAAAATTGGGCCTTTGGTGGTGGTGGTGGTGCTGGTGCCACAACACTGTAAGTCCTCACAGTTACTCTTGGTGGGCGCAGGAACGGGCCCTGCTGTGAAATATTATATCAAGAATTGTAATTACATGTCCCTGTTGAACAGGGGCAGAAAAATTGGGCTTTAGGCACTGGTGCCACAACACTGCAACCCCTCACAGATGCTATAGTTGGAGCGCAGGAATGAGCCCTGCTGCAAAGTATTGCAACAAAAATTGTAATTATATGCCCCTGTTAAACAGGGGCTGAAAAATTGGGCCTTGGGCACTGGTGCTGATGCCACAACACTGCAATCCCTCACAGATACTATAGTTGGAGCGCAGGAATGAGCCCTGCTGCAAAGTATTGCATCAAAATTTGTAATTACATGCCCCTGTTAAACAGGGGTAGAAAAATTGGGCCTTGGTCACTGGTGCCAGAACCAAAAATGTTCTTACAAGCTATTAGCATGAATATTGAGGAGGAAGAGGATTGTGACTCAGCATAACAGCATAGTCACTCATCATCAGCATAGGCAGTCTTGAAGGGATCTCATATTTAAAAAAAAATCAATTGGTTACATCAGCATCAGGTGCTTGGTAGCAGGTGATCCAAGACTGATTCATTTTTATGAAGGTCAGCCGATCGACCATTTTGGTGGACAGGCACACCTTGTGATTGGTTACAAAGCCTCCAGCAGCGCTGAATGTTCGTTCCGAAAGAACGCTGGATGCAGAACAGGCCAGTAGCTTAATTGCATACTGTGCAAGCTCTGGCCAGTGATCCATCCTCAAGACCCAGTAACCCAGAGGATTTTTGGGAAAGGTGTCCAAGTCTGATCTTGCCCCTAGGTAATCCTGCACCATGTCAATCAGACGCTGGTGATGGTTGCTGAAATTGATCAGACCTTGGGGCTGCGGACTAAAAAATTGTCTGAACGCATCGGTCAGACGGCCACCTTCTCCAACGCGCCTTCTGTGACTGACCGAACCCTCAGCAACACGTTGTCCAGGAGGACCAGGAAATTGTAACCTCCCAGGCTCAGGAAACGTGTTGCGCAAACCTTTCTGCAAGGCCTCTTGAAGATGTTTCATCCTCTGCTCCCTCTGCGACGGCAAGATAAGGTCCGCAACCTTATCCTGGTAACGTGGATCAAGGAGGGTTGCCAGCCAGTAATCATCCCTCCCCTTGATACCACGAATACGAGGATCCTTCCCCAGGCTTTGCAGGATCAGGGAGGCCATGCAGCATAGGTTTGCTGAGGCATTCAGTCCAGAGTCCTCTGGGTCACTAAGGACGACATGATCCGCAGCCACCTCCTCCCAGCCACGTACAAGTCCATGGGTTTCTTCGGACTGTAAATGATTCCTTGAAGACTGCTGCTGATGCTGAGTGCCAGGCTCCACCTCCATGCTGACACAATCCTCCTCCTCGTCCTCTTCCTGTGTGATCGGCGGGCACGCAGGAACACTGTCTGGATAAAGGGGGCTTTGAGAGGTAAGGAAGTCCTCCTCTTCCTCCCTCTGTTCTGCCTCAAGTGCCCTGTCCATTATTCCACGCAGCGTGTGCTCCAACAGGTGGACAAGAGGGACAGTGTCACTGATGCATACACTGTCACTGCTCACCATCCTCGTGGCCTCCTCAAATGGTGACAGAACAGTGCATGCATCCCTGATCATAGCCCACTGGCGTGGGGAAGAAAAACCAAGGTCCCCTGACCCTGTCCTGGTGCCATAGTCGCATAGGTACTCATTGATGGCCCTCTGCTGCGTGTGCAGCTACTGCAGCATGGCCAACGTTGAGTTCCACCTAATGGGCATGTCACAGATTAAGCGGTTCTTGGGCAGGTTAAATTCCTTGTGGAGGTCAGCCAGCCTGGCACTGGCATTATATGACCTGCAGAAATGCACACAGACTTTCCTGGCCTGCCTCAGGACTGCTGCACCACCAAGTTAGGGACGTGAGCCAAACAGGGCACATGGGTCAGTTGTCCCTGTCGGAGGGCGGAGAGGAGGTTGGTGCCATTGTCACAAACCACCATACCTGCCTTAAGCTGGCGTGGCGTCAACCACCTCTGAACCTGCCCCTGCGGAGCTGACAGAATCTCTGCCCCAGTGTGGCTTCTGTCCCCCAAGCACACCAGCTCAAGCACCGCATGGCATCTTTTTGCCTGCGTGCTTGCGTAGCCCCTTGAACGCCTACGGAGCACCGCTGGTTCCGAGGACAAATCAGCACAGGAAGAGGCCATGGAGGAAGAAGAAGAGGAGGGGGTGGAGGAGAGAGGTGTTTCAGAATCACCACTAGTAGTATTTTGGAGGCGTGGTGGCGGAACAACCTCCAACACTACTGCACCCTGTCCTGCATCTTTCCCAGCTGCCAGAAGAGTCACCCAGTGCTCGGTGAAAGATAGGTAACGTCCCTGTCTGTGCCTGCTGGACCATGAGTCAGCGGTAATATGCACCTTACCGCTGATCACCCTATCCAGCGAGGCCAAGACGGAGTGGGCCAGGACAGAGTGTTAGTCAGCAGCAGCTATCTGTGCTGGGACGGTCTCCATAACCTCACTGTTACATCCATTACCTCACTGTTACATCCATTACCTCACTGTTATATCCAGGTTATATGCCTCTTCAGAGTGGTGCACTGACGCACCCTCAAAATGTGAGTACCCCCTTTTGGGGGAGAGTTTTTTATCTGACCTTGTAATAAAATATTTTAAACGTTATCACACCATATGGTTCCTTTCTCTTTTTGCTTATCGTTTGAGCTTATGCTGGAGCCTATTTTCCTGTGATCCACACTGAGCCCTGGGTGGCTCAAAAGCGTTTCCTGACTCTGTCTAGTGACTTAGTCACATCCCCTAAGGTGAGCGCTTTACCTTGGGGGGGGGTCACCTTTTGTTTCACCATTGCATAATCTGTGGCACATGAAATTGCAGCACGGTTGAATACATCATCACTGAAGCACAGTTGTCATCACTTTCATTAAGGACTTTTGTGTTCAATATATGTCTAGTTCATGATGTAAGTATATGTATTGTGTGACACTTTGCACTTTTTGGCTGGCACATGTCACTTTTCAGCATTTGTTTGCATATAGGAATTATTTATGAAATAACAATAATTACCTTTATCACTATTGCTATTATCACTATGTCTATTGCACCTTTAGCACCTGTTTTGCACTCATTCATTTTGGAGCATATTTATTTATTGATATTGCCATTATTATTTCATATGCCCATTGCACAGTTTATTTATGCACATTATGTTTGTTTACCTTGTGAGATATAGCACATATTGGGGTTAGATATCTTTACACTCTGTTGTATATGTGCTGTATCTCTATGTGCCGAGATTAGGGCACCGTTAGCACACTCTAGCGCATTATATTTTATTTATTTGATATTTCACACGCATTATTCATGTATGCGGCTGTGTAGTGCTTACTTTTAGCACCAGGTTCATTTTGGCTCGTAGGATTTCTTCTTTTTTGCAGTGAGGCCAAGACATTGCCTTCCACATGCCGGTAGAGAGCCGGAATCGCCTTCCGTAAGAAAAAGTGGTGTTTGGGAACCTGCCACTGAGGAACCGCACATTCCACAAACTCACGGAAGGGGGCAGAGTCTACCAACTAAAAAGGCAGCAGTTGAAGTGCTATTAATTTAGCCAAGCTAGCATTCAACCGCTGGGCATGTGGATGGCTGGGAGCGAACTTCTTTCGGTGGTGCAGCAGCTGGGGCAGGGAAATTTGCCTGGTACAATCTGACGTCGGTGTACCGATAGCAGATTGCCCACAAGTAGTTGGCTGTGACACACCTAATTCTACACCTCTCAGTGCAGGTTTCAGAGAGGACTGAAGGTATAGTGGGGTTGGAGGTCCCAGCTGATGAGGAGCAAGGAGAGGTCCGCTTTGTTCTTTGGCGTGGGTCTTTTAGGTACACTTGCCAATGAACTGCATGGCAGGTCGACATATGTCTGGTCAAGCATGTGGTGCCCAAGTGGGTGATGTTTTGGCCATGCAAGATACGCTTGAGACTTATGTTGCAAATAGCAGCGGTGGGATCTGATGCACTCATCTCAAAAAAGGCCCACACCAAAGAACTTTTGGAATAACGTGCAGAGACAGCATCGCCCTGCACATGCGGAGCTCTGTGGTGTGATGCAGTCGGTGTCCTGCCCTTAAGCTGGCCCCTGGAGGGCATCCTGTCTCGTTTGAGATGTGCCTTCTCCTCCTCCTCTCTCCTATCAGGCACCCATGTGGAGTCAGTGACCTCATCATCCCCTCCCTCCTCATCACTGCAGCAAAGCTGGCAGTATACTGCAGCTGGGGGAACATGACTGCCAGATTTCTGTCCTTCTTGGGCATCCCCTCTCTCTGGACTCACGTTACTGCCTTCCTCTAGCTGGGTACCATCATCGGAGCCTTCAAAACGCTGGGCATCCTCCTAGAGCATGTACCCAACACTGTGGTCAAACAGTTCGGGGGACTCCTCAGGAGGACATGGTGGGGCTAGGGAAGGAGTGACTGATGCCATTGAGCCGAGGGAAGAGGCTACATTGGCAGCTGCTTTCCAGACAAAGTACTGTGAGCCTGGGTGAGAGAGAATGAGGAGTATGAGGACGGCTTGGTCATCCACTCTACCAAGTCTTCCACATGTTGCGGCTCAACATGGCCAGCTGCCGAAAAAAAGGACAAGCGTGTCCCACGGCCACGTGCTGATGAGGATGCACCGTCTCCACGACCAGCACTGTTGCCTCTAGACATAGAGCCTGCTTGCCCACTTTTATTGGCTTGTGACTGTCTGCCTCTCCTTGTTGGCCTTCCAGACAAACTAATGGCCTGCAGTGAGATGTAGCTGCACAAAGCTGGGATGTATATATATACTGATACTGCAGCTAGCAGAATCAACTGCCTACCTGTGGTAATAATAGGATCAGAAGAACACCACCAATTTTCTTCAGGTAGCTTTAGGTGCACACTATGCAGAGGACACAGTACACTAACTGTAAATACTGTAGCTTCCTGCCTGTGGTATTAATAGGAGCAGAACAACAGCAATTGTCTTCAGGTAGCTTTAGGTGCACACTGTGCAGAGGACGCAGTACACTAACTGTAAATACTGCAGCTGCCTGCCTGTGGTACTAATAGGATCAGAAGATCACCACCAATTTTCTTCAGGTAGCTTTAGGTGCACACTGTGCAGAGGACACAGTACACTAACTGTAAATACTGTAGCTGCCTGCCTGTGGTATTAAAAGGAGCAGAACAACAGCAATTGTCTTCAGGTAGCTTTAGGTGCACACTGTGCACAGGACGCAGTACACTAACTTTAAATACTGCAGCTGCCTGCCTGTGGTACTAATAGGTTTAGAAGAACACCACCAATTTTCTTCAGGTAGCTTTAGGTGCACACTGTGCAGAGGACGTACTACACTAACTTGTAAATACTGCAGCTGCCTGCGGTACTAATAGGATCAGAAGAACACCATCAATTTTCTTCAGGTAGCTTTAGGTGCACACTGTGCAGAGGACGCACTACACTAACTTGTAAATACTACAGCTGCCTGCGGTACTAATAGGATCAGAAGAACACCACCAATATTCTTCAGGTAGCATTAGGTGCACACTGTGCAGAGGAGGCACTACACTGACTTGTAAATACTGCAGCTGCCTGCGGTACTAATAGGATCAGAAGAACACCACCAATTTTCTTCAGGTAGCTTTAGGTGCACACTGTGCAGAGGACACACTACACTAACCTGTAAATACTGCAGCTGCCTGCGGTACTAATAGGATCAGAAGAACACCACCAATTTTCTTCAGGTAGCTTTAGGTGCACACTGTGCAGAGGACGCACTACACTAACTTGTAAATACTACAGCTGCCTGTGGTACCAATAGGATCAGAAGAACATCACCAATTTTCTTCGGTTAGCTTTAGGTGCACACTGTGCAGAGGACGCACTACACTAACTTGTAAATACTGCAGTTGCCTGCGGTACTAATAGGTTCAGAAGAACACCACCAATTTTCTTCAGGTAGCTTTAGGTGCACACTGTGCAGAGGACACACTACACTAACTGTAAATACTGTAGCTAATAGGATCAGAAGAACACCAGCAATTTTCTTCAGGTAGCTGTAAATACTGTAAAAACACCTGCCTGCCTGTCAGTAGGAAGAGAATAACAGGAACGGATCTAGCTAAACTGAATACAGTGTATATATATATATATATATATATATATATATATATATATATATATATATATATATATATATATACAAGACCTAGGATGCATATATATACACAATACACTGTAAGAGCAGCTAACTGACTTGCCTGCCTACTCTATCTAACTTAAATCAGGTGACACTGTCTCTCTCTCTCTCTCTCTCTCTATCTCTCTCTCAATGCCAGAACACACTACACAGGGCTGACGTGCAGGCGCCTTATATAGTGTGGTGCGTGTACTAAACCACCGAGCCACAATTGGCCAAAGCCATCCTGGCTTTGGCCAATTACGGCTCTCTGTACAGACAGCGCTGTGATTGGCCAGGCATGCGGGTCATAGTGCATGCTTGGCCAATCATCAGCCAGCAATGCACTGCGATGCCGCAGTGAATTATGGGCCGTGACGCGCCACTCGAATTTGGCGTAAACGGCCCATATCTTTCGCAATTCGCGAACGGTCGAACATGCGATGTTCGGGTCGAACATGCGATGTTCGGGTCGAACATGCGATGTTCGAGTCGAACATGGGTTCGACCCAAACTCGAAGCTCATCCCTACTGATCACTAATTACAACTTTCATCATTAAATTGACCACAGTTCCTATACCCCAAAAGCTGGAGATCTGCCTGCTTGGCCTAGTGGATGCTCTGGCCCCTTCCAGGGCAGTTCATACACTACTAGGATTGCTTCTCTTCGATGCCAGGAAACTTGTCATACTTAAGTGGAGAGCTCCCACATCTGCCCTTACCCTGAATGCATGGAAATCATTAGTCATCCTTGCAGTGCCGTGTCCTTACATTCAGCTGTCACTTCAACGGGTGTGGGACCTGACTTCACCATCAACTGGACTTGGTGTTTCAACTTGGTGACTTAGTACATCACCAGCTGTATCTGTTTTCGTGAGATATTAGAGCTCCCAAGTTCCTGCTCATGATTTATACACCTTGGCACTTTTGCCTTTTCCTTTCCCCTGCAGTCCCTGTCTTAACATCCAGGGGAACTGTGCCACCCTTATTATCTCAGGCTCTGCATACAGGTAATGCGACAAACAATCTACATACTACACTTTTCTGGGCAATTGTTAATATATACAAAATTTTCTAAATATAATCATTATGCTTAATATTAAAAGTTTGCTCTGACATGATGATCTATACATTCTCTCTTGTAAATGTATTTTCCATTATCATTTAACAACTTTTTCTAAGAAAATAATAGGAACAATAAGAATTATTAATACCAATACCAATAATTAAGTGTAAAATTAAATGATTAATATTATTAAATTAAAATTAAACTACTTGTCAAAGGAGGTGTTATGGCACACATGACTTCAGTTTTATTATCCTGGTGTGTTATCTTTACAGTTTAACCACTTCAGCCCTGGAAGGCCATTTTTTGCAATACGGCACTGCGTCGCTTTAACTGACAATTGCACGGTTGTGCAAAACTGTACCCAAACAAAATGTATGTCCTTTTTTCCCCACAAATAGAGTTTTCATTTGGTGGTATTTGATCACCTCTGTGGTTTTTATTTTTTGCAATATAAACAAAAAAGTGTGACAATTTTGAAAAAAACACAATATTTGGTACTTTTTGCCATAACAAATATCCCGCCAAAAAAAAACCAAAAAAAAAAACCGAATTTCTTCATCAGTTTAGGCTGATATGTATTTTTCTACATATTTTTGGAAAAAAAATCACAATAAGCGTATATTGATTGGTTTGCGGAAATGTTATATCATCTACAAAATAGGGGATAGATTTATGGCATTTTTATTATTATTTTTTTTTTTACTAGTAATGGTGGTGATCTGCGATATTTATCGGGACTGTGACATTGCGGCGGACATACATATTTGACACTTTTTTTGGGACCATTGGCATTTATACAGCGATCTGAGCTAAAAATAACCACTGATTACTGTATAAATGTCACTGGCAGGGAAGGGGTTATCACTAGGGGGCGATCAAGGGGTTAACTGTGTTCCCTATGTGTGTTTCTAACTGTGGGGGGAATGTGGCTGACTAAAGGAGGAGCCAGAGCGTTGTTCCTACTTAGTAGGAACACACGCTCTGTCTCCTCTCCCCTGACAGAACGGGGATTTGTGTGTTTACACACACAGATCCCGGTTCTCGCTCTGTCACGAGTGATCGTGGGTGCCCGGCGGTCATCGCGCCCGCCAGGCACGCGCATCGGCTCCGGGGACATGCCTTTACCGGTGATGACCCACCCTTACCGGTACCTACTGTATATGACACCACAGCACATAGTACAGAAACAGAGTAAACACAATGGACTTTATTTTTTTTATTTTTTTTTATTCTTTATTTTTCAATACGCATTCAGTTAAAGAGGGATACACAAGTCTACATCTGAATATTGAACATTATTGTCAGATTCCAAATAGGTTCAAATAGCAAGGGTAAAATACAATAGGTTTTCTGTATATGTTAGCAGATTATTATAAGAGTAGAAGGAAATTTATCTGGAGTGATCTTTGGTAATCCCAGTATTGATCACAAAGGAAGGTAGAGTAAAATTAAAGACTGCAATTCTAAATTAGCCTGGGTTAGCCTGGGTCATCTTGATATACCATGTCAAAGAAAGTAATATAAATTCCAAAAATAAGGCACCAAAAGCTGCTGCAAATTGTTTTCAGCTTCTTCTGTGTTGCAGAGGAGGTGCTACATTGTATACATTTTTGACTTCTCCTTTATGTTCTGGCGTACTTCTGGCATCCCATATTGCATAAAGTGGTGAAGTGATTCTGCTTTTGAATGCCCCTCCTTGTACAGTATGTTTTTAGGGATAATGTGCCAGTTTTGACACATATTTATATAACTATGATTGATAGGTGAAGTGGCTTTTAAGGGATTAAGGGCCCTGTGCGGGCCTTAGTGTGTGTCAGGTCTTGTTTATAAAGCGATTTTGCTGGAAATAAATGACAAGTACATGAATGCACTGTTAAATGGTGCATGTTGAAAGTGCTTTTAAGGACCGAAAACAAAAATTTAGAAAATAGCTATGAAAAGTTTATGGACACTTTTAAGGCAAATAGAGAAGCTATTCTAAAAGAAAAAAATTGGCATGGGGAGATAAGAGTGGCAAACTATTAAAGCAATACAGGGAAGACGTGGCCCTTTTATTAGGACTTCAAAGTAACATGTAAGAAAAACACCACATGCTTTAGAAATGCTTTTAAGCTGTATATGGTGTTACGGAACAGTATAATTTTCATGGACTGTGCCACCAACACCATATTCTGCCATCACATATTTTGGATGTGCAAACCATTTTTTAACTTGTACATTTGACTTGGCTTTATTGCAACAGCAGCAATCTGATTCTTTTAAACATTAAAAAAGGCCATTTTAAATTGGAACTTTAGTCAAAAAATTAAGTTCTGCTAGATCACCTCAGGCTGGCCCCTTTTGAGGTATAGCTATGTAAAACATTAAAAATAAGTGTCCATACTGTTTAAAACCCAGTAATACACTGTCTCACCCTGCTCTGCACATGCTCAGTTGCTCTCCCATTTTAGGCATTTTTAGGCACTGCTAAATCTGTAGAGGCCGATCTGCTGACAGCCTTCAAACATAATTAAACCCTCCTATCCTGTATAGCCAGGGAAGCTGCTTCTGTTTGATCAGCAACTGCCATGGTGCTGTACATGTGATTAGTTATGATATCAGCCATTTATTGGTTTGACAGTTTGGTTATGGGCACAAGGAAATGTGATAGTTAGCAATACCGGCATTCCAGGAATGTAATTTTTTTTATGAAACCATTAAATCAATGGGTTTAGTTTCGCGTTATGATTTACTGCTGTTCAGAGGCTCTGGGATTCAGCACAAGGGGAGCCTCCAGCAAGAAGAAACAATGCTGATAGCACAGCACACTCTAACTTTGGTAGAATAATTAATATTGTATTGTGGAATGTATGTTCCCTGCTAAAGAACATTATTTTTTATCAAGTTGGTATGGGTAAAGTTCCGCTTTAAGTAGTTTTGCCTGCAACACCTTATTTTTATATCCAGTGGTAATAGAATTGATGGAAGTAGCATCCACAGCAGATCTAAAAGAGATATATATATTAATATAATAGTGAAAGCCCTCAATTTTATACAAATGGCATACCAACCCCAAATTTTAAGGGGGAACCCTCAGACAAGAAACAAGGAGAAAAAGCATTGTCACTCAGAATTCTATACCAGACCTTTATTTGAGCATGCAGCCTTGCAGGCCAGGAAAGCTGAGGGATGAGTGCGTGGCCCACCTCCTGAACTATACCAGGCCATGTCCTCAACACTGGGGGTACCCAGTTGTTGTAGGGGTCTGTGTGAAAGGGATTTATGAGAATTTGGAAGCTCCCTTTAACAATAAGGGGTCCCTAATACCCCCCCCCCCCATATGAGTGATTATTGGTACACTGCATACCCCTACTCTATTAATTTAGAAAAAAGTGAAACTTAAAAAAACACATTTAAATACATTTTTGACAAGTTCTTTATTTATGTCTCATGCTGTAAATCAGTTGTCAATCTTGTTGTCTAGTGAAGCAGATTCATGTCAATCACAATGAACAATGCCCTCCAAAACAACAACAAAAAAATCCCACCGACAGACAGATGGACACATCTGATCCTGTCACTTACTAATGCTGAATGACATCTCCCAGGCTAATATGACCACAGCTGTGTTTGGTCAATGTCTTTGCCAAAATATGGCCATGTGTTCATATTTGGTCAATAATGTCATGCTAACCCTACTCCTTTGTTTACATGGCTGGGGTTTCCCAGATGTGGCCAAGTGATGCTGCTGCTTCCTTAGCAATGGTAATTCTACCACTACTGTACATGATGTTCAGCAACCACTGAATGAGTAAAAAGTCTGACCAAACTTTGAGCTCATACCTACTGAACAGTATAGCTCCAGATGGCAATGGGCATCAGCTGCCATCTGGAATTGAAAAAAAAAAAAGCAACATCATAACCATTCCTAAGTCTGGTGGTCTGAGCCCCACTTTATTCAAGCTCTTTGTGCTGCAAGCCCTCCTCTATAAAACCTAATGGAAACATTTTCTAGCCTGGGTTGCCCCAGAGTGCCAGATTCCCATTTAGAGTTTCTTTAACCACTTTAGCCCTGGACCACTATGCTGCATAAGGACCAGAGGACTTTTTCCAATTTGGCACTGCGTCGCTTTAACTGCTAATTGCGCGGTCATGCAATGCTGTACCCAAACGAAATTTGTGTCCTTTTCTTCCCACAAATAGAGCTTTCTTTTGATGGTATTTGATCACCTCTGCCATTTTGATTTTATGCGCTATAAACGGAAAAAGACCGAAAATTTTGAAAAAAAATGATATTTTCTATTTTTTGTTATAAAAAAAAATCCAATAAACTCAATTTTAGTCATACATTTAGGCCAAAATGTATTCGGCCACATGTCTTTGGTAAAAAAAATGTCAATAAGCCTATATTTATTGGTTTGCGCAAAAGTTATAGCATCTACAAACTAGGGTACATTTTCTAGAATTTACACAGCTTTTAGTTTATGACTGCTTATGTCATTTCTTGAGGTGCTAAAATGGCAGGGCAGTACAAAACCCCCCCAAATGACCCCATTTTGGAAAGTAGACACCCCAAGGAAATTGCTGAGAGGCATGTTGAGCCCATTGAATATTTATTTTTTTGTCCCAAGTGATTGAATAATGACAAAAAAAAAAAATTACAAAAAGTTGTCACTAAATGATATATTGCTCACAAAGGCCATGGGCATATGTGGAATTGCACCCCAAAATACATTCAGCTGCTTCTCCTGAGTACGGGGATACCACATGTGTGGGACTTTTTGGGAGCCTAGCGGCGTACGGGGCCCTGGAAACCAATCACTGCCTTTAGGATTTCTAAGGGCGTAAATTTTTGATTTCACTCCTCACTACCTATCACAGTTTTGAAGGCCATAAAATGCCCAGATGGCACAACCCCCCCCCAAATGACCCCATTTTGGAAAGTAGACACCCCAAGCTATTTGCTTAGAGGCATGTTGAGTCCATGGAATATTTTATATTTTGACACAAGTTGCTGGAAAAAGTAACACATTTTTTTTTTTTTGGACAAAGTTGTCACTAAATGATATATTGCTCACACAGGCCATGGGCATATGTGGAATTGCACCCCAAAATACATTTAGCTGCTTCTCCTGAGTATGGGGATACCACATGTGTGGGACTTTTTGGGAGCCTAGCTGCGTACGGGGCCCCGAAAACCAATCACCGCCTTCAGGATTTCTAAGAACATAAAAAAAGGAGTTGGGACTTTAAATGAGGTCATGGAAACCATGTAGGTACCAGGGGTAGCAGTGCAATTTATTAATCAAGTGACATGCATAAAACAATTCAAGAAAGACCCACATAATGTGGAGAAAGACATTATAATAAATATCATTCCAAAATCACAGCACATGTATTTGTGCATATGCGATCAGCATCAAGGGTACAATCCGCTCGGCGCCACATAGTGGTCTAATAGAGAAATTTAGTGCATGTACAAAGATTACATAATATGTACAAAAAACAATACCACAGCACAACGAAATAAATAAATAAATAATATAATATATGAAAAACATGATAGTTGTCCTTGAGATGTTGTAATGTCAACATATGTTGGTGTCCCAGAAGCCAGACACGTTTCGTGTAGAATACACTCATCAGGGGCCAGATGGTCAGGGATTTATGTAAATGGTACAATGGGACATGGCAAGTGCTGGGCCAAGACCAACAGGCATCTCTCCCGGGAGCTGAGGTGCAGCGGAATGCGCGCTGGCGAGCCGGGTACACGGGGTCCCCCCCAGAGAACAGCGCGGGAGCCACAGAGCCGAGATGGATAGAGTATCGACAAAGGGTGCCAATCTGAAATGCATGCATCCCAGGCAGGAGAGAGGGCACTGTGGATAGTGAGTGATGATGAACCATCCCGGGACAGAGGCTCTATCCCGGGATGGTTCATCATCACTCACTATCCACAGTGCCCTCTCTCCTGCCTGGGATGCATGCATTTCAGATTGGCACCCTTTGTCGATACTCTATCCATCTCGGCTCTGTGGCTCCCGCGCTGTTCTCTGGGGGGGACCCTGTGTACCCGGTTCGCCAGCGCGCATTCCGCTGCACCTCAGCTCCCGGGAGAGATGCCTGTTGGTCTTGGCCCAGCACTTGCCATGTCCCATTGTACCATTTACATAAATCCCTGACCATCTGGCCCCTGATGAGTGTATTCTACACGAAACGCGTCGGGCTTCTGGGACACCAACATATGTTGACATTACAACATCTCAAGGACAACTATCATGTTTTTCATATATTATATTATTTATTTATTTATTTCGTTGTGCTGTGGTATTGTTTTTTGTACATATTATGTAATCTTTGTACATGCACTAAATTTCTCTATTAGACCACTATGTGGCGCCGAGCGGATTGTACCCTTGATGCTGATCGCATATGCACAAATACATGTGCTGTGATTTTGGAATGATATTTATTATAATGTCTTTCTCCACATTATGTGGGTCTTTCTTGAATTGTTTTATGCATGTCACTTGATTAATAAATTGCACTGCTACCCCTGGTACCTACATGGTTTCCATGACCTCATTTAAAGTCCCAACTCCTTTTTTTATGTTCGCATACAGGGATGGAGGCACCATTTGGTGCCTCATTTAAAGTCCCACTTCCCCCTTTTCCCTTCTCAATTGATTCAGGATTTCTAAGGGTGTAAATTTTTGATTTCACTCTTCACTGCCTATCACAGTTTCGAAGGCCATGGAATGCCCAGGTGGCACAAAACCCCCCCAAATGACCCCATTTTGGAAAGTAGACACCCCAAGCTATTTTCTGAGAGGCATGGTGAGTATTTTGCAGCTCTCATTTGTTTTTGAAAATGAAGAAAGACAAGAAACATTTTTTTTTTTTCTTTTTTCAAATTTCAAAACTTTGTGACAAAATGTGAGGTCTGCAAAATACTCACTATACCTCTCAGCAAATAGCTTGGGGTCTCTACTTTCCAAAATGGGGTCATTTGGGGGGTGTTTTGTGCCACCTGGGCATTCCATGGCCTCCGAAACTGTGACAGGCAGTGAAGAGTGAAATCAAAAATTTACGCGCTTAGAAAGCCTGAAGGCAGTGCTTGGTTTTCGGGGTCCCGTAGGCGGCTAGGCTCCCAAAAAGTCTCACATATGTGGTATCCCCATACTCAGGAGAAGCAACAGAATGTATTTTTGGGTGTAATTTCACATATTCCAATGGCATGTTTGAGCAATATATCATTTAGTGACAACTTTTTGCAAAAAAAAAAAAAAAAGTGTCTCTTTCCCGCAACTTGTGTCACAATATAAAATATTCCATAGACTCGACATGACTCTCAGCAAATAGCTTGGGGTGTCTACTTTCCAAAATGGGGTCATTCGGGGGGGTTTGAACTGTCCTGGCATTTTATGCACAACATTTAGAAGCTTATGTCACACATCACCCACTCTTCTAACCACTTGAAGACAAAGCCCTTTCTGACACTTTTTGTTTACATGAAAAAATTATTTTTTTTTGCAAGAAAATTACTTTGAACCCCCAAACATTATATATTTTTTTAAAGCAAAGGCCCTACAGATTAAAATGGTGGGTGTTTCATTTTTTTTTTATTTGCGCAGCGATTTTTCAAACGCATTTTTTGGGAAAAAAACACACTTTTTTAAATTTTAATGCACTAAAACACACTATATTGCCCAAATGTTTGATGAAATAAAAAAGATGATCTTAGGCCGAGTACATGGATACCAAACATGACATGCTTTAAAATTGCGCACAAACGTGCAGTGGCGACAAACTAAATACCATTTTAAAAGCCTTTAAAAGCCTTTACAGGTTACCACTTTAGGTTTACAGAGGAGGTCTACTGCTAAAATTACTGCCCTCGATCTGACGTTCGCTGTGACACCTCACATGCATGGTGCAATTGCTGTTTACACTTGACGCCAGACCGACGCTTGCGTTCGCCTTTGCGCGAGAGCAGGGGGGGACAGAGGTGTTTTTTTCTTTTTTTTTTTCTTTATTATTTTTTTGCTTTTTTATATTATTTTTAAACTGCTCCTTTCATTTTTTTTAAAATCATTTTTATTGTTATCTCAGGGAATGTAAATATCCCCTATGATCGCAATAGGTAGTGACAGGTACTCTTTTTTGAAAAAATTGGGGTCTATTAGACCCTAGATCTCTCCTCTGCCCTCAAAGCATCTGACCACACCAAGATCGGTGTGATAAAATGCTTTCCCAATTTCCCAATGGCGCTGTTTACATCCGGCGAAATCTAAGTCATGAAATGCTCGTAGCTTCCGGTTTCTTAGGCCATAGAGATGTTTGGAGCCACTCTGGTCTCTGATCAGCTCTATGGTCAGCTGGCTGAATCACCGGCTGCATTCTCAGGTTCCCTGTTGAGACAGGAGAGCCAGAGAAAAACACGGAAGACGGTGGGGGGCATTCCCTCCCACTGCTTGTAAAAGCAGTCTAGAGGCTAATTAGCCGCTAGGATTGCTTTTACATGAAAGCCGACCGCTGGCTGAAAAGAATGATACCAAGATGATACCTAAACCTGCAGGCATCATTCTGGTATAACCACTCAAAGTCGTGAATGGCGTACCTGAAGATAAAAAAATGGTTAACAATAAAACACAGTAAACGGTAAAGTATAAAAAATTGCATACCTGAAAAGCAAACATGATAAAACATAATAACAATAAAGCATTTCAGAATAGAATACAGTAAAAAAGAGCAGAACAATAGAGAGAGAATAGAGAGAGAGAGAGAGAGAAAACAATAAAACGACAACTATTTTTTTTTATTTTATATATATTTTTTTTTTTTACACTTTTTTTTGTAACTAACTTTTATAACTGTAACCGGTTCCTGGTTCGGGTCTCTCAAAATGCGATGGCATCTTGGGAGACCCTGTGAAAGTGTGCCTAGTCTGTGCAATGCTGTACCCTACGCTAATACTCAACTAGTGAATTGTAGCGTTCAAAACATTCACCAATGCAAAGACCAGGATTGTCAGGACAGGAGGGACAACAATAGCGGGTGTCACGCCTATATCCGTGCTTGCTGCAGACACAACATCTTTTTTGGGGGGGGTTCGTTGGGTAGGGGTACTCGGGAGGACATAAAGAAAATGCCTCTCATGCAGCCGACTGCATTTGGTTGGGGATGTGAATGGGGGAAGTACGGCTGCTGCAGAAGTGGTGGGTTCTCAATTAGGATTGGCGAATGCAGCAGGAAGGGCATTATGGGCACGACGGGCCTGTTTGTCTTCTTCTTGGTGGCAGTGGGACACTACTTGTGCTTGCCACCTCACCAGCTTGAACTGCACTTATGGGACTCGCCACGTCACCAAGTGTTACTGCAGTGCTGGTTTGACTATGACCGGGGTGTACTAGGCCGCTGGTGCTTGCCAGTTCACCAAAACGCTACCAAAAAAACTGTTAGCGATCGCAGGGATCAGGCCTGACTCTGCGAATGCTGCAGTTATGCGTTTAGTGTTTTGTAAGTGACAGTGATCGATCGATACTGCACTTGGGTGGGCTGGGCGGAGGGGCAAAACGCAGGTGCTAGCAGGTATCTGGGCTGGTCCCGCTAACACTGCGTTTTTGGGAACCCTAAACTGCTGGGGACGCTAAGAGGGGTTGTGACCAATCCACACTGTTTTAGCGGAGGAACACCCACATGCCTCCATCCCAAGTATATGTAGCAAAATGGGGGGACAGAAGCGGGACTTTATATGAGGCATGTGGGTGAATATGTTGGGCCAATGATGAAGGTAGGGGTGTGAGAAAATGAACAATAAAAATATAAAATGAAAAATATATATAGATGGAGTAAGAATAAGATATATAAGGTCAACATGGATGATGATAAAAGATAATAATGGTAAAAAAGTTTATTAGCATGGATATTCGAACCAGATACAGTCGATGAGGAAAAGGGCACATATGAGACCAAAATAAAACATGTTAGCAGCGATGTATGGACAAGCAGGGTTCATAAATGATTATACAGTTACAAGGACACATATACACTGTACAGTCAGTGTATACATCAATGGATCTGGACTCTAAAACATATTAACAGCAATATATGGACGAGCAGGGTTCATAAATTGGTAGTGCATTGACAGGAACAAACATGCATTGTACAGTCGATGAATGCATCAATAGATCTAAACTCTACGCGTTTCTTGGCTTTAAACCAATCGTCAGGAGTCCGATGCGATTAAACTATAACAGAAACAATAGAGTATCTGTTATTGTATGGATAAGTATTTGTGGAGGACATATGCTGAAAATGTGATCTTCTGCATACTCACAAATTTATGCAATGGTTGGTTTGTGATGACCTGTGTGTTGCAATGTGATGTTGGTCTGGGTCCATGGAGTCTCCCCCGGGGTTGAGGCAGAGAGCGCACCCCAATGATGCCGGCCACAGTGGCCCAAGTGACACAAGCACCAACAGGACCGGCAGGCAGGGACGTCCGGCGAGGACAGGGAGTGTAGAGGAGCTGGGGAAAAAAAGGTGAAAAAAGTGAAAAAAATGGAGGTGTGAGAGATGTGTGGGATGGTGGATCAATGGTATTGAGAATGAGTGGGATGGGAGCAGTGTGACGTGCCCCTGAGTGTGTGGAAGGGAGCTAGAACACTGCAGGAGTGGAAGTGATGGGAAGGATGAGGCATGAGCGAGAAAAGCATGGTAGCTGGAGTGGGTGAAGGGAGGTGACAGAATGTGAGGGAATTACCTGAGTGGTGGGTACCCAGCCGAGCCAGACGTCTGGTGTGCATGGCGGAATCGTGGGATGCCCGGCCAGATGGAGCCTCATATAGCCGCAGACATGCGGCGCGCTCACGCCAACGTCACGCGCGGGCGTGATGACGCGGTGAGGGGAGGCCAATGGGTGCGGCCACCTAACCACCCCTACAGCGCTTGAGCCCGGAGAGGGAAAAGACACTAGACATCCCGTCTGCGGCGGCAAAGACGCCGCAGGCGGGGTGTAGGAGGCATGACGTCGATGCGCCGAGGCCAGGGCCCGCCCACGTCAGTGACAGGGGGGTGATGGGTCCTGGGCTGGGCGCGTCGCAACCCCGGGGAATAGACTGAACGGATCCCAGCATCACAGATGTACAAAAATCAAATGGATGGCAATTGTATGGAAAAAAGGAAAGGCAGCCAGAGCGGCACAATGTAAAGTACAGAAGCAATAACAAAAACAAGCGTGTCTTTGCCATAAATGTATAGCAAAGAACACAATAATATATTTTTAATCCCAGCGCAGGAATCTTTCTCTGTGCAAGGGAGTATAGAACATCATGTATTTTTAATCCTTGTACAGGAATCTATTCTCTGTGCAAGGAAGTATAATAAATAACGAGCTTTAGCCCTGAATTGAATCAGTATTAAACTGGCTAAAGAAAAACAAAAAATCAAAAATTGTAAAGAGGAAAGAAGGGGGAATGAACGGAGGTAAAAAAATGAAAAACTTTAGCCCTGAATTAAATCAGTAGTTTGCTTAGCTAAAGAAATAAACAAAGACAAAAATAAACGAGAAAAAAAAATTAATTAAAATTTAAATAAAAACTTTAGCCCTGAATTGAATCAGTAAATTGCTTAGCTAAAGAAATAAACAAAAATAAATGGAAAAAAGAGAAAACTTTAGCCCTGAATTGAATCAGTGTTTGTTTGACTAAAGAAAAAGTTTTCTCTTTTTTCCATTTATTTTTGTTTATTTCTTTAGCTAAGCAATTTACTGATTCAATTCAGGGCTAAAGTTTTTATTTATATTTTAATTAATTTTTTTTTCTCGTTTATTTTTGTCTTTGTTTATTTCTTTAGCTAAGCAAACTACTGATTTAATTCAGGGCTAAAGTTTTTCATTTTTTTACCTCCGTTCATTCCCCCTTCTTTCCTCTTTACAATTTTTGATTTTTTGTTTTTCTTTAGCCAGTTTAATACTGATTCAATTCAGGGCTAAAGTTCGTTATTTATTATACTTCCTTGCACAGAGAATAGATTCCTGTACAAGGATTAAAAATACATGATGTTCTATACTCCCTTGCACAGAGAAAGATTCCTGCGCTGGGATTAAAAATATATTATTGTGTTCTTTGCTATACATTTATGGCAAAGACACTCTTGTTTTTGTTATTGCTTCTGTACTTTACATTGTGCCGCTCTGGCTGCCTTTCCTTTTTTCCATACAATTGCCATCCATTTGATTTTTGTACATCTGTGATGCTGGGATCCGTTCAGTCTATTCCCCGGGGTTGCGACGCGCCCAGCCCAGGACCCATCACCCCCCTGTCACTGACGTGGGCGGGCCCTGGCCTCGGCGCATCGACGTCATGCCTCCTACACCCCGCCTGCGGCGTCTTTGCCGCCGCAGACGGGATGTCTAGTGTCTTTTCCCTCTCCGGGCTCAAGCGCTGTAGGGGTGGTTAGGTGGCCGCACCCATTGGCCCCCCCTCCCCTTACCGCGTCATCACGCCCGCGCGTGATGTTGGCGTGAGCGCGCCGCATGTCTGCGGCTATATGAGGCTCCATCTGGCCGGGCATCCCACGATTCCGCCATGCACACCAGACGTCTGGCTCGGCTGGGTACCCACCACTCAGGTAATTCCCTCACATTCTGTCACCTCCCTTCACCCACTCCAGCTACCATGCTTTTCTCGCTCATGCCTCATCCTTCCCATCACTTCCACTCCTGCAGTGTTCTAGCTCCCTTCCACACACTCAGGGGCACGTCACACCGCTCCCATCCCACTCATTCTCAATACCATTGATCCACCATCCCACACATCTCTCACACCTCCATTTTTTTCACTTTTTTCACCTTTTTTCCCCAGCTCCTCTACACTCCCTGTCCTCGCCGGACGTCCCTGCCTGCCGGTCCTGTTGGTGCTTGTGTCACTTGGGCCACTGTGGCCGGCATCATTGGGGTGCGCTCTCTGCCTCAACCCCGGGGGAGACTCCATGGACCCAGACCAACATCACATTGCAACACACAGGTCATCACAAACCAACCATTGCATAAATTTGTGAGTATGCAGAAGATCACATTTTCAGCATATGTCCTCCACAAATACTTATCCATACAATAACAGATACTCTATTGTTTCTGTTATAGTTTAATCGCATCGGACTCCTGACGATTGGTTTAAAGCCAAGAAACGCGTAGAGTTTAGATCTATTGATGCATTCATCGACTGTACAATGCATGTTTGTTCCTGTCAATGCACTACCAATTTATGAACCCTGCTCGTCCATATATTGCTGTTAATATGTTTTAGAGTCCAGATCCATTGATGTATACACTGACTGTAAAATGTATATGTGTCCTTGTAACTGTATAATCATTTATGAACCCTGCTTGTCCATACATCGCTGCTAACATGTTTTATTTGGTCTCATATGTGCCCTTTTCCTCATCGACTGTATCTGGTTCGAATATCCATGCTAATAAACTTTTTTACCATTATTATCTTTTATCATCATCCATGTTGACCTTATATATCTTATTCTTACTCCATCTATATATATTTTTCATTTTATATTTTTATTGTTCATTTTCTCACACCCCTACCTTCATCATTGGCCCAACATATTCACCCACATGCCTCATATAAAGTCCCGCTTCTGTCCCCCCATTTTGCTGCTGGGGACGCTAGTATCGATCTGATCAGATATTGATCCGATCAGATACTATACTACTAAGGGAGGTGTACGGTGCGTGCGTGGGTGTTAGCGGTACTGGCGCTAACCTGACACTGCCTGGGGCGACGCATATCACCGCCGGGCGAATCAGGGGGCTAAACCTTTATTCGGTAATAAACGGCGGGTGCCCTCACACTATAAAAAATAAACGAACTAACCAGCGTCACCCGTAATGCCGCGTACACACGGTCGGACTTTTCGTCTACAAAAGTCCAACGGACGCTGACGGACTAAAGCTGGCTGGTAATCCGATCGTGTGTGGGCTTCTCCGGACTTTCAACTGACTTTTTCAGCCTCAAATCCGACGGACTTTAGATTTGAAACATGCTTCAAATATTTCCGACGGACTCGAGTCCGGTCGAAAAATCCGCTCGTCTGTATGCTAGTCCGACGGACAAAAACCCACGCTAGGGCAGCTATTGGCTACTGGCTATGAACTTCCTTATTTTAGTCCGGTGTACGTCATCACGTAAGAATTAGACGGACTTTTGTGTGATCGTGTGATCGTGTGTAGGCAAGTCTGTTCGTTAGAAAGTCTGCCGCAAGTCCGTCGAAAGTCCGCCAAAAGTCCGTCGAAAGTCTGTCGGACAGGCTGTCGGACTTTTGTAGCTGAAAAGTCCGACCGTGTGTACGCCCCATAACAGTTATACGGTGATCAGTGGTGAAAGGGTTAACTAGGGGGCAATCAGGGGTTAAAACATTTATTAGGTAGTATATGGGGGTCCCTGTCGCTATAAAACGCTGACGGCGAACCTAAATATTTACCTCCCTAACTATCGTCACCAGTGACACTATACAGCGATCAGAAAAATGATCGCTTAGCGACACTGGCGACGGGGGGTGATCAAGGGGTTAAACTTTATTAGGGGGGGTTAGGGGGGTAACCTAGACCTAAAGGGGGCTAATACTAACTGCCCTACCACAGTAACTGTCACAAACTAACACCATGCAGTAATCAGAAAAAAAAAACTGCTTGGTGTCAGTGTGACAGGGGGTGATTAGGGGGTGATCGGGGGGGGGGTGATCGGGGGGGGGGGATCGGGGGGTAAAGGAGGGTGTTTTGTGTGCCTGGCATGTTCTACTGTATGTGTGTGTGTTGCGCACTCACATTTCAGTCTTCTCTCCTCGGCGCCGGAACGGAAAATACAGAGCCGAGGAGAGATGACATCATTTTCTTTGCTGCTGTTTACCATACAGCAGCATAGGAATGATCTGATTGGCTGGCGGCGATCGCGAGGGGGGGCCACGAATGGATGGTTTCCCCCTCCTCTCCGATCGCCGCTGGACAAAAGAGGACTGCCTCGGGCACCGGGGGGGTCCGATCGGACCCCCGCCCGTGGGAGGCAGATCACATACATATACGTAATTCTGCATGCCCGTGCCATTCTGCCGACGTACATCGGCGTGAGGCGGTCCTTAAGTGGTTAAATCATTATTTAAACCAGTAAACAGGCCAAGGTCAGAGAGATCAGGTAAACAAGGTTAATGCAGGCACAAAGGCAAAGTCCAGGCGAAAGCCGGGTCATACACAGGTAAGCAGGTTCAAGGAATCAGGTAACAGGAATAGAAGTCCAAAGCTGAAGACCATTCAGCACTGCTCATGGTGACAGGCCAGTTTAAATAGGCAACTGGGCACCAAGTACGCACACTAATACGTGTCCTAGTGTGTATACGAATGTGAGCACAATGAACTGGATAGTCTATTGCCTCTTTGCCTAGAAGTATTAGCATGTGAGCAATGCACACGCGCATGAATACAAGCATAGGCCCCGCACTGGTTTTCTGGTGGCAGGAATCTGGTTTACCTCACACTGCTGCTCTGGTGAGTGCAAATATGTTTTTTTAGTAATAAAATTATTGAAATGGTGTACATTTGAGCTGGGTTTGACTCTGAGGCTGGGTTTGCTACCAAGATCGCTAACCATCCACAGAGAGTGTATATATACCTGTGAGATATTTTCCTGCAGCTTGATCTGAAATCCCTGGCTGTTTGTTTTAAGGTTTCACTGACCCCTGTAATGAGGGCCCATATGTGGGGTGAGCATATACCCTTGGAGGTTCCTGGTGGCAGTCTTTACGTTTATTCCTGATTGGATTTCACTTTGCACAATTTTGTTCTGGATAATTTCCACTGGACATTGATGTGGTTCAATTCACAGATCCTGCACTTTAATTTGGACTTTATTAACCAAAAATTGCGTGCTTTACAGTATATCTTTTATTAGTTTCAACATAAAGATATTACTTTACTTTTAAGAAGCATAGCGTTTCTTAAACACACTTATAGCGTAGCACTATGCGCATGCACAATGCTGTTTCCTCCCCAACTTTTGCAATCCACGCTTCTAATCTACACCTGTATTCATAAATAAACAATACCACCATAAACAAATCAACAAATGAATATCATTAAAAAAAAAACAAAAAAAAAAAAAAACCCTAATAAGCTACAAAGGGTATACAAATAACCAATATCTACGATTTTTTTTTTTCGTGGTAGCATAGGTTAGATCAGGGGTCCTCAAACTTTTTAAACAGGGGGCCAGTTAACGGTCCCTCAGACTGTTTGGGGGCCAGGCTATAGTTTGAAAAAAATATTAACGAATTCCTATGCACACTGCACATATCTTATTTGTAGTGCATAAAAACAGGATAAAAACAATACAATATTTAAAATAAAGAACAATTTTAATCAACATAAACTTATTAGTATTTCCCAGACTCCCCTCATCACAGACCCCTTCACAGACTCTTCTCTATCACAGACTCTTCTCTATCACAGACTCCTCCCCATCACAGACTCCTCTCCATCACAGACTCCTCTACATCACAGACTCCTCTCCATCACAGACTCCTCTCCATCACAGACCCCTCTCCATCACAGAGCCCACCATCGCAGATCCCCCCCATCACAGACTCCTCTCCATGACAGACACCTCTCCATCACAAATCCCCCCATCACAGACTCCTCTCCACCACAAAGCCCCCCATCACAGATTCCTCTCCATCACAGAGACTCCCCATCACAAAGCCCTCTCCATCACAGACTCCCCCATCACAGACTCCTCTCCATCACAGACTCCCCCAATCACAGAGCCCTCCATCACAGACTCCCCCCATCACAGACTCCCCTCCATCACAAAGCCCCCATCACAGATCCCCCCATCATAGATTCCTATGCCATCTCTATAAATGGACCGTGCAGGATTTGTGTTGTAACCAGACATTCCAGTGTGTCCAAAAGGATTTACACTATACCTTTTTAATAGCGAACATACGTTCAAATTGAGTTTGCATATTTAGATTAATGATAAAGGATGCAAAATGTGAGGGGGTCTTTCTGTCTCCAGGCTACCAAAATAATTTTTCCGGCAGCTATTATACAACTGATTGAAAGGGGTCATAATTTAACAGTGGCAGAGCTAATGTGTAGTCTATTTGTTTAATTTCCAAACCTGATCCTCCTTCAAAATCCATTTAAAGTGGTATTAAAAATGATTAGTAGTACTTATAGTTTTATTTTTTTTACATGGTGATCAAGCAAGTAAATTAGTTATTCTTTAACTTCCTTTAGCAGATCAAGCTGATCAGACAAAGTGGCAGTAAGCAGTGGCGTTGCTAGGGGGGTGCGGTGGGTGCGGATCACACATGGGTGACACCCGCCAGAGGGGTAACACCAGGGGCGGACTTAGCTGGGCTGCTCTGATGCCTCCTGAAAGCATGCACTGCTTCTGCTGCAGACATGCAGGGCCGGCAGAAAACCCGTGGCTCCATCTACCTGCTCCTCTCCTCCCCTTCCGTCCTCTGCGGTTGCGTGTGACAGCCGGCTTGGGAGCTGCAGCTGTCCTGGAAGGAAGGGATTCCCACACTGCTCCCACCACATCCAGCATGCTTGAGCATGACACATTCCTTCTCCCGCCCTTCTCTCCCTGCCTATGTGCTCCGTCTGTGAAGCCAACAGCCACATTGAAAGAGAAGCTGCTGAATGAGCCAGTGAGCCCCCAGGACCATCCAAGTCAATGAGCACTGACCAGACCTTATCATCCCTCTCTCTCCCTGCCCCCTCTCTCTCCCCCTACCACTCTCTCTCTCTATCCCCCCTCTCTCTCCCCCTACCCCCCCTCTCTCTCTCTCTGTCCCACCCTCTCTCTCCCCCTACCCCCCCTCTCTCTCTCTCTGTCCCACCCTCTCTCTCCCCCTACCCCCTCTCTCTCTCTGTCCCCCCTCTCTCTCCCCCTACCCCCTCTCTCTCTCTCTGTCCCTCCTCCTTGCCCCCCTCTCTCCCCCTACCCCTTCTATCTCTCTGTCCCCCCTCTCTCTCCCCCTACCCCCTCTCTCTCTCTCTCTCTGTCCCCCCTCTCTCCCTCCCTGCCCCCTCTCTCTCCCCCTGCCTCCTCTCTCTCTCCCTGCCCCCTCTCTCTCTGTCCCTCCCTCTCTCTCTCCTTGCCTTCTCTCTCTCCCCCCGCCACCTCTCTCTCCCCCTACCCCCTCTCGCTCTGTGCCCCCCTTCTCTCTCTCCCTGCCCCCTCTCTCTCCCCTGCCCACCTCTCTCTCCCCCTGCCCCCCTCTCTCTCCCTGTCCCCTCTGTATGTCCTCTCTCTCTGTTCCCCCTCTCTCTCTGCCCCCCCTCTCTATCTCCCTGCCCCTCTCATTCTCTCTCCCTGCCCCCCTCTCTCTCTATCTGCCCCCCTCTCTATCTGTCCTCCCCCCCCTCTCCCTCCTCTCTCTTTCCCTGCCCCCCTTTCACTCTTTCTTTCTCCCCCCTCTCTCTCTCCCCAAGTTTGCAAAATTATTGGGGGGGGGGGGTGACACCATGTTTTACCACATCAGATGACACCAACCCTAGTGACACCACAGGCAGTTAGAGGGTTAAGACAACCTATTTAACACTGATGGGTAGCTTACAATGGTCTGCTTCTGTTCAGTTATGTAAAACCTTTATCCCAAAAGGAAAAAGCTGTTGTCGTAACTATTTATAAAGTGTTAGCTGGAGTGTAGCTTCAAGTTCATCTAAATATGCTAGTCTAAGGCCGACCATACATAGAGCAACTTTCTTTCCTGCAACCACGGATTGCAGGAAAGAAATTTGCTTGTTTCCTCCATTGGATGTGGGAATCCTTCCTGGCAGGCCATTGTCTTCTCCCGGCCGGGGGAAGCCGTCCCCGCTGAAAGAAGACAGTGATTATAATAATCGCAAGAGAATCCGGCAGGCTGGTTGTTCCCAAGTTGATCAATCAATCGATCAACCTGGTACATTCAGCCTGCCCATTAACAGTTCGAAATTCAGCAGGTTCTGAGGGACCAGCCAGGCTTCGAACCGTGTATGGCCAGCCTAACACCAACCTTTCCTGAGACTGACAATGCTGCTGTTCAAAGGTGACTGTTTTACTCCTTCATCCAGAATGCAGACATTCTCTGGGATGAATGATATTAAATATTTGCTCTCTTTTTTTTGTCTGATATTCCCTCAAATTTTCATGCTTTCACTAACTTTTTAATTGCTTTACTATTTAACTTTGTGGGTCTCCCTTTAAAACCTTATATGTCCCACAATTGGATAAAATCCTTTCCTTTTGTTTTCATAATCCACCTTGTTTGATAGGATAAACCCCCCTTATCTGCTGGTCAGATTACTAGATCCTTCTTATTCTTTAGATACTTGATCCCTTTTTCATAATGTCATATTTTCTTTTCCCTGGTATGTCTAATTTCCTGATGTCATTATCCACTGTGGTTTTTCAAACAACATGTAAATATTAACTGAATCCCAACGGTGGTTTAAAACTGACCTAGTCCCAAGTCCACTATGGACATACTAGGGGTCTGTGGGTATACTATTATCTCTCAAATTGAGTACTGGGGTATAGCTAAAATGTTTCTTTACATTCAGTTTCCTAGTACACTTATGTAAATCTATGCAAATTTCAAGTTGATTCTTGGTTTTTGGGGCTAATTTCAATCCTTATCTAAAACTGGTTTGTTACTTAAAGTGGTTGTAAACCGTGGCTGGTTTAAAAAAAAAACAAAAAAACACAGGAGTAAGGCAATTGTATAATGTGCTAGTATGCATCGCATACTAGCACAATATGAAATACTTACCTTAGAACAAAGCCCTCCTGTGGTGCGCTGTCACTGCTGATAGAGCTGACATCTTCCCCTGGACTTTCTTCCTGGTTTGCACGCTCCGGCTGTGTGATTGGCCAGAGCCGCAATGACATCGCTCTGTTCCGACAAGAAACTTTGAAGTTTCGGCAAGGTATGCCAGACCTTCAGATCACATGCGCCAGTGATGTCACCAGTTGCATCCGGGGTGAATACCTTCTAAACGGTGCACGTTTAGGAGATATTCATTTTACCTACAGGTAAGCCTTATTGTAGGCTTACCTGTAGGTAAAAATCACATAGCAAGCATAACTACCGCTTTAAAGTGGTATTAAACCCCAAAGCAAAAATTTTTTTATTGCAGCTTACCGGTTCTTACATGTGATCGCTACATCAGTTTTTTATTTTTCGTTTTTTTTTCTTTATTTTAACCTGGTGATCTGCCCAGTAAGTTTGTTGTTCTTCAAGCTGTTCTGCAGATGTATCAGTTACAGAGTTGAGATAAACCAAAACCATTTAACAAAGACATGGGTGCTTAAAATGATCAGCTTTTGTTTATTTATGTAAAATCTTGATCATAAAAGTTAAAAAACTGCTGGAGTTTGGCTTCAATTTGTAAGTGTATCTAAACCTGTTAGTACATCTAACACTCCCCGTCCCCCAGACTGACAATGCTGCTGTCAAAAGGTGCCTCCTGTGCTCCTTCATGCAGAGTGGGGGCGCTCAAATATAGAAGGTGTGTTACTGGCCAGATCACCAGGTGAAAGCAAAGGGAAAAAGAACCTAAAAAAAAAAACAAATGCAGCCACTACATCAAATGATTGGTAAGCTGCAATATATTACATTTTTGTGTTTAATGCCACTTTAACAGAACAAGGTAAAGATAAACATTTACATCAAAATGAAAAATCACCTTTCCACAAACTTTCACTTTATTTTTACTTTTTTATTTTTACCTCCACATCCTCTCATTCTGTCTATTCTCTCCCTCTCTGTGCTGGTCATATTTGTTTTGCGCTCAAAACCTGTTTGTTTGATGTTTGATGTATATTGTTTGTCCTTTTTTTTGGTCTCCTTATCCCTGCTTGTTGTTAACCTGTGTTAATTCCCCCTCTTCTCTGAAAATTGATATATGGTTTCTTCCTTTGAAAATTGGGGTTTGGGAGATCCTTGGGATGAAGGTGACACCTCCTGAAAGTCTAATCTTTCTTTTAACCGTTTGCCGACCAACGCACGTCGGCACAGTGGCACGGTTACGTAAATGGGTGTACCTGTACGTCCCCTTTAAATTGTGGGCTAGTGGGCCCCCAGGTCCCAGGGACTCGATGTCTGCTGGTGGCCCGCAATTGTAACACAGAGAGGCGGAACGGGGAGATGCCTGTAAACAAGGCATTTCCCTGTTCTGCCTAGCAACATGACAGGGATCTACTGCTCCCAGTGATCTCTGTCATGTTTTAGTGAGCCCATCCCCCTACAGTTAGAACAGTGATCAGGAGCAGTGATCTCTGTCATGTTCTAGTGAGCCCATCCCCCTACAGTTAGAACACGCTGAGGGAACACAGTTAACCCCTTGATCGCCCCCTAGTGTTTAACCCCTTCCCTGCCAGTGTCATTTACACGGTAATCAGTGGCTATTTTTAGCTCTGATCACTGTATAAATGTCAATGGTCCCAAAATAGTGTCAAAAGTGTCCAATGTGTCCGCCGCAATGTCACAGTCACGATAAAAATCGCAAATCGCCGCCAAAAAATTAATAATAAAAATGCCATAAATCTATCCCCTATTGTGTAGATGCTATAACTTTTGCACAATCAATATACACTTATTGCGATTTTTTTACCAAAAATATGTAGAAGAATACATATCGGCCTAAACTGAGGAAGAAATTAGGTTTTTTTTATATTTGTTTAGGATATTTATTATAGCAAAAAGTAAAAAAAAATGCTTTTTTTTTTTAAAGTTGTCGCTCTTTTTTTGTTTATAGCGCAAAAAATAAAAACTGCAGAGGTGATCAAATACCAACAAAAGAAAGCTCTATTTGTGGTAAAAAAAAGGACGTCAATTTTGTTTGGGTGCTACATTGCATGACCGCGCAATTGTCAGTTAAAGCGACACAGTGATGTATCGCAAAAAGTGCTCTGGTCAGGAAGGGGGTAAATCCTTCCGGGGCTGAGGTGGTTAAACTGATAACCCAAATCCTATAACGAGGCAAATCTTTTCTTCGTGGAATAGAACCTAGATTTCTATTTCTAGAACCCCAAAACCTGGATAACTAATTCCTACAGGCTGTCTTTCTGGCTGTTTCTTATGGATTCCAGAATGGCTCATTCACCTTTCCCGATCTCCTTATGTCCAGGGAACACCCCCCGATTCGGTTCGCATCCAGAACATGCGTACGGACCTAAAGTTTGCGCGAACATTCGAACACCGTCTATAGGACTCGAATGTGAGAAATCAAAAGTTATTGTCCTAAAAATAGTTTGGGGACCCAGGTCCTGCCCCAGGGGACATGTATCAATGGAAAAAAAAGTTTTCAAAACGGACGTTTTTTCGGGAGCAGTGATTTTAATGATGCTTAACCACTTGCCGACCGCCTCACGCAGATATACGTCTGCAGAATGGCATGGGCAGGCAAAATCACGTACCTGGTACGTGATTGCCTTCCCGCGGGCAGGGGGTCCGATCGGACCCCCCCCCGGTGCCCGAGGTGGTCGGCTTTGGTCTGGGAGCGATGAGAGGCGAGGGGGAGACCATCCGTTCGTGGCCCAGCCTCGCGATCGCTCCCAGCCAATCAGAATCATTCCTCTGCTGCTGTATGCTAAACAGCAGCAAAGGAAATTATGTCATCTCTCTTTGGCTCGGTATTTTCCGTTCCGGCGCCGAGGAGAGAAGACTTCACTGTGAGTGCACCGACACACACACACAGTAGAACATGCCAGGCACACTTTACACCCCCGATCCCCCCCCCCGATCGCCCCCCGATCACCCCCAATCACCCCTCCCCCCTGTCACACTGACACCAAGCAGTTTTTTTTTCTGATTACTGCATGGTGTCAGTTTGTGACAGTTAGTGGGGTAGGGCAGTTAGAGTTAGCCCCCTTTAGGTCTAGGGTACCCCCCTAACCCCCCTAATAAAGTTTTAACCCCTTGATCACCCCCCGTCACCAGTGTCGCTAAGCGATCATTTTTCTGATCGCTGTATTAGTGTCACTGGTGACGCTAGTTAGGGAGGTAAATATTTAGGTTCGCTGTCAGCGTTTTATAGCGTCAGGGACCCCCATATACTACCTAATAAAGGTTTTAACCCCTTGATTGCCCCCTAGTTAACCCTTTCACCACTGATCACCGTATAACTGTTACGGGTGACGCTGGTTAGTTTGTTTATTTTTTATAGTGTCAGGGCACCCGCCTAAAGGTTTAGCCCCCTGATTGCCCAGCGGTGATATGCGTCGCCCCAGGCAGCGTCAGGTTAGCGCAGGTACCGCTAACACCCACGCACGCAGCATACGCCTCCCTTAGTGGTATAGTATCTGAACGGATCAATATCTGATCCGATCAGATCTATACTAGCGTCCCCAGCAGTTTAGGGTTCCCAAAAACGCAGTGTTAGCGGGATCAGCCCAGATACCTGCTAGCACCTGCGTTTTGCCCCTCCGCCCAGCCCAGCCCAGCGCACCCAAGTGCAGTATCGATCGATCACTGTCACTTACAAAACACTAAACGCATAACTGCAGCGTTCGCAGAGTCAGGCCTGATCCCTGGGATCGCTAACAGTTTTTTTGGTAGCGTTTTGGTGAACTGGCAAGCACCAGCCCCAGGCAGCGTCAGGTTAGCGCCAGTACCGCTAACACCCACGCACGCACCGTACACCTCCCTTAGTGGTATAGTATCTGAACGGATCAATATCTGATCCGATCAGATCTATACTAGCGTTCCCAGCAGTTTAGGGTTCCCAAAAACGCAGTGTTAGTGTGATCAGCCCAGATACCTGCTAGCACCTGCGTTTTGCCCCTCCCCCCGGCCCAGCCCACTCAAGTGCAGTGTCGATCGATCACTGTCACTTACAAAACACTAAACGCATAACTGCAGCATTCGCAGAGTCAGGCCTGATCCCTGCGATCGCTATCAGTTTTTTTGGTAGCATTTTGGTGAACTGGCAAGCACCAGTGGCCTAATACACCCCGGTCGTAGTCAAACCAGCACTGCAGTAACACTTGGTGACGTGGCGAGTCCCATAAGTGCAGTTCAAGCTGGGGAGGTGGCAAGCACAAGTAGTGTCCCGCTGCCACCAAGAAGAAGACAAACAGGCCCGTTGTGCCCATAATGCCCTTCCTGCTGCATTCGCCAATCCTAATAATTGGGAAGCCACCACTTCTGCAGCGCCCGTACTTCCCCCATTCACATCCCCAACCAAATGCAGTCGGCTGCATGAGAGGCATTTTTATGTCCTCCCAAGTACCCCTACCCAACGAACCCCCCCCAAAAAAGATGTTGTGTCTGCAGCAAGCGCGGATATAGGCGTGACACCCGCTATTATTGTCCCTCCTGTCCTGACAATCCTGGTCTTTACATTTGTGAATGTTTTGAACGCTACCATTCACTAGTTGCGTATTAGCGTAGGGTACAGCATTGCACAGACTAGGCACACTTTCACAGGGTCTCCCAAGATGCCATCGCATTTTGAGAGACCCGAACCTGGAACCGGTTATAGTTATAAAAGTTACAGTTACTAAAAAAAGTGTAAAAAAAAATTTAAAAAAATATATGAAATAAAAAAAAATAGGTGTCGTTTCATTGTTCTCTCTCTCTCTATTCTCTCTCTATTGTTCTGCTCTTTTTTACTGTATTCTATTCTGCAATGTTTTATTGTTATTATGTTTTACCATGTTTGTTTTCAGGAATGCAATTTTTTATACTTTACCGTTTACTGTGTTTTATTGTTAACCATTTTTTTGTCTTCAGGTACGCAATTCACGACTTTGAGTGGTTATACCAGAATGATGCCTGCAGGTTTAGGTATCATCTTGGTATCATTCTTTTCAGCCAGCGGTCGGCTTTCATGTAAAAGCAATCCTAGCGACTAATTAGCCTCTAGACTGCTTTTACAAGCAGTGGGAGGGAATGCCCCCCCCACCGTCTTCCGTGTTTTTCTCTGGCTCTCCTGTCTCAACAGGGAACCTGAGAATGCAGCCGGTGATTCAGCCAGCTGACCATAGAGCTGATCAGAGACCAGAGTGGCTCCAAACATCTCTAAGGCCTAAGAAACCGGAAGCTACGAGCATTTCATGACTTTGATTTCGCCGGATGTAAACAGCGCCATTGGGAAATTGGGAAAGCATTTTATCACACCGATCTTGGTGAGGTCAGATGCTTTGAGGGCAGAGGAGAGATCTAGGGTCTAATAGACACCAATTTTTTCAAAAAAGAGTACCTGTCACTAACTATTGCTATCATAGGGGATATTTACATTCCCTGGGATAACAAAAAAAATTATTAAAAAAAAAAAAAAATGAAAGGAACAGTTTAAAAATAAGATAAAAAAGCAAAAAAATAATAAAGGAAAAAAAAAAAAAAGCACCCCTGTCCCCCCCCTGCTCTCGTGCTAAGGCGACCGCAAGCGTCGGTCTGGCGTCAAATGTAAACAGCAATTGCACCATGCATGTGAGGTATCACCGCGGAGGTCAGATCGAGGGCAGTAATTTTAGCAGTAGACCTCCTCTGTAAATCTAAAGTGGTAACCTGTAAAGGCTTTTAAAGGCTTTTAAAAATGTATTTATTTTGTTGTCACTGCACGTTTGTGCGCAATTTTAAAGCATGTCATGTTTGGTATCCATGTACTCGGCCTAAGATCATCTTTTTTATTTCATCAAACATTTGGGCAACATAGTGTGTTTTAGTGCATGAAAATTTAAAAAAGTGTGTTTTTCCCCAAAAAAATGCTTTGAAAAATCGCTGCGCAAATACTGTGTGAAAAAAAAAATGAAACACCCACCATTTTAATCTGTAGGGCATTTTCTTTAAAAAAAATATATAATGTTTGGGGGTTCAAAGTAATTTTCTTGCAAAAAAAATAATTTTTTTCATGTAAACAAAAAGTGTCAGAAAGGGCTTTGTCTTCAAGTGGTTAGAAGAGTGGGTGATGTGTGACATAAGCTTCTAAATGTTGTGCATAAAATGCCAGGACAGTTCAAAACCCCCCCAAATGACCCCATTTTGGAAAGTAGACACCCCAAGCTATTTGCTGAGAGGCATGTCGAGTTCATGGAATATTTTATATTGTGACACAAGTTGCGGGAAAGACACATTTTTTTTTTTTGCACAAAGTTGTCACTAAATGATATATTGCTCAAACATGCCATGGGAATATGTGAAATTACACCCCAAAATTCATTCTGTTACTTCTCCTGAGTACGGGGATATCACATGTGTGGGACTTTTTGGGAGCCTAGCTGCCGACAGGACCCTGAAAACCAAGCACCGCCTTCAGGCTTTCTAAGGGCGTAAATTTTTGATTTCACTCTTCACTGCCTATCACAGTTTCGGAGGCCATGGAATGCCCAGGTGGCACAAAACCCCCCCAAATGACCCTATTTTGGAAAGTAGACACCCCAAGCTATTTGCTGAGAGGTATAGTGAGTATTTTGCAGACCTCACTTTTTGTCACAAAGTTTTGAAAATTGAAAAAAGAAAAAAAAAATTGTCTGTCTTCATTTTCAAAAACAAATGAGAGCTGCAAAATACTCACCATGCCTCTCAGCAAATAGCTTGGGGTGTCTACTTTCCAAAATGGGGTCATTTGGGGGGGGGTTTGTGCCACCTGGGCATTCCATGTCCTCCGAAACTGTGATAGGCAGTGAAGAGTGAAATCAAAAATTTACACCCTTAGAAATCCTTAAGGCGGTGATTGGTTTTCGGGGCCCCGTACGCAGCTAGGCTCCCAAAAAGTCCCACACATGTGGTATCCCCGTACTCAGGAGAAGCAGCCAAATGTATTTTGGGGTGCAATTCCACATATGCTCATGGCCTGTGTGAGCAATATATCATTTAGTGACAACTTTTTGTAATTTTTTATTTTTTTTTGTCATTATTCAATCACTTGGGACAAAAAAAATTAATATTCAATGGGCTCAACATGCCTCTTAGCAATTTCCTTGGGGTGTCTACTTTCCAAAATGGGGTCATTTGGGGGGGGGGGGTTATACTGCCCTGCCATTTTAGCACCTCAAGAAATGACATAGGCAGTCATAAATTAAAAGCTGTGTAAATTCCAGAAAATGTACCCTAGTTTGTAGACGCTATAACTTTTGCGCAAACCAATAAATATACGCTTATTGACATTTTTTTTACCAAAGACATGTGGCCGAATACATTTTGGCCTAAATGTACGACTAAAATTGAGTTTATTGGATTTTTTTTATAACAAAAATTAGAAAATGTCATTTTAGCGCAAAAAATAAAAACCGCAGAGGTGATCAAATAACATCAAAAGAAAGCTCTATTTGTGGGAAGAAAAGGACGCAAATTTCATTTGGGTACAGCATTGCATGACCGCGCAATTAGCAGTTAAAGCGACGCAGTGCCAAATTGTAAAAAGTGCTCTGGTCAGGAAGGGGTAAATCCTTCCGGGGCTGAAGTGGTTAAAGTGAAAAAATAAAAGTGAAATATTCCTTTAAATATCATACCTAGGGGGTGTCTATAGTATGCCTGTAAATTGGCGCGTGTTTTCTGTGCTTAGAACAGTCCCTGCACAAGATGACATTTCTAAACGAATAAAAGTCATTTAAAACTGCTTGAGGCTTTAATGTAATGTTGGGTCCCGGCAATATGGATGAAAATCAGTGAGACAAACGGCATGGGTACCCCCCCAGCCCATTACCAGGCCCTGTTTGTAATTTGGAACAGGTACATTTTGTAAGTGTAGCTCCAGCCAAAAAATCTGTAACATTTGTTTTGCTGTCTGTGCCCCTGTTCAGAAGATTTCACCTAACTTTCTGTCCCAATGACAATTGGATTTTGAAAATTTGGGGTTTTTAAGGGAAACAAGGATTGGTGATAAATCAGTGGAGGAGATACCTTTTTCCCATATTAACTCTTACAGGAGAGAATTTCCCTTCCTAGCGGTAGATTTCCTCTCATTTCCTGTTGTCTCCCTCCGTTTGTAAGTAGGAGTCATTTGTAAGTCAGATTTTTGAAAATAGGGGACCGCCTGTATATACTATACGGCCTGCCCTGTACACTCTGCGGAAAATTGGGCCTTAAGTGTTGGTGGTACCAGAACACTGTAAGCCCTCACAGTTACTCTTGATGAGCGCTGGAACGGGCCCTGCTGTGAAATATTATATCAAGAATTGTAATTAGATGCACCCGTTAAACAGGGGCAGAAAAATTGGGCCTTAGGCAGTGGTGGTGGTGCCGCAACACTACAACCCCTCACAAATATTCTTGTTGAGTGCAGGAACGAGCCCTGCTGCAAAATATTACAGCAAAAATTGTAATTACACGCCCCTGTTAAATAGGGGCAGAAAAATTGGGCCTTGGCCACTGGTGGTGGTGCCCAGAACCAAAAATGTTCTTAAAAGCTATCAACATGAACATTGAGGAGGAATAGGATAGTCACTCAGCATAACAGGATAGTCAATCAGCATCAGCATAGGCAGTCTTGAAGGGATCTCACATTTATTCATATATTTGGTTACATCAGGTGATTGGTAGCTGGTGATCCAAGACTGATTCATTTTTTCGAAGGTGAGCCGATCAACCGAGTTGGTGGACAGGCACACTCTGTGATCGGTTAAAAAGCCTCCAGCAGCACTGAATGTGCGCTCCGAAAGAACGCTGGATGCAGAACAGGCCAGTAGCTCAGTTGCATACTGTGCAAGCTCCGTCCAGTGATCAATCCTCAAGACCCAGTAACCCAGTGGATTTTCGGTTGGAAAGGTCTCCAAGTCTGATCTTACCCCTAGGTATTCCTGCACCATGTACAACAGACGCTGGCGATGGTTGCTGGAACCGATCAGACCTTGGGACTGCGGACTAAAAAATTGTCTGAACGCATCGGTCAGACGGCCACCTTCTCCACCGCTCCTTCTGTGACTGACCCAAGCCTCAGCAACACGTTGTCCAGGAGTACCAGGGAATTGTAACCTCCCAGGCTCAGGAAATGCATTGCACAAACCTTTCTGCAAGGCCTCCTGAAGATGTTTCATCCTCTGCTCCCTCTGCGATGGCTGGATAAGTTCTGCACCCTACCCTTGTAACGTGGATCAAGAAGGGTTGCCAGCCACTACTGATCCCTCTACTTGATACCACGAATCCGAGGGTCCTTTCCCAGGCTTTGTAGGATCAGGGAGGCCATGCAGCGTAGGTTTGCTGAGGCATTCGGTCCGGAGTCCTCTGGGTCACTAAGGACGACCTGATCAGCAGCCACCTCCTGCCAGCCACGTACAAGTCCATGGGTTTCTGTGGACCTGAAACGATCCCTTGAAGACTGCTGCTGATGCTGAGTGCCAGACTCCACCTCCATGCTGACACAATCTTCTTCTCCTCTTCCTGTGTGATAGGCGGGCCTGCAGGAATACTGTCTGGATAAAGGGTGCTTTGAGAGGTAAGGAAGTCCTCCTCTTCCTCCCTCTGTTCTGCCTCAAGTGTCCATTATTCAACACAGCATGTGCTCCAACAGGTAGACAAGAGGGACAGTATCACTGATGCATGCATTGTCACAGCTCACCATCCTTGTGGCCTCCTCAAATAGTGACAGGACAGTGCATGCATCCTTGATTATGAGCCACTGGCGTGGCGAAAAAAAGCCAAGCTCCCCTGACCCTGTCCTGGTGCCATACTCGCACAGGTAGTCATTGATGGTCCTCGTTGCATGTGCAGCCGCTGCAGCATTGCCAACGTTGAGTTCCAAATGGTGGGCATGTCACAGATGAGGCGGTTCTTGGGCAGGTTGCATTCCTTTTGGAGGTCAGCCAGCCTAACCCACAGACTTTCCTGGCCTGTCTCAGGAGATCCTGTAAGTCCGGGTACCTGCACCAGAACCACTGCACCACCAAATTAAGGACGTGAGCCAAACAGGGAACATGGGTGAAGTGTCCCTGTCGGAGGGCAGAGGTTGGTGCTATTGTCGCAAAACACCATTCCTGGCTGAAGCTGGCGTGGTGTCAACCACCTCTGAGCCTGCCCCTGCAGAGCTGACAGAATCTTTGCCCCAGTGTGGCTCCTTTCCCCTAAGCAGACCAACTCAAGCACCGCATGGCATCTTTTTGCCTGAGTGCTTGTGTAGCCCCTAGAATGCCTACGGAGCACCGCTGGTTCTGAGAACGAATCTGCACAGGAAGAGACCATAGAGGAAGAAGAAGAGGAGGGGGTGGAGGAGAGAGGTGTGGCAGAATTACCACTACCAGCATTTTGGAGGCGTGGTGGCGGAACAAGCTCCAACAATACTGCACTCTGTCCTGCATCCTTCCCAGCTGCTGGCAGGGTTACCCAGTGCACCGTGAAAGAAAGGTAACGTCCCTGTCCATGCCTGCTGGACCAGTCAGTGGTAATATGCACCTTACCGCTGACCGCCCTGTCCAACGAGGCCAAGACATTGCCTTCCACATGTCGGTAGAGAGCCGGAATGGCCTTCCGTGAAAAAAATTGGCGTTTGGGAACCTGCCACTGAGTTACCGCACATTCCACAAATTCTTGAAAGGGGGCAGAGTCTACCAGCTGAAAAGGCAACAGTTGGAATGCTAGCAATTTAGCCAAACTAGCATTCAGCTGCTGAGCATGTGGATGGCTGGGACCGAATTTCTTTCGCAAGTTAAGAAACTGGGGTAGGGAAATTTGCCTGCTACAATCGGATGTTGGTGTACCGCTAGCAGTGCCCGGAAGTGCTTGGGACACCTAATTCTACACCTTCATTCCTCTCAGTGCAGGTCTCTGAGAGGACTGAAGTTATAGTGGGATTGGAGATCCCAGCTGATGAGGAGCAAGGAGAGGTCCGCCTTGTTCTTTGGTGTGGGTCTTTTAAGTACTGTTGCCAACGGACTGCATGGGAGCTCGACATATGTCTGGTCAAGCATGTGGTGCCCAAGCAGCTGCTGTTTTGGCCATGCTTGATACGCTTCAGGCATATGTTGCAAACAGCAACGGTGCGATCTGCTGCACGCGTCTCAAAAAAGGCCCACAACAAAGAACTTTTGGAAAAACGGGCGGAGTCAGCAGCGCCCTGCACATGCGAAGCTCTGCGGTGTGATGCAGTCAGTTGCCTGCCCTTAAGCTGGCTCCTGGAGGACATCCTGCCTCATTGGAGATGTGCCTCCTCCTCCTCCTCTCTTCTATCTGGCACCCGGTGGAGTCAGTTACCTCATCATCCCCTCCCTCCTCGTCACTTTAGCAAACCTGGCAGTATGCTGCAGCAGGGGGAACATGATTGCCAGTTTCTTGTCCTTCTTGGGCACCCCCTCTCTCTGGACTCACATTACTGCCTTCATCCTCAACCAGGGTACCATTATCAGAGCCTTCAAAACGCTGCGCATCCTCCTGCAGCATTTACCCTACACTATGGTCGAACAGTTCGGGGGACTCCTCAGGGCATGATGGTTGGGCTAGGGAAGGAGTGACTGATGACATTGAGCCGATGGAAGAGGCCGATTTGGCAGCTGCATTGGCAGACAAAGTACCCTGAGCCTGGGTGACAGAGGATGAGGAGGATGAGGGTGGCTTGGTCATCCACTCTACCAACTCTTCTGCATGTTGTGGCTCAACACGGTCAGCTGCTGAAAAAAAGGACAAGCGTGCCCCACGGCCACGTGCTGAGGATGCACCGTGTCCATGACCAGCACTGTTGGCTGTAGACACAGAGCCTGCTTGCCCTCTCTTAGTGGCCTGTGAGCGTTTGCCTCTCCTTGGTGGCCTTCCAGACATGCTGTACAATTAGATTAGCAAAACAACCCCTGAAGTTTACTAAAAACAGTACACCAGGAATGGCCTACAGTCAGGTATAGGCTTGGCTAGACTATATATAAACAAGCCTGTATATATATATATTAAATGAACTGCAGCTCACTGAGTCACCTGCCTGAAAGTGTCTTCGAACACATGCTTCAGGAATGGCCGACTGTCAGGTATAGGCTTGGCTGGACTACAATGCAGTGGATATATATTTTATGAACTGCAGCTCACTGAGTCACCTGCCTGCCTGCAAGTGTCTTTGAACACGCACTCAAGGAATGGCCTACAGCCAGGTATAGGCTTGGCTAGACTATATATATATATATATATATATATATATATATATATATATATATATATATATATATATATATATATATATATATATATATATATATATACACAAGCCTGTATATATATATTAAATGCACTGCAACTAGCCGAATCAACTGCCTGCCTGAAGTATATTAGAAACAGTACACCAGGAACGGTCTGCAGTGAGATGAAGCTAAACTGTATACAGTGTGTATATATATATATATATATATATATATATATATATATATATATACTAAATACACTGCAGCTAACTGTATCGCCTGCCTGAAGTATATTAGCAACAGTACATCAGGAATGGTCTGCAGTGAGATCTAGCTAAACTGTATACAGTGTATATATATATATATATATATATATATATATATATATATATATATATATATATATATATATATATATATATATATATATATACTAGACTGACTGTATATATATATGAAATACACTGCAGCTAACTGAATCAACTACCTGCCTAAAGTATATTAGAAACAGTACAGCAGGAATGGTCTACAGTGAGATCTAGCTAAACTGTATGCAGTGGATATATATATATATATATATATATATATATATATATACAAGACTGACTGTATATATATATATATATATGAAATACACTGCAGCTAACTGAATCGCCTGCCTGCTCAAACTAAATGAAATGACACTCTCTCTGCCTCTCTCTGTCTCTCTCTGTCTCTCTCTGTCTCTCTCTTAACAACGCCACCAACACACTACACATGGCCGACGTGCAGGCGGCCTTATATAGTGTGGGGCGTGGACTTAACCCCCTGAGCCATAATTGGCCAAAGGCACCCTGCCTTTGGCCAATTATGGCTCTCTTTGCTGACGGCGCTGTGATTGGCCAAAGCATGCGGGTCATAGTGCATGCTTGGCCAATCATCAGCCAGAAATGCACTGCGATGACGCAGTGCATTATGGGCCGTGACGCGCTGCACGAATTTGGCGTGAACGGCCCATAATGTTCGATCTTCGTCAAATGATCGAACAGCCGATGTTCGAGTCGAACTCAGACAGCCCATCTAAAAACAGACAGCCCATCCCTAGTGGTAACCTTGGAAGATGCTCGTGTTACCTAATGTACAGCAAGGCACATATTTATCCACAAGTATTAATGAGGAGATTAAGAACATTTACAGTATATCTGCCCCAAATGTATCATAGGTTACTATGTGAGAAATGGTAATGTAAAAGATATTGTAGCGAACATTTAAATCCAGCGTTGTCTTTTATCTATTTGTAGAAAATTATAGAGATATAACCTTACCTAGAAGAGTATTCTCTAGATCAGGGATATGCAATTAGCGGACCTCCAGCTGTTGCAAAACTACCCATCATGCTATGCCTCTGGGTGTCATGCTTGTGGCTGTCAGAGTCTTGCTATGCTTCATGGGACTTGTAGTTCTGCAACAGCTAGCGGTCTGCTAATTGCATATCCCTGCTCTAGATGCTCATTTTTGGAATATTTCCAGAAACTTGTCCAGACACTCCCAAAGTGTCAGAATAAATGGTAATGAGACATTTATGGTTACTTTTCTAGAATATATGTAGATCTTTGAATATGAATAAAAGGTTGTCTAGATAAATACATAACTATCTCCACCTTTTTAAGACCTAGTATACCTCCCAATAATCACATTCTAGTATCCTGTGCTTTTGTTGTTATTCCAAGCAGCCCACCCCTGTGTTTGTGGGATGCCTGGTTGGTTGGTGCTCTAATGTGTTCTCAGGAGTACAAGCACCTAACCTCTTGAAACTTATACTAATGGAAATATTTGAGAGAAGTAGTGATATGAGAGACTAGAAGGAGAACGTTATTCAGTGAATCACCTAATGTAATGAGTGTTCTGTGTATATATATATATATATATATATATATATATATATATATATATATATACACAGTTGTGCTCAAGGGGCATTGCTAGGTCTACAAAAGATCTGGGGCTAGAGCCCATAGCAGCGTAGTAAGGAAAGTCATACGCTTGGGCGGGCATACACATGTATATACAGTAAAATAAGTGTGTGTGTGTGTATATATCCCCAGAGAGCACCCCCACTTACATCAGGGTCCCCAGAGAGCCCCCTCTTACATCAGGATCCCCAGAGAGCCCCCCCTTACATCAGGGTCCCCAGAGAGCCTCCCCCTTGCATCAGAGTCCCCAGAGAGCCTCCCCCTCCCCTTAGGGACCCCTGCTGAGACTCGGGCTATGGGCCCCAGATTCTGGGCTATAGCCCCAAAAGCCACCCCCTAGCGACTTCACTGCCTGGCAGAATTTATGATTTCTTGGCCATTTTTCAGAGAATATGAATAAGAACACACAAGACGGAGACTGAGATGGCCACTCCAAAACCTTCACTTTATTCTGCTGTAGCCAATGACAGGTCAACTTGGCCTTGTGTTTTGGATCATTGTCATGTTGGACTGTACAAGTACGTCCCATGCGCAGCTTCCTGGCTGATGAATGCAAATGTTCCTCCAGTATTTTTTGATAACATAGTGCATTCATCTTGCACACAATTTTGACCAAATTTCCTGTGCCTTTGTAGCTCACACATCCCCAAAACATCAGCGATCCACCTTCGCAGCTTTCATCATAGGCCTTGTTGGCTCCTCTCCAAATGTAATGTTTATGGTTGTGGCCAAAAAGCTAAATTTTTTTCACATCACTCCAAATGACTTTTTGCCAGAAGGTTTGAGGCTTGTCTCTGTGCTGTTTGGCGTATTGTAAGCGGAATATTTTGTGGCATTTGCGTAGTGATGTCTTTCTTCTGGTGACTTGACCATGCAGCCCATTTTTCTTCAAGTGCCTACTTATTGTGCATCTTGAAATAGCCACACCACATGTTTTCATAGAGTCCTGTATTTCACCTGAAGTTATTTGTGGGTACTTCTTTGCATCCCAAACAATTTTCCTGGCAGTTGTGGCTGAAATTTCAGTTGGTCTACCTGACCGTGGTTTGGTTTCAACAGAACCCCTCATTTAACACTTCTTGATTAGAGTTTGAACACTGAATGCATTCTCAATTCCTTAGATATCTTTTTACTTCCCTTTCCTGCTTTATACAGTTCAACTACCTTTTCCCGTAGATCCTTTGAAAATTCTTTTGCTTTCCCCATGACTCAGAATCCAGAAACGTCAGTGCAGCACTGGATGAAGAATGCAAGGGTCCATCAGGAGTCCAAAAACTCACTGACCTTTTACACACACAATAATTACAAGCAAACAGATCACAGGTGAGGATAGTTACCTTTAATAGCCATTCAAACCCCTTTGTGTCAACTTGTGTGCATGTTATCAGGCCAAAATCACCAGGGTATGTCAACTTTTGATCAGGGTCATTTGGGTAGTTTCTGTTGTCATTATGATATAAAAAGAGTAAACACAGTTGATTGATATTAAATGGCTTCAGCCAAACACTAACCATTAGTGAAAGAAATGTTTTTGTGTTATCATTCATATTCCTTGAAAAAATGGCCACGAAATCATAAATTCTGCCAGGGTAGGTAAACGTATGAGCACAACTGTATATACCATTTTTATACTCAGCACTTTGTTCCATGCACCACATTATGCTCAGCAATCCCCAGTATGCACCCCTTTACACTTAGCAATCCCCATCATGCACCTATTACAATTAGCACTCCACACCATGCATCCTGTTAAACTCAGCACACTGCACACCAAGTAAACTAAGGAAACTGCAAAGTGCATCCCAAATAGACTCAACACATTGTAGCCTGAATCGAGTTACTCTCAACATTCTGCACCATGGACCCCATTATATTCTTCACTCAGCAGTGAACATTTTATTATCCTCAGCACTATAAAGCCCTGTGAGACTAAGCACACTGCAGCATGCACCCTAAATACCCTCAGAGCACTGTAACATGCACCCAGTTACACTTATCACTCAGAACCATGCACCCCACTACATTCAGCACTGTGCAGCATGCACCCCTGTACACTTTGCATCATATTACATCCAGCACACCACAGATTGCATCGACATGTCAGCTTAGCCATGGGTTAGCAAGTTGCAACTTGTTAGAAGACAGATTTGCAGCTTCTTACCATCAACCTACATTTCTTCTGACCTTTGCTCAGTCTGATCCCCACTAATGCTAATTTATACATTCAGGGCAGCCATCAGAAATATCTGGGCCCCTTACGCAGCTTTAGGCCTGCTCCCCCCCCCCCCGAGCCTGGCCACCAACATTCCCCAGGGCTTGGCCATGGGCAATCCTACCAAATGAGCACACCGGCCACCCCACCCATACGCACTCAGCCCCCCTCAATCCTGTATATATGTCAGCCTTCCTCACACCTGTATATATGCCAGCCCCCCCACACACCTGTATATATGTCAGCCCCCCTCACACCTGTATATATTTCAGCCCCCCCACACACACACCTGTATATATGTCAGCCCCCCTCACACCTGTATATATGTCAGCCCCGCTCACACACCTGTATATATGTTAGCCCCCCCCCTCACACCTGTATATATGTCAGCCCCCCCACACCTGTATATATGTCAGCCCCCCACACCTGAATATACAGTGGGGGTTGAAAGTATTCAGACCCCCTTAAATTTTTCACTCTTTGTTATATTGCAGCCATTTGCTAAAATCATTTAAGTTCATTTTTTTCCTCATTAATGTACACACAACACCCCATATTGACAGAAAAACACAGAATTGTTGACATTTTTGCAGATTTATTAAAAAAGAAAAACTGAAATATCACATGGTCCCAAGTATTCAGACCCTTTGCTGTGACACTCATATATTTAACTCAGGTGCCGTCCATTTCTTCTGATCATCCTTGAGATGGTTCTACACCCTCTTTTTTTAGTCCAGCTGTGTTTGATTATACTGATTGGACTTGGATTAGGAAAGCCACACACCTGTCTATATAAGACCTTATAGCTCACCGTGAATGTCAGAGCAAATGAGAATCATGAGGTAAAAGGAACTGCCTGAAGAGCTCAGAGACAGAATTATGGCAAGGCAGAGATCTGGCCAAACCTACAAAAAAAAATCTGCTGCAATTAAGGTTCCTAAGAGCACAGTGGCCTCCATAATTCTTAAATGGAAGACGTTTGGGATGACCAGAATCCTTCCTACAGCTGGCCGCCCGGCCAAACTGAGCGGGGGAGAAGAGCCTTGTTGAGAGAGGTAAAGAAGAAGCCAAAGATCGCTGTGGCTGAGCGCTAGAGAGGCAGTCGGGAGATGGGAGAAAGTTGTAGAAAGTCAACCCCACTGCAACCCTCCACCAGTCGGGGCTTTATGGCAGAGTGGCACGACGGAAGCCTCTCCTCATTGCAAAACACATGAAAGCCCGCATGGAGTTTGCTAAAGAACACCTGAAGGACTCCAAGATGGTGAGAAATAAGATTCTCTGGTCTGATGAGACCAAGATAGAACTTTTTGGCCTTAATTCTAAGTGGTATGTGTGGAGAAAACCAGGCACTGTTCATCACCTGTCCAATACAGTCCCAACAGTGAAGCATGGTGGTGGCAGCATCATGCTGTGGGGGTGTTTGTCAGCTGCAGGGACAGGGCGACTGGTTGCAAACAAGGGAAAGATTAATGCAGCCAAGTACAGGGATATCCTGGACGAAAACCTTCTCCAGAGTGCTCAGGACCTCAGACTGGGCCGAAGGTTTACCTTCCAACAAAACAATGACCCTAAGCACACAGCTAAAATAATGAAGGATTGGCTTCACAACAACTCCATGATTGTTCTTGAATGGCCCAGCCAGAGCCCTGACTTAAACCCAATTGAGCATCTCTGGAGAGACCTAAAAATGGCTGTCCACCAATGTTTACCATCCAACCTGACAGAACTGGAGAGGATCTGCAAGGAGGAATGGCAGAGGATCCCCAAATCCAGGTGTGAAAAACTTGTTGCATCTTTCCCAAAAAGACTCATGGCTGTATTAGAGCAAAAGGGTGCTTCTACTAAATACTGAGCAAAGGGTCTGAATACTTAGGACCATGTGATATTTTAGTTTTTCTTTTTTAATAAATCTGCAAAAATGTCAACAATTCTGTGTTTTTCTGTCAATATGGGGTGCTGTGTGTACATTAACGAGGAAAAAAATGAACTTAAATGATTTTAGCAAATGGCTGCAATATAACAAAGACTGAAAAATTTAAGGGGGTCTGAATACTTTCCGTCCCCACTGTATGTCAGCCCCCCACACCTGTATATATGTCAGCCTCCCCACACCTGTATATATGTCAGCCCCCCCCCCACACACACCTGTGTATATGTCAGCCCAGACCCTCCACACACCTGTATATATGCTAGCCCCCCCACACACACCTGTATATATGTCAGCCCCCCTCACACCTGTATATATGTCAGTCCCCCCCCCACGCACCTATATATATATATGTCAGCCCCCTCACACACCTGTATAAATGCCAGCCTCCCACACACACCTGTGTACAGTGGCTGCCGGTGCTCAAAATTTTTCGTGGGGGGGGCAAACAAAATGAAAAATTCTGGGAAAAAAAACATCAATTGCAGCCTCACTGTGCCCATCAAACGTAGCCACTGTACCCATCAAACGCAGCCACTTTGCCCATCAAACGCAGCCACTGTGCCCTATCAAATGTAGCCACTGTGCCCCATCAAATGCAGCCACTGTGCCCCATCAAATGCAGCCACTGTGCCCCATCAAATGCAGCCACTGTGCCCCATCAAATGCAGCCACTGTGCCCCATCAAACGCAGCCACTGTGCCATCAAACGCAGCCACTGTGCCTATCAAACGCTGCCACCGTGCCCATCAAATGCTGCCACCGTGTCCATTTAAAAGTTAACACTGTGACCCCCCTCGGTGGAGCAGTGGGTGACGGCGGCGAGCTGTGTCCTCCATGCATCTACTCTCCTCCTCCTGATAGGCGTACAATCACAGTGCCTGTCGTTTTAGCCAATCAGGTGACGAGTAACACACCCACGCTTCCTGATTGGCAGGGAGGAGGTTCAGTGTTAGAAAAGCAAATATTAATTTACTGTTCTAACACACCTTGGTGAACTGTGAGCGCAATGCTCTGCGCTCGCAGTTCACCTTTTTTGAAGCCTATAAGAGCCTATGGCTCTAATCAGGTGCTTCAAAAATACACGCACGCTGCTGTAATTTAGGCGCCGAAAAGGGGCTGGATGCCTGAATAGGGGGTGGCTACAGAGGCCATGGATAGATTCATGCAATGCATGAATTTATCCATTATACATAGAGGTGGGTGGCTGAAGAGAGGGGGCGGTGCCCAAGCGCCCATTAATGGGCGCACCGCCACTGCCTGTATATATGCCAGCCCAGCCCCCCACACACACCCGTATATTTACATGTCAGCCCCACACACAGGGGCGTAGATAAGGGGGGGTCAGAATCCTGGCAAAATGCACAGACAGTGTCCCTGCTGTTTAGCTTCAGCATCAGCACAGTAGAAGCAATAAGAGTTTCGGAGTGCAGCAGCCAGCCCCCTTATATTGTGCCCCACCCCCTCAGTTTAATAAGGGTCCCCCCTGAAAAGTATGAAATTACTGCGAGGTCTCAGATGCCGCCAAATGACAGTGCACGGTTGAGGGAACTCCTAGACGACTCCTCAAGGTATCATATGACACAGCTGAAGGGAGACTGGGGATGCAGAAGTTTTCCTACTTCTGTGCCGTGCTGAATTTGAGGTCTGGTAAGTGGATTCAGTAGATTCATGCAATGCATGAATTTATCCATGATACATAGAGGTGGGTGGCTGGAGAGAGGGGGCGGTGCCCGAGCGCCCATTAATGGGCGCACCGCCACTGCCTGTATATATGCCAGCCCAGCCCCCAACACAAACCTGTGTATATATATGTCAGCCCCACACACAGGGGCGTAGATAAGGGGAGGTCAGCATCCTGGCAAAATGCACAAACAGTGTCCCTGCTGTTTAGCCTCAGCATCAGCACAGTAGAAGCAATAAGAGTTTCGGTGTGCAGCAGCCAGCCCCCCTTCTATTGTGCCCCACCCCCTCAGTTTAATAAGGGACCCCCCTGAAAAGTATGAAATTACTGCGAGGTCTTAGATGCCGCCAAATGACAGTGCATGGTTGAGGGAACTCCTAGACGACTCCTCGAGGTATCATATGAAACAGCTGAAGAAGGGAGATTTTCTTCATTATTAGGAATCTTTGCTGGGGGAGAGGTTGTTGACTGTGGGAGATATTTTTGCTTTGGGGGGTCGGTTTAGAGACAGGGGGGTTTAATTTTAGGGGAGATATTTGAGGGAGGGAGATATTTTACAGTGGGAATCTTTGCTTGGGGAGGGAGGGTTCGTAGGAGGGAGAAGAGCGTTTTTTGTCCTTTAAAATAGATGTTTTTTTTTTTAATTATACTTACCCAGGTGGATGGAGCATTGATCCAATGTTGCATCTGTCCCCAGCTGCTTCTAAGACAAACAACAGAGCAATCAAAAACCGCTCATCAATCAGTTCTCAGTCTTCAGTGAGCAAAGAGTGATGACTGTCAGTCCCTGGCTCTGCCACCCCCCCCCCCCCTCCCCCAAGCTCACTGGAATGCCAGGCTGTGGAGAGGGCAGAAGCGGTTGGCTAGCTGCTGGTCCAGGCATCTGGGTGAATCCTGACTTTAAAGTTAGGATCTTTCCACAGCCGGGACCTGCTGAGCGATGTCAGCTGACAGCGGGCTAGAGCTGACTGTCGGCTAAAAATGGGTCACAAAAGTGCAGAACGAACTGCACTCCCCTCTAGAAGAAGTACAACCAAGCGGTATGCTGTCCCTTCAGAGCGCATGCATCGGTGACACTTTACGGCTGCTTTCCATTTGAATATCTCCTAAACACCACAAGTTTAGGAGATATTCACTGTACCTACAGGTAAGCGTTGTTATAGGCTTACTTGTAGGTACAAGTTCAAAAGCTGGGTTTACTACAGTTTAAGACTCAATAAAAGCCAAACATATTGACCTGGTGCAAAAGGCACCATCCTGTGGTAGGCAATGAACAATATATTTTTTTTTTCATCTCTTAAAACATTTCATAACATTTCTCAGGACACAGTTCTTTAAGGTTTAAATAAATCACTAATTTTACTGCTCACCACAATATGTTGCCCCTTGCACCTACTCAACTTTCAACTTAAGGTTAGCTCAAATCCAGTCATTCATACATCCTACATGACCATGGTACAGCAAGCATACTGCAAATACCCACACCCGGGATCTCAGATGTTCCAATCTCTGCTCAGCCTGTACACCTAAGTGATGGGCTGAAAAGAGCCAAGGCTTTCTGCTGCTGTAAACATGTATCCACATTTGGATATTAGATAAAATCTCTCTACAGCCAGGGTCAGAAATTTGGCCCAAACGGCAGGCAACCACTGTGACCCACGGTTTGTTATTGTGTCGCTCAGGCTCAATCGATGTGGGGAGTAATGTAGATAATACCAAATGTGCTGCAGGAGTGCCAGCAAGGGATGGAGCTCATCCCAGCTCCTGTAGTCACTAAAGGGAAGAGAGAAAAAAATCCCTGGTGCCGCACATCCACGAAGTCTTATGGTAATGTAGCAGTGATGGGAGAGACCTCAGCCCGGGTTCCCGCCAGGCCACACCCCAACGTGTTTTTCTTTGCCCCCCGGAGCTTAAACATGGGGACCACTGGATGTACAGATATATGTTAACAGCAGTGGCTCTTTTCAGCCCATCACTCAGGTGAACAGGCTGAGCAGCTGACAAAAATTGGAACATCTGGGATCCTGGCTGTGGGTATTCATGGTATATTTGCCATTCCATGGCCATTTAGAACATATGAATGAGATCTAAAGCCTGGTTCACATGGTAAGTTTTTTTAGTTCAACCCAGTGGGCTGAAGGAAAAAAAAAAATAGGGATCTTAGGAGGAGGTCGCTGTACTAATGAGTACACTACCGCAACACAACTGTATGCATTGCGTTCTATTCAGTTGAATGGGGATAATTTTTGCTGCGCTGAATTGCAACACCTCATGGCCCCACTCTGCTGTCACGTGTTTTTACCGTACCTCCCCCAACATTAAAGTGTAAATGATGCCTTTAAGTTTCAAAGACCGGACCCCCCCCCCCCCGGAAAAAAAATTATCTACGGCCCTGCCCACACATAAACAAATCTGTAAACACACAAGGCTCTGCCCCCCCCCTGTACACAAACAGCCCCCCTCCCTTTCCTTCACAGCCCATACTTGTAAAGAATTTCTTCCTACCTGGTCCCAGCCCGTTTTCACAAAGCTGACATGTTGCTGACACAGAAAAGCCCAGTACACGAGGGGTGCACATGCACATAGTAGCCAGAGGTGGCAGTAAAGAGCTCAATGTCTGAGCTTGATGCCACAGAAAGCACACGCTGTGAGATTGTTTCTGTAATGCACAGCACGGCTCCCCTTCACCTGTCCTGCCTTCTTCTGGCCCGGGCGGGCCCTCGGGCCCCGGGGCCCCTTACAGTTGTAACGGCTGTACCCCCTTGATGACGGCCCTGTATACAGCTACTGTATATGTAATATGGATTATATTGTATTATTTTTTCTTCAACTATTGTTGCATCATGGCTGTAGGCTGAATTTACCTATGACTAGGTTTAAAAGATTTACAAAGGCCAGAAAAATCACTGGGATTGTTCTGGAATGTTAACCCTGAGCGCATTTCTGAGGACACCTTAAGTAAAATAAAAAGAAATACAATGCTTCCACTGGATCATAAAATTGTTTTCTTAATTACATAAAGCTCAAAATAATTGGTAAAAAGAAAAATGCAGAACATACATTTATATTTTTCAGTTAACTTTTCCCAAAGCTCTTTAAAATGTTTGTGAAGTGTGCATATTGTGACTTCAAATGACCTCATTTTTTGAGAAAGTAAGTTTAATCTTACAGGTAATTAGTTGTCAAATGTAAATGTCATAGAGGTTTGCAGTTCTGTGTTTGCCGCATAGCCTAGACTAGAGCTAAGGAAGAGAAGGTAGGGTCAGAACTGAAGTATCTCTGAGACATAAATGAGTAATTACAGTGCTTATTACTTACAAAATGATCATAACATATGTTGAATAACTCTTGCCTTAACGTTAACCACTTAAGGACCGAGCCTCTTTTTTAGATTTATTGTTTACAAGTTAAAAACAGTTTCTTTTTGCTAGAAAATTACTTAGAACCCCCAAACATTATACATTTTTTTGCTAACACCCTAGAGAATAAAATGGCGGTTGTTGCAATATTTTCTGTCACACCGTATTTGCGCAGCGGTCTTACAAGCGCACTTTTTTTGGTAAAAATACACTTTTTTGAATTAAAAAATAAGATGACAGTAAAGTTAGCCCAATTTTTTTTATATTGTGAAAGATAATGTTACGCCGAGTAAATTGATACCCAACATGTCACGCTTCAAAATTGCGTCCGCTTGTTGAATGGCGAAAAACATTTACCCTTAAAAATCTCCATAGGCGAAGTTTAAAAAATTTTACAGCTTGCATGTTTTGAGTTACAGAGGCGGTCTAGGGTTAGAATTATTGCTCTCACTCTACCAATCGCGGCAATACCTCACATGTGTGGTTTGAACACCGTTTTCATATGCGGGCGCTACTCACATATGCACTCACTTCTGCACGCGAGCTCGAGAGGATGGGGCACGGTTAAAGAAAATTTTTATTATTATTTATTTTACCTTTTATTTTTACACTGTTCTTTAAAAATAAATAAATTGTGTCATTTTTATTCCTATTACAAGGAATGTAACAAATATCCCTTGTAATAGAAAAAAAGCATGACAGGACCTCCTTAAATATGAGATCTGGGGTCAAAAAGACCTCAGATCTCATATTTATACGAAAATGTAATAAAAAAAAAGAACAAACATTTTTGACATTTAAATACATTTTTTTTTAAATGGCCCTTTAAGAACTATGGGCGGAAGTGACTTTTTGACGTTGCTTCCGCCCTGCAATGATATGGAGACGGTTGGGGGCCATCTTCCCCTCACTCGTCTCCATGTCACACAAGGGACAGCATCTGATCGCCTCCACCTCTGCCGATGGCTCAGGTAAGCTACAGAGGGCACCGGAGCGCGCCGGGAGGGGGGCCCCCTCTTCCGCCGCCGATAAAAGTGATCTTGCGGCGAATCCCCAGAGACCACTATTATCGGAAACTGGACCGCTAGCCGAAGAAGAGGATACCGGGGTTATGGCAGCTAGCTGTTGCCATAAAAAACGATATTCCTCTTCAAAGTTAGGACGTATATTGGCGTACCTGTTTATCTGCAGCTATTTCTTCTCTACATCCATTTAAAGTGCAGAATGTATACAGTTTTTCAGCGCTTCCAAAATAAGTGGGGATCTGAGGACACATACTGCACAGTGCGGAGAGGAAAGCTGAGTGTAATCTGAGACCTGAGTGGAGGGAAGGTACACACCCTGTTCTACAAAATCACATAGGAAAACATGCACAGTTTAGATTGTCAATTACAGGCTCTGTGCTGGAGATCCCTTGGAGATCCCTTCCTCAACCTGTCAGAGATGACTTTAATTGGAATTCTGCGCTTAGGTGTGTGCTGAGCTGCTGCCTCCCCAAAGAAAACTCCACAAGTGAAGTCAAATGGCTGAGTTAAATAAAAAGAGGAAAGTGGCGCTGTCTTCCAGCTAACATAAAAAAATCCCTGTCCAAATATTGATATAGTGATAAGTGCAGGTGGCAATGGCATGTGTGTGTATCCCAAAACTCCTATGCCAAGCCTACAAGTGGTAGTAAACTTGAGAATAATGTGAAAATAAAAATAAAAAATTTATAGAGGCTATATAAAAACTTCCTACAGGTGAATAAATACTGCCTCTAGTGTATAGTGTCCATAAACAGAAATGAATAGATACATATATAAGCCCATCAAATGTGAACAAGCATAAATCAGTGCAAAATTGTGTATCAATAATGAATTAATCAACACATACAGTGGGGCAAAAAAGTATTTAGTCAGCCACCAATTGTGCAAGTTCTCCCACTTAAAAAGATGAGAGAGGCCTGTAATTGTCATCATAGGTATACCTCAACTATGAGAGACAAAATGTGGAAACAAATCCAGACAATCACATTGTCTGATTTGGAAAGAATTTATTTGCAAATTATGGTGGAAAATAAGTATTTTGTCAATATCAAAGGTTCATCTCAATACTTTGTTATATACCCTTTGTTGGCAATGACAGAGGTCAAACGTTTTCTGTAAGTCTTCACAAGGTTGTCACACACTGTTGCTGGTATGTTGGCCCATTCTTCCATGCAGATCTCCTCTAGAGCAGTGATGTTTTGGGGCTGTAGCTGGGCAACACGGACTTTCAACGCGGTGTGTTTGGATCATTGTCATGCTGAAAGACCCAGCCACTTTTCATCTTCAATGCCCTTGCTGATGGGAGTAGGTTTGCACTCAAAATCTCATGATATATGGCCCCATTCATTCTTTCATGTACACGGATCAGTAGTCCTGTTCCCTTTACAGAGAAACAGCCCAAAGCATGATGTTGCCACCCCCATGCTTCACATTAGGTATGGTTGCAACTTTGGTTGCAACTCAGCATTCTCTCTCCTCCTTGTGTTTCTACCAAACAGTTCTACTTTGGTTTCATCTGACCATATGACATTCTCCCAATCCTTTTCTGGATCATCCAAATGCTCTCTAGCAAACCTCAGAAGGGCCCGGACATGTACTGGCATAAGCAGGGGGACACATCTGGCACTGCAGGGTCTGAGTCCCTGGCGGCTAGCGTGTTACTGATGGTAGTCTTTGTTACATTGGTCCAAGCTCTCTGCAGGTCATTCACTAGGTCCCCCCGTGTGGTTCTGGGATTTTTTCTCACTGTTCTTGTGATCATTTTGACCCCACGGGGTGAGATCTTACATGGAGCCCCAGATCAAGGGAGATTATCAGTGGTTTTGTATGTCTTCCATTTTCTAATTATTGCTCCCACAGTTGATTTCTTCACACCAAGCTGCTTGCCTATTGCATATTCAGTCTTCCCAGACTGGTGCAGGTCTACAATTTTGTTTCTGGTGTCCTTCGACAGCTCTTTGGTCTTCACCATAGTGGAGTTTGGAGGGTGATTGTTTGAGGTTGTGGACAGGTGTCTTTTATACTGATAACAAGTTCAAACAGGTGCCATTAATACAGGTAATGAGTGGAGGACAGAGGAGTCTCTTGAAGAAGAAGATACAGGTTTGTAAGAGCCAGAAAATGTGCTTGTTTGTAGGTGACCAAATACTTATTTTCCACCATAATTTGCAAATAAATTCTTTCAAAAATCAGACAATGTGATTGGATTTGTTTCCACATTATGTCTCTCATAGTTGAGGTATACCTATGATGACAATTACAGGCCTCTCTCATCTTTTTAAGTGGGAGAACTTGCACAATTGGTGGCTGGCTAAATACTTTTTTGCCCCACTGTATAAAAGAATCCAAATCTACAACAGGCTCTTAAAGAGCTATTAACAAATAATGTCCATAATGAAATTTCCCAAAGTGACTTGTGCAGGATACCAAAGTGACACTTTATCACAGCTTCTGTGCCAAATAGTGAAGTGACTTTTCCGTGCTCCCCTCTTGATTATGCACTCACCAGATCTCTGTACCCCTGCAGGGGTGAAAAGCATGTAATCAGGTCTGCCTCTGGTCCTGATGTCCAGGTGGCCAATATGACTGCCTTCTCCGTGGCATCGGTTAAATAATGGGGTATCCACATGCAAGTGAGTGTAAAAAACGGGCACTCATAGTGTAAATCAGAATAATCAAATTTATTTTTAAAAAGTGTATAATGTTTAAAAATAGGGGCTCAAAACGCCGAATCAAGCATAGAAATAGGAACAAATCCTGAGGTCTGGACGGCATATGTTCCACAGACCATAACACAGAAACCGGAAGTCCCGGAAGTGATGTGAATGCGTACCAAACTCCGCCTTGCGCGTTTCATCATAGGACATCATCTGTGGCAGTCTGTCTCAGAGAACCATCCAAATGAGGAGAAGCTTCAACCCTCTACTTCGGATGCCTACAGCCGTCGCTACCTATATCTGGGGCTACCCATTTCACTTCAATGTCGATAAGGGCTCTGACACCTTTATACTCTGCCTGCCATCTCAACTTCTAGCCCTGTTCAAATGGAGATGCTGACCATGCCCATAACGGACTGATCCCCTATTAAACTCCCACACAGCCAGATGCCCCCTCCTCGTTCCCAGTGGACACGTTTTCCATCACATTCTCCTTGTTCCCAGTGGACACCTTCCTGACGTCTTGGGTAGGGTTGCCACCTTTTCTTCAAGCCAAATCCAAAGACTTTAGCAGCGCACAGGAAATATTTTTTGTAGCATACACTATACATGTATTTTGTGATTACTGTATTTATTAGCGTATAACATGCATTTTTTCCACCCTGAAAATCGGGTGCAAATGATGTGTGCATGTTATACGCCAATATTTCAATTTTAGCTGCCTCGGAGGGGACAGGGAGGGGGTAGGGGTGAGCGCCGTCAGATTACATACGTTTACTTTGCGGCCTCTATAATAGGAAGTCCTGTCTCCTGGGACACCATTGGACCATTGTTCTGTCTATCATAGGAGATTCTCACTGTATGTAATCGGTCTGCGCTCGTGCCGCACCCTCCCTGTCCCCTCTAGGCTGCAGATGGGCATCAATCAGGCTGCACTGATGTCAATGGTGAGGCTGCTGCATTGAAGGCAATTGTGAGGCTGCTGCATTGATGGCAATGTTGAGGCTGCTGCATTGATGGCAATGGTGAGGCTGCTGCATTGATGGCACTTGTGAGGCTGCATTGATGTAGACTGATGAGGCTGCATTGATGGCACTTGTGAGGCTGCAGATGGGCATTGATCAGGCTGCATTCAGGGGCGTAACTAGAAATCACAGGGCCCCATAGCAAAATGTTGTATGGGGCCCCCCACAAAAAAATGGTGGGGCTTAAATTAAATAGTGGGCGTGGCTCAAAGGGGGTGTGGTTCAAGTCTGAGATGAATGAGGGAGGAGGAAAGGGAAAGGGAAAGGAAAGGCCCAGATCCTACACCACAATAGCAATATATGTATTCCAGAATGTTTAACAATCAACAGATAAAGATACTCCAAACACCTGGTGTTGGCGCTTCAATCACCCTCACCTGTGCCCAATGCAGCGTGACCAGTGCCCAATGTGGCCTGTGTGTTCCCAATGCAGTGTGGCCTGCCCATGCCCAGTACAGCCTCACCTGTGCCCAATACTGCCTCACCTGTGCCCACTTGTGCCCAATGCAGCGTGGCCTGTGCCCAATGCAGCGTATCCAGTGCCCAATGCAGCCTCACCTGTACCTAATGCAGCCTCACCTGTGCCCAATGCAGCATGGCCAGTGCCCAATGCAGCGTGCCCAGTGCCAAAGGCAGCATGACCTGCCTGTGCCCAATGCAGCATGTCCAGTGCCCAATGCAGCCTCACCTGCACCCAATGCAGCCTCACCTGCACCCAATGCAGCCTCACCTTTGATTTATACAAAGAGTAAAGCAGTCAGGGAAACCATACACAAGTGTTTTTAACCCTTGAAATGCTGTGGAAGCTATATTGGGAGGGGGAACCAGATCCGATAGCAAGAGTCAGCTCGCTATCAAAATCTGCTTCCCCTGGACAGAAAGGGTCTGGGGTAAGAAGGAAGAGTAAGGATGATTTATACAAAGAGTAGAGCAGTCAGAGAAACAGATGGCACACTGGCTACGTTTGATGGCATAGTGGCGGCAATTGATGGCACAGTGAGGCTGCAATTGATGATTTTTTTTTGTTTGTTTGCTTCCCCCACAAAAATTTTCAGCACCAACTGCCACTGGGAGGTGTAATAATAATGTAAAATAATAGAAGGGTTAACATTAACAATAAATATAACATAATAGGAGGTGTAATAATAAATAAAATAATAGGAGGGGCAATAAAAAATTAGATAAAATAATAGGAAGAGATGATAATGATGACGTGTATACTGATAGATATATAATAGGTGGTAGGAGTAATAATAATAATAGTAATAATAATAATAATAATAATAATAATAATAATAGGGACTGCGGGGAGAATTTCCAGTGTCTAAAAATAATAGAAGGAGTAATAATATTGTACCATCTATCTATCTATCTATCTATCTATCTATCTATCTATCTATCTATCTATCTATCTATCTATCTATCTATCTATCTAGATATAGATGTCTATATAAATCTATATAGATATATCTATATAGATATATATCTATATATATCTATATAGATATATCTATATATATCTATATAGATATATATAGATATATATAGATAGATAGATATATAGAAAGAGTAATAATATTGTACCCATATGTGGAAGGAGTAATAAAGATGTAGATATAGATATCTATATCTATAGATATCTATCTATATATATATATATATATATCTATATATCTATAGATATATATCTATATCTATAGATATATATAGATATAGATATATATTTTATATATCTATATAGATAGATAGATATATAGATAGATATAGATATATCTATATCTATCTATATATCTATATATATCTATATCTATATAGATAGATATAGATATATATATATATATGGAAAGAGTAATAATATTGTACCCATATGTGGAAGGAGTAATAAATATATCTTTGTGGATGGACTAATAATATTGTACGGGGGCGGGGACGGTAGAATGATGATTAGAATGCGGGGTAGAGTAGGAGGAGTGGCAGTGCAGAGGGCTGGAGAGGCGGAGTTCCGATCTCAGCCGAGAGAGAGAGAGGGAAAACAGATTTCGATGGGGAAACCGTCACACCAGGGCTCCCCGTCACATAGCCCCACCTCTTGTCCCGCATTGGACCGGTGTTCTGTCTATCAAAGGCACCGGGCCAAGAGGTGGGGCTATGTGACGGGGAGCCCCGGGAACACAGGAAATTCTAATGAAAGCTTTACAGCTGAGCTTTCTGCTGGTATGGACAGCTTGCCTCTTCCTCTCCTCACCTCCCCTGGCTGGGGGACCGTGCAGGCGGTGCTCGCCCCCCCCCCCCGCAGTATGCATTCCTCATCCTCCCCAGTGGCCCCTCTTGGCTGCGGGCCCCATAGCGACTGTGTGGGTCACTATGGCGGTAGTTCCACCACTGGCTGCATTGATGACAATGGTGAGGCCGCAAATGGGCACTGACCCTTATTTTGCTTCAAAGTTCCTTATTTAAAATTGTATTTCTTTTTCCTGAAACTTCCCTCTTAAAATGAATGTGCTTGTTATATGCCTGTGCATGTTATATGCCGATAAATACTGTAAATAACAATTATAATTGTATATATTTAATCATAAGAGTCCCCCCTTACATCAGAGTCCACAGAGTTCCGCTATACATCTGAATATGCAGCGTTTCCCTTTTACATCTGAACTTGCAGAGTTCCCTTACACTGTAGGGTGGACTGTGCAGACTCTGATATAAGGGAGAACTCTGGGGACTTTGATTTAAGGAAGAACAGTGAGAACTCTGATGTAAGTGGGAACACTGCAGACTCTGATATAAGGGTGTCCCTGATAACTGGAGTCCCCACTTACATCATTGTTCCCAGCATTTCCCTTTAATCAGGCTTCCCAGAGCCTCTGTTACTTCAGAGTCTGCAGAATTTCCATTTGCACTGTAAGGGCCCTTTTACACGTGCAAACCGATTGGAACACCCATTGTTATGTATGGGGAGGTGGATGTAAACAGTTAAACAGATATGTACCCTTTTACACCCATTTCGGCATCGAATCCAACGGAAATAGACAGATGGGGATCCATTCACCATCTGTCTAGCATATTGGATGACAGTCAGACTGACCCATAGAGAACAGTGGGCTGTGTGTCCATGTCTGCTCTGCACTAGTGGTGCAGACATGGAGCTGTTATCCGCCTGCTAAGCAGGGCTCAGCAGAGAGATCCCCCACTGAGCAGGAGGATCTCCTTGGCAGAGTCTGCCCATGTGAAAGGGCCCTAAGGGGAAGCTCTGTGAAGTGTAATGTAAAGGGGAACTCTGATGTAAGGGGTGCTCTGGGAATCCTGATGTAAGGGGCTCTCTGTTCACCAAAGCCCCAACTAACATCAGTCCCCCTTTACATTACAGTCTACAGAGCTCACCCTTAAATTAGTGCTTAGAGGTTGACGAGATAAGAGAGGAAGAGAGGGAAACTTCACTCACCATGGAGGAAGGCTTGGGACCTGGAGTTCTGCCACTGTGGTCTGCAAGCAAGGCCTACTAGCCTGTGCTATACATAGGCTGACACAGCATGCTGGGGCTTGTAGTGTACCACACCAGAGAAACCCCAGCGGGCTGCTGTGTTGGTAGAGGGGCTTTAGAGGTGACAACACTCTCTCTTCAGTCCCCTCAATGACTGACCCACCTGTGTGCTGCTTTATTTTCAATCAGTGAGATGTTTGATTAGCAAGGAAGGCTGTCCTAGAGAGCTGTGGATCCCCTGTGGAGGGTTGCAGCATCCATGATACATGTTGGCCTTTTCCTCCACTATCTACCTGCAGGCTGTTGGACTTTCCCTGTTCGAGGCACGAAGCTGACAGGGATTGGAATATGTTCGGAGCCGCAGGCACACACAGGAGGAGGGGGCGGGAGGAGACGATGCTTCTCTCTTTATCTTTTTCCTCTCCTGTCCGTTTGAGGAGGGAGGGCAGGCTGTCTGGGCAGTGTGAGAGCGTGTGTAATAGACACTCTCTGCTCATAGCTGCAGCCAGCAACCCTGTAGCCACATCCCGGGCTTTTGGGCACCCCCCTCAGTGGCGGACCTCCAGGGTCAAGTTGCAAGTGCGACTGCTGCGACCCTGGTAGTTCCGCTACTGCACTCAAACAATAAGGTACCCTTTCCACCATCTAAGATTAAACCTCTTCTCAAATAGTGGCTGCATGTTCTCTGCAGGGGCCTTAGAGTACAAGTTCATCACAGTTATTGGCATCACCTTTGAGATATTTGTGCATTGTAATCATATCCCCTCTTAAGCGACTTTTCTCCAATGTAATTGATCCTCATATCTGAGCTCCTTCAGCCCCCTTATTAGCTCTATTGCCCTTCTTTGAACAGTAGTTTGCTAGTATCACGTACCTGGTAGCAGAGCCTGATATGATGAGGAAGGCCTCTCACACCTCTGACTCGGGGCCCCTGATAGTGTAAACAGTAGGCGCAGGAGTACAGAGTGGCAAGAATGCCTGTAAGTTTGGCTAGCAGCAAGGCAGGTGTCTGTGTTGGATAGGCAAAGTTGTTAGAAGGCTGCAGTAAGCGGGCGAGCTGGTAGGCAGCAGACTGAGGCAGGCTGGTACTGGCAACAGCGGGCAGCTGAGATGTAATAATAATTAAGCACTTACAACAGTGTGAAACGCGTCTACCGGGCACTCGGCTCTTGTGGTGTCACTCTTGGATGTCCCAATAAAGGATTTTGGATCAAAATCGTGGTTTGCAGCCTATTCTTTTTCTTGTATATTGATTGCGGAGGCAAGCCGAGGCGGGTACCCACGAGTTACATTAGGCTTCCTTATCTCACCTGGAGCGGCAAGCCTTCTCCGTTTGAGGGCAGCTGAGATGGTTGCTGGTAGCAGACTGTAGGTCAGCCGAAACAGCAGGGTGGTAGATACTGGTAACAGCAAGCAGAGTAGCAGAGTTAGGCAGGCTGGGTCATACACAGACAGGATGGATCAGGTACAGGGCACAGGCAGGAGCATGGTCAGGAAACAAGCCAGGTCTGGATCAGAGAAGCAGGAGCCAATGGAGCAGACAGAAGCGGAGGACAGGGGACAAGCCGAGGTCAGTGCAGGTGGAGTTCAGAGTATAGTCAAGACAAGCCAGATGAGCAAATGGAACTAGGATACAGAATCACAGAAACATAGGATACACAGGAGGCTGAAGACAAAGCAGCACTGATCCTGAGCACTGGCCCAGCTTAAATAGGCAGTTTGGTGCCAACATCTGTCACAAGTGCACGTGAGTGCCAGTGCACATGAGTATGCGCACTTGCACAGGTGTGCACATGTGCATTAGCAAGTACCCAATTTCTGCGAGCACGAAAGGGAACATGTACTATCCTGTACACAGAAATTCGTCCAGAGGAGCCATCTAGTTACTTGCATGCTCTTCCTTACAGCTAGCTCTGTTAGCTGCGGTTTGGCATCACATGCTACTCCTAAGTCTGATCTGCAAGCACCCCCAGGTCCTCTTCCATCACAGATTCTCCCAGGGAAGCCCCCTCTAATGTGTAATTTGCATGTGTATGTTTGGCACTACTGTGCATTACTTTACTTTCCCAATATTGAACCTCCTCTGCCATGTAGCTGCCCAACCCCCAATTTTGTCAAGGTGTTCCTTTTAAGTTGATTGATTTAACTGAAAATAACTTTTTTTTAATAAGTATCCTGTGTGTTAGCTTTGTCAATTGAGCCTACATAATCGAATATGTTTACTGCGATCTACAATCACTGTTGATATCCATTAGGAACAGTGTAGGTGAGCTTCTTAACATCAGCATGCATGTTGAGCTACTGATATTTGTATAGATACACAATGCTTTTACTATTTATGTGGGGGACAGTGCTAATCTTGCAACAAGCACTATTCAGACACTGACTCAATTAGATTATTATAAATATACTATCAACGTATTACCATCTTTTTGCTTTTGTGAGTATTGCAGTCAATAGGTTGGCTATGTTCAGCGTGTGTCCAAATAAAGTTATTTTGCTACACAAATGAGAGCCTCGTGTAACAAGAGCAGATTTCCCATTCCTTCCTGTTCTGTTTGACACCTGTTTGATAGACAAAATGTTAGAAGATTTTGTTGGAAAGAACAACAGCATGTAATGTAAAGTTGTTAATAAACTGACAATACTGTATGCATTATACCTATCTATGCAGTAGTTGACGCTGTAGTATTATAGTGTATAGTTTGTTTTCTATGATATAACAGGATGTATTGTCTATCTCAGTGCATGTACTTGTGTATTCCTGCTTCCTGTTCATGTTTCTTGATGCTGTAAGACATGTAATATATTTCTCCATGAAAGTAAAGCCGTATTAGTGCATCCAAGAAGCCTCCAGCGCTTATTGCAATACTCTGCACAGTAGGTTATGGGTCCCAGGCACCCAGGCATTGGAGAGTATATCCCAGAGCACCCAACAGCACCCAGAGGCACTGGAAAGAATACTCAGCGGATACTCAGTGAGTACAGCAAGTCAGTGAATACTGTATACATGCTACTGAAACATGGCAAGTGGTTCAGATGGGAAGTTTGCTATTGCAAAGCTGAACAATGCCAATTACCAGGTATGGAAGTTTAAACTACAAATGTTTCTTAGCAAGGATGACTTGCGGCAAGTGCTGAATATAGACAGACCCACAAACGGAGAGACGGAGGACTGGGATAGGAAGGATAGACAAGCAAAAGCGATTATAAGCTTGCTAGTGGAAGATGACCAGCTTATCCACATAAGAACAGAGAAAATGACCAAAGGTATGTGGACTTCATTACAAAAACTGCATGAGCGTTCAAGTCTAAACAGCAAACTGTTTTTGTAAGAAAGTTGTACAAGGTGAGACTAGAAGAAGGCCAGCAAATGTGTGTCCACGTGAAATCTATGCTTGAGATCATAGAGCTGCTACGCACCATTGGAGAGGACATTAAAGATAACCATATTGTTGCCCTGCTCCTCTGCAGCTTTCCAGAGACATATACTGCTCTTATTAACGCTTTAGAAACTAGACCTGAGCAGGAGCTGACACTAGAATATGTCAAAGGCAAATTAATCAATGAATATGACAGAAGGAAAGAAAATATGCACCATGATGACAAAGCTCTTAAGATGTACAAAGCACAACAAAGAAAGCAGAGCCTGTTTTCACTGTAAAAGGATTGGTCACTTAAAAAAGGACTGTTCTATCTGGAAAGCCGAGAAGCGAAAGCTAAATCTATCCACAAAAGAAAGAGCCAAAGCAGCCACCAAGGAAACTGAAGACACATCATGGAATGACACAGAGCGGCAAGCCACGCGGCTGGTGCATAGACTCCTGTGCGATAAGCCACATGACTAGCGATGAGACTTTCTTCACAAATATTGATTACAGTGCAAAAGACAAAGTTTTCATAGCAAACGGGAAAAGAATCACTGCAAAGGGTAAAGGCCAGGCTTCCTGAACTGCATTACACCACAAGGAGACAAGCGGAGTATCCTTGTAATGAAAGTTCTGTGTGTTTCAGAACTAGAAGACAGCCTTCTATCAGTGAAAAGTCTTGCAAACAACAGTCGCACAGTTACGTTCCAGGGTGATGTATGCACAATTCCGAAATAATAAACAATTCCTTTCAAAAGGAAAACTGAATTATCACCTATACAGGCTCATCACCACAAATCAGCAAGCCAATATAGTCTCTAATGACCTACAAAGCAAATGTATTCCCTTATGGCACAGGCGGCTGGGACACAGAAGTCCAGAAACTATACAGGACATTATAAAGAGAGGCTTATCAGAAGATTTAACAATAGCGTCTTGCAAAGCGCTTATGAAATGCAAATGCTGCATTGAAGCAAAAGCCACACGTGTGCCCCTTCCACAGGCATCACAAAGAAAAACCACCAACCCCCTGCAGCTCATACACAGTGATGTATGCGGTCCAATGAAAACTCCCACGTCAGGCGGGAACACATATCTACTGACCTTCGTTGATGATTATTGCAGGTACACAACTACTTATCTGATGAAACACAAGAATGAAACATCAGAGAAACTTCAAGAGTTTGTTGCCATGTCTGTACCAAATTCCAACGGAATCCAGGAATAATATGCACAAACAATGGGGGAGAATACATAAGCAAAGAAGTGGCCTCATACATGAAGAGACAAGGAATAGTACACCAAATACCGCACTATACACTCCTGAACAAAACGGTGTAACAGAAAGGAAAAATCACACTCTTAAAGAAATGGCCAGATGCATGTTGTCCAATGCCAACCTACCTCACAAGTACTGGGGAGAAGCAGTCATGACTGCAACCTACCTACAGAACAGACTACCCTCAAAAGCCAATATAAGTACTCCAAGTTGAAATGTGGCATCGATCAAAGCCTAGCATAGGGCACATCAGAGTGTTTGGATGTAAAGCATATACCTATATTCCAAGTGAAAAGTGATCCATCCCAGGGAGCAGATCCATAGAGGGCATTCTAGTAGGCTACAGTGAGCAAACTAAGGGTTACAGAATCCTACAGACTGACAAAGTGACAATAAGCTGCAGTGTTTATTTTGATGAGAGACGATCATCAGCAACACTGATCCCTGAAAAGCTCCGAAGTGAATATGCCAAGCAAACCAGAAGAAATGGTCAACCAAAGCGAACCTTTGCAGGAGTCAGAACAAGGAGGTGGAGGTGGAGGATTTCCTAAATCAAGTTCCCCACCAGATACTGCTAAACTACCTGAAGTCAGAAGATCCACTTGGACTACAAAGGGGATACCACCCCGCAAGCTGTCATAAACTGCAAAAACACACAGCATACTTGAACCAACATCCTGGGAAGACATAGAAAACTGTCAAAACGTGAAGCCAATAAATGGAGAGAGGCAGCAGAAGAATTAAAGTCACTTCAAGAAAATAAAACCTGGACACTCACAGAGCTCCCTCCTAACCGCAAAACTATACTTTCAAGGTAAAATCAGCGCTGAAAGGAATATCCACAAATACAAAGCCAGACTAGTTGCCAAGGGTTACTCCCAGAAATTCGGTAATGATTACCATGAAACATTCGCTCCAGTCGTAAAACACTCCACCATCAGAGCGCTTCTTAGCATTGCAGCCGGGAAGGGCATGCAAGTAAAACACCTAGACATTAAAAGTGCTTTCCTATATGGAGACATTAACCACTTCAGCCCCGGAAGGATTTACCCCCTTCCTGACCAGAGCACTTTTTACAATTTGGCACTGCGTCGTTTTAACTGCTAATTGCGCGGTCATGCAATGGTGTACCCAAACGAAATTTGCGTCCTTTTCTTCCCACAAATAGAGCTTTCTTTTGATGGTATTTGATCACCTCTGCCATTTTTATTTTTTGCGCTATAAACGGAAAAAGACCGAAAATTTTGAAAAAAAATTATATTTTCTACTTTTTGTTATAAAAAAAATCCAATAAACTCAATTTTAGTCATACATTTAGGCCAAAATGTATTCGGCCACATGTCTTTGGTAAAAAAAAAGTCAATAAGCGTATATTTATTGGTTTGCGCAAAAGTTATAGCGCCTACAAACTAGGGTACATTTTCTGGAATTTACACAGCTTTTAGTTTATGACTGCCTATGTCATTTCTTGAGGTGCTAAAATGGCAGGGCAGTACAAACCCCCCCCAAATGACCCCATTTTGGAAAGTAGACACCCCAAGGAAATTGCTGAGAGGCATGTTGAACCCATTGAATATTTATTTTTTTTGTCCCAGGTGATTGAATAATGACAAAAAAAAAAAAAAAAAAATTTACAAAAAGTTGTCACTAAATGATATATTTAAAAAGTATATAAAACCAATAGCTCCGCGCTTAGGTAATCAAGGAACTGCAGCCCCCCAGCACAGAATCGCACCAATGTGAAATTCCAAAAAGATTAGAGTCAAAAAAACAGGGGTGATTGGCGCTGTTCCGCTAAAATCAAAAAGACTGGTGTAATATATCAAGTGAACTGTGAAACAAACCAAGCACAAATAACAATGTATAAGATAAAGACAAATTAAGTGAAAATAGCTGAAGTATGTGCAACACCTGCCATGAAAAAGTGCAGCGTGTATTCGTTCCTAGGTGAACCAAAATAGATCAAGGTCTGGGTGAAAATGAATTCCCAAACAAACTATCAGGAAATCCTTAAAATCATATACTAATCATAATAAACATCAGTAGTGCATAAACTAACAAACACCAATAGTGTATAAATAAATGACTTTGAAATCTATAATCACAAATGCACATAAAAAAATTAAAAATTCATCACAAATCTTGAGTCCACAAAATGTCCCACAAAATATAAGTAAAATGTAAAAAAGGGCCTGTAGTGCAAAATTCTTCATAAAGTGCAAATAGTGAGTCTTTTTAAATTTCTAGCAATGATCTTAGTGCCGTGAAATCCTCCTGTCATCCAAAACGCCCCCCAATGTGCCCTCACTCACCGAAGGAGGACACCCCTGCAGGGGTATCAGGCCTGTCAGCTGTATCCCGCAGCTATGGTCCTTGGTAAAGGCTCCTGTTCGGATCTCCACTCTCGGTGTCCGGGCTTAGACTCTTTGGTTATTTTAATTCTGTACACGCCCGCATCAAGAACCATTTCATTCCACACAGAAGTTCATCATCTTCTCTCACCTTACTGAGTAAAATTTTTGATTTTACTCCTCACTACCTATCACACTTTTGAAGGCCATAAAGTGCCAAGATGGCACAAACCCCCCCCAAATGACCCCATTTTGGAAAGTAGACACCCCACGCTATTTGCTGAGAGGCATGGTGAGTATTTTGCAGCTCTCATTTGTTTTTGAAAATGAAGAAAGGCAAGAAAAACGTATTTTTTTTTTCTTTTTTCAATTTTCAAAACTTTGTGACAAAAAGTGAGGTCTGCAAAATACTCACTATACCGCTCAGCAAATAGCTTTGGGTGTCTATTTTCCAAAATGGGGTCATTTGGGGGGGGTTGTGCCATCTGGGCATTCCATGGCCTCCGAAACTGTGATAGGCAGTGAAGAGTGAAATCAAAAATTTACGCCCTTAGAAAGCCTGAAGGCGGGGCTTGGTTTTCGGGGTCCCGTACGCGGCTAGGCTCCCAAAAAGTCTCACACATGTGGTATCCGCGTACTCAGGAGAAGCAACAGAATGTATTTTGGGGTGTAATTTCACATATTCCCATGGCATGTTTGAGCAATATATCATTTAGTGACAACTTTGTGCAAAAAAAAAAAAATAAAAAAAAAATTTGTCTTTTTTCCCGCAACTTGTGTCACAATATAAAATATTCCATGGACTCGACATGCCTCTCAGCAAATAGCTTGGGGTGTCTACTTTCCAAAATGGGGTCATTTGGGGGGGTTTTGAACTGTCCTGGCATTTTATGCACAACATTTAGAAGCTTATGTCACACATCACCCACTCTTCTAACCACTTGAAGACAAAGCCCTTTCTGACACTTATTGTTTACATGAAAAAATTATTTTTTTTTTGCAAAAAAATTACTTTGAACCCCCAAACATTATATATTTTTTTAAAGCAAATGCCCTACAGATTAAAATGGTGGGTGTTTAATTTTTTTTTTTTCACACAGTATTTGCGCAGCGATTTTTCAAACGCATTTTTTGGGGAAAAAACACACTTTTTTAAATTTTAATACACTAAAACACACTATTTTGTCAAAATGTTTGATGAAATAAAAAAGATGATCTTAGGCCGAGTACATGAATACCAAACATGACATGCTTTAAAATTGCGCACAAACGTGCAATGGCGACAAACTAAATACATTTTTAAAAGCCTTTAAAAGCCTTTACAGGTTACCACTTTAGATTTACAGAGGAGGTCTACTGCTAAAATTACTGCTCTCGGTCTGACCTTCGCGGTGATACCTCACATGCATGGTGCAATTGCTGTTTACATTTGACGCCAGACCGACGCTTGCGTTCGCCTTTGTGCGAGAGCAGGGGGGGGGGGGCAGGGGTGCTTTTTTTTTTTTTTTTTTTTTATTATTTTTTTTGCTTTTTTATCTTATTTTTAAACTGTTCCTTTCATTTTTATTTTTTTTTTATCATTTTTATTGTTATCTCAGGGAATGTAAATATCCCCCATGATAGCAATAGGTAGTGACAGGTACTCTTTTTAGAAAAAATTGGGGTCTATTAGACCCTAGATCTCTCCTCTGCCCTCAAAGCATCTGACCACACCAAGATCGGTGTGATAAAATGCTTTCCCAATTTCCCAATGGCGCTGTTTACATCCGGCGAAATCTAAGTCATGAAATGCTTGTAGCTTCCAGTTTCTTAGGCCATAGAGATGTTTGGAGCCATTCTGGTCTCTGATCAGCTCTATGGTCAGCTGGCTGAATCACCGGCTGCATTCTCAAGTTCCCTGTTGGGACAGGAGAGCCAGAGAAAAACATGGACGACGGTGTGGGGGGGGGGCATTCCCTCCCACTGCTTGTAAAAGCAGTCTAGAGGCTAATTAGCCGCTAGGATTGCTTTTACAAGAAAGCCGACCACTGGCTGAAAAGAATGATACCAAGATGATACCTAAACCTGCAGGCATCATTCTGGTATAACCACTCAAAGTCCAGCAACATACCAGTACGTTGCTGGTCCTTGTTGGGCATACATTGTAAACTTTTTTTCATGCAGCCTGTGGGCTGAACGAAAAAAAGATATTGATCGGTGGGTATGCCCACCATTAGAATACCTCCCTTCATCCACCCACTTCTAATGATGGGCATACATGCACCGTATATATATGCCGAAGCATGGGGGCATCCTCCCGCAAAAGGCAGGAGCAAATCGCTCCTCCACCCACTGCTGCCCCCACGCTTCGGCATATATGCTGAAGTATGTAACTGTGGTGGTGAAATCACCTCCGACAGCGCTGGAGTCACGGCTTTATGTATCGTGGGAGCAAGCGCTGTTGCTGTCAAGATAAATAAATCCGTGCTGCAACTGAATGGCGTACCTGCGAAGCAAATGATGGTTAACAAAAAAACAAAGTAACATTACAGTATAACAGTAATACTTACCATACCTGCAAAGCAAAATACAAAAAAAACATAGTAAAAAATAAAACATTTAACGCAACCTGTGCCTACCTAAAAAATATATATGCCGAAGCATGGGGGCATCCTCCCGCAAAAGGCAGGAGCAAATCGCTCCTCCACCCACTGCTGCCCCCACGCTTCGGCATATATGCTGAAGTATGTAACTGTGGTGGTGAAATCACCTCCGACAGCGCTGGAGTCGCGGCTTTATGTATCGTGGGAGCAAACGCTGTTGCTGTCAAGATAAATAAATCCGCTCTGCAGCTGAATGGCGTACCTGAAAACACAAAGGTGGTTAACAATAAAAAAAACAAAGTATAAAAAAATTGCATACCTATAAAGCAAACATGATAAAAACATAACAATAAAACATTGCAGTATAGAATGCAGAACAATAGAGAGAGAACAATAAAACAACAACTATTTTTGGTTTTTTTATTTTATATTTTTTTTGTGTTTTTTTCTTTTTTTTACTTTTTTTTGTTTTTTTACACTTTTTTTTGTAACTTTAACTTTTTTAACTGGTACCAGGTTTGGGTCTCTCAAAATGCGACAGCATCTTGGGAGACCCTGTGGAAGTGTGCCTAGTCTGTGCAGTGCTGTACCCTACGCTAATACTCCACTAGTGTGTGGTAGCGTTCAAAACATTCACCAATGCAAAGACCAGGATTGCCAGGACAGAGGGGACAACAATACCGGGTGTCACGCCTAAATCCGCGCTTGCTGCAGACACGACATCTTTTTTGGGGGGTTCGTTGGGTAGGGGTACTCGGGAGGGCATAAAGAAAATGCCTCTCATGCAGCCGGCTTACTGCATTCGGTTGGGGATGGTGAGGTGGAGCACCGTCTGGATACAGAAGGGCTCTGACGATCTCTTCCTGGAATGTAAGGAAGGATCCAGTCCGTCCTGAAGCTCTGTATAGCACATGAGCGTTCAGCAAAGCCAATTGAAATAAATAAACAGACACTTTTTTGTACCAGCGTCTGGCCTTACGGGCAACTAGGTACGGCGCCAACAACTGGTCGTTGAGGTCCACCCCTCCCATATTAAGGTTGTATTCGTGGACACAGAGGGGTTTCTCCACAACACCAGTCGCCGTAGGAATTTGGACCGTCGTGTCTGCATGAAGGGAGGTGAGAACGAAAACATTCTTCTTATGCCTCCACTTCATAGCGAGCAAATTATTATACTTCAAGCAGGCTCTCTCCCCCAGCATAAGACGGGAATCTACAAGCCGCTGGGGAAAGCCCCGGCGATTAGGTCGCACGGTGCCACATGCTCCAATCTGATGATCAAAAAGGTGGCTAAAAAGTGGCACGCTCGTATAATAATTGTCCACGTACAAGTGGTACCCCTTTCCGAATAAGGGTGACACCAAGTCCCACACTATCTTGCCAGCGCTTCCTATGTAGTCAGGGCAGTTTGTCGGCTCTACGTGACTATCTTTGCCCTCGTAAACCATAAAACTATATGTATAGCCTGTGGCCCTGTCACAGAGCTTATGCATCTTGACCCCGTATCTGGCACGCTTGCTGGGAAGGTACTGTTTGAATGACAAGCGGCCAGAAAATTTAACCAGGGACTCATCAATGCAGACAACTTGATGGGGGGTAAACAAGTCTGCAAAACGTTGGTTGAAGTGGTTTACGAGGGGCCGAATTTTGTAGAGCCGATCGTATCCAGGGTCTCCACGAGGACGACAGAGTTCATTGTTGTTGAAGTGCATGAACCGCAAAATCTGCTCGTATCGTGCCCTGGCCATGGAAGCAGAGAACAAGGGTGAATGGTAAATTGGGTCAGTGGACCAATATGACCGCAACTCACTCTTTTTATTCAACCCCATGAGGAGGGAAAGGCCCAGAAAGATCTTAAATTCGGAGACCGTAATTGGTCTCCAATCTCTGGCAAGGGTGGACTGGGGCATAGTGGCGATGTGTTGACCAGCGTATAAATTGCTTTGGTCCACAATAGATCTATAGAGATCTTCGGTGAAAAACAGCGAATAAAAATCCAGTGGCATAAAGTCAACTGTCTCCACCTGAATTCCGGGTTGGCCAGTGAAAGGGGGAAGTACGGGTGCTGCAGAAGTGGTGGGTACCCAATTCGGATTGGCCAATGCAGCAGGAAGGGCACTATGGGCACGACGGGCCTGTGTTCGTCTTCTTGGTGGCAGCGGGACACTACTAGTGCTTGCCACCTCGCCAGCTTGAACTGCACTTATGGGACTCGCCACGTCACCACGTGATACTGCAGTGCTGGATGTACGACCAGGGTGTACTAGGCCGCTGGTGCTTGCCAGTTCACCAGAAGGAGTAGCGGCGCTAGTACTTCTCTGCTCCATACGAGAGCCCTGCGGTTCTTGCACTTCAAGGACAGCATAAGTTCGGGGTCTGGTACGCCTGACCTTAGCAGGGACCACAACTCCGTCGTCAGAGCTATCTGTCATGGAGCCGCTGTCCTCTACAGGATCGTATTCTGAGCCTGAATCTGACAGATGAGTGACTTACTCTTCACTATCTGTCATGCTCAGAATCCTGTAGGCCTCTTCACTAGTGTACCTTCGATTTGCCATTTTGGCCTCTAAATTTAGGGGTACACTAGTGAGACTCACAGGCAAAAAAGCTCCCGACTGTCAGCGACTGATTCAAAACGCTACCAAAAAACTGTTAGCGATCGCAGGGATCAGGCCTGACTGCAGTTATGTGTGCTTAGTGTTTTGTAAGTGTCAGTAATCGATCGATACTGCACTTGGGTGGGCTGGGCTGGGCTGGGCCGAGGAGCAAAACGCAGGTGCTAGCAGGTATCTGGGCTGATCCCGCTAACACTGCGTTTCAGGGAACCCTAAACTGCTGGGGAGTATAGATCTGATCGGATCAGATATCGATCCGTTCAGATACTATAGCACTAAGGGAGGTGTATGCTGCGTGCACGGGTTTTAGCGGTACTGGCGCTAACCTGACGCTGCCTGGGGCGACGCAGACCTTATCTGATCCTAAAAACTTAACTTCTATCACCGCCGGGCAATTAGGGGGTTAAACCTTTATAAGGTAATAAACGGCGGGTGCCCTAAAACTATAATAAACTGTAATAAACTATAATAAACTACAAAAAACAAACTATCTAACCAGCGTCACCCGTAACACTTATACGGTGATCGCTGGTGAAAGGGTTAACTAGGGGGCAATCAGGGGGTTAAAACCTTTAGCAGGTAGTATATGGGGGTCCCTGTCGCTATAAAACACTGACAGCGAACCTATATACTTACCTCCCTAACTAGCGTCACCTGTGTCACTAATACAGCGATCAGAAAAACGATCGCTTAGCGACACTGGTGACGGGGGGTAATCAAGGGGTTAACTTTTATTAGGGGGGGTTAGGGGGTACCCTGGACCTAAGGGGGGGTACCCTAGACCTAAAGGGGGCTAACCTAACTGCCCTAACACTTATAACTGACAAACTGACACCAATGCAAAAAAAAATAAAACACTGCTATTGGTGTCAGAGTGACAGTGGGTACAGGGGGGTGATCGGGGGGTGACAGGGGGGTGAAAAGTGTGCCTGGCGTGTTCTACTGAACGTGTGGTGTTGGTGCACTTACTTGGATGTCTTCTCTCCTCGGCGTCGGATCAAAAAGACCGGCTCCAGGAGAGATGACATCACTTCCTCTCCCTCTGTTTACATTACAGAGGGAGAGGAAGCATTTGATTCGTGGGAGCGATCGGGAGGGGGTGGCAATCAATGGATGGCCTCCCCCTGACCCCCAATCGCCCGCGAACAAGACCCGACCACCCAGGGCACCGGGGGGGGGGTCCGATCGGACCCCCCGCCCGCGGGAAGGCATCACGTTTCAGGTACGTGATTTTGCCTGCCCGTGCCGACCTGCTCACGTATATAGGCGTGAGGCGTGAGGCAAGTGGTTAAGGAAGATCTCTACTGATGAAGTTACAGTTACCAGCAACATCCAATCCAAAACTGGTTGGATATGTGGATGCTGATTGGGCCGGGGACTGCACAGACCCCAAATCCACAAGCAGGTTCATCTTCCAGTATGGGGAAGGAACCATAAGTTGGTCTAGTCGAAAGCAAGTAACTGTCGCTCTATCTTCAACTGAAGCAGAGTACATTTCAGCAGCATAAGCATGTCAAGAAGCAATACGGATTCGTCAACTTTTGGTGGACATTGAGATAGACATGTCAAAAACAATTCCCATTTTTTTAAGACAACCAGGGATGTAGAAAGCGTACGCAATCAGATAGGGTCAATCCTGGGATCAAACACATCGATATCAAGTAGGGATGAGCTTTATGTTTGGGTTGAACGTGAGTTCGACTGGAACATTGGCTGTTCGCCCGTTGCCGAATAGCGAACAATTTGGGGTGTTCACGGCAAATTCGAAAAGCCGTGGAACACCCTTTAAAAGTCTATGGGAGAAATCAAAAGTGCTAATTTTAAAAGCTTATATGCATGGTATTGTCATAAAAAATGTTTGGGGGATCTGGGTCCTGCCCCAGGGGACATGTATCAATGCAAAAAAAAGTATTAAAAATGGAAGTTTTTTTCAGGAGCAGTGATTTTAACAATGCTTGGCCACTGCACATAAACGGCCGGGTGGGCTATCTCTCCTTCTGAGTGGACGTTCAGGAACGTCCCTCAGAAGGAGCGGGATCGCGCGCGCGCGTGCCCGCGCCCGCGCAGCGGCGTGATCCCGATGCGCTCGTGTCACCCGGACACGGCGCATCTCCGATCGGTAGGAGGGCTCTGTGATTGGCCCTCCTGATCACATGACGGCCGTGTCGAATCACAGCCGTCATGTGATGTAAACACAGAGCCGGTTGCTAGGCAATCTGCTCTCCTCTCCTCACACGGAAGTTGTCAGTGAGGAGAGGAGAGCGGATCGCTGCAGCCGGCTGGTGATCAGTGAGTATGAGCTGTTTTTTACAGCTTTTTACTCACTGATCACCAGTCTAGTGTCCTGACAATGTAAAAAAACACAAAGTAAACACACAATGTCCCCAAAATACATGTCCCCAAAATACATGTCCCCAAAACACATGTCCCCACATAGTAAAAACACCTGTCCCCCACATATGTCCCAGTAAAATCACATGTCCCAATGATTATCTGCACACATATGTCCGTGATCACCTGTGCACATCTGTACATTATCATTTGCGCACATGTGTCCGTGATCACACGAACCAATTATTATACACTTAACGGGATTTTTTTTAACAAAAACATGTAGCAGAATACATTTTGGCTTAAATTTATGACAAAATTCGATTTTATTGGATTTTTATTAAAATAGAAAGAAGAAAATATTGTTTTTTTTCCAAATTTCCGCTCTTTTTTTCGCTTATATCGCAAAAAATAAAAAACGAAGTAATGAATAAGTAATACCAAAAGAAAGCTCTATTTGTGTGAAAAAAATGATAAAAATTTCATTTGGGTACAACATTGTATGACCGCGCAATTGTCATTGAAATTGTGAGAGCGCTGAAAGCTGAAAATTGGTCTGGGAAGGAGGGGGGCGAAAGTGCCCAGTATTGAAGTGGTTAAAGTGAAACAATAAAAGTGAAATATTCCTTTAAATTTCGTACCTGGGGGGTGTCTATAGTATGCCTGTAAAGTGGCGCATGTTTCCTGTGTTTAGAACAGTCCAAGAGCAAAATGACATTTCTAAAGGAAAAAAAGTAATTTAAAAGTACTCGTGGCAATAATGAATTGAACTTTAAAATTAGCACTTTTGATTTTTCATGTTCGTGTTCCATATACTTTAACGGTGTTTGCGTGTTCAAACAAATTTTTTGCCTGTTCGCATGTTCTGCTGCGAACTGAACCGGGGGGGTGTTCGGCTCATCCCTAATGTCAAGCATCACCTACTGAGGGCTTATCAAGAGCAAGGTGTTATTGACATTCAATACTGTCCATCAGAGGAGATGACTGCTGATGCACTCACCAAGACTTTATTGAAGGAACGTCATAGTTATTTCCAGAAGCTGAATATAATTTGACAAAGCTCATGCTGTTGAGAAGGGGTGTTGAAAAAGAACAACATCATGTAATGTAAAGTTGTTAATAAACTGACAATACTGTATGCATTATACCTATCTATGCAGCAGGTGGCGCTGTAGTATTATAGTGCACAGTACATGTTTTCTATGATATAACAGGATGTATTGTCTATCTCAGTGCATTTACTTGTTTATTCTTGCATCCTGTTCATGTTTCTCCATGCTGTAAGACATGTAATATATTTCCCTTCCCCTGCTCTCCATGGGCATTATGGCAGCTTCTGTTTCCTCCCTCCTCCTCGACGGCCAATTGGGACTCTTCTCTTTTTGGCCAATCGGAAAACAGGTCTCAGACCTGCTTCTGATTGGCCAGATTGAGGATCAGTGTTTCAATAGCGAATATTCATTTGCTGTTGTAACACCTGGGTGGGCTTGTAGCGCAATGCTCTGTGCCACGAGCCCACCCTATTTTGAAGCCTACTAGAGCCCCTGGCTCTAATCGGGTGCTTAAAAAAAAACACCCCCGCCGCTGTAATTAATGCACCCAGCGTCTGGAAAGGGGCCGGATGCATGAATAGGGGGTGGTGGCCATGGATAGAGCATGGGGGTGGCGGCCGTGGATAGAGGGGGGGGCGCTTGGGCGCCCCTAATAGACGGGCCGCCACTGGGAAGAGGAGTTAGTGATTGGTGTGAGGGCAGCTAGATATGTTTGTTTCCTAGGACAAACCTTTAAAATGAGGATATTCCTGGGAAAAAAGGGCCAATGGTAACCATAGTTTAGCCTCTAGAGTTTTAAATTTTGTTTTAAATCTCATTCAGTTTCAGAAAGAAAGACATCAGATAACCTTTTTGTTTAATTGGTTGGACATTTATTGAAAAGAACATAAATCTGAGGAGGGCATCTATCTATTGAAGAATAATCTTAAATCACGGTTCCAGGATTTCATATAAAAAGTTCTGCAGGTTCTATTTACTGACCCTGAACAAAAAACTTAATAGTATTTGAATCATACGCTTTGTGTGAACAGTTTACATTTTTTACTTCTTTTGATTACAATAAATAGGTGATAGAAGTCCAAGGAAAACATTAATAATAAAAGCATTTATTTTGCAAACTTATTTGGAGGTTAACCACTTGACGACCGCCTCACGCCGATGTACGTCGGCAAAGTGGCACGGACAGGCAAAATCACGTACAGTGTACGTGATTTGCCTTCCGCGGGTGGGGGGTCCGATCGGACCCCCCCCGGTGCCCGAGGCGGTCGTCCTTTGTGCCCCGGCGATCGGTGGTGAGGGGGAGACCATCCGTTCGTGGCCCCCCCCTCGTGATCGCCACCGGCCAATCGAATCATTCCTTTGCTGCTGTATGCTAAACAGCAGCAAAGGAAATGATGTCATCTCCCCTCGGGTCGGTAATTTCCGTTCCGGCCCGAGGAGAGAAGACATCAATGTGAGTGCACCAACACACACACACACAGTAGAACATGCCAGGCACACAAAACACCCCGATCCCCCCCCCCGATCGCCCCCCAATCACACCCCCCCCCCCTGTCACAAACTGACACCAGCAGTTTTTTTTTTTTTTTCTGATTACTGCATTGGTGTCAGTTTGTGACAGTTAGTGTTGGGACAGTGAGTATTACCCCCCTTTAGGTCTAGGGTACCCCCCTAACCCCCCCTAATAAAGTTTTAACCCCTTGATCACCTCCTGTCACCAGTGTCACTAAGCGATCATTTTTCTGATCGCTGTATTAGTGTCGCTGGTGACGCTAGTTAGGGACATAAATATTTAGGTTCGCCGTAAGCGTTTTATAGCGTCAGGGACCCCCATATACTACCGAATAAATGTTTTAACCCCTTGATTGCCCCCTAGTTAACCCTTTCACCACTGATCACCGTATAACCGTTACGGTTGACGCTGGTTAGTTTGTTTATTTTTTTATAGTGTCAGGGCACCCGCCGTTTATTACCGAATAAAGGTTTAGCCCCCTGATCGCCCGGCGGTGATATGCGTCGCCCCAGGCAGCGTCAGATTAGCGCCAGTACCGCTAACACTGACGCACGCAGCATACACCTCCCTTAGTGGTATAGTATCTGAACGCATCAATATCTGATCCGATCAGATCTATACTAGCGTCCCCAGCAGTTTAGGGTTCCCAAAAACGCAGTGTTAGCGGGATCAGCCCAGATACCTGCTAGCACCTGCGTTTTGCCCCTCCGCCCGGCCCAGCCCAGCCCACCCAAGTGCAGTATCGATCGATCACTGTCACTTACAAAAGACTAAACGCATAACTGCAGCGTTCGCAGAGTCAGGCCTGATCCCTGCGATCGCTAACAGTTTTTTTGGTAGTATTTTGGTGAACTGGCAAGCACCAGCCCCAGGCAGGGTCAGGTTAGCGCCAGTACCGCTAACACCCACGCACGCAGCATACGCCTCCCTTAGTGGTATAGTATCTGAACGGATCAATATCTGATCCGATCAGATCTATACTAGTGTCCCCAGCAGTTTAGGGTTCCCAAAAACGCAGTGTTAGCGGAATCAGCCCAGATACCTGCTAGCACCTGCGTTTTGCCCCTCCGCCCGGCCCAGCCCACCCAAGTGCAGTATCGATCGATCACTGACACTTACAAAACACTAAATGCATAACTGCAGCGTTCACAGAGTCAGGCCTGATCCCTGCGATCGCTAACAGTTTTTTTGGTAGTATTTTGGTGAACTGGCATTCACCAGCCCCAGGCAGCGTCAGGTTAGCGCCAGTACCGCTAACACCCACGCACGCACCGTACACCACCCTTAGTGGTATAGTATCTGAACGGATCAATATCTGATCCGATCAGATCTATACTAGCATCCCCAGCAGTTTAGGGTTCTCACAAACGCAGTGTTAGTGGGATCAGCCCAGATACCTGCTAGCACCTGCGTTTTGCCCCTCCGCCCGGCCCAGCCCAGCCCACCCAAGTGCAGTATCGATCGATCACTGTCACTTACAAAAGACTAAAACGCATAACTGCAGCGTTCGCAGAGTCAGGCCTGATCCCTGCGATCGCTAACAGATTTTTTGGTAGCGTTTTGGTGAACTGGCAAGCGCCAGCGGCCTAGTACACCCCGGTCGTAGTCAAACCAGCACTGCAGTAACACTTGGTGACGTGGCGAGTCCCATAAGTGCAGTTCAAGCTGGTGAGGTGGCAAGGACAAGTAGTGTCCCGCTGCCACCAGAAAGACAAACACAGGCCCGTCGTGCCCATAGTGCCCTTCCTACTGCATTCGCCAATCCTAATTGGGAACCCACCGCTTCTGCAGCGCCCGTACTTCCCCCATTCACATCCCCAACCAAATGCAGTCGGCTGCATGAGAGGCATTTTCTTTATGTCCTCCCGAGTACCCCTACCCAGCGAACGCCCCCAAAAAAGATATTGTGTCTGCAGCTAGCGCGGATATAGGCGTGACACCCGCTATTATTGTCCCTCCTGTCCTGACAATCCTGGTCTTTGCATTGGTGAATGTTTTGAACGCTACCATACACTAGTTGAGTATTAGCGTAGGGTACAGCATTGCACAGACTAGGCACACTTTCACAGGGTCTCCCAAGATGCCATCGCATTTTGAGAGACCCGAACCTGGAACTGGTTACAGTTATAAAAGTTAGTTACAAAAAAAGTGTAAAAAAAAAAAAAAAAAAAAATATATATATATAAAATAAAAAAAAATAGTTGTCGTTTTATTGTTCTCTCTCTCTCTATTCTCTCTATTGTTCTGCTCTTTTTTACTGTATTCTATTCTGCAATGTTTTATTGTTATTATGCTTTATCATGTTTGCTTTTCAGGTATGCAATTTTTTATACTTTACCGTTTACTGTGCTTTATTGTTAACCATTTTTTTGTCTTCAGGTACGCCATTCACAACTTTGAGTGGTTATACCAGAATGATGCCTGCAGGTTTAGGTATCATCTTGGTATCATTCTTTTCAGCCAGCGGTCAGCTTTCATGTAAAAGCAATCCTAGCGGCTAATTAGCCTCTAGACTGCTTTTACAAGCCGTGGGAGGGAATGCCCCCCCCCCCACCGTCTTCCGTGTTTTTCTCTGGCTCTCCTGTCTCAACAGGGAACCTGAGAATGCAGCCGGTGATTCAGCCAGCTGACCATAGAGCTGATCAGAGACCAGAGTGGCTCCAAACATCTCTATGGCCTAAGAAACCGGAAGCTACGAGCATTTTATGACTTAGATTTCGCTGGATGTAAATAGCGCCATTGGGAAATTGGGGAAGCATTTTATCACACCGATCTTGGTGTGGTCAGATGCTTTGAGGGCAGAGGAGAGATCTAGGGTCTAATAGACCCCAATTTTTTCAAAAAAGAGTACCTGTCACTACCTATTGCTATCATAGGGGATATTTACATTCCCCGAGATAACAATAAAAATGATTAAAAAAAAATAAAAATGAAAGGAACAGTTTAAAAATAAGATAAAAAAGCAAAAAAATAATAAAGAAAAAAAAAAAAAAAAAAAAAGCACCCCTGTCGCCCCCTGCTCTCGCACTAAGGCGAACGCAAGCGGCGGTCTGGCGTCAAATGTAAACAGCAATTGCACCATGCATGTGAGGTATCACCGCGAAGGTTAGATCAAGGGCAGTAATTTTTGCAGTAGACCTCCTCTGTAAATCTAAAGTGGTAACCTGTAAAGGCTTTTAAAGGCTTTTAAAAATGTATTTATTTTGTTGCCACTGCACGTTTGTGCGCAATTGTAAAGCATGTCATGTTTGGTATCCATGTACTCGGCCTAAGATCATCTTTTTTATTTCATCAAACATTTGGGCAATATAGTGTGTTTTAGTGCATTAAAATTTAAAAAAGTGTGTTTTTTCCCCAAAAAATGCATTTGAAAAATCGCTGCGCAAATACTGTGTGAAAAAAAAAAATGAAACACCCACCATTTTAATCTGTAGGGCATTTGCTTTAAAAAAATATATAATGTTTGGGGGTTCAAAGTAATTTTCTTGCAAAAAAAAAAAACTTTTTCATGTAAACAATAAGTGTCAGAAAGGGCTTTGTCTTCAAGTGGTTAGAAGAGTGGGTGATGTGTGACATAAGCTTCTAAATGTTGTGCATAAAATGCCAGGACAGTTCAAAACCCCCCCAAATGACCCCATTTTGGAAAGTAGACACCCCAAGCTATTTGCTGAGAGGCATGTCGAGTCCATGGAATATTTTATATTGCGACACAAGTTGCGGGAAAGAGACAATTTTTTTTTTTTTTTTTGCACAAAATTGTCACTAAATGATATATTGCTCAAACATGCTATGGGAATATGTGAAATTATACCCCAAAATACATTCTGCTGCTTCTCCTGAGTACGGGAATACCACATGTGTGAGACTTTTTGGGAGCCTAGCCGCGTACGGAACCCCGAAAACCAAGCACCGCCTTCAGGCTTTCTAAGGGCGTGAATTTTTGATTTCTCTCTTGACTGCTTATCACAGTTTCAGAGACCATGGAATGCCCAGGTGGCACAAACCCCCCCCCAAATGACCCCATTTTGGAAAGTAGACACCCCAAGCTATTTGATGAGAGGTATAGTGAGTATTTTGCAGACCTCACTTTTTGTCACAAAGTTCTGAAAATTGAAAAAAGAAAAAAAAAAAAGTTTTTTCTTGTCTTTCTTCATTTTCAAAAACAAATGAGAGCTGCAAAATACTCACCATGCCTCTCAGCAAATAGCTTGGGGTGTCTACTTTCCAAAATGGGGTCATTTGGGGGGGTTTTGTGCCACCTGGGCATTCCATGGCCTCCGAAACTGTGATAGGCAGTGAAGAGTGAAATCAAAAATTTTCACCCTTAGAAATCCTGAAGGCGGTGATTGGTTTTCGGGGTCCCGTACACGGCTAGGCTCCCAAAAAGCCCCACACATGTGGTATCCCCATACTCAGGAGAAGTAGCTAAATGTATTTTGGGGTGCAATTCCACATATGCCCATGGCCTGTGTGAGCAATATATCATTTAGTGACAACTTTGTGCAAAAAAAAAAAAAAAATGTGTCACTTTCCCGCAACTTGTGTCAAAATATAAAATATTCCATGGACTCAATATGCCTCTCTGGAAATAGCTTGGGGTGTCTACTTTCCAAAATGGGGTCATTTGGGGGGGTTTTGTGCCACCTGGGCATTCCATGGCCTCCGAAACTGTGATAGGCAGTAAAGAGTGAAATCATAAATTTACGCCCTTAGAAATCCTGAAGGCGGTGATTGGATTTCGGGGCCCCGTACGCGGCTAGGCTCCCAAAAAGTCCCACACATGTGGTATCCCCATATTCAGGAGAAGCAGCAGAATGTATTTTGGGGTGCAATTCCACATAGGCCCATGGCCTGTGTGAGTAATATATCATTTAGTGACAACTTTTTGTAAATATTTTTTTTTTTTTTTTTTTTGTCATTATTCAATCACTTGGGACAAAAAAAATAAATATTCAATGGGTTCAACATGCCTCTCAGCAATTTCCTTGGGGTGTCTACTTTCCACAATGGGGTCATTTGGGGGGGTTTTGTACTGCCCTGCCATTTTAGCACCTCAAGAAATGACATAGGCAGTCATAAACTAAAAGCTGTGTAAATTACAGAAAATGTACCCTAGTTTGTAGACGCTATAACTTTTGCGCAAACCAATAAATATACGCTTATTGACATTTTTTTTACCAAAAACATGTGGCCGAATACATTTTGGCCTAAATGTATGACTAAAATTGAGTTTATTGGATTTTTTTTATAACAAAAAGTAGAAAATATCATTTTTTTTCAAAATTTTCGGTCTTTTTCCATTTATAGCGCAAAAAATAAAAACCGCAGAGGTGATCAAATACCATCAAAAGAAAGCTCTATTTGTGGGAAGAAAAGGACGCAAATTTCGTTTGGGTACAGCATTGCATGACTGCGCAATTAGCAGTTAAAGCGACGCAGTGCCAAATTGGAAAAAGACCTCTGGTCCTTAGGCAGCATAATGGTCCGGGGCTCAAGTGGTTAAAGTATAAGGATGAACAGATGACAATGGAAGGCAGTCAAACAATGGAAGGCAGTCTGACATATAGGAACCATTTGACCTCTGGCAGAAAAAGTTTTGAGACTCCCCCATAGACATATCCATGTAAAAAAAAATCACTTTAACTCATTTCACTTTCACTTCTTTAATCCCTCCTTTCCCTGCTGATCAACCTCAGTCAATAGTCAAAGACAATAGACAAAAACATATTGATTTCACATCTGTACTATAGGGTATACTAGGGAGCTGTGACATGAGAATACGGAGCAATAGACAGTCTCTCAGCACAGGTAATGTTGGATAGAATAAAGGCACGGTGTTCTTCACTTTTAAAGAGGCCCTATCACCAGAACACGCACTTTGATTTGGATATACATATATTAGTGATTCATTTGTAACTGATATTGCCCTTTCTGGGCAATAAAATTAATACCTAAATGCGGAAATACAGAGAGGGAAAAATGAGATGAATTTGACTCTTTTGGGCTTTTTGGATTCTTGTTTTTCTGGCTGGCATTTGCTGCTCTTCCCCTGGTTGCAATGTCAAATGTAATTGACAGTGCTGAGGATGTTTGAATATGAAACATCCCCTGATCACAGCCTCAGCAAGTAAACAAAACTGCTGAGACAGTGATCAGAAGTTGCTCTCCTACCTGTGGGTGCACATTAGTTCAAACCAGAAACAGCCTTACTTTATCGAGCACTGGAATGTTCAGCATAGAAACCTAACCATCCCAAGCTTGGGTTAGTTAAGTTTCCTAACCATCCAATTTCCTAAACATAATCTCCTAAACATAATGCTATGCACTGTGTATTCATTTTGTGCTTTTCTCTGATTATACTTCAGTATACCTTATTTACCTTGGTCTTCTATATTCAGGGAAATTTTACATGTCAGACAAAATCCAGCAATTGAAAAAGTATTTTGACAATTACGCTCTAAACGAGGTAGAGAAAAAAAATCATCTTTGTAGAATTACCTATCCCGTTTTCTTGCTGATTCTGAAATATCCACTCTGTCAATTAGAAATGTTACAATGTTACTCATTGTTATGGGACAATGCCTACAGAACTCTGTGGTAGTCTTCTTCAAGCGTTAAGGTAGGTTGCTCTTTTCTGAGGAACAAAACGTTCATAGTTTAGTTGGATGATGTTACCTTTGCATATGGCAGGCTCTACCCAGAGTAATCTTTCCATATAGCAGTCTACGTACATGTGGTTGGCTCTATCCAGTGTAGTCACTGCACACAGCAGTCTTTCTCCATGTGGCAGGCTCTATCCAGTGTACTGTAGTCTCTTCACAAAGTTGTCTTTCTTCATATGGCAGTTTTACTCCAGTGTAGTATCTGCACAAAGCAGTTTTTCTCCATATGACAGGCTCTATCCAGTGTAGTTTCTCAAGATAGCAGGATTTCTTCATATGGCACGCTCTATTCAGAGTAGTCTCTCCACATAGCAGTCTTTCTCCATATGGTAGCCTTAATCAAGTGTAGTCTCTCAATATAGCAGTCGTTCTCCGTATAGTAGGCTCTATTCAGTGTAGACTCTCCACATAGCAGTCTTTCTTTGGGTGGTAGGCTCTAACCATTGTAGTCTCTCCACATAGCAGTCTTTCCCCATATTGCAGATTCTCTCCATTCTAGTCTCTCCACATAGCAGTTTTTCATCACATGGCAAGTTTTCTTCAGTTTAATCTCTCATATGGCAGTCTTTCTCCATATAAGTGGCTCTTTACAATGTAGTTTCTCAAGATAGCAGTCTTTCTCCATATGGCAGGCTATATCCAGTGTAATCTTACCTCATAGTAGCCCCTCTATATGGCAGGCTCTATCCAGTGTAGTCTCTCTAGTCTCCACATAGCAATTTTTCACCACATAGGAAGTTCTCTTCAGTCTAGTCTCTCCAAATAACAGTCGTTCTCCATATGACAGGCTTTATCCAGTGTAATCCCTCCACATACCAGTCTTTTTCCACATAGCAAGCTAGTGTAGTCTCTACAGAGCAGTCTTTTCCAGATGGCAGAAGTTCAACGAGGCAGACTGTCAACGTAGCAGTCATTCTATACATGGCAGGCTCTGTACAGCATAGTATCTTCACACAGCAGTCTTTTCCCACATTGCAGGCCCTCTATAGAGCTACCATACTCCACATAACATCCTCCATCCAGGCCAGTCTTTGCACATGGTGAGCCCTCTCAAGCCCATACTTTCAACAAAGAAGGGGGACTTGCGGATCCAAAGACAAACAGAACAAGTTACCTATGGAAAGCATGGGACAAGTAACACAAGGACAGGTAGATAATGAGACAACTTGCAATGCCACTAATGTTGTTAATTTATCGGACAGTCCACTTACCCCCTCTGAGGTTTCTCTGCTTTCCAAAGGACTTTCTTTTGCCCCCACTTTTCACCTTGATGTTTTTTCTACTACTGTAGACGTTAACAGGCTTGTCCGCAATATTTTGTTAAAGAAAACATTATTCCACTACCATTGATACATCTGTGCCTGTCCCTTTTGAGGTTCATGACTGCATTGACACTCTGGCCAATTTTGATTTTCAAAATCTCAAGGCCAAATCTATACTAGAGAGCCTGCAGTCTGAATCCTCAGGGGGCATGTACGGTATATCCAAAGATACTACCTATACTGGTGATAAACTTTTTTATCCTGTACATTCCAGAGGGAACACAGCAGACATCTTTCAACAGGTTGTGGAGAAGGAACTCCTGTCTTTGAAAGAAATGATTGACAGTACTGCATCTCGAACATTTAACAACATCAGTACATCCGAAAGACAGGCTCTTGTAGATCTTAAAAATCACAAAGATATTGTAATTTGACAGGCAGATAAGGGGGTGCTATAGTAGTACTTAAAGCAGAGTTCCGCTTAAAAACATAAATAAATAAAAGTCAGCAGCTACAAATACTGCAGCTGCTGACTTTTAATAATCGGACACTTACCTGTCCCAGGGTCCAGGGATGGGGGGGATCGAAGCCCCGCTTGTCTCCCCCTCTGCTCAGCGGTGCTGGCATTGTAACTGTGGGCATCCGGCTGTGGCTGCACAGCCGGGCACCAACTGCACATGCACGAGCCATGCGCCATAACTGGCCGCGCAATCATCTGGGACCTTTGACGTGTCCCAGATGATTGCCTAGAGGGGGGAGAGGTGATCTCTCTTCCGGCGCCGAGGGAAGTGACGTCAGGAGCCCAGGCGATGAAGGAGGCAGAGTTCGAGGGACCACATAGCAACAGGCATAAAAAGGTAAGTAAAAAAAAAAAGCATTTCTCCACTTTAATGATAAAGATTGCATAATTGAAGCCTTGCGGCAACTTAATGATTCTTTCACGTACCACCTATTAGATCTGATCCCACTCCAGTTTTCAAGGGTAAACTCAAACACCTCTTGGACACAGGTGTGGAAATGGGAGTACTGACAATAAAGGTCGCGGAGCACATTTTAGTTGAACATCCAGTTGTCCCTGTGTTCCATCACCTCCCCAAGATACACAAACCTGAGAGACCTGTAAAAGGCCGTCCAATAGTAGCAGGCATTGGTTCACTCCTTGAGAGATTAGGTGAATGAGTAGACCAGTATCTGTAACCTTTAGTGACAAGACTGCTGGGCTGTATAAAAGACACAGCATCAGTTCTAAAACATATAAATGAAGTATAATGGGCAGAGAATTTTTTGTGGGTTACTTTAGATGTTAAGTCTCTATTCGTGCATACATTATCTTGCTCTAGATGCACTACAATTTCACTTGTCAAAATATAGTTTCTATGATCCTCAGCTCAAAGAATTCATCATCATGGCTGTCACTTTTCTATTACAACACAATTATTTCTTCTTTCACAATTCCTTCTATGTACAATGCTGTGGAGCCTCCATGGGAGCTAAATTTTCTCCATCATTAGCTAATTTGTACATGGGATGGTGGGAAGAATGTTTTCTTTTTTCCCTCAATCTTTATGCACCCTACATCTATTGGTATTGGCGTTACATAGACTACCTGATTTTAATCTGGGACCATACTGATTCCTTTTTAACTTCTTTTGTTTCATACTTCAACAACAACAGCCTTAATCTTGAATTCTCTTATGTGAGCAATAAGACCACGATTGACTTTCTAGATATCACACTCAGGGGTGACTCTAGCACTGGCCTTATAAATACTGGAACCTTCCGCAAACCCACTGCTGGAAATTCCTTACTTATGGCCTCTAGCTGCCATCCACCCCACACTATTCGTTCTATTCCGGTGGGTGAGTTCATTGGAGCCAAGCGCAACTGCTCTACCCGAGAAAGTTTTCAGATAGAATGTTCCAACATCTCAAAACCAATATGTGATAGAGGTTATCAGAAGTAGCATATAAATAGAGCCATTTCTATAGCCTCAAAGACAAGAACAATCTAATATATAACAAAGAGAAATCCCCTTACTCTTTAAAACACACAAAACATATAAATCAAAAGTATAAGGACAAAGGTTCCCTTACCTTTGTCACTACTTTTTCCAGAGAGTTCAATCAGATAAAACAGATTGTTAACAAACATCTTCCCATCGTCTATGGTGACAAGGACCTAATAGATGTGCTTTCCAAAGGGTGCAATTTTTCTTGTCGTCATGCCCCAACTTTAGGTAACTTTTTGTCGCCCAGTCTACATCAAACCACCACTATTCCCAAAACGTGGCTCAGTGGTAATGGCTCGTATAGTTGTGGTTTGAATACTTGTAGGTATTGTAACAAACATAACAAGAATCACAAGTCTATCACCTCGTACCATAACAATAAGGTATTCCCTATTAAGGACTTTATAAATTGTAGTACTCAGTATGTAGTCTACGTGGTAGAATGTGATGTTTGTATAATACAATATGTAGGATGCACCACCAGGCCCCTTCGCACGAGGACTAGCGAACATTATAATGGAGCAGCATATAGTAATGAGGGAAGGTTGTCCAACATATCAAACCACTTAAAATTTATACATGAAGCTAACATGGATTCCTTCTCTTTCTCTGCAGTTCAAAAAAACAGAATGTCGGTACGTGGAGGAGACAAGCACAGAAGACTATTAGAACAGGAAGTTAGGGGATTTTCCTGTTGGGGACACGCACTCCCACAGGCATGAACCACAGATGGGATGTGAATTTATTTCTCAAATTACATCATCCTATCCCATTTTTGGTCTTATTGTTCACCTGCTTCACATTTTGCCCTTTTCTTTTAGTAGGTTCCTTCTGTGCTTGTCTTCTGCCTTCTAATTTTTGCTCCTGACATTTTTGATCAATCATTTGTGACCCCCCTCCCCCCTTTTTTTTTTTTTAATCCTGCCATAAAAATATAAATATCTATATATATTTTGATCTTGCCATAAATTTGATCCTGCCATAAAATCTATATATATATAGATATAGATATATATATACGCCCTTAAATTTTTCACTCTTTGTTATATTGCAGCCATTTGCTAAAATCATTTAAGTTCATTTTTTTTCCTCATTAATGTACACACAGCACCCCATATTGACAGAAAAACACAGAATTGTTGACATTTTTGCAGAATTATTAAAAAATAAAAAATAAAATATCACATGGTCCTAAGTATTCAGACCCTTTGCTGTGACACTCATATATTTAACTCAGGTGCTGTCCATTTCTTCTGATCATCCTTGAGATGGTTCTACACCTTCATTTGAGTCCAGCTGTGTTTGATTATACCGATTGGACTTGATTAGGAAAGCCACACACCTGTCTATATAAGACCTTACAGCTCACAGTGCGTCTCAGAGCAAATGAGAATCATGAGGTCAAAGGAACTGCCTGAAGAGCTCAGAGACAGAATTGTGGCAAGGCACAGATCTGGCCAAGGTTACAAAAAAAGTTCTGCTGCACTTAAGGTTCCTAAGAGCACAGTGGCCTCCATAATGCTTAAATGGAAGACGTTTGGGACGACCAGAACCCTTCCTAGAGCTGGCCGTCCGGCCAAACTGAGCTATCGGGGGAGAAGAGCTTTGGTGAGAGAGGTAAAGAAGAACCCAAAGATCACTGTCGCTGAGCTCCAGAGATGCAGTCAGGAGTTGGGAGAAAGTTGTAGAAAGTCAACCATCACTGCAGCCCTCCACCAGTCGGGCTTTATGGCAGAGTGGCCCGCCGGAAGCCTCTCCTCAGTGCAAGACACATGAAAGCCTGCATGGAGTTTGCTAAAAAAACACCTGAAGGACTCCAAGATGGTGAGAAATAAGATTCTTTGGTCTGATGAGACCAAGATAGAACTTTTTGGCCTTAATTCTAAGCGGTATGTGTGGAGAAAACCAGGCACTGCTCATCACCTGTCCAAAATAGTCCCAACAATGAAGCATGGTGATAGTAGCATCATGCTGTGGTGGTGTTTTTCAGCTGCAGGGACAGGGTGACTGGTTGCAATCGAGGGGAAAGATGAATGCGGCCAAGTACAGGGATATCCTTGACGAAAATCTTCTCCAGAGTGTTCAGGACCTCAGACTGGGCCGAAGGTTTACCTTCCAACAAGACAATGACCCTAAGCATACAGCTAAAATAACGAAGGAGTGGCTTCACAACAAAATCGTGACTGTTCTTTAATGGCCCAGCCAGAGCCCTGACTTAAACCCAATTGAGCATCTCTTGGGAGACCTAAAAATGGCTGTCCACCAACGTTTACCATCCAACCTGACAGAACTGGAGAGGATCTGCAAGGAGGAATGGCAGAGGATCCCCAAATGCAGGTGTGAAAAACTTGTTACATCTTTCCCAAAAAGACTCATGGCTGTATTAGATCAAAAGGGTGCTTCTACTAAATACTGAGCAAAGGGTCTGAAAACTTAGGACCATGTGATATTTCAGTTTTTCTTTTTTAATAAATCTGCAAAAATGTCAACAATTCTGTGTTTTTCTGTCAATATGGGGTGCTGTGTGTACATTAATGAGGAAAAAAATGAACTTAAATGATTTTAGCAAATGGCCGCAATACAACAAAAAGTGAAACATGTAAGGGGGTCTGAACACTTTCCGTCATATATATATATATATATATATATATATATATATATATATATATATATAAAACATTTTTTTTTTTTTTTTTTATTCTGCCATAAATCTTGACTTAACATTGTGTTACTACCACAAAGTATTTTGCTTGAATATTAGTCTACACTTTCACTTTCCTCTAAGGAATACATTTTTCCCTTTGAATAATAAGATCCTAACATCTCATGTAGCATTTTTACACACTTCTCTTTAGGCTCAACAATATTTATATTGTCTTCCCTTCCTCTCCCCCTTCTCTTGCTGTCTGAAAGGTGTAATCACCAACCATGATTGCTATTGCTATTAAATTAAATATGCTAATATGCTAATTTTCTGTGACAAAACCTGATAGGCCACTTATGTAGAGGTGGAGCTTGTATATGTGTATGTGAGTGTATATATATATATATATATATATATATATATATATATATATATATCATGCCATATCTGTTTCAAACTAGCTACAACTAAGGCTATTGCCGAAACGCGTCACAATTATTGTTTTATTGTCACTCTGATGTACCAATGAATGACACTTCAAGGATTACAGTCTTGCTGACTCTTCTTACTATTCATACTTTCAACAAAGCAGACTCTCTCAATTGCAGTTTCTCCACAAGACACTATACAAGCAAATGTCATCTGCCACACTCTGTGTTTGTAAGTAAATCATCAAGTTCCAAACACATAAAGAGACTGGTCATTGGCCACCTGGAGTTTGCAGAATGCCCTGACAAAGTAAACCTGACAGTTACAATGTTTAATTGGTTAACCTAGGGCTGTGAGTCAAATCTACGTGCAGGCATTTATCAGTTGCCATGCCAACTGTCTATAGATGAATACTATATTGCCACATATTTTATAAAATATAACATTGTACTCATCTTCATCTGATCCATTTTGCTGACGTTGAGAAGTATAATAAACATATATCATTTAAAGCCTGACTCCAGAAAACAATGCAAATTTAAATAGTGCATTATGCATCAATTATTTTATTACTTAGTCTTGACTGCAGACATCTATTACTAAGCCATCCTGCAGTGTAATGGATGAAAATCATGATTTTGTCTATGAGCCAAGCAAATTGCCTGCCCTGTAGACCAGGCGTTTTTCCCCCACTTGTTATGTTATTAGCCACTGGTCCATTCACCACCCCCATGAGTTCTCCTGCCTATGGAGCCTATGAGTGAGGGCCTGGTCACTGTGTTGCCTCCACCAATATGAAAATGCCTACATAGTGCAGGCAGTGACATGGACACCGACAAAAAATACCCCAGGATGTAAAGAGAAGAAGGAAAAAGGTTTGCCATGTGACTGTGGCTTTAAGTAAGTAATGTGAACATTTAGCTATTGGTGGTTTGCCAATGTACTGGAGTTGGACTTTTAAACACCTCAACTGTACAGTATGTTAGGTGCAAAAGAGCTGCTATGTTCCAACTGCTTTTACTGCTGCTGTCTTTTCCTCATCATCACTGTAGATGCTAGAGATTTCTTGGCCAGAAGATAATACAGCACTATAGGCAACAAGAGCAAGAAGTGATGATAAAAACATTAAATAAAGGTGATGACAATTTGTGTTTTTTGACTAGGAACCAGATTAATGACAGAGGATGAGGATAAGAGGTTTGCCATATCATTTCATGTGTCTCATGAGCATATATTATATATATAACACAGTGAGATGGATATGTTGTCTGGGGATATGAAAAAATACTGCCATACTAGATATCTATTCAAGTACAATGACATTACAGGTCTCTGGACCCCTGAGTCAAGCAGCCCACAAGTAAGAATTGAGAGCAACATTATTGGTGTGAGTCCTGCTTACTGTAGAAAAAGCTATGTCTACAGAATATGTCATGAGTCAAAGGGCACCCAAATAAGTATTGTCAGGCAAAGTAGCAGAATTTGTAGCGTCATTGGCTCACCTTTAAAGTGGACCTTGCACCAAAAATGCAAGGTCTACTTGTTTTTTTTTTTCAAGGCCTCTCCATGCCAAAAACTGTAGCACAATAAAATAGCCCATGGGAGAAAAAATGGTTAATTTATTTACTTTGCTCAGGCCTTCATCCGCAGCGTCTAGGTGAGAATGATGTCAACATCTTTTCCAGGAAGATAACAGGTAGCATTAAGTACCTGAATCTCACGAGGAGCCCATGAAAGCTGTGCTGGAGCCTCTTCTAATGAAATTTCAGGTACTTAGCAATGCCTGGGATCTCACTTTCATGAATAGTGATGTTAGCCCCAGCAATATGGAAGCTGAGGTAAGTATGTTGCTTAACCTTTTTTTCTACACAGGCTTTTTAAAACATTTTTCCAGAGCATTTTGTCAAGGCGGGGTAAAAAATAAATAAATAAATAAAAAGACTTTGCTTGCTTGGGCAACTTCCTCTTTCATTTTTCCTCAAACGCAAAATGGGTCACAAGAACACCCCTGCCACCACCAAAGAAAGCTGTTTTAATGTCAATACTCTCCTCTTCATCACAAAGAATGTTCTCTGAGTTTCCATATGTAGGTGTGTGCCGGTGACTATGGCTTCCTGCTCATTTTCCTTCCACCACTGCACATGGGGACAGAGCGCAGCAGCAGTGGGCAGTATGTGTGTGTGTTTGAAAGCCCCCTTCCTGTTCTCTAGTAGTGTTACTCTGGCCAATCATCAGGAAGGGGAGGGCATGGCTTCCACTCTGGACCCTGGGAGATGTAGTTTGAGAGGACAATTATCCCTGTACTGTGTAGGGCAAAAGAAACTACAAGTCCCAATGGACGGAGAGGAGGCTGTTCTTTTTATTGTTCTGCCTGGGGCTCTTGAGCGCCAAGAGAGGGACAGAAACTCTGTGCATCGGCTCCTGCCTACAGGGAGTTTGGTCTGTGAAATCTAGGATTCTGTGACTGTGGGTCATGGATGTCCTGTACAGCACAGAATTTTGTTACCATGGCCACAAATGGACCACTGTCATGAGGAAATTGGAGTGCTTACTGCCACCTTCTACCACCGCTGTTCGCTGGAGGTCTTGTCATATACCTGGGTGTATTCGAACCGGGATGTTCCTGTTCCCACAGCTGCAGTCTTACTTGTTGTGCCACAGAAGAGCTCTGGAGTTATGGCTATGTTCTCTCAGTTTGATGGATTACCTTGGACTCACTAGCCCCACCTGCTGCCAGCTGTGGACAATCTACAATCAAAGCAGCCCATAAATAGCAGAACTTCCTATTTCTCAGTGCCCGTTTGTGTGGATTAGCTCCCTGGGTGTTGTGACCAGGGCCGTCTTTAATATGGTTTGGACCCTGGGCAAACATTTTTTTTGCCCCCCCCCCCCCCCAATTCAATTTTGCTCTTCACCCCAACATCTCAAAAAACAGACACACACATAGAATTATCTTTTAGAAAAAAAAAACTTTAATAATGTAAACATAAAAGAACTGGTCCACAAACAAGTTCTTAGCTAGATCTGTAACATTACGTACTCATAATGATAATGTACTCGATATTATATGTTAATATCTTAATAACTTTCTGTAATAAAGTGCAAATCAACATTATGTTTTGTGTTTAAAACAAATAGCCATGTTGTCTAGTAACACAAACATAAATATTCATAAATAATAGAACAATTAACAACAACACATAGCAATTAAACAAACAGCATTAAAACTTACAACCCGTAGAATTCAAAATCAAACATTCAAAACAAAGTGCGTATGCTCCACTCCAATTTAGAGAATAGGTAATCAGGTAGCAGAGTTACATAATACACTACACTAAATCTGGAAGCTATGTGCTTCTGTGCTAAATGGGTGATAAAACCACCCTTTCATCAGCTTTCGGGCCACAAAAAAAACAAAACAAACCACTAAAAAAAAAACAAAAAAAACAGGATTTTCCGTATAGCAGCCTTATGGAAAATCCCATTATGTTAACATTCCTATTAGGCAACAGCTGCTAGTATAACAGATTATTGTCAACCACTAATATAAAAGTGCAGATAACTTTTTACATAAAAAGTAAAGAAATACTTTAATCCAATTTATACCACCAGTCTACGTGCTTTTTGAGCAGCAAATGTCTTTGTAATGTTGGTGAAGTCAAGACTTCAAAGTATATCTGATTCAGCAGACATTATAGACAGTTTAGTGAGACGACTTTGGCTCATGGTTGTGTGTTGTAGATTTTTGATCCGTTTCATTTTTGAAAAAGATCGTTCACCTGAACAATTAGTGATCGTTAAAGTGAGATACATTTTTAAAGCAATTTCCGTGTTGGGAAAGGTATCTTTTACATCCTTGGTCAAAAATGGTATTGTACACAGGGCCGTCTTTAGCGCAGGGCAAACGGGGCACTTGCCCCGGGCCCAATCTTTGTTGGGGGGCCCGCGCTAGCTGTGAATTGGGGCCCCGATGACAGCTTTGCAGAGCGCACAGAGGACACGGGAGGATGTATTCCTCGTTAGCCAGCTGAGAGGGGGCGGGGCCGGGAGCTCCACTGACGCTCTGACCCCGCCCACGTACAGCCTGTGTACTCGGAAAAGAGCTTCTGTGTTGAGAGCCAGTGATCGGAGTGCGAGTGTCAGTGGAGCTTCCGGCCCCGCCCCCTCTATACTGGCTGGTGAATACAGAGGTCCGGGGGCGGGGCCGGGAGCTCCAATGACGCTCTCACTACAGGCGCTCTATACACAGTGCACAGGCTGCACGTAGGCGGGGTCAGAGCGTCAGTGGAGCTCCCGGCCCCGCCCCTCTCAGCTGGCCAGCGCGGAATACATCCTCCCATGTCCTCTGTGCGCTCTGCAAAGCTGTCATCAGGGCGACAATTCATGGGTGATGTGGGCCCAGGGCCCACCCAACAAAGCATCAGTGGAGCTCCCAGCTGCTTTAGTGAGAGCATAGAGTGGAAACCCCGCCCACAGTCCTGAATGTATGTAGTGAGTTTGGCTGGCCAGGTATGTCCTTACACCCATAGAATGCCTGACTGTTTAAACCCTGAGCTGTGTTATTTAACTGTAAAGCTGTGCATTGCTGAAAGTTCTCTGACCATCCCTTGTATAATGTCCGCAGTCTCTGATTGTCTCCTGCAGTATGTCCGCAGTCTCCGATTGTCTCCTGCAGTATGTCCGAAGTCTTTGATTGTCTCCTGCAGTATGTCCGTAGTCTCCGATTGTCTCCTGCAGTATGTCCGCAGTCTCTGTTGTCTCCTGCAGTATGTCCGCAGTCTCTGATTGTCTCCTGCAGTATGTCCGCAGTCTCTGGTAATCTCCTGCAGTATGTCCGCAGTCTCTGATTGTCTCCTGCAGTATGTCCGCAGTCTCTGGTAATCTCCTGCAGTATGTCCGCAGTCTCTGATTGTCTCCTGCAGTATGTCCGCAGTCTCTGATTGTCTCCTGCAGTATGTCCGCAGTCTCTGATTGTCTCCTGCAGTATGTCCGCAGTCTCTGATTGTCTCCTGCAGTATGTCCGCAGCCTCTGATTGTCTCCTGCAGTATGTCCGCAGTCTCTGATTGTCTCCTGCAGTATGTCCGCAGTCTCTGATTGTCTCCTGCAGTATGTCCGCAGTCTCTGATTGTCTCCTGCAGTATGTCCGCAGCCTCTGATTGTCTCCTGCAGTATGTCCGCAGTCTCTGATTGTCTCCTGCAGTATGTTCGCAGTCTCTGGTAATCTCCTGCAGTATGTCCGCAGTCTCTGATTGTCTCCTGCAGTATGTCCGCAGTCTCCGATTGTCTCCTGCAGTATGTCCGCAGTCTCTGATTGTCTCCTGCAGTATGTCCGTAGTCTCCGATTGTCTCCTGCAGTATGTCCGCAGTCTCTGTTGTCTCCTGCAGTATGTCCGCAGTCTCCGATTGTCTCCTGCAGTATGTCCGCAGTCTCTGATTGTCTCCTGCAGTATGTCCGTAGTCTCCGATTGTCTCCTGCAGTATGTCCGCAGTCTCTGTTGTCTCCTGCAGTATGTCCGCAGTCTCTGATTGTCTCCTGCAGTATGTCCGCAGTCTCTGATTGTCTCCTGCAGTATGTCCGCAGTCTCTGATTGTCTCCTGCAGTATGTCCGCAGTCTCTGATTGTCTCCTGCAGTATGTCCGCAGTCTCTGATTGTCTCCTGCAGTATGTCCGCAGTCTCTGATTGTCTCCTGCAGTATGTCCGCAGTCTCTGATTGTCTCCTGCAGTATGTCCGCAGTCTCCGATTGTCTCCTGCAGTATGTCCGCAGTCTCCGATTGTCTCCTGCAGTATGTCCGCAGTCTCTGATTGTCTCCTGCAGTATGTCCGCAGTCTCTGATTGTCTCCTGCAGTATGTCCGCAGTCTCTGATTGTTTCCTGCAGTATGTCCGCAGTCTCTGGTAATCTCCTGCAGTATGTCCGCAGTCTCTGATTGTCTCCTGCAGTATGTCCGCAGTCTCCGATTGTCTCCTGCAGTATGTCCGCAGTCTCTGATTGTCTCCTGCAGTATGTCCGCAGTCTCTGATTGTCTCCTGCAGTATGTCCGCAGTCTCTGGTAATCTCCTGCAGTATGTCCGTAGTCTCCGATTGTCTCCTGCAGTATGTCCGTAGTCTCCGATTGTCTCCTGCAGTATGTCCGCAGTCTCTGATTGTCTCCTGCAGTATGTCCGCAGTCTCTGATTGTCTCCTGCAGTATGTCCGCAGTCTCTGATTGTCTCCTGCAGTATGTCCGCAGTCTCTGATTGTCTCCTGCAGTATGTCCGCAGTCTCTGATTGTCTCCTGCAGTATGTCCGCAGTCTCTGATTGTCTCCTGCAGTATGTCCGCAGTCTCTGATTGTCTCCTGCAGTATGTCCACAGTCTCTGTTGTCTCCTGCTGTATGTCCGCAGTCTCTGAACCTCTCCTGTAGTATGTGTATTAATGTGCCCCTTTACTTGCTCAATTATTTGGGATTGCTCCACTGCTCAGTGAGAGGTAATGATGTGCATGAACCTCTAGCAACCAATCAGCAAACAGTAGTGATCTGCTTTAATCTCTACCAACCAATCAGTAAGTGCTAATGATGTGCTGTAACCCCTAGCAACCAATTAGTGAGCGCTAATAATGTACATTAACCTCTAGCAACCAATCGGCAAGCAGAAATTATGTGTTGTAACCTCTAGAAACCAGTCATTGAGCAGTAATGATAGGCTGTAACCTCTGGCAAACAATTGCAATCGCTGCGTGATCTGCTGCAGTAAACTGATTTTGAGTCTACCTGCTATTTTTTGTATGTCTCAGAATGGAGGGGGGGGGGGGGGGGCCCAAGAAAATGTTTGCCCAGGGCCCAATCAAAATTAAAGACGGCCCTGATTGTACATAAATTTCTCTGTGCTGCAGTCCTCTGCAGGTTTTTTATCGAGAAACAAATGAATGACTGAAACTGAATTAGCTCGTCACCAAAGGTTGTGCCCAGATCATGCTTGTAGAAAGCGGACAACTTTTCTGCTGCAATTTAGATGGAATCAAAGTCCATCACTGGAAAGTTTATAAACAATCCAAATAAATCACACACTTCACTGTAAGCTCCTAGTCGATGCTCCAGACACACTAAAAATTTGTCAACACATGGGAGAAAGGCCTTAATATAAAAGGTCTCCTTGGGTGTTAAGTGTGCTTCTTCACTGTGTCCATAGTCAAGTGGCTGCTGACGGACATTCCGGCGTTGAAGTCGACGATGTTGCACAGTATATTCTTCAGTATCTGTGAGACGCTTGCCAGCTTCTTCAAATGCATCAAATTTAGTATGTTGTTCATTCATAAAATCTTTTAATGATTTCAAAACGGCAATTGCTGAATTTAGGTTGAGTTGAATGGACTGCAAAATTTTGCTGCTGTTGTTAAAGTGCTGTAAAACAGTGTTCCAGAATTCTGCAAAAATCCCGGTCTCAAGTTTGCTCATCTGATCAAACAGTCCTTTTGCAATATTACGGCACTCTGACCTCTCTTCACAGTCAGCTGAAATTTCCAACAAAATGTCCATTATATTTTGATAGCCATGGACTAGTGCCTGACAAGCATCAGCACGACATGACCAACGTGTGTCACTTAGCTTTTTCGGCATGGACACAGAGAGGTCATTCTCATCAAGCTTGTCTTTAAGCTTCTTGTAGTGCTTGGTTGAGCCAGTAAAGAATACATACAGAGCTTGTATGAAATCAAAAAAACTTGACAGCCTCACTACACGAATTTGCAGCATCATTTTCAACAAGGTTTAGTGAGTGTCCAAAACAACATATACACTTTGCATATTTATTCAGGGTAACAATTTTTGCTTGCATACCCTTGTAGTGACCAGACATGTTGCTTGCATTGTCGTAACTCTGTCCACGGCATTCTTGTATGGAAAGGCCAACATTATTAAGGAATTTTAGAAGCACATTCGCCATCTCTTCTCCGTTATGCCCCGTTGAGGGTAAGAAGGTTAGAAAACGCTCCTTGGGTTGATTTCCTTCTAAGGCCCCTTTCATACGAGGCGGGCTCCGTTTCTACGGAGCCCGCCTCAGTCCGCCGGCTCAGCGGGAGATCTGTCCGTTGATCTCCGCTGAGCCGGCAGATGACAGGTCCCTCTCTGCTCACTGAGCGGGGAGGGGCTTGTCAGGTGCCGTTGCCGCCTATGGAGGGATCGGACAAAAACGGACAGCGTGTCCGTTTTAGTCAGATCTCCCCCGATCCGATCCGCCAGCGACGGACCTGGACGTAGGGCCATCCGTCTGCTCTTCAGCGGATCGGACGGGGTCGGATGTCAGCGGACATGTCTCCGCTGACATCCGACGCTCCATAGACTAACATGGAGCGCCCGTTCAGGTCCGCCGTCAAAACTGACAGGCGGACCTGAACGGTCCGATCGTGTGAAAGGGGCCTAAGAATCGTAAAATCACTGTGAGCTGATCAGTATGGGAATAATCTTCAGCTGAATCTACAGATACCAAGTAGTACTTTGCCATTTTAACCTGGTTGAAGACATGTGCTAAAATCTTTTCCCCTGTAATCTGTATAAGTTCTTCACAGACATTTGCTAATAGATAGCTTGTAAATCCTTTGCCCTTGTTTGCCTTGGTTTGGTTTCCAAAATTCCAAGATAGTTGCCATTGTGTTTGGATCCAATAACTGTGACACTAAGCAACCGATTTGCTAGGTTTTGACCACGGCTTGTCAGCTCTTCAATCTCTTGTTGCATTTTATGGTCAATCCGACCCTCCAGTTTAGAATATTTGGCTGTATCAATCACAGCACGTATATGGTTTTGAGACTGTTCATGTGATGAAATTCATTCACTGGCATGTTTCCAGTCGCTGAAGCCATCATTGGAAAATGCATTTCGTGATGCACCAAACAATTTGCAGTCAAAACAGTAGATTCTTTGGTTTTTTTGAATAGCAAAGCCACTTTCTTTCAACCTTGTCTCCATTGGGACAGTTACGCATAAACATGTCGATTGTACAGCAACGTCTGTCTTTAAATGACGTTGCAAACCCTTCATTTCTCAGTTGTTCCAGAGGTTTTCTCACTGACTTATTTCCATTTTTCGACCAGTACTCCTGCATCTCATGAAACCTGACTGTTCCACAAATTCAGGCACTATATCAAATGCTTCAACAGTAGGCTCCACAGTATCGAGGTTAGGCAGCAAACCAGTATTTTGGAAAAGGCCTGGTTTCTCCACCTCCATGGGCCTGGTGTTGTTTCTAGTGCCGTTGGTGGATCAGAAGACACTACTGCATCAGATTCAGAGACAAAGTCAGAGGTACTTTGAGCAGGAATCAAATCCTGAGAAGATGTACCAGCAGGTTCCTCAGAAGATCCACTTCTAGGTATAAGAAAACCAGTAATTCTTGGTATTCTGCATAGTTTTTCCTCCAACTTCTGCTTCTTCTTTCGCTTCTGTGCACCACTCAAAGATTTTGACATATTGAGGCTTATAGGCTCTTCAAAAAATAGATGTGACTGGCACCTGCATTATAAAAATAAATTATGCTCTGTGCAGTCTCTTATTACATTATAATAAATGCTTATATGTTGTAGCATTCAGTAGTAAAATGCCAGACTCCCACTCCTCTCCTTTTCCCCCTCATGATAGTTGCAGTCATGTACACTGCTCTATGCACAATACCCATCCAATAGTCCATCTTAGGAGTGAGCAAAAGAGGGTGGCTACATTCCTTCATATAGTACAGTAGGACCATGAAGAAGGAACTCATACATCCTCTAACAGAAAGTCAGATCACAGCACCCACCAAAGGGATATTTGGAGGAAGCTGAGAGCAAGAGAATGATTTTTTTTTTGGCTAAGAATATAATGTATATACCAGGGGTCTTGAATTAAAATTTATGGAGGTCCAGTTGGTAAAATATTCATCCGTCAGAGGTCTGAATATTATGTTTGCACTATAACACATCTCAGCAGTGTTTACATCACATTCGCAGACCCCCTTCACAGCAGTCCCACGGTGTCCTCAGTTCGTTTTTATGTCACAGCACCCCATTACATTGAAGCCACTTCACATCACAGCGCCCCATTTACATTTCAGCCTCTTCACATCACAGTGCCCCATTACATTGCAGCCTCTTCACAGCACAGCGCCCCATTACATTGCAGCCTCTTCACATCACAGCACCCCTATTACATTGCAGCCTCTTCACATCACAGCGCCCCATTACATTGCAGCCTCCTCATATCACAGTGCCCCCATTACATTACAGCCTCTTCATATCACAGCGCCCCATTACATTCCAGCCTTTTCATATCACAGCGCCCCATTACATTGCAGTCTCTTCATATCACAGCGCCCCATTACATTGCAGCCTCTTCACATCACAGCGCCCCATTACATTGCAGGGCATGGGGCACATCAAGGCACAGGGCACATCAAGGCACAGGGCACATCAGGGCATGGGGCACATCAGGGCACAGGGCACATGGCACATCAGGGCATGGGGCACATAGCACATCAGGGCACATCAGTGTACATTGGGGCACATCAGGGTACATTGGGGCACATCAGGCACATCAAAGCACATAGGGCACATTGGGGTACATCAGGCACATCAAAGCACATGGGGCACATTAGGGCGCACACAATGTTTACTAGCCAAATGCAGAGTAGCGCAGGAAGAGTCTGTAATAAGTTCTCTCTAATGTCACGCAGCGCTGCTCCCCGGCAGCCCCTCCTCTCTTCTCGTCCATCCCAGATGATGTCACAAGCAAATGGGGATGGGCAAGAAGAGAGGGGGTCGTCGGGGAGCAGCGTGACATTGGAGAGAACTTATTACAGATGCTTCCTGCGCTACTCTGCATGCTGGCTAAATCTTCATCTACCCGTCAGGCACCAGCTGCCGGTGATTGACGGGTAGATCGCCGCAGACCTCCAGGGGAATTCACCGCAGAACAACTGCGTTTCCTGCAGAAAAAAAGGTGCATGCAGCATTTTAAAAATGCAGTGGCCTTGAAATCCATTCTGCTTTTGCACCATGCGACTTACCTGCAGTTCCTGCACACACAAACGCACTGCGTTTTTAAAAGCGTGGCCTAAACATCTAAAAATGCAGCAAGTTTGCCGGTGCAGGAACTGCAGGCAAGTCACATGGTGCAAAAGCAGAATAGACAGACAGTGCTGCATTTCATTGCTTGATGGGCATAGGTGTGTGCAGCCTATTAAATGATGCATGCACCTTTTTTTTGCAGGAAACGCAGGCATGGAAGGCCATTCAAATGAATGGGCACTGTGCCTGCGCAAATGTGGGCCACCAAAACACATCCATGTGAACCAGCCAGGCCTAAAATAAGCCCATCAAGCAGTTAAGACCCCTTTCACACTGAGGCGCTTTGCAGGCGATATAGCGCTAAAAATAGTGCCTGCAAAGCGCCCTGAAACAGCGGCTCCATTCACTCCAGGGTGAAAACCCTGGAGTGGTGCACTGGCAGGGCATCAGAAAAAGTCCTGCCAACAGCTTCTTTGGAGCGCATTAGGAGCGGGGAACTCACCGCTCCTAAAGCGCCCCTGCCCATTGAAATCAATGGGCAGTGCCGCCGAAACGCCAGCAAAGCGACCTCTTCTGTACCACCCAAACTTCCCCTGCCTGAAAACTTGGTGGTGATAATGAGGACTGCAGAGGCTTTTTAAATGTTTGCCGTTTGCATTTCCACAACAACCCTGGAACTTTCAACACTTTATCTGCCAAAGTGACTTTTGTAATTTCCCTGTTAAAGGAGAAGGCCCTGGCCTGGGTCTCTCCTTACATGGAACGCAATGATCCTGTGCTGCAAGATGCTGACAAATTTCTGGCTTCTCTCCAGACTGTATTTGGCAAGCCAGATAGAGCTTCTTCAGCTGAGTACTCACTTTTGGACATACAACAAGGTACCAGGTCTGTGGCACAATATGCTATTAAGTTCCCTACCCTGGCTGCTGAGACTAATCGAGACTCAAGGGCATTACGTGCAGCCTTCCGAAAAGGTCTTACAGATCGCATCAAGGAAGAATTAGTCTATAAGGATTCCACAGAAGACCTTGAGAAATTCATAGAGCTGTGTGTTCGTCTGGATGTCCGGTATCATGAAAGGTACCAAGAGAGACTTATGCCGCGTACACACGAGCGGACTTTACGGCAGACTTTGCCCGGCGGACTTTTCATCGGACTTTGTTTGCTCCTTGCGCCGGACTTAAAAACGGACGGACTTGGCCACACACGGTCACTGCAAAAGTCCGCTGGTTTTGAACGCGGTGACGTATAGCACGTACGACGGGACTAGAAAAAGGAAGTCCAAGCCCCACTCCGGCACCCTTTGGGCTCCTTCTGCTAATCTCGTGTTTATCTCGTGTTAGTAGAAGTTTGGTTAGAGACGATTCGCGCTTTTCACACTTCAGCTTATTTCGTTCGTTTTCTGCGGTTCAGTTTGTGCTTGTGAGGTTTGTATCTGCTTTTCAGTGCGTGTTGGTCAGTTCGTAACCTGCCTTGCAGGCCGTTCTGCTCCGCTCGTTCCTGATTTTCAGGTCGTTCTTCATAGGCCTTGCTGTTCTTCAGTGCGTTTGTTATAAGTTTGTTTGTTTGAGCAGCCGACCGTTTTGAAGCCATGTCGAGTGGACGTTCTCGTTCTCGAGTTCGTGCTGTGTGGGGACTTGGTGTTGGGGTTAATACTTTGACCCGAGTCCAGTCCATGAACAGGGTGAGGAGGAGTTCATGGACCAAGAATTGGTTGCGCCAGCGTGACCAGTTCTGTCATATGCCTTTGCTCCGTGAGCTCCGTGAGAATAATCCTGATGATTTCAGGAATTTTCTCAGGATGACGGACCCCATCTTTGAGCGTCTGCTGGCTATGCTGACCCCCTATATCAGCAGGCAGGATACCTGCATGAGGCAAGCCATCAGTGCGGAGCAGAGGCTAGTTGCCACGTTACGTTACTTGGCGACAGGGAGAAGTCTTCAGGACTTAAAGTTCTCGACAGGCATCTCCCCCCAGGCTCTGGGGATCATAATCCCAGAGACCTGTTCTGCTATTATTCAGGTCCTGCAGAAGGAATATATGAAGGTAAGTTTTATCCTTTAACATTACATGATATGTATTAACTGTTTTTGGATGTATTGTAGAACTGTCCTCTTTACCTAATTGCCATTCTTTCAATCTGCTGTGAATGTCCCCTTTATCTTTGTGCATGCCTATTTTAATCATTTATTGCCCTATACATGCATAATTTCTTTCATTAACCTCCCCACCATGCAATGCTGGGTCCATTTTTATCTCTAGCCTATAGTCCATTGAACAATGTATATTGTCTGCTCCATTGTCTTGTTTGTCCCTCCCCCACCCCACAAATGTTTGAGCCAGTCAGGTGTGTTTGTTAACCTAATTAGAACCCCTCCCCCCACCCCACAAATGTTTGAGCCAGTCAGGTGTGTTTGTTAACCTAATTAGAACCCCTCCCCCACCCCACAAATGTTTCAGCTAGTCAGGTGTGTTTGTTAACCTAATTAGAACCCCTCCCCCACCCCACAAATGTTTGAGCCAGTCAGGTGTGTTTGTTAACCTAATTAGAACCCCTCCCCCACCCCACAAATGTTTCAGCCAGTCAGGTGTGTTTGTTAACCTAATTAGAACCCCTCCCCCACCCCACAAATGTTTCAGCCAGTCAGGTGTGTTTGTTAACCTAATTAGAACCCCTCCCCCACCCCACAAATGTTTCAGCCAGTCAGGTGTGTTTGTTAACCTAATTAGAACCCCTCCCCCACCCCACAAATGTTTCAGCCAGTCAGGTGTGTTTGTTAACCTAATTAGAACCCCTCCCCCACCCCACAAATGTTTGAGCCAGTCAGGTGTGTTTGTTAACCTAATTAGAACCCCTCCCCCACCCCACAAATGTTTCAGCCAGTCAGGTGTGTTTGTTAACCTAATTAGAACCCCTCCCCCACCCCACAGATGTTTGAGCCAGTCAGGTGTGTTTGTTAACCTAATTAGAACCCCTCCCCCCACATTCAAATGTATCAATGGGCCATCATAGGGGGTGAGTAATCTTATAAGTGTGCCTTATGTTTTTCAACATTTCAATTACAAACACACATATTCATAATATTTGACTGCTGTTGTTTACTAATGTTTTGGTGTAATCTGATATACAATTTTTGTTATTAAAGTCCTTATCTTATTTTTTTTGCACTCCACAGTTTCCTACAAGTCCACAGGAATGGCAGACTGTGGCCTCCCAGTTCGCTGACCGTTGGGACTTTCCCAACTGTGTAGGGGCGATTGACGGGAAGCACGTCCGGATTGTGCCACCACCGCATTCGGGGTCATATTTCTTTAACTACAAGGGGTTCCATAGTGTAGTTTTGATGGCGGTGGTCTCGGCACATTTGGAGTTTATGTTTGTGGATGTGGGGAAGAACGGCCGGATGTCTGATGGAGGAGTCTTTGCACAGACCGAGCTGTGCTATCGTCTCCAGACCGGTGGCCTGGAATTGCCACCTGATGACGATAATGTGGATGGACTCCCCTCAGTTTTTATTGCTGATGAAGCATTTGCTCTCTGTGAGAACTTGATGAGGCCGTTCCCCCAAAGGACACTCACCCCTGAGAGGAGGGTATTTAATTACCGGCTGGCCAGAGCAAGAAGGGTTGTGGAGAATGCCTTTGGTATTCTGGCCAGCCGGTTCCGTATCTTCCTTACGGCTATTAATTTGGCGGACTATAAAATCAACCACGTCATCCTTGCTTGCTGCATCTTGCATAACTTTTTAAGGAGACATTCAGCTACATATCTATCCTCTGTTGGGCCTGAGCCCAGACTGGAAGAGGCTAGTAGCACTTTCACAGGCCTAGAAATTGGCCGTATTGGCTTGGCCCCCCGAACCGCACGTCAAGTGCGTGACCGTTATGTGAATTATTTTAATGGTCGGGGGGCCATTGCTATTCAGCAACAGCTATAATTTTTTTTCAAAAATAAAAAAGAAAATTTGTTTATCTAAATATCTTGTTTTTATTGTTGTTTACCTTTAAGTTATGTCTGTCTCCTAGTGCACTTGTAGTAGTGTCAAGTGCATTTAGCTTTAGTTAATCAGGCCCACAAAAACAAACCCCAAATGTTGACTTCAAGAAATAGCCACACACATTGTATAGGGTAAAAAATTTTACTTGGTGCACATTGAAAGGTGCATTTTTTATCATATTTTTGTGAATTTTTTTTCTTTTTATTTTGTAAAAAAATATTTTACGTTGTGTAAAAAAATTATCTTTTACTAAATTATTCAAGCCATTTTTTCAAAAATATATAGACCTTTATCTCAAAACATTTACATACACAACAGTGTTTTTATAAACAAAACTTACAATACATTAACTTACAAAGTTCAATATTTCGAGAACGGTGCATGTAATGTCACCCTTGCAGAAATTGGTCATTTATAAGATGCTCAAAATTGAGCTTTACTAAAGTGTCAAGTCAACATGTGCTATCTCCTATCATGGGAGAGCAATGTACATGTTTTGTGTGTGCAATCCCATTTTTGGTTGCTCTCACCACCCAAGATTTTTCAGGATGAAGGGTTTGCAAACACAAAACAAGTACATTGCTAACCCATGATGGAAGATAGCACATGATGACACACCGTGTGCATCACACAATGTAAATTTGGGTATACCCCAAAACTTGAAAAAACAATTTTTAAAACACACTGATCTTTTATGTTTTAATAAATAAACTAAAATGTTGGTTATGATTTTTTGCCAATTTTGCATCATAATAAATGTTGAAGACAGGATGAACATTACCTCTGAACAACAATTATAAAGAATGCATATTTTTTGGCAATTTTCACAGATGCTGACACCTCAATGATCTCCTATGTGTATTACCCCTCAAAAATTTTGTTATGGTCACATAGTACACTAGAAAATGCATTTCCTTAGCAAAATGCGTGGGAATGCTGAATAGCTAAATGGCTAAAATGACCGCCATCAAAACTGCCCCATCATATTCCTCTATTATAAATCAGTACATGGTGTGTCTGTCCCCTCCCCCCGGGCTCTGTAATCAGAGCTGAGATGCTCCAGCCACCTCCCCCCCTGTGTATAACAGAAGCTTTGGTAACCATGGCAACAAAACAAACACAGCACACTCTGATTAATGTCTAAAATTTCACGAAATGACCTCTAAACAAAAAGCTTTTTCTCCAAAAATTATAAAAATATCAAACTGAAAGGATATAGCCAGATAGATGAATATTTAGTGAACATTGTAAAGTTTGTTTGGTGTCTCTAGGTGAAAGTATGAAGGAGCTGAAACTTTTGGGAGCGGAAGAAGAATTTGAGGATTTCAAGCATGCTCCCATTGAATTCAATGTTTAAAAAAGTGAAAAAAAAATTATTATTTAATAAAGTATAAATGGTAGTAAAAAAGTTGAAAATGACCACACATCAGCTAAAAGAGACGAACATTTTAATAGTTGAATGGTTTTAATAGCTGAAAGTATGCAGAAGTTACGCAGAGCCAAAAAACGTACGGAATAAAATTCAAAGTAAATATTTCAAAAAATAAAATCGAAGAACAATAGTGGGACTGCTAAATCATTCCCACTAACTATAGTGCTCGTGAGTCCAGATGTGGAAACAGCTGCTGTGTCCTGTCCCTACATTACACTGAATCATTTTTGATGAAGCATTATATTTTCAAACACATCTACACCACATCAACTCATTGTGGGAATTCGCCAAATTATCAAGCCATAAATGTATGTCCAACCCTGTCCCATCGTATTTGGCGAAAAAATAACGTCACTTTATAAAGTATCCGATCTATTCCAAAGAACGGTATTTACGAACGATGCAGAAAAACCGCCAAAAATAATGATCAGCATGCAAGTTCTGGATCTCAATAGTAAAACACAAGTACTTACTTTTTTTCAGCAGCTTCTTTATTCGCCAATATTGTTCTGGCTCACGACTTTTGATGTCAGACCACCACTTCCGCAATTGTTCTTTGGAACGTTTTGTACCAAATTTCTCTTCCAGAGCGGTGACAACTGAGGACATTATTTTGTCCTTCCTCATATTGGGTCGTGTGTACGGTCCTTTTTTGCCATCGTAGTCCTCCCTTCTTAATATGGACACCATCTCCACCATCTCTCCAAAAGCCATGTTGGTGGCCTTATATCTCCTCCGGGATGTGGATGTTTCGGGCTCCGGGCTTTCCTCCGCGCTACTTCCACTTAATCGCTCCGCCATCTTTTGCTATCTACTCCCACTGCGCAACGAAGAGTGAAGGGGCGGGGCCAAATCGTACTTACGAACGCCAGGGGCGGGCGACGCAGGCGGAGCATGACACATGCGCAGTGTATATAAAGCTAGTACGATGGCCTACGTATGTCCGTGCGGAAGTAGCGAGCGGCACAAACGAAGGTAAGATTAAAGAGTGTGTGTGTGTGTGTGTGTGTGTGTGTTTGTGTGTGTCCCCGTGTGTGTCCCCTAGATTACAACACAAACTAATCCTGAGATTTGGGACTGACATTTAAGTTTTGATCTTGTGTCTTGTCTTGCAGAAATAATGAATCCCTTTAAAGAGGAAGAGTTTTTGACCCATTTCATTGATCTATATGAGCAGAAGAAAAACCTCTGGGAGGTCAAACACCCCCAATATTATAATCGTGATGTTAGGAAGGCAACACTGGCCACACTTTTAGAGTTTGTGAAGACTCGACTCCCCCAGGCAGACCTCAAGTTTGTGGACAGGAAAATAGGTATCTTGCGTAATATGTATAAGCGGGAACACAGGAAAATCCAGGAGTCGCTGAGATCCGGGGCAGCAGCTGACCAAGTTTATGTACCCAAGTTGTGGTATTACCACAAACTGCGATTCCTGGATGAGCAGACCGAAGCCAGGCAATCCCTTTCCACCCTTCCCCCCACCCTTCCTCCCACCCTTCCCTCCAGCCTTCCCTCCAGCCTTCCATCCACCTCCACCCCAGCTGAGGAGTCCCAGGATGAACTGGGCCTTTTCACCATAGATGAAGTGGATGCGCCCAGCTTCAGCCAGGTATACTTTTTTTGAATATTTTGAGATTGTGTAAATGTTATTAATGATGTTAAGGTGTTAATTTTGAAAGTGCTTCATCAAAAATCACTTCTGCACAAAGAGTAATATGTAGACATATCACTAGACAGTAGTGGCCAAATATATACGTAACTTCAGATCTTGTTGATCATCTGAAATAATGGTGTGGTCAAATAGATAGCCTTTACTATTTTGTGTAATTATCTTTGAAAGTTAGGAGCTGAAAATTGTGTGTGATTGCATAACAGAAAATTACAACTATGTCCCTTTTTTTTACACAGGATGACCTCAGCCAGGAGGAGGCCTTGCCCAGTGGGAGAGAGGAGGAGGCCTTGCCCAGTGGGAGAGAGGAGGAGGCTGTGGCTGGGCCAAGTAGAAGCCGCACGGAGTGCCAGGTGCCTCCCCTCCGCATTCTACACAAAAGGCCCAGGAGGATGACTGCAACAGAGCAGGAATCCCTAGAGCTCATACGGAAAGCAAGCCTGATCCTGAGTAAACCTCCCAATGCAGAGGAGGTGTATGGCACCTATATAGCCTGCAGATTACAGGAGTTGGAAAAGGGCCAACGCCTCCTCTGTGAGGGTCTATTTTTCCAGGCTTACCAGAAGGGCTTGAGAGGGGAGCTTACTGCTAACACATATATAGCAGATGAAGGCACTCCTACTCCTCCTCCTCCTCCTCCTCCTGCCCCAAGTACACCACCAGAGGCACAACCTCCGAGGAAGGCTGCAGAGAAGCGTGGAGGGAAGGCTACACGGAAGAGTCGAAAGTGATTGCCTGGTTTCTGTCTGTTCTGACTGTGCTCCCTGTGCTCCCTATAGTCGCAAGATACCTATTTTCTTGTCCTCAAACTTGATGTGTGTCCTGGGGGATGAAAGGCTTCCCAGATTCTAAAAGTGTGTCCAGTGTTGCCTTCCTAATTTTTTTGTTTATAAAATAAATACTTTTTGGTTTACCTTACATTCTTGCCTATGTCTTTTGATTAAAAAACGCCATTTTGTTTGGGAGTAGGCAGGTACAGGTCGAAAAGACTATGGGGTTGATTTGAGAAAAGCAAATAGTCGGTGCACTTTGCAGAGGGCAGTTGCTCCATCAGAAATTATTTAAAAGCTTGACTTTGCAAAGAGTACCCAATCCTGTGCAAGTAAAAGAAAAAAAAAAACATTTTTGCTTGCACATGATTGGATGATGGAAGTCAGCAGAGCTGCTTCACATTTAATAAAGCTTGGGAGCAACTGCTCTTGCAGAGGGCAAATGCAATTTCCAAAATGCACAGGCTTTTTACCTTTAGGAAATCAACCCCTATGTGTGTTTTTGTCAAATAAAAAGAATTTATTTTGATTTTACATGATTTTAGGAATAAATCAGCAGAGCTTCCCCGAATTTAAGCTCTTCCCCTCAGTTTTTCAGCGACTGCACTTCCAACAAGTGCACTTGGTGTGCAATTTCTCAAGTGAACGTTTCACTTGATATTCTTAAATGATTTAAGCCTTTTGTCAAAAACAAGCTCGGGGAAGCTCTGCTGATTTTTTCCGAAAATCATGTCAAATAAAAATTAATTGTTTTGGTTTGGGCTTCCTTGCATGTGCCCCTCGGATCCACAGCGAACACACTTCTAAATGCTCTTTATGTGGAATTATATGTATAATTAGCAATTGGAGTGAAAAATGATTTTGCCTTTGTTAAATACACCCCCCTATGTCTAATGAACAAGGGACAACAACCTCATTAAGGTTCTTTAAAACAACACAAAATATGAATGTTAATTGTGGTAACTTGAAAATACACACCAAAAATGTGGTTAGCATTTAACACACATTGTAAAATAGCTAAAGTGTTGAAATAAAAAAAAAAAAAAAAAAATCTATTTTAAAATTTAAAAGTTATGGAGATCTGGCTGTTACAAAATATTATATTAGTCATGGCAGGAGGATAAATCATGAAGAAAGAAGTTTGTGAGAACTCTGTGTGAATATAAAGCAGAAAAACAACTTCATTCCTCTCGCATTATCAATCCTAAAAAAAGGCTGTATTAAAAGACGACAGAAGAGGAATGTGCTAGCTTCAAGACGAAGGCTAGTTTTACCAGACCGAGCGCTTCCGTCTTGTAATTGCTTCAGAGCATGCGTCAGTTTGAGTTCGTCGGACTAGCACACAGACGATCGGTTTGTCCGCTAGAAAGAAGAGTCCGTCGGATAAATTTTAAACAAGTTTCAAATCTAATTCCGTCCAACTTTTTAGAAAACAAAGTCCGCTGGAGCCCACACACATCGAATTGTCCGACGAAATCCAGTCCGCCGGGCAAAGTCCGCCGTAATGTCCGCTCGTGTGTACGCGGCATTAGAACTCACAAGTTTCCTAGGCCAGTTTACCGTTTGGTCCCTAACTTCCAAGCACCACCTCAGCCAGAACCTGAAATCTCAGTTGAACCCCAGGCACCTGTGGAACCCATAGAAGTAAGCCGTCCCCTCCTAACTGAGTCGGAGAAACAAAGGAGGCGTGCATTGGGCCTATGCCTGTACTGTGGACCTAAAGGAAATTTGTTATCTGTCTTCCCTTCCCGTGCAGAAAAAGGTAGGGTCTAACCAGTGTTGGAGGAGCTGGGTTAGACCTTACAGGTATATCCTCCAAGACCAAGATTACCGTTCCAGCAATTATCCATTTACCCTCTAAACTTGTCTCCTGTGAGGCTTTTGTGGATTCTGGAGCTGCTGGCATATTCTTGAACTACACTTTTGCTAAAGAAAATAACATCCCATTTGTTCCAAAGTCTAGACCCCTGAACATCACCACCCTGAATGGACAACCCTTGGGAGATGGCATTGTAAAATTTGAGACTACGACAATCACCCTTCAGGTAGGCGTACTCCACAAAGAGGAAGTTGTCTTGTCTCTTATTGATACTCCACTTCTGCCCGTTATCCTTAGTTACCCATGGTTACAACAACATAACCCTTCTTTTGATTGGGAAAATGGAGAACTAACCTCTTGGGGGTCGTTCTGTCATCTAAACTGTCTCAACCCAAAAGACTTTCTGGCTGTCTGTTGGCTTCCGTGGCCATCCCACCTACCTTGCCTCGTGAATACCATGAGTTTGCAGACGTATTTTGCAAGCAAAAGGCAGAGGTTTTACCTCCACATCGTTCTTTTGACTGCGCATTTAATTTGATTGCTGGAGCACCTTTTCCCAAAGGAAGGACCTATCCCCTGTCTTTGCCTGAACAAAAATCCATGGAGGAATACGTAAAAGACAACTTGGAAAGAGGTTTTATCCGACCCTCTTCTTCTCCATTAGGGGCAGGTTTTTTCTTTGTTGAAGAAAAAGATGGGGGTCTTCGACCATGAATTGAGGGTTAAATCAAATCACTGTAAAAGACTACTACCCTTTGCATCTCATTCTTGAACTGTTTGATGTACTTAAGGGAGCCGTTATCTTCTCTAAGCTGGACCTACGAGGGGCTTATAATGTGATTCAAATTAAAGATGGGGACGAGTGGAAGACATCGTTCAACACTCCTAATGGACATTTTGAATATCTGGTTATGCCATTTGGGTTGTGTAATGCCCCTGCTGTCTTCCAACAACATTTTTTACAATTTCAGCAACAGTTTTGTGATCATCTACTTGGACGACATTTTAATCTTTTCCTAGACTCATCTAGAGCACATCTCACATGTAAAGCAGGTATTACATCTTTACACAAAGATTGAGAAATGCAGTATCCATCAAAGCCGTATTCCTTTCCTTGGATAAATTATAAGTGCTGTCGGTTTCCAAATGGACCCTCAAAAAACTTTCCGCTGTCTTGCAATGGCCCCAACCGACCACTTTAAGAGGGCTCCAAAGCTTTCTAGGGTTCACAAATTACTACAGATGCTTCATCAAAGGTTTTGCCTCCATTGCGGCCCCCCTTACTGCTATGACTAAGAAAGGTACAAATTGCAAGGTGTGGCCCTCAGAAGCTGAATCGGCTTTCCAGCAATTAAAAGACATGTTCAGCAAGGCTCCAATTCTTCAGCATCCAATTCCCGATCTCCAGTATATAGTTGAGGTTGATGCCTCTGAGGTAGGAGCAGGTGCCATGCTGTCCCAGAGACAGCCTAAGTCCAGTAGAATCCATCCAGTAGTGTTTTTTTCTAGAAAGTTTTCTCCAGCGGAGATGAATTATGATGTTGGGAATCAAGAACTACTGGCTATCAAATTGGCATTGTCTGAATTGCAACATCTTCTGGAAGGAGCTCCCAAGCCTTTTTCTATCCTCACTGACCATAAAAACCTGCTGTATCTTCAGACTGTAAGACATTAGAACTCACGTCAGGCTCGATGGGCTCTGTTTTTCTCCCATTTTAATTTTGTTCTTATGTTCCTGGGCATAAAAACAAGAAAGCTGACGCTCTTTCCAGACAGTTCGCTACCTCTGAAGAAGATCAACCTACCGAGAAGTATATAATCCTACCTCAAAAAATTGTTGCACAGATCTCTATGGCTCTTTCCCAACAGTTACAAGAAACCCAGAATCGCGTTCCCCAAGGCTTGAAAATACCACCAGGTGACCTGTTCATAGCCCCTAGCCTCAGAAAAAATGTACTCCTCTGGGCACATGATGGTGTGTTATCCAGTCATCCTGGTGTCACCATCACTCTTAAGACCTTGCAGCGTCATGTCTGGTGGCCTCATATGAAAAGGGATGTTACTGACTATATGGACGCCTGTCCAACTTGTGCTGCTAATAAAGTACCCCACACATTGCCTACTGGACTGTTACAACTACTTGCCAGCCTTGGACCCATTTGACTATGGACTTCATTACAGACTTACCCAAGTCCGAGGGCATGACTGCTATATGGGTCATAGTGGATCGCTTTTCCAAAATGTCTCATTTTGTGGTGCTCCCGGGATTACCTACAGCGCAAGCACTGTCTACCCTCTTCCTTTCCCATATTGTGAGATATCATGGCATACCTACCAATGTTGTCTCAGACCACGGATCCAAGTTTGTTTCCCGATTCTGGAGAGCATTCTGCAAGAAACTGGGAGTAATGCTCTCACTCTCTACCTCACATCACCCTCAAACAGATGGTCAAACCGAACGCATGAACCAAACCCTGGAAACCTGTCTTTGACATTATGTAAATGCCTTACACTCCAACTGGTCTGAGTATTTGCCTTTGGCTGAATTCGCCATAAATTCCCATTGGCACAGTGCTCTTCATACCACACCATTCTTCGCAGCCCTAGGCTATCACCCTCAGACTTTTCCCCTACTTCAGCCTTCTGTTGCACCAGCAGCAGATCAGCAAGTGAAAAATATTCTGCTACATTTGAAAAAGATTTGCTTATTACTAAGGAAATCAGCAGGCAATTATGCATTTTTCTCCAACAAACGAAGATGCCATATACCTCCATATGTGGTGGGGGACAGAGTTTGGCTAGCAACCAAACACGTGAGACTGAAACAACCTTCTACCAAATTGTGCCCTCGATTCATCGGTCCTTACAGAATTATTGCTCGAGTCGGGCCAGTCTCCTATCGATTGAAATTGCCCTCCTCTCTCAGGATACTCCTTGTATTCCACGTTTCCCTCGTCAAAAAGGCGATTTTCAATCACTACTCCAGAACGCAACAGCTACCTCCTCCTGTTCTTGTTGATGGACAAAATGAGTTTGAAGTCTGTAAGATTCTTGATTCCAGAAGACAGAGTCGTGGCCTGCGGTATCTGGTTCATTGGAAGAGATATCCCGTCACAGACCGTTCCTGGGTCCCAGCCAAAGATTTGCATGCTCCTGCTCTTATTCGAGACTTCCATGCCTCCTTTCCCACTATCACGGGTACTCACCGAGGCCGAGATGCTGGGAGTGGCTTCCCTTGCGGCTAAGCGCACTATACCCCTGGTAGTGGTACAGAGGGTCTAGGGCACAGAGAGGCACGGGTCGCCTGCAGGCAGGAAGCTCTTGAGAGGAGGACTTCTGTCACGTAGAGATGAGAGTGACGGTGGCTCTGCCCCTGGAACTGGAGAAAAAGACCCGGCTGGGGTTCTAACCCGCAAACACAACGGGAGCTGGGAGAAGTGCAGGAGATCAGGCACGGAGAACCCAGTAGTGGAGAGTCTATGGTGCAGACCGATAACAAATACTGGAGACTGGTAGATGAGGAAGTCCTTGAAACAGGCCGAGGGTCAAACACAGCAGATGGTAAGTAGAGAAATCCTGAAGGCAAGCCAGAGGTAGAGGATTGGAGATGTCAGCAGAGGAGTCCGTTTAAACAAGCCGGGGTCATACACGAGAAGGCAGGAGAATCCGGAGACAGGCAGAGGGTCAAACACTGGAAGCAGATGGTGGGGAAGTCCTTTAAACAAGCCGAGGTCAAAACGCTGGAGAGAGACAAGGTAGGTCAGGCAAATCCGGGTCAAACAGGTAAACACAAGAAGCAGGAATCAGGAACGGAACACTGGAAGCTGAAAGACAAACCAGCAATTAAACAGAGCACAAGTCAGTCCTTATATAGGCCAGAAAGGGGGTGTAACGCTGACGAACGAACATTCGTACGCCATTACGCCGTTACGCCGTGTAGTGAACCCGTGTGCCGCTACTTTGCTAACGCGCATGCGCCGAAGCGCGGCTCCGCCGCGCAAACGCACAGGAACCTTCCGATGTTGACAGGCTCTTCTCTGACAGTGCCCCCCCCCCAAAGGGCAACCTCCGGATGCCCAATCTGGCCAGTACTCCCGGATATTTCTTGTGGAATGTTTGTATTAACCGTGGAGCATGTATATTGGAGGAGGGTTCCCAAGAATTATCTTCTGGGGGGTACCCTTTCCACTTGACCAGATACTGGATATGACCCCCCCTCCTTCTACAGTCCATTATAGCCTCAACCTCAAATTCATCTTCAATATTAATTGGAGGAGGTGGCAACTCCTCCCTTCCTGGGAAAGAACTGGGGGTTACTGGTTTCAAAAGGGAAGTATGAAAGACAGGATGAATTCTGTAAGAGCTGGGTAAAGAGAGTTCAAAGGCCACGGGGTTCACTACTCTCTTTATCTTGAAGGGACCAATAAATTTTGGACCTAATTTGCGTGAAGGACAAGAAAGTTTGAGGTTTGTTGCAGATAGCCAGACTTCATCCCCAATCTTAAAAATTGGGTTGCTCCTCCTCCCCCTGTCATAGTATTTCTTGTAGCTGTCCTGAGCCTTTTTCATAGCTTCCTGAATTATTTGAAAATTGGCTTGAATGGAATTTATTCGGTCTTGCACCGCAGGAACTGATACTTCTGAAAAAGAGTTAGGCAAAAAAGAGGGGTGAAATCCATAATTAGCCCAGAAAGGAGTTTGATTGGTTGCTGTGTGTATGGAATTATTGTAGGCAAATTCTGCACAGGGGAGGAGTGAAACCCAGTTGTCTTGAGAGCATGAGCAGAAACAGTGCAGATATTGTTCCAGCGTTTGGTTCGTCCTCTCTGTTTGGCCATTACTTTGAGGATGATATGCTGAGGACAGGCATACCTTGATTTCTAGGGATTTGCAAAGGTCTCTCCAAAATTTTGAGGTGAACTGGATTCCTCTGTCAGACACAATGCTAACGGGTACTCCATGTAGCCTAACCACTTCCTTGATGAATATATGCGCGGTATCTGAGGCAGAGGGTGTGCCCTTCATGGGTAAGAAGTGGGCCATTTTTGAAAGGCGGTCGACTACTACCAGAATGGTGGAGAACCCCTCAGCAGGTGGTAGGTCAACGATAAAGTCCATAGCCATTTCCTTCCAGGGTTGCTCTGGAATGGGTAATGGTCTTAACAGACCCCAGGCTTTCGCATTGGATCCCTTGCTGCGTTGGCAAATAATACAAGAGTTTACGTAGTTCTTACAGTCCTGACTCCACCCTGGCCACCAGAAGGAACGATGTATTAGTTCCGAGGTCTTTTGTACCCCGAAATGTCCTGCAAATTTGTTATCATGAAATGTTCTTAGTACCAAGGGTCTTACTTGCGCTGGAACAAATATTTTGTTTTGGGCCCATAGTAAACCATCCTGTTTCCTCAGTGTGGGTACTTCAGGGTTTAAGCATTGGCTGGAGGCCTGTTCAATGGCAGTTTTTAGATCTGGCTGGATTGAACAAAGAAAATTCTGTGAGGACAGAATAGTACCAGGTTCTGCTCTTTGAGTGGTTTCTGGGAACATCCGAGATAGGGCGTCCGCTTTCCCATTCTTGGAACCAGGCCGATAGGAAATGTGAAAGTTGAACCTGGAGAAAAACAGGGCCCAGCGGGCTTGCCGAGGTCTGAGGCGTTTTGCTGTTCTAAGGTACTCCAGGTTCTTGTGGTCTGTGAAGATCATAATGGGGTGAGAAGCACCCTCCAACAGATATCTCCACTCCTCAAGAGCAAATTTGATGGCCAGTAGTTCACGCTCCCCCACGTCATAGTTCCTTTCTGGCGGGGACAGTTTCCGGGAGGCAAATGCCACAGGATGAAGAAGGGCCTTCTGGCCTCGTCTTTGGGATAGAATTGCTCCTAAAGCGGACTCTGAGGCGTCTACTTCCAATACATAAGGAAAAGCAGGGTCTGGATGCAGTAGTACCGGGGCAGAAGTAAATAGATCCTTCAGTCTATCAAATGCTTCCTGAGTTTCTGAAGACCACTGGAATCGGCTTTGCTGGCGAGTCAATTGGATTATGGGAGAAATGATCGATGAGAATCCTTTTATGAACCTGCGATAAAAGTTGGCAAAGCCCACAAATCGTTGGACCCCCTTTTTATCTGTAGGGGCTGGCCATTCTTGGATAGACTTCACTTTCTGAGGATCCATTGAGACCCCTTCAGTGGAGATAATGAACCCTAGGAATTGGACTACTGTTTTTTCAAATTCGCATTTCTCTCCCTTTAGGTAAAGTCCGTGCTTCCTGAGGATTGTGAGTACCCTATTCACATGGACTTGATGCTGCTCAATGGTTGTAGAGAAAATCAGAATATCGTCAAGGTAAACAATCACAAAGTCGTCTAAGTATTCACGAAAAATATCATTTACTAGGTGTTGGAATGTAGCTGGGGCATTGCACAGACCGAATGGCATCACTAGATATTCAAAATGTCCGAACCTAGACCTAAAAGCCGTTTTCCACTCATCCCCTGGGCGTATCCGAACCAAGTTGTAGGCGCCCCTTAGGTCAAGTTTAGAGAAAACTCGTGCGGTTCGAAACCGTTGGAACAGTTCTGGGATGAGGGGAAGCGGATAACGGTTCTTGATGGTGATCTTGTTGATTTCCCTGTAGTCCACACAAGGCCTTAAAGTACCATCTTTTTTTTCAACGAAGAAAATCCCTGCTCCAGCCGGAGAAGAGGAAGGACGAATGAATCCCTTTTCAAGGTTTTCGTTGATGTAGGACCGAAGAGCCTCCAACTCCTTTTCTGATAGAGGGAATATACGACCAAATGGGATCTCGGAGCCGGGTAAGAGATCAATGGGACAGTCGTATGGTCGGTGAGGAGGCAAACTGTCAGCTCTCTTTTTGTCAAAAATGTCCATGAATTCACGGTAGGCTGCAGGGACGTGCTGAAGATGATCAGGAACTGGCTAGACAGTTAGACAGGAAGCTGTGCAGACGGGACCAGAGGTGAAGCAGTGGTGGGAGCAGTAAGCCGAAGAGAAGGAGATCTTCTTCTCACTCCAATTGATATGGGGGTCGTGAGCTTGCAACCATGGAAGTCCCAGGATGATAGGGAACATGGGGGAGCAGATGATATCAAAGCACAGAAATTCTTGATGTCCTGAATCTGTGATGGTGAGAAGGGGTTTAGTTTCTTGAGTAACAGGCCCGGAACAGGGGGATGATCCATCGGCCAGGTGGATTTGGAGACTTTGTCTTTTATTTTGCAGAGGGATGCGTAAGCTTCGGGCTAGGGATGTATCCAGGAAGCAGCTGCAGGTGCCAGAATCAATAATGGCTGGTAGCCGGATCTCCTCGCCTGCCACCTGTAGGGAGACAGGAAGGACAAGATGAGTTGAACTTGAACCATTGACTTGAAAGTTCATAGCTGTTTGTAATTGGGACTTACTGGGTCTTATAGGACAGTTGCGCAAAAAGTGGCCTGACCCTCCACAGTATAGGCAGAGATTGGCTTCCCGCCGGCGTTGTTTCTCATCAGGTGTAAGTGGAGCCCGGATCAGTCCCAGTTGCATTGGCTCACTCTCCAAGGTAGAGGAGGAAGGGACTGCAGGAAGAGGATGACCTGTGGGGACCCTGGGTAGCATCCATGTAGGCCGGGGAGATTGAAAACGTTCAGAACGTCGTTCCCGTAGACGTCTGTCTTGTTTTATGGCTAGCTGGATCAACTCCTCCAGGGTGGAAGGAGAATCAACACGTGCTAATTCATCTTTGAGAGTCTCTGAGAGTCCCTGGCGGTACTGGTATTTGAGGGCCGCCTCATTCCATCCAGTGTCCCCAGACCATTTTCGAAATTCGACCGTATAGTCCTCCACCGGTCTTTTTCCCTGGACTAAGGTATGTAAGATGGACTCGGCCGTGGCTGTGCGTTGGGGATCATCATATAATCTTCCCATGGATTCAAAGAAGGTTTCCACAGAGTTTAGTAAAGGACTTTTCTGCTCCAGGAGGTTGTGAGCCCAGGCTTGGGGTTCTTCGGACAACAAGGAAATAATGAACCCTACTTTTACTGTCTCAGAACTGAAAGTCTTAGGTTGGAGAGCCAGGTATAACAAGCAAGCGTTTTTAAATGCTCTAAACCTCTTCCGATTCCCGGAAAATCGTTCGGGTGTGGGCACCCTAGGTTCTGGGAGAGTCATAACAACTGCAGGAGCTGTGCTGGAGTGATCTTGCGAAGAGCTGGTCCCACTGGGGGATGTGGAGGTTGCATCCCCGGGAGATAAGATTAGGTGCTGGAGACGACCTTCTAGTTGGAAATAGCCATCTTGCAGCCTCTGGACTGCTTGCGTAAGGGTCGTTACCTGCTGGCATAGAGCTTCGAGAGGGGAACCCACTCTGTCGGCCTCAGACATCTGGCTGGTTTGTACTATCACGGGTACTCACCGAGGCCGAGATGCTGGGAGTGGCTTCCCTTGCGGCTAAGCGCACTATACCCCTGGTAGTGGTACAGAGGGTCTAGGGCACAGAGAGGCACGGGTCGCCTGCAGGCAGGAAGCTCTTGAGAGGAGGACTTTTGTCACGTAGAGATGAGAGTGACGGTGGCTCTGCCCCTGGAACTGGAGAAGAAGACCCGGCTGGGGTTCTAACCCGCAAACACAACGGGAGCTGGGAGAAGTGCAGGAGATCAGGCACGGAGAACCCAGTAGTGGAGAGTCTATGGTGCAGACCGATAACAAATACTGGAGACTGGTAGATGAGGAAGTCCTTGAAACAGGCTGAGGGTCAAACACAGCAGATGGTAAGTAGAGAAATCCTGAAGGCAAGCCAGAGGTAGAGGATTGGAGATGTCAGCAGAGGAGTCCGTTTAAACAAGCCGGGGTCATACATGAGAAGGCAGGAGAATCCGGAGACAGGCAGAGGGTCAAACACTGGAAGCAGATGGTGGGGAAGTCCTTTAAACAAGCCGAGGTCAAAACGCTGGAGAGAGACAAGGTAGGTCAGGCAAATCCGGGTCAAACAGGTAAACACAAGAAGCAGGAATCAGGAACGGAACACTGGAAGCTGAAAGACAAACCAGCAATTAAACAGAGCACAAGTCAGTCCTTATATAGGCCAGAAAGGGGGTGTAACGCTGACGAACGAACGTTCGTACGCCATTACGCCGTTACGCCGTGTAGTGAACCCGTGTGTGCCGCTACTTTGCTAACGCGCATGCGCCGAAGCGCGGCTCCGCCGTGCAAACGCACAGGAACCTTCCGATGTTGACAGGCTCTTCTCTGACACCCCCTAAGCCCCACTAGCCCCCCGGAGGGGTCTACTGGGGAGGGGGCCCTGTCATGTACCTGGATGTTATTGGTCCCACAGCTGCATTCTTACTTGTTGTGCCACAGAAGAGCTCTGGAGTTATGGCTATGTGATCTTAGTTTGATGCATTACCTTGGACTCACTAGCTCCACCTGCTGCCAGCTGTGGACAATCTACAATCAAAGCAGCCCATAAATAGCAGCAGTTCCTATCTCTCAGTGCCCGTTTGTGTGGACTAGCTCCCTGGGTGTTGTGACTGCTTTATGACTCGGAATACTGTATATGAACTTTTGCCTGAATTCCTGACTACGCTCTAGCCTGCTGATTTTGTACTTCACCGCCAGCTCGTGTATGACCTTTGCCTGCCTGACCACTCTCTGGATTTCAATCATGTACCTCTTTGCCTGATCTGTTGCCAACCTGATCTGCCTGACTAAGCTTTCGCCTGAATCCTCAGCACACAAGCTCCACTTCGGTCACAACCTATCACAGGTACCTTACAGGTCTCAAGGAGAATCCAAGAGGGCCCTCTTTTGCCAATAGTATCCACAACTGGACTCTGAGATTGGTGAGAGGGCTACTGGCCCAGTAGTACTATTGCTGCGAGAGACCGTGTTACTGACTGCAGGACACCAACTACACTTCTCATGTGTTTCATCACCCCTAGCCTTAACCAAGATCCCTAGCAGACCTACATTACACCCATACTAGTTCTATGCCATGGTTTTACTGAACTGTCACTATTGACCCACATTTACTTTCCATCTACTCTATGGACTACTTCACTTCTAGAGTATGCATATGCATCAACTGTCTGCAGTTTTGTAGGAGTGTTGTGAAGTGCACCAAATCTGCGGCAGACGAAAACATCTTAAGGACTGCCCCTGCCATATAACGTGCCCATTAACTCTGTCCCACCACAGTTCATCTATGTCTCTTCTATTAAGCTTTACCAGTGCTTATTAATGCCTTAGGCCTAGCATAGCCACAACTATTGTACATCGACAGTATTGTTTTTAGAATTTGGCACACAAGTATTATTACTGATCATTGTTGCACTGTGGCTGGTGTTATAGTTTATGCTGATCTGAATAGCAGGTGTCATTTCACATTTGGGTTAATTTCTGTGTGATAATTATCTTGCATACCAAAATGTATTCCTACTGTCACTATTATTTTGATCTCTTTATTTTTGCATACTTGTTACAGACAATTTCTCTAAATGCTGAGGACAAGTGTTTTGAAACTGCATTGCTGCTGGGTATTCAATATTGTTATTGGTGAACTCTCCCAATATTGTGGGTTTGTATACTCAGCCAGGTGTGTCAGAAGAGCTGATGTTTTTGAGAAGGTCAAGTTAAAGCGGAGTTCCACTCACATACACTTGAGCATAGAACGTGATCTAACAGAGGGGATTGTATGTACTTTACAAAGTGGTTTTACAACCACTTTAAGCTTAGTATAAACCAATATACCAATATACTGTATTTAGAATAGTGTGAATATAATAAAAAAGTACAAAAAAACACACGGCATAAAATCCTTGCGGGGGGAGAGAAATTGGGACTTGAGTCCCAATGAGTGGCAATGAGTGGGTAAGGTTATATGCCTCCATCTCTAATATATACATTAACCACTTCAGATCCGCGCTATATCCGAATGACGGCTACAGCACGGACCTGATTTGCCGGGACTACGTCCATTGACGTCATCCCGTGCCCCTGCAGGGCGCACGCGGCGCGCTCTGTGATCAGCGAGTTTTTGAGACTCGCCTGATCACAGATTGGAGTAAGGGGTCGATCCCGACCCCTTACCACGTGATCAGCTGTCAGCCAATGACAGCTGATCATGTGATGTAAACAGAGCCGGTAATCGGCTATTTTTTCTCCTCGCGCTGACAGCGTGAGGAGGAAAAAAAAGCCGATCACCGGCGGCCGTGAGAGGGACATAAGTCCCGCTCATGGCGAGCTGCTGCAGATCCTCAGTGCAACCTGCGCCCCCTGCCAGTGCCACCTAGCGATAGGCAGCAGTGCCGCCTACCAGTGCCCATCAGCGCCACCCATCAGTGCCCACAGTGCCACCCATCAGTGCCCATAGTGCCACCCATCAGTGCCCACAGTGCCCACAATCAGTGCCTCAACAACAGTGCTGCCCATCAGTGTCACCTACCAGTGCCCATCAGTGCCGCCCATCAGTGCCCATTAGTGCCGCCCATCAGTGCCACCTATCAGTGGTACCTGTCAGTGCCCATCAGTGCCACCCATCCATGCCACCCATCAGTGCCACCCATCAGGGCCCATGAGTGGCCACCAGTGCCGCCTTATCTGTCCCCATCAGTGCCGCCTTATCTGTGCCTATCAGTGCCGCCTTAACTGTGCCTATCAGTGCCGCCTTAACTGTGCCTATCAGTGCCGACTTAACTGTGCCTATCCGTGCTCATCAGTGCAGCCTATTAGTGCCCACCAGTGCTGCCTCATCAGCGCATATCAATGAAGGAGAAAAATTACCTGTTTGCAAAATTTTATAACAAACTATGAAACATGATTTTTTTTTTTGAAAATTTTCCATTTGCTTTTTTTGTTTGTTAACAAAAAATAAAAATCCCAGCTGTGATTAAATACCACCAAAAGAAAGCTCTATTTGTGGGGAAAAAAATGATAAAAATTTAATTTGGGTACAGTGTTGTATGACCGCGCAATTGTCATTCAAAGTGCATCAGTGCTAAAAGCTGAAAATTGGTCTGGGCAGGAGGGGGGGTTTAAGTGCCTAGTAAGCAAGTGGTTGAAAGAAGGGGATTGGTTGTGACTTTGTATGAAGCACAACTAAGAAGAATAGGTATGCAGAAACATGTTTATTGATTCCTAATGGATATACATAAAATCCATGGTAAAAATATGTAGCATTACTAACAGTAGATAGCACCTTGACAATTAATGTAAACAATTTCAATATTATACACAATATATAGTAATAAATGTATTAATATATGGTCCACTGTTTCTTATACATGGTAAGCATAGATTATCTTGGAAATAATAGTAAAATTAATGATAAGAAATACATAATACTGAAGAATCTCAAACACATGATTGCAAGGGTGTAGCATATGACTTGAGCTCTATGCGTTTCTTGGCTGTTACCACTCATCAGGAGAAAATACTAAATAGATGTATCTATAATAAGATAAATAAATGCAAAATGATCTGGGGGTTGGCACAGAGGGTGAAAGAAGGAAGAGGGAGGACAAAAAATATTCCCAAACACTCTTACCTAAGGGTAAACTAAGTATTCAAGAGATAGTGTTGACAGCTGAAGGCACTATGGGAACAACATCCCCGGGAGCTGTGGCAGTAATATCCATGGCCACATGGTGGCACAAACAGCGGCACATAGAACGCAATAGAAGTGTAGTCCCCAATTAGCAATTGTAATATTGGTAATTATTATATGAAATGTCCAAAAAACGTCTGTGGAAAGAACCATGTGTAAATATATGTAGAACTGGCACATATTGCCGGGGCATATCATGCCACCTAATCCTTGTACGCGAGGGGTGTCTCTACCTTGGTCACCAAGGCCATGCCCATTTTGATCCATGCAGTTCAGACTGACACTAAAGGGAGGTTTGTGGTGTTGGTGGTGCAGGTGATGAATAGATTTCTAACGATTGTGAATCTGTATGTACCTCCTCCCTTTACGCTTGCTCATCTGGATATGTTACAGGCTACCTATGAGGTGGCGGAAGGGAGCATCTTCATATTAGGGGATTTTAACTCGGTATCGGATCCGGCTTTGGATAGACTGGGAGCGACATCTGGCACGACGGCCCCCCTCGCAGGATGGCTGTCTACTCATGGTTTTAGAGATGTCAGGCGTTAGCTCCATCCTGATGTAAGGGAATACTCCTGTTTAGGGATGAGCCGAACACCCCGGTTCGGTTCGCACCAGAACCTGCAAACGGCCTGAAAATTTGCACGAACGTTAGAACCCCATTGACGTCTATGGGACTCGAACGTTCAAAATCAAAAGTGCTCATTTTAAAGGCTAATTTGCATGGTATTGTCCTAAAAAGGGTTTGGGGATCCGGGTCCTGCCCCAGAGAACATGTATCAATGCAAAAAAAACTTTTAAAAACTGAAGTTTTTTCGGGAGCAGTGATTTTAATGATGCTTAAAGTAAAAAAAAAAAAGTGAAATATTCCTTTAAATATCATACCTGGGGGGTGTCTATAGTATGCCTGTGCAAGTGGCGCGTGTTTCCCGTGCTTAGAACAGTCCCTGCACAAAATGTCATTTTTAAAGGAAAAAAAGTCATTTAAAACTGCTTGCTGCTTTAATGTAATGTCGGATCCTGGCAATATGGATGAAAATCAGTGAGACAAACGGCATGGGTACCCCCAAGTCCATTACCAGGCCCTTTGGGTCTTGTATGGATATTAAGGGGAACCCCGCACCCAAATTAAAAAAGGAAAGGTGTGGGGCCCCCAGGTCCTATATACTCTGAACAGCAGTATATAGGCGGTGCAAACAAGACAGGGACTGTAGGTTTGTTGTTAAGTAGAATCTGTTTGTAATTTTGAACTGGTACATTTTTAACGTGTTTAGCTCCAGCCAAAAAATCTATTTTAAGCTTTTTGGAAAACCCAGGGAAGGGTTATCACCCCTGTGACATTTGTTTCGCTGTCTGTGCTCCTCTTCAGAAGATTTCACCTCACTTTTTGCCCCAATGGCAAATGTTTTTTAAATATTTTTTTGTGAAACAAGGATTGGTGATAAAGCATCAGTGGAAAGGAGAAAAGTTTTCCCATATTAACTCTTACAGGAGAGAATTTCCCTTCCTAAGGGTAGATTTCATCTCACTTCCTGTTGTCTCCTTCCGTTTGCAAGTAGGAGTCGTTTTTGTAAGTTGGATGTTTGAAAGTAGGGGCCTGCCCTATATACTCAGCAGAAATTTGGGCCTTAGGTGTTGTTGTGGCCACAACACTGTAAGCCCTCACAGGGCCCTGCTGTGAAATATTAGATCAAGAATTGTAATTACATGCCCCTGTTGAACAGGGGCAGACAAATTGGGCCTTTGGTGGTGATGGTGGTGCCACAACACTGTAATGCCCTGTACACACGGTCGGATTTTCCAACGAAAAATGTGTGATAGGACCTTGTTGTCGGAAATTCCGACCGTGTGTAGGCTCCATCACACATTTCCCATCGGAATTTCTGACACACAAAGTTTGAGAGCTTGCTATAAAATTTTCCGACAACAAAATCTGTTGTCAGAAATTCTGATCGTGTGTATACAAATCCAACGCACAAAGTGCCACGCATGCTCAGAATAAATTAAGAGACGAAAGCTGTTGGCTACTGCCCCGTTTATAGTCCAGACGTACGTGTTTTACGTCACCGCGTTCAGAGTGATCGGATTTTCCGACAACTTTGTGTGACCGTGTGTATGCAAGACAAGTTTGAGCCAACATCCATCGGAAAAAATCCATGGATTTTGTTGTCGGAATGTCCGATCAATGTCCGACCGTGTGTACAGGGCATAAGTCCTCACAGATACTCTTGGTGGGCGCAGAAACGGGCCCTGCTGTGAAATATTAGATCAAGAATTCTAATTACATGTCCCTGTTGAACAGGGGCTGAAAAATTGGGCCTTAGGCACTGGTGCTGGTGCCACAACACTGGAACCCCTCACAGATACTCTAGTTGGAGCGCAGGAACTAGCCCTGCTGCAAAGAATTGCATTTAAAAATTGTAATTACACGCCCCTGTTAACCGGTTCAATACAGGGCATTTTCACCCCCTTCCTTCCCAGACCAATTTTTAGTTTTCAGCGCTGTCACAATTTAAACGACAATTGCGCGGTCGTGCGACGTTGTACCCAAACAAAATTGACATCCTTTTTTCCACACAAATAGAGCTTTCTTTTGGTGGTATTTGATCACCTCTGCGGTTTTTATTTTTTGCGCTATAAACGAAAGAAGAGCGACAATTTTGAAAAAAACACAATATTTTTTATTTTTTGCTATAATAAATATCCCAATTAAAAAAAAAAAAATTTCTCAGTTTCGGCCGATACGTATTCTTCTACATATTTTTGGTAAAAAAAATCGCAATAAGCGTATATTGATTGGTTTGCGCAAAAGTTATAGCGTCTACAAAATACGGGATAGATTTATGGCATTTAAAAAAAAAAAAAAAAAAAAAAATTTCGTGACTGTGACATTATGGCGGACACATCGGACACTTTTGACACATTTTTGGGACCATTCATATTTATACAGCGATCCGTGCTATAAAATTGCATTGATTACTGTATAAATGGGACAGGCAGTGAAGGGGTTAACCACTAGGGGGACACAGGGGGTTAAATATGTTTCCTAGGGAATGATTCTAACTGTAGGGGGCGGGGACGTACAAAGGGAGGAGACCGATCAGTGTTCCTCTGTACTGGGAACACAGATCGGTCTCCTCTCAACTGACAGGACGTGGATCTGTGTGTTAACAGGCAATCGCGGGTGCCTGGCAGACATCGCGGCCGCCGGCCAAACGTACCGGGTCCCCAGCAACGCGGCGGGCGCACGCGCGCGCCCCCTAGACGGCCGGGAAGCCCAGGCCGTCATATGACGTCCACCCAGGATGGGAGATCCCATCTGTGGACGTCATATTACAATACGCGGGTAGTGAAGTGGTTAAACAGGGGCTGAAAAATTGGGCCTTAGGCATTGGTGCTGGCGCCACAACACTGCAACCCCTCACAGATATTCTAGTTGGAGTGCAGGAACTAGCCCTGCTGCAAAGAATTGCATGAAAAATTGTAATTACATGCCCCTGTTAAACAGGGGCTGAAAAATTGGGCCTTTGGCACTGGTGGTGGGACTGGCGGCGCCCAGAACCAAAAATGTTCTTACAAGCTATCATCATAATCATTGAAGAGGAAGAGGATAATTACTCAGTATAACAGGATAGTCACTCAGCATCAGCATAGGCAGTCTTTGAAGGGATCTGACATTTCAATAAAATGTATTCGGTTACATCAGCATCAGGTGCTTGGTAGCTGGTGGTGATCCAAGACTGATTCATTTTTATGAAGGTCAGTCGATCGACCGAGTCGGTGGACAGACGCACCCTGTGATCGGTTACAAAGCCTCCAGCAGCACTGAATGTGCGTTCCGAAAAAACGCTGGATGCAGGACAGGCTAGTAGTTCAATTGCACACTGTGCAAGCTCTGGCCAGTGATCCATCCTCAAGACCGAGTAACCCAGAGGATTTTCGGTGGGAAAGGTGTCCAAGTCAGATCTTGCCCCTAGGTATTCCTGCACCATGTAAAACAGACGCTGGCGATGGTTGCTGGAACCGATCATACCTTGGGGCTGCGGACTAAAAAATTGTCTGAACGCATCGGTCAGACGGCCACCTTCTTCACCGCTCCTTCTTTGATTGACCGAAGCCTCAGCAACACGTTGTCCAGAAACAGGAGTTTGTAACCTCCCAGTCTCTGGGAACGCGTTGCACAGACCTTTCTGCAAGGCCTCCCGAAGATGTTTCATTCTCTGCTCCCTCTGCGACGGCAAGATAAGGTCCGCAACCTTACCCTTGTAACGTGGATCAAGGAGGGTTCCAAGCCAGTAACGATCCCCCTCCTTGATACCACGAATACGAGGGTCCTTCCGCAGGCTTTGCAGGATCAGGGAGGCCATGCAGCGTAGGTTTGCTGAGGCATTCGGTCCGGAGTCCACTGGGTCACTAAGGACGACATGATCTGCAGCCACGTACAAGTCCATGTGTTTCTTGGGACTGTAAATGATCCCTTAAAGACTGCTGCTGATGCTGAGTGCCAGGCTCCACCTCCATACTGACACAATCCTCCTCCTCCTCCTGGTCCTCTTCCTGTGTGATCGGCGGGCACGCAGGAACACTGTCTGGATAAAGGGGGCCTTGAGAGCTAAGGAAGTCCTCCTCTTCCTGCCTCTGTTCTGCCTCAAGTGCCCTGTCCATTATTCCACGCAGCGTGTGCTCCAACAGGTGGACAAGGGGGACAGTGTCACTGATGCATGCACTGTCACTGCTCACCATCCTCGTGGCCTCCTCAAATGGTGACAGGACAGTGCATGCATCCCTGATCATGGCCCACTGGCGTGGGGAAAAAAAACCAAGCTCCCCTGACCCTGTCCTGGTGCCATAGTCGCACAGGTACTCATTGATGGCCCTCTGCTGCGTGTGCAGCCGCTGCAGCATGGCCAACGTTGAGTTCCACCTGGTGGGCATGTCACAGATTAGGCTGTTCTTGGGCAGGTTAAATTCCTTTTAGAGGTCTGCCAGCCGAGCACTGGCATTATATGACCGGCGGAAATGCACACAGACTTTCCTGGCCTGCCTCAGGACACCCTGTAAGCCCGGGTGCCTGCCCAAGAACCGCTGCACCACCAAGTTAAGGACGTGAGCCAAACAGGGCACATGGGTCATTTGTCCCTGTCGGAGGGCGGAGAGGAGGTTGGTGCCATTGTCGCAAACCACCATTCCTGCCTTAAGTTGGCGTGGCGCAACCACCTCTGAACCTGCCCCTGCAGAGCTGACAGAACCTCTGCCCCAGTGTGGCTCCTGTCCCCCAAGCACACCAGCTCAAGCACTGCATGGCATCTTTTGGCCTGCATACTTGAGTACCCCCTTGAATACCTACGGAGCACAGCTGGTTCCGAGGACAAAACACGGGAAGAGGCCATGGAGGAAGAAGAAGAGGAGGGGGTGGAGGAGAGAGGTGTGTCAGAATCATTAGTAGTGGCATTTTGGAGGCGTGGTGGCGGAACAACCTCCAACACTACTGCACCTTGTCCTGCATTCTTCCCAGCTGCCAGCAGAGTCACCCAATGCACCGTGAAACTTAGGTAACGTCCCTGTCCATGCCTGCTGGACCATGAGTCAGTGGTATTATGCACCTTACCACTGACCGCCCTGTCCAGCGAGGCATGGACATTGCCTTCCACATGCCGGTAGAGAGCCGGAATCGCCTTCCGTGAGAAAAAGTGGCGTTTGGATACCTGCCACTGAGGAACCGCACATTCCACAAACTCACGGAAGGGGACAGAGTCTACCAACCTAAAAGGTAGCAGTTGAAGTTCTAGCAATTTTGCCAAGCTAGCATTCAACCACTGGGCATGTGGATGGCTGGGAGCGAACTTCTTTTGGCGGTGCAGCAGCTGGGGCAGGGAAATTTGCCTGGTACAATCTGACGTTGTGTACCGAAAGCAGATTGCCCACAAGTACTTGGCTGTGACACACCTAATTCTACACCTTCATTCCTCTCAGTGCAGGTCTCAGGACTGAAGGTATAGTGGGGTTGGAGATCTCAGCTGATGAGGAGCAAGGAGAGGTCCTCTTTGTTCTTTGGTGTGGGTCTTTTAGATATTGTTGCCAACGAACTGCATGGCAGGTCAACATATGTCTGGTTAAGCATGTGGTGCCCAAGCGGGACATGTTTTGGCCAGGCGAGATACGCTTGAGACATATGTTGCAAATAGCAGCGGTGTGATCTGATGCACTCGTCTCAAAAAAGGCCCACACCAAAGAACTTTTGGAATAACGCGCAGAGACAGCAGCGCCCTGCACATGCAGAGCTTTGCGGTGTGATGCAGTCAGTGTGCTGCCCTTAGGCTGGCCCCTGGAGGGCATCCTGCCTTGTTGGTGATGTGCCTCCTCCTCTCTCCTATCAGGCACCCACGTTGAGTCAGTGACCTCATCATCCCCTCCCTCCTCATTACTGAAGCAAACCTGGCAGTATGCTGCATCAGGGGGAGAATAACTGCCAGATTGCTGTCCTTCTTGGGCACCCCCTCTGTCCGTGCTCACGTTACTGCCTTCATCTAGCTCAGTATCATCATCAGAGCCTTCTAAACGCTGGGCATCCTCCTGGAGCATGTACCCAACACTGTGGTTCAAACAGTTCGAGGGACTCCTCAGGAGGACATGGTGGGGCTAGGGAAGGAGTCACTGATGCCATTGAGCCGAGGGAAGAGGCCGCGTTGGCAGCTGCTTTGCCAGACAAAGTACCCTGAGCATGGGTGAGAGAGGATCAGGAAGATGAGGACGGCTTGGTCATCCACTGGACCAAGTCTTCCGCATGTTGCGGCTCAACACGGCCAGCTGCCGAAAAAAAGGCCAAGCATGTCCCTGATGAGGATGCACCGTGTCCACGACCAGCACTGTTGCCTCTAGACACAGAGCCTGCTTGCCCTCTTTTATTGGCTGGTGACTGTCTGCCTCTCCTTGTTGGCCTTCCAATCATACTAATGGCCTGCAGTGAGATGTAGCTGCACTAAGCTGGGATATATATATATATATATATATATATATATATACTGATACTGCAGCTAGCAAAATCAACTGCCTGCCTGTAGTATGAGAACACCACCAATCGTCTGCAGGTAGCTTTAGATGAACACTGTGCAGAGGTCGCACTACACTAACTTGCAGCTTTAGCTGACCACTGTGCAGAGAACGCACTACACCAACGTTAAAATAATGTAGCTGCCTGCGGTAGTGATAGGATCAGGAAAACACCACAAACCTTCTACAGATAGCTTTAGCTGAACACTGTGCAGAGGTCGCACTACACTAACGTTAAAATAATGTAGCTGCCTGCGGTAGTGATAGGATCAGGAAAACACCACCAACCTTTTACAGGTAGCTTTAGCTGAACACTGTGAAGAGGACGCACTACACTAACGTTAAAATAATGTAGCTGCCTGCGGTAGTGATAGGATCAGGAAAACACCACCAACCTTCTACAGGTAGCTTTAGCTGAACACTGTGCAGAGGTCGCACTACACTAACTTGTAGCTTTAGCTGAACACTGTTCAGAGGACGCACTACACTAACTTGTAGCTTTAGCTGAACAATGTGCACTACACTAACTTGTAACTTTAGCTGAACACTGTTCAGAGGACGCACTACACTAACTTGTAGCTTTAGCTGAACACTGTGCAGAGGTCGCACTACACTAACTTGTAGCTTTAACTGAACACTGTGAGGAGGACGCACTACACTAACTTGTAGCTTTAGCTGAACACTGTGCACTACACTAACTTGTAGCTTTAGCTGAATACTGTGCAGAGGTCGGACTACACTAACTTGTAGCTTTAGCTGAACACTGTGGGGAGGTCGCACTACACTAACGTGTAAATAATGTAGCTGCCTGCGGTAGTGATAGGATCAGGAAAACACCACCATCCTTCTACAGGTAGCTTTAGCTGAACACTGTGCAGAGGTCGCACTACACTAACGTGTAAATAATGTAGCTGCCTGCGATAGTGATAGGATCAGGAAAACACCACCAACCTTCTACAGGTAGCTTTAGCTGAACACTGTGCAGAGGTCGCACTACACTAACTTGTAGCTTTAGCTGAACACTGTTCAGAGGACGCACTACACTAACTTGTAGCTTTAGCTGAACACTGTGAGGAGGACGCACTACACTGACTTGTAGCTTTAGCTGAACACTGTGCACTACACTAACTTGTAACTTTAGCTGAACACTGTTCAGAGGACGCACTACACTAACTTGTAGCTTTAGCTGAACACTGTGCAGAGGTCGCACTACACTAACTTATAGCTTTAGCTGAACACTGTGAGGAGGATACACCGTAGACGTGGTGTATCTGGATTTTGCAAAAGCATTTGACACAGTTCCCCATAAACGTTTACTGTACAAAATAAGGTCCGTTGACATGGACCATAGGGTGAGTTCATGGATTGAAAACTGGCTACAAGGGCGTGTTCAGAGGGTGGTGATAAATGGGGAGTGGGTAGTGGGGTTCCCCAGGGTTCTGTGCTGGGACCAATCCTATTTAATTTGTTTATAAATGACCTGGAAGATGGGATAAACAGTTCAATCTCTGTATTTGCAGACGATACTAAGCTAAGCAGGGCAATAACTTCTCTGCAGGATGTGGAAACCTTGCAAAAAGATCTGAACAAATTAATGGGGTGGGCGACTACATGGCAAATGAGGTTCAATGTAGAAAAATGTAAAATAATGCATTTGGGTTGCAAAAATATGAATGCAATCTATACACTGGGGGGAGAACCTCTGGTGGAATCTAGGATGGAAAAGGACCTGGGGGTCCTAGTAGATGATAGGCTCAGCAATGGCATGCAATGCCAAGCTGCTGCTAATAAAGCAAACAGAATATTGGCATGCATTAAAAGGGGGATCAACTCCAGAGATAAAACGATAATTCTCCCGCTCTACAGGACTCTGGTCCGGCCGCACCTGGAGTATGCTGTCCAGTTCTGGGCACCAGTCCTCAGGAAGGATGTACTGGAAATGGAGCGAGTACAAAGAAGGGCAACAAAGCTAATAAAGGGTCTGGAGGATCTTAGTTATGAGGAAAGGTTGCGAGCACTGAACTTATTCTCTCTGGAGAAGAGACGCTTGAGAGGGGATATGATTTCAATTTACAAATACTGTACTGGTGACCCCACAATAGGGATAAAACTTTTTCGCAGAAGAGAGTTTAATAAGACTCGTGGCCACTCATTACAATTAGAAGAAAAGAGGTTTAACCTTAAACTACGTAGAGGGTTCTTTACTGTAAGAGCGGCAAGGATGTGGAATTCCCTTCCACAGGCGGTGGTTTCAGCGGGAGCATTGATAGCTTCAAGAAATTATTAGATAATCACCTAAATGACCACAACATACAGGGATATGTAATGTAATACTGACACATAATCACACACATAGGTTGGACTTGATGGACGTGTGTCTTTTTTCAACCTCACCTACTATGTAACTATGTAACTATGTAGGACGCACTACACTAACTTGTAGCTTTAGCTGAACACTGTGCACTACACTAACTTGTAGCTTTAGCTGAACACTGTTCAGAGGACGCACTACACTAACTTGTAGCTTTAGCTAAACACTGTGCAGAGGTCGCACTACACTAACTTGTAGCTTTAGCTGAACACTGTGAGGAGGACGCACTACATTAACTTGTAGCTTTAGCTGAACACTGTGCACTACACTAACTTGTAGCTTTAGCTGAACACTGTGAGGAGGACGCACTACACTAACTTGTAGCTTTAGCTGAACACTGTGCACTACACTAACTTGTAGCTTTGGCTGAACACTGTGAGGAGGACGCACTACACTAACTTGTAGCTTTAGCTGAACACTGTGCAGAGGTCACACTACACTAACTTGTAGCTTTAGCTGAACACTGTGAGGAGGACGCACTACACTAACTTGTAGCTTTAGCTGAACACTGTGTACTACACTAACTTGTAGCTTTAGCTGAACACTGTTCAGAGGACGCACTACACTAACTTGAAGCTTTAGCTGAACACTGTGCAGAGGTCGCACTACACTAACTTGTAGCTTTAGCTGAACACTGTGAGGAGGTCGCACTACACTAACGTGTAATAATGTAGCTGCCTGCGGTAGTGATAGGATCAGGAAAACACCACCAACCTTCCACAGGTAGCTTTAGCTGAACACTGTGCAGAGGTCACACTACACTAACTTGTAGCTTTAGCTGAACACTGTGAGGAGGACGCACTACACTAACTTGTAGCTTTAGCTGAACACTGTGCACTACACTAACTTGTAGCTTTAGCTGAACACTGTGAGGAGGACGCACTACACTAACTTGTAGCTTTAGCTGAACACTGTGCAGAGGTCGCACTACACTAACTTGTAGCTTTAGCTGAACACTGTGAGGAGGACGCACTACACTAACTTGTAGCTTTAGCTGAACACTGAACAAAAGATTTGATCGATCAATTATCTGCTAGTTGTGCCACATCCTGAATTCGAATTTAAAGCAAAGGAAATTCCCCTAGCGGACTTTAAAGGCACATTTAAGAAAATATTTAGAGAGGTATGTAAAGTAGATAACAGTTTATTTATTACAAAAAATCATCAAATGAATCACATAATCACATAGTTAAAAACAAGGAATGCAGTTCCATAAATACACAAATTAGTGATACCAATACATTTGCACCCGACGCGTTTCGGAGTTGCTTATGCCTCCTTCTTCAGGGGTGATTGTGGGGTTTGCAAAAAGAGTTTTCTATATGGAAAATAGTGTATATAACATAAACATAATAAGTATACAATGAAAAATCATAAAAACAGAGCCTATAATTGTATGAGTCTGTATATATATATATATATATATATATATATATATATATATATATATATATATATATTCTTCTGTTTACACTTACATTGGTATCTATAGATATAGGTTATGCATTCCAAGACGAGTTTAAAAGAACATAGATGTATTGACACATACTGCCCATCAGACGCGTTCCCTGGTCGTGGTGTGTAGAACTTTAGTAGAGTATAACAAGAATATTCACAAAGCCACTGTCGAGGTGGAGATAGAAAGGTATGAATATATAGGGTGGTTTTATTCTTCCTTTCAATGGGAAGAGAGGCCCATTATTCAAGGGCGTATGACAGTTTAGATCTGAGATCACACTGGGGCCAAATGTGTATCCTGTAAGTCATGAAAATATATATGTAAAGATGTGCATACATATGAACAGCCAGAGTAGTACATGGAAAATCTAGAAGATGTGTCCTACCTGGTCCGCATAAAGTATAGAGGACAGTAGCTGATGATGGGTATGGATCAGGTAAGGTCCAGATAACTGGAAAGTCAACATGGAAATAAGAGGTATATCAAAACCCTGATTGATGAAAAAAGAGGGGGGGGTGGGGTGGGGGGGGGTGGGGGGAGGAGGGGGAGGAGGGGGGGGGAAAGGGGGGGAGGGGGGGGGAAAGGAGGGGGGGGGAAAGAAGAGAGAGGGGGGGGGGAAGAGGGGGGAAAAAAGAGAAAAGGGGGGGGGGGAAAGGGGGGAGGGGGGGGAAAGGAAAAAGGGGATGGGGGGAAAAAAAAGAAAAAACAGAAAAAGGGGGGGGGGGGGAAGGGGGGAAGAAGGGGGGAGGGACGGGGATGGAAAAGAGGGGGGAAAAAAAGGAAGGAAAGGGGAGGGGGGGGGGGGAAAAAACGGGGGGGAGGAAGAGAGGAGAGGAAAGGGAGGGGGAAGGAGGGGGGAGGGGAGGGGGGGGGGGGAGAAAGGGGAAAGGAAAGGGGAAGGAAAGAAAAGCAAAAAGAGAGAGATAGTAAGTAAGGAGACAGAAAAGAGAAGAAAAATGTAGGGCATCCAGGTAGCATAAATGGCTAATAGTTTCAATGAGGAAGACTGGATAATTGAGTGTATTGTAAAGGAAAGGGAAAACCCCAGAACATAGCAGGTGACGGGTGAAGTAAATAAGGCATGACAGATAACAGGTAGGGTTCATAACTAGTGATTCCGATATAGATCCATGTCAATAAATAGGTAATAGATTACTAACCATGTATCACAGCACCTCACACCAAAAGCGTCCTGTCTGCAGCAGATGACGCCTGGTGTGGGCTAAAGCCGGATATATAAAGCCCTCCCCACCTATCAGCTGTTGATAGAAAAGATGCAACAGCTGACAGTGGTGAGGGAGGGACGGACACACTCTGGCTGGCCCCCCGGGTGGAGCGCGCGCCGCCAGGCTCCCACAGCGCATGCGAGCGCAGACGTCATGAGGCGTGGCCACGCCTACTGCACCCGCCGGCACGTCTAGCTTCCCCAACGGACTGCGCATGTCCGTTGGGGTCGCAAGATGGAGGACAGATAATTCTGTACCTCACACAGCGCCACCATGAGTCCAAACTTCGCTCAGGCGGCTCTTTTCGTGCCGGGCGGATCACAGATCATAATGTAGGACCAATAAAGGATAAGTCAAAGCATATATTATATGCAACTAAACAGAGGATAAAGTACTAAATCTTGCTGCTATAGCAGGGAAGCAGGGCTGATGGGCAGTACAATACGGGTTAGGAAGGTAATCTGATGGAGGAAAACATAACAAAACAGTAATCACATGCAGATATAGGGAGTGCAATTAGGGGACATGTTATATGGATAAAAGTCATAAGTGACATCAAGTACATATGCATATAATCTAGACATCAATAACCTCAAGTGTCATATAATACAATATACAAGATAGATAACAACAGTTCAATTCATGACCTAGAGTGACATAATGTATAGTATAGAGACTGTATGTCCTATAGTATAATCAGGGTTTCCCTTCTATGAGGGCTAAGGGGGAGCCAGTGTGTAGTGGTCAGGCTCGACTGCTGCGTAGGATATTGGGTGTGGAGTCTTTTCTTCCCTATTAATGGGTGTAGATAGCAAATAGGTGGGGTTTCACCAGACGTGTAGAAGGCCATATGGCCAATAGTAGAGTCCCCTATATTCGGGGGTAATAATAGATGGAGTAGGTATAGCTAACTAGTCTGTAGTTCCACCCTAGACATGTAGTTGTCTATGGGGTGGTCTTCCCTATTGCTCTCTACCACCAGATGAAAAACCCTCGAGGAAGGGTTTAAACCAAATGGTTTCGTTTAGGCCTGGGGGTTCGGTGGCTCTTAGATTATATATCCACCGAGACTCTAGTTGCAGCAGTGTCTTGTTCCAATCCCCTCCCCTTGACTCTGGATGTACCCGATCCAGGATGAGAAATTTGATTTTTGGGCATATGCCGTTATGTACTGTTAGGGTGTGTCTCCCCAGTGGGAGGTCCGGGTCACCAGTTTCCATGCTTACTAGATGTCTATATGCCCTCTTCCAAAACTCTGTCTTGGTTTTTCCTACATAAAAACAAGTACATTCACAAAGGAGTAGATAGATAACCCCATAGGTCCTGCAATTGGCAAAATGTTTGGGGTGGAAGGGCTGACCATTTGGAAGGGTCGGGTTTCTAGTTGTAAGCATATATTTACAGTATCTACATTTGCCACACATGAATGTCCCCTTATGTTTGCAGTGTGTCTTATTATTCCCTACCTTGAATTCACTAGCTGTAATTTTGTCTCCCAGGGAGGTAGTTCTTTTGAATGTAAAAAGAGGTCTCTGTGGGACCAATGGTCCTAAAGTTGGATCGCATTGTAACATGTGCCAATATTTTGTCACAATGTTCCTCACCTGTCTGTGTTGATTATTAAATTTAGTAATGATTCTAAGAGTACCAATATCATTCTTGTCAGATTTGTTGGCTTTTTTAGAGTATAACAGTTCCTCTCTTGGCTGCAAGAGGGCTTTTTTAAACGAACGTTTCAGAGATGCATGGGAGTACCCCCTTAGTAGTAGCCTATCACGTAGCTTATTCGCCTCTAATTTAAAGGTGTTAATGTCTGAGCAATTTCGTTTTGCTCTCAAGTACTGACTATATGGAATAGAGTTAAGGAGGGGTTTGGGGTGGAAACTACTTGCATGTAATATGGCATTACTTGCGGTTGATTTCCTATATAATTTGCTAATAACTCTGCCTTCCTCACCTCTGCAGACCTCTACATCAAGAAACGTGATGCATTGTTTGTCAAATGACATAGTGAAATTAAGGTTGAAGTCGTTACGGTTCATCCTCAGTAGACACTCCCTAAGGAGGTCGATCGATCCGTCCCAAACGATGAAGAGGTCGTCGATGTACCGGTACCAACACAGTATGTGGTCCGTGTAAATCGACAAGCCCTCATCGCTTAGGAACATGGCCTCCCACTCCCCCAGGTACAGGTTGGCATACGATGGGGCACAGCATGTCCCCATCGCAACCCCCTGCACCTGGAGGTAGTGGGAGCCGTTGAAAGTGAAAACATTATGGCTGAGAATATGTTCCAAAAGTGAGGTAATGAATTCACTATATGTGGGGTCCAGATCTTGTGCTGTGCGTAGAACATGTTTTATGGCTGCTACGCCCTTCTCATGGGGGATAGAGCTGTAAAGAGATTCGACGTCAATTGTGACGAACATGGCATGTTCGGGGATTGTTTGTTGGTCAATAATTTGTAGAAAATGTACTGTGTCCTTTACAAAAGAGGGGAGGGCGTGGACAAATGGTTTGAGTACTTCATCTATCAGCCTGCTCGCATTTTCACTGATAGCCCCTATACCAGAGATGATTGGTCTACCGGGGGGATTTTTGATATCTTTATGGACTTTGGGCAATGCATAGAATGCTGGTGTACGTGGGAAATCATTTCTGATAAATTGCCATAGGGATTTGGTGATAGTAGAGTTGGAGTATGCCGTATCTATCAATGTATAGAAATCCTTATTATATTTTTTGACCAGACTCGCCGGTATAGGACGGTACCACTCTCGGTTGTCCAATAGTCTATTGCACATCTTAATATAGTCTTTATTGTCAAATACTACAATGTTCCCACCCTTATCTGCATTTTTAATCGTGATATTGTCATTTTTTGACAATGATTTGAGCGCTGCCTTCTCATCTTTAGCTGAACACTGTGCAATACACTAACTTGTAGCTTTAGCTGAACACTGTGAGGAGGACGCACTACACTAACTTGTAGCTTTAGCTGAACACTGTGCAGAGGTCGAACTACACTAAATTGTAGCTTTAGCTGAATACTGTGCAGAGGTCGGACTACACTAACTTGTAGCTTTAGCTGAACACTATGCAGAGGTCACACTACACTAACGTGTAAATAATGTAGCTGCCTGTGGTAGTGATAGGATCAGGAAAACACCACCATCCTTCTACAGGTAGCTTTAGGTGAACACTGTGCAGAGATCGCACTACACTAACGTGTAAAAAATGTAGCTGCCTGCGGTAGTGATAGGATCAGGAAAACACCACCAACCTTCTACAGGTAGCTTTAGCTGAACACTGTGCAGAGGTCGCACTACACTAACTTGTAGCTTTAGCTGAACACTGTGAAGAGGACGCACTACACTAAATTGTGGCTTTAGCTGAACACTGTGAGGAGGACGCACTACACTAACTTGTAGCTTTAGCTGAACACTGTGCACTACACTAACTTGTAGCTTTAGCTGAACACTGTGCAGAGGTCGCACTACACTAACTTGTAGCTTTAGCTGAACACTGTGAGGAGGACGCACTACACTAACTTGTAGCTTTAGCTGAACACTGTGCAGAGGTCGAACTACACTAAATTGTAGCTTTAGCTGAATACTGTGCAGAGGTCGGACTACACTAACTTGTAGCTTTAGTTGAACACTGTGCAGAGGTCACACTACACTAACGTGTAAATAATTTAGCTGCCTGCGGTAGTGATAGGATCAGGAAAACACCACCATCCTTCTACAGGTAGCTTTAGCTGAACACTTTGCAGAGGTCGCACTACACTAACGTGTAAATAATGTAGCTGCCTGCGGTAGTGATAGGATCAGGAAAACACCACTAACCTTCTACAGGTAGCTTTAGCTGAACACTGTGCAGAGGTCACACTACACTAACTTGTAGCTTTAGCTGAACACTGTGAGGAGGACGCACTACACTAACTTGTAGCTTTAGCTGAACACTGTGCACTACACTAATTTGTAGCTTTAACTGAACACTGTTCAGAGGACGCACTACACTAACTGTGAATAGTCTAGCTGCCTGACTGTGGTACTAATAGGATCAGAAGAACACCAGCAATTTTCTTCAGGTAGCTGTAAATACTGTAACAACACAAGCCTGTCTGTCAGTAGGAAGATAATAACAGGAACGGATCTAGCTAAACTGAATACAGTGTATATATATATATACACAACACCTGGGATGCATATATATATATATATACACAATACACTGTAAGTGCAGCTAACTGACTGACTGTCCTGCCTAATCTATCTAACTTAAATCAAATGACACTGTCTCCCTGTCTCTCAACGCCGGAACACACACTACACAGGGCCGCCGTGCAGGCGGCCTTATATAGTGTGGGGCGTGTACTAAACCCCCTGAGCCATAATTGGCGAAAGCCACCTTGGCTTTGGCCAATTACAGCTCTCTCTACAGACGGCGCTGTGATCCGTAGTGAATTATGGGCCGTGACGCGCCACACGAATTTGGCGCCACCCGCCCATATCGTTCGGAATTCGGCGAATGATCGAACAGACGATGTTCGAGTCGAACATGGGTTTGACTCGAACACAAAGCTCATCCCTACTCCTGTTATTCTGAAACGCACAAGACGCTCTCCAGAATAGACACTATCTTGACTGAGGTGGAAGGTATGGAGTTGGTCAAGGGTATTTTCTATTTGCCCAGAGGCATATCTGATCACTCCCCGATGATACTCGATCTTAATTTGAGACTGAAGCCAGGTTTACGAATATGGCGAATGGAGGCAAGTTGGCTGCAGTAGGAATATATGAAGATTAAGTGTGCAGAGGCTATCAAACAATTCTTGGCTGAAAATGACGGTTCTGCATCCTCACTTCTCCAATGGGAGGTCTTTAAGGCCACGCTGCGAGGAGTGCTTATAGCAGAAGTACAAGGCTTTAAGAAACAGTTAGCCTCCACAGTCCAACTTAAACAGATGGAGGTGACACTGGCGGAGGCAGAATATGTTAGAGACCCCACTAGGGAGAGATTACTGACTCTACGGTCCAGAACCAGAGAGTACAAGACAGTCCTAACTGACCATACCACAAAATTTTACCTTGCACAGAGTAGACGAATTTTTCAATTTGGCAACAAGAATGGCAGATTCCTGGCATACTTGGCGCGGCCGGAATATGTTCTGGTTTACATGAAATCAGTATACGACAATTCCAAAGTCGAAATTTGTGACTCAACTGATATCCTGAAAACATTTGTTCAATTTTATGAAGAACTATATAGGTCTTGTGCTCCTCTGGGGACAGAGAAATTGGTGACTTACACGGCGGGCATTGTTTTACCTAGGTTGACGGAGGAGGACAGTTCTTCACTGGAAACCGGCATTACGGTGGAGGAGGTGGAGGAGGCAATTGCCTCCTTTCCGCCTAGGAAATCTCCTGGACTAGATGGCCTCCCCTCGGAGTGGTATAACACTTTTAGATATGGTATGGCCCCACGCCATCTTTAGGTACTCAATGCAGCTAGGTCGGATGGTAGGCTACCTCCTTCTATGAGGGAGGCTTTGGTTGTCCTGATCCCTAAGGGGGGGAAGGACCCTCGAGAGTGTGACTCTTATCTTCCAATCTCACTGATGAATGTTGACGCAAAAATCTTGGCCAAATATTAGCGAGTAGGTTACAATCAGTTATCCTAAAATTAGTAGATGCGGATCAAACAGGTTCCATTCAGGGAAGGTGCGCGCAGATGAACATCAGGAGACTTTTCGTAAAATTCCAGACGGCTCATGACAACTCCGGGACCAGAATAGTGGCCTCCCTAGATACAAAAAAGGCCTTTGACTCGGTGGAGTGGACATATTTGTTCCACCTCCTGGAGTCTTATGGTTTTGGCCCTGTCTTCATTTCCTGGATACGGCTCTTATATACAGACCTGTTGGTGAGACTGAGGGTCAATGGCATTATTTTGGAATCCTATTTTTAGGGGCACCAGGCAGGGGTGCCTGCTTTCACCCCTCCTGTTTGCCCTGGCCATAGAGCCCCTGGCAGTAAAATTAAGAGCTACTCCACATTTGACAAGTCTACGACTTGGGGAGTTTGAGGAGCTCGCTTTATGCGGACAACATGTTGCTATATTTGCAGGATCCCGGACCTTCGCTTTCAGAGGCCTTCCGATTGGTTCAGGAGTTTGGGGACTACTCCGGATTTCGGATCAATTGGAAAAAATCCTCCCTCTTCCCTATTGACGAGGCAGTAGTAGTCCCATTGAACTGCCCCATCCCGTTGGCCACCTCCTTTAAATATCTGGGGATTGAGATCCAGCTTCCGATCTCTAAATTTCTGGAGACGAACTTAACGCCGGTTGTGATAAATTTTCGGGGGAGAATGTACGGAAATGGCAGAGATTACCGATCACCTTGATGGGATGGATAAATCTGTTTAAAATTATTTTTCTCCCCAAGTTTCTATACATTCTCTCGAATTCCCCGTTTTTTGTGACACTACTTGTCTTTAAGCACATAGACTCCATGGGATAGTAGGCATCATGCAAATTCACAAACATGCATAGCAAAATAAATAAATAGACAACACACCTATTTCATTATAATAATACTTCTTTATTCTATTATTATTGGATATAATTGGCCACGGCCTGATTTATTGGTTTTATTTTTTATTTTTTAATACCAAACCAAATTTTATTTATAACATCAAATCCATTCTCATAAAACATATTCTCAACCAAACTTTATTTTCACAATAAACCATACTCAACCCAGCCACTGAGACTCGAGCTGACTCAGCATTTATCATCAAATCTTTTTCTTAAATCTCCCCTTTGATTGTTCACCAAAGGGAGCCACCACATAAATCTTTGGCCGCGACGGGGGGGGGGTTAGGGCGGAGAGCTCTTTGCGCTGTAATTTCTCTGGCGTCTGGCAAAATCCTGACTGGAAATCTCCCTTAAATAAGCTATAGGATACCTTCTGGAATATTCTAAAGGTCATATGACCTTTACTGACCAATCCTAACTGACCTCTTGACCTTCCAGAACCTTCTAAAACACCTGACTTAAATTACCCAATCATTGCTATACTAGCTAACCTTATAGATTCTTCTATGACACCTGACCTTAACCGCCCAATCCCTAATAGCCTATTAACATCTATAACCTTTTTATCACCTGACCTTAAACAACCTATCATATACCTTCCTAATGCAGATGCCACAATCCCATGAGGAAAGGACGGCCAAAATATGGCCTCCCCTTTATTTCCCCATGGGATAGTAGGCATCATGCAAATTCACAAACATGCATAGCAAAATAAATAAATAGACAACACACCTATTTCATTATAATAATACTTCTTTATTCTATTATTATTGGATATAATTGGCCACAGCCTGATTTATTGGTTTTATTTTTTATTTTTTAATACCAAACCAAATTTTATTTATAACATCAAATCCATTCTCATAAAACATATTCTCAACCAAACTTTATTTTCACAATAAACCATACTCAACCCAGCCACTGAGACTCGAGCTGACTCAGCATTTATCATCAAATCTTTTTCTTAAATCTCCCAAACGACAGGAGAGTTGACACCATCAACTCTCCGATCAACAGAACCCCAGACCGCGGCCGACTCTATGCATGTTTGCAAATCAGAATTGAAAATATCTAAACCTACCTCCGATAAATGAATGCCGTCAAATCTATATAAACCTGGCAAGTTCCCTTCCAGTTCCATATGACGAAAAGACAAACCTAAATTGGGGACTAAAAATGTTTCCATAGCCCTATTTATCCTTTTCCGAACTTTGTTTAGAGATTTGAAAACTAAAGAGTTAGACCAACATAAACGTGGAATAATTTCGGAAAAAAACAAAACCGTGTTTGGCGAATTTATCCGTAAAAAATCTAAATGTGTCCTGCATAGAAGAAATCAAGTCTAAAGTCTTCATTTTCCCAATATCATTACCACCAAGATGAATTACCATTATATCTGGTGAAGTATATAAAGCATATAATCTACCTAACTCGAAAACCAAGTCTTCCCACAACATACCCCTCCGTCCATACCAATGAATACGAAAATATGAAGGATCCAGTCCCAAATTTTCAGAATAAATCCTATGAGCTGCTCTCTGTTGTGCCCAAAAAACAAAAGAATGACCCACAATCCACACTGTGCGGTGAGGACCTGAAACAGAATAACAATTTAATAAGGACGAATGTATAATTGAAAAGAATTAGAACTCCATCTCCCTATTTTCTTGATGATATTATCTTGTAAACCAATTCGAGCGGCCTCAGTAGCCGCTCCTATTCTAAATGAATGACATGTGATCTTTAAATGATTCAGCTGTAAATACACCAAACATTTTTTTCAAGACTGCCGAAAATTGATAAATAGTTAGAGGAGAACCATCCTTGTGAATAAATAAAAATTTTGAAATATTGGGACGCAATTCAAAATAAAAACGTAAAGCTTTAACTGGGCAAATATTAACATCCGTACATTCTTTCAAATTTATCCAGGCCCCTAAACCTAGAGGGTCTGTTTTGCTAATAGGCAGGAAAATACGAAGACCATGCGATAGAAATTAAACCAAACATTTTTTCAAGACTGACAAAAATTGATAAATAGTTAGAGGAGAACCATCCTTGTGAATAAATAAAAATTTTGAAATATTGGGACGCAATTCAAAATAAAAACGTAAAGCTTTAACTGGGCAAATATTAACATCCGTACATTCTTTCAAATTTATCCAGGCCCCTAAACCTAGAGGGTCTGTTTTGCTAAAACGCAGGAAAATACGAAGACCATGCGATAGAAATTGAACATTTGATGAAAACATTCCTGATGTACTCACCTTAGAACAAGGTAAAACTTCGGAAATCCGAAACGCAGCAAAAAACGTTATTGTAAAAAGCGAAGAAAAAAGCGCGGCTTCGTAATTTGACGAACACACATGCCCTGTTGCCAAACAAAGTCTTGACAAAATATCAGGTGTTATAGGGGATCTAACATCTTTTCTAAATGTGATCCTCTTATATCCCTTCAAAACCTGTCTCACCGAGAAAAAACTATGACATGGAGGCAGGCTGTAAAGGCACAGAAAGAAAGAAATCTCTGATAATGTTTTACAAATATGAGACCAGGAATATTCCCTCTGAATTAACGATTGAAGAAATAGCAGCACAATACTTTCCGAATAGTCAGAAATTGTAATATTCAAAGCTAATAAGAAATTAGACCATAAAAGCCATGAAGAAGTATAATTCTTCCAAGTAGAAGGGGCTAAAGAATTCTTAATATGTTGAGATATCTAATCAGATCCCACAGATGCGACGGGCAAGGTGACCCCACCGCATCTGCCTCTGGCATTAATTCGAAAAATCGATCCATTTGTAGGCGAGATAGAGCATCGGCAATTATGTTAGTCTTACCTGGAATATACTTAGCCTTTATCCAAATGTTCCATCGGAGGCATAGAAAAACTAAATGCCGCAAATATGCAACCACAGGAGGCAATTTGGATAAAAGGCTGTTCACCGCAAAAGCAATACCTTTATTGTCAGTGCTAAATAAAAACCTCTTATTCATAAAGTAAGAACCCCAGAGTTCTAAAGATACTATAATCGGAAAAAGCTCTAGAAGAACAATGTTTTTTCAGAAACCGTCCGTGATCCACCTGTTAGGCCAGGTAGAGGAACATCAATGATTTCCCCAAATTGTCCCAAAACCAAACGATCCAGCAGCATCAGTTGAAAGTTTAAAATCACTATCAATAATAAACTCTTGTTGCCACAGAGCTCTACCATTAAATTTTTCCAAAAATTGTAACCAAACCATTAAATCTTGTTTGATGTCCATAGTCAATCTAATATGTGATGACGGATTTTTTAATCCTGAAATAGACGTGTATAATCGTCTGGAAAAAACCCTACCCATAGGTAAAATTCTTGTTGTGAATGCTAATTGACCTAACAACGATTGCATCTCCTTTAAAGTTACTTTATGTCTCCTAATGAATAACCTCAACAGCTGATTAAGTTTATAAATTTTTTCATCGGGCAATCTAAATTCCATGTGTATAGTGTCTAAAGTTATCCCCAAAAATTCGATACAACAAGTTGGAAAAATGGTTTTTTCTTCCGCCAAAGGAATTCCAAAATAATTGCAGATTACCTGAAAAGATTCCAGTAAATGCAAACAATCGTTTGAACCACCCGCACCCATGAACACAAAATCATCTAGATAGTGGATAAAACAGTCAGAATCAGTTACTTTACTTACCACCCATTCTAAAAAGGTGGAGAAAGCTTCAAAATAAAAACATGAAATAGAACATCCCATCGGCAGGGCCTTGTCGAAATAAAATTTACCCTCAAAATTAATACCCAATGAGTTAAAGCAATCAGGATGTAAAGGGAGAAGACGAAAAGCTGATTTTACATCAGCCTTCGCCATTAGTGCATTAGCCCGTAATGAACGCAGCTTAGATAGTGCCGTGTCAAAAGATGTATAAGAAACTGTCACTGAGTCACTATCAATTTGATCATATAATGAGCTACCAAAAGGGAATGACAGGTGATGTATGAGACGAAATTCATTCAGTTCTTTTTTAGGAATCAAACCCAATGGTGAAATCCGAAAATCAGCAAACGGGGGGTTAAGGAAAGGTCCCTCCATCCTGCCTGCTTCCACTTCTTTCAATAATTTTTTACGCACTAGATGAGGGTAATCGTTTACTGATTTTAAATTATTTACTTGTGTACAACCCTTACCCTGAAACTTGGGTAACGAAAAACCTGAAGCGAAACCTTCAATTAGCAGCGATGCCATCTTGAGGTTTGGATAAACTTGTAGCCAAGGAAGAATTCTTGGAAACTTCACTGGCGTGATTGCTTTTGGAAAAACCTTCTTTTTGACTTGCCTGAAGCTTCCGAAAACACTTAGATATCGGGTGATTTCCCAAGCAAAAAGCACATTCATGTTTATATTTGCATGCAGATAACCATTTACAATGGTTATCATTGTATGCAAAACACAAACCTTTCTTATAATTCGTCCCCGAGGCTGAATTGGAAACCGTATTAATCGTACGCGAAAAAGGCTGTTTTTGAGGTAAAAACAAATTCAACCAGAGACCGACGTCCTTAGACCCCCATTGCAAAGAGGGTTGGACTGCCAATTTCTGTCTGAAGGCCTCATCATAAGCCAACCATGAAAACCCGCTAAAACTTTTGTAAGCTTCAAGAATAATGTCAATATGTTGAAATAATAAAGAGCTTTTTGATGGGCATTTCTCACACAAAACACTTGCATAAATACAAAAAGCTTGCAACCAACTGTAAAATTATTTAATTAACTGCTTCCGCCGATCATCCTCCGGCTTCTCATCCCTCCTCTCATATTTCGGAAATTCTCTAGAAAGAGGAAGAACTAAGTTTAGATCAATAAATTCCTCTCTCCAGATTTTCTCCCGCAGAGAGGAAGAAAGATGAAAATCCAGAGGAGAGATAAAACAAGGCATGCACTCCCTGAACCCTCTCTCAGGCCCAGTACCCACTGTGCTGCCATCCTCTAGTGACACAATAGACTTCTGAGGTATAGGGCTAGGTTCATTTAAAACAGCCGACCAGAGCCCTGCTGTGCTATCATCCATGCTTCTGGGCATCCCTGTCTGAGATGCTGTGTTAGCACACATAACTGCAATAAGCTGCTGTAAAGAAGAAGACAATTCAGAAATTTGGGAGACAGCTGACAACTCACCATCATTGTTAATAACTTTGTTGACTTCATCAGAAACTAATGGTGAAGCACACCGCACAGTGATAGGAATGCCGGCTGCTGTATTAATAGGAGGAACCAAACTAGGTTCCCCTATTGCTTCTCCATTGTGGCTGATGACCCTCTGCTGCTGTTCCACTTGATACCGCTGTGCTGGAGACTGTACTGTGGCCGCAGATGTCACCTGACTTGTTCTCTCTTCACTGCAATCAGTAGCGGTAGTCGCGCATGCGCGCCGACTACCCGATGACGACCCAGGCCTCTCTCTCCTTACTTCAAGCTGTACAGGCGGCGCCGGACTGAAGCTCCTCCTCGGAAGCCGCTTCCTCTTGTTCGCTCTCCACCCTACTTCTCCAGCTTGTGTGACGTCTTCCTGCCTCTCGACCTCCGGAACTGTATGTGCTGGAATTACTTCCCGTACCGCCACCCGACATGGACGCTGACTCTCACCGGCTCCAGCGCTTCTTCTCATTCCTTCTTCCAATCTTCTTTCAGCTTCCCCGGAGTTTTGACCCGCAGGTAAGGCAAGGCAATTCCGAATCCATTCTTCTCCTCCAGCCGCCTCTGCTCTTTCTAATAGCTGACGAATTAGGGTCTTCATTCCGCCAGAGAAATACAGAAACCAGTATTATAGCTACTCCTGCCGGAGCTCTTTGCGCTGTAATTTCTCTGGCGTCTGGCAAAATCCTGACTGGAAATCTCCCTTAAATAAGCTATAGGATACCTTCTGGAATATTCTAAAGGTCATATGACGTTTACTGACCAATCCTAACTGACCTCTTGACCTTCCAGAACCTTCTAAAACACCTGACTTAAATTACCCAATCATTGCTATACTAGCTAACCTTATAGATTCTTCTATGACACCTGACCTTAACCGCCCAATCGCTAATAGCCTATTAACATCTATAACCTTTTTATCACCTGACCTTAAACAACCTATCATATACCTTCCTAATGCCGATGCCACAATCCCATGAGGAAAGGACGGCCAAAATATGGCATCCCCTTTATTTCCCCATTGTAGTGGGTTTTCTGTGGGGTTCCAAGGCACCCAGGGTTTCTTTGGCAGTTTTGAAGTTACCAATTACAATGGGAGGGATGGCCCTTCCTGATCTGCGGTCTTACTTTATGGCTTCACAGCTACCCTTCCTGCACTGGAGATTGTTTCCGCTAACGCCTAATGCCACTACCCTCTTGGAGGCAGCAGTTGCCACCTCTCAGGAATCGTTACAAAATATATTGTACAGGAAAGGGATCCCGGGGAGGGAGGTGGGTTCTGTTATGGCACTCCTGGGGAAAGTGTTCCACCTATGCTCTAAACGGAGAAAAGGCAATCCCTGGGGAGGGAGGGAAGGCAGTTTTACTTTTAGCTGGATAAACTGGTAAGTTTTTTGGTTCAGGTTTACTATTTGTTTTGTTTTTTAAAGAAAGAAAAAAGCACATGTACTCCTATCTATGATAGGGATAGGGTCTGATTGGCACAGCTAAGTGAGCACTGATATATAAAATGTTATGGTAAATATTGGATGTTGATTTCTTTATTGCTTTGGATGTAACCCCTATCTGATGTACTGTATGATTACTATTTAAGTGCATAATAAATCTTTTTGAAAAAAAAAATATATATGTAGAACTGCACAATTGGCAGAATGGAGAACTACAGCCTAAGGGGCATGTAATAATGTAAGAAAGCCAGGTGGAAAGTGAAAGCACTAAGTGATAATAACCACATACCTCACCAGAGATGGTATAGACGTAAGGGAGTACCAAGAAGAACCCAGTGAATAAACAATAGACAACTAAATAATACCTTTGACTTGAAATTGAAAGCATAATGACAGGTGTGTATGGGGTCTCAAGGTAAATTAAATAAGTGCTCCATCCACATGTGGTATATTGCACTGGCGCCCCCTCCCCCCCAGATCACGTAGCTTAGCGTTGGCAGTATCCCGCGGCTGACTGTTGCTACAAAAACCACATCCGAGTGGAGCACTTATTTCTTTCACCTTGAGACCCCATGCACACCTGTCATTATGCTTTCCTTTTCAAGTCAAAGGTATTATTTAGCTGTCTATTGTTTTTTCACTGGGTTCTTTTTGGTACTATTTCGTATTTTCTCCTGATGAGTGGTAACAGCCACGAAACACGTAAAGCTCCAGTCATATGCTACACCATTGCCTGTTTTGCACTCACATCACACAGGTAATTACTCTTTTTCCCCACACTCCCATTCAGGTCTGTTGCAGTTTTAGTTTGTCCCTATCACGCACACACATTCCCATACCATGACACCCATTATCCTTCTCCATTATTATTCATTACCCATCACTTTTTTCACCGGTTCCCAGTGCTCCATACATGCACCCTTATTTATCCCTAGACGGGCAACCTATGGCTGAAACACCCATCCTTACACACATGAACACACTGATTCCTATCCCTCCTCACTCTCATTCAGTCAATTTCTCTCTTTTCATACAGTTTTTCCCGTGCACTGCGGCCTGTTTGCCTACTCCCTCCTGGTGATGATCTGTGGGGTGCTCCGATCTTTTGGCGTCTGTGACCCACAGGTCTGGGGGAATGTTCTCTGCCTCAACCCCGGGTGAGACTTTGTTCTTTGTTGACTCAGACCACTGATAAATCCCAGTACATTGGTTGCTACTGACCAATGTAATGATTGTGAGTATCATTGAAACCTACGTTTTCTATATACTTACCTTCCACCCATTCTTAAAGTGTTTATATATTAATAGATGTTTTATTGCTCCAATTTCTAGTTTATTTGCATCTGACTCCTGATGATTGGTTGAAAGCCAAGAAACGCGTTGAGTTACCAACCTATGGATGCACACATTGTTTCATCATAAAACAATTCTTTTTCTGAATCTGTACTTATTATACGAATAATGTTTATTATCTGATTGCCTGTATATGCCTAGCTGTGTCCTACAATGTATTTTGTATTTTAGAACTATGTCCTACTATGAATTTTAATAAACTATTTTGTATCATCAACATCTTGCAAATCCTTTGGGATTATGATATTTCAGGCGTTATGAATATATTATGGACATTACATTACATCACGGAGGATAGACATAGTACTGGTGTCAGGTCAATTTAATTTGACTCTGACCAATTAGCTCATGTATTCATTGACATGTCTCATGCAAAGTTCCGCTACTATCCCTCTTTTTTTTTGTTTCACCATTGCAATCATGTGTTTGAGATTCTTCAGTATTATGTATTTCTTATCATTAATTTTACTATGATTTCCAAGATAATCTATGTTTACCATGAATTAGAACTATGGACCATATACTAATGCATGTATTACTATATATTGTAAATCATGTTGAAATTGTTTACATTAATTGTCAAGGTGCTATCTATTCTTAATAATTGCTACATATTTTTACCATGGATTTTATGTAACGTCAGGTCCATAAATATTGGGACATCGACATCTAATCTTTTTGGCTCTATACACCACCACAATGGATTTGAAATGAAGCTAACAAGATGTGCTTTAACTGCAGACTTTCAGCTTTAATTTGAGTGTATTTACATCCAAATCAGGTGAACGGTGTAGGAATTACAACAGTTTGTATATGTGCCTCCCACTTTTTAACCACTTCAGCCCCGGAAGATTTTACCCCCTTCCTGACCAGAGCACTTTTTACAATTCGGCACTGCGTCGCTTTAACTGCTAATTGCGCGGTCATGCAATGCTGTACCCAAATGAAATTTGCGTCCTTTTCTTCCCACAAATAGAGCTTTCTTTTGATGGTATTTGATCACCTCTGCCGTTTTTATTTTTTGCGTTATAAACGGAAAAAGACCGAAAATTTTGAAAAAAAATGATATTTTCTACTTTTTGTTATAAATAAAATCCAATAAACTAAATTTTAGTCATACATTTAGGCCAAAATGTATTCGGCCACATGTCTTTGGTAAAAAAAATGTCAATAAGCGTATATTTATTGGTTTGCGTAAAAGTTATAGCGTCTACAAACTAGAGTACATTTTCTGTAATTTACACAGCTTTTAGTTTATGACTGCCTATGTCATTTCTTGAGGTGCTAAAATGGCAGGGCAGTACAAAACCCCCCCAAATGACCCCATTTTGGAAAGTAGACACCCCAAGGAAATTGCTGAGAGGCATGTTGAACCCATTGAATATTTATTTTTTTTGTCCCAAGTGATTGAATAATGACAAAAAAAAAAAAAAAATTTACAAAAAGTTGTCACTAAATGATATATTGCTCACACAGGCCATGGGCATATGTGGAATTGCACCCCAAAATACATTCAGCTGCTTCTCCTGAGTATGGGGATACCACATGTGTGGGACTTTTTGGGAGCCTAGCCGCGTACGGGGCCCCGAAAACCAAGCACCGCCTTCAGGATTTCTAAGGGCATAAATTTTTGATTTCACGCCTCACTACCTATCACAGTTTTGAAGGCCATAAAATGCCCAGGTGGCACAAACCCCCCCCCAAATGACCCCATTTTGGAAAGTAGACACCCCAAGCTATTTGCTGAGAGGCATGGTGAGTATTTTGCACCTCTCATTTGTTTTTGAAAATGAAGAAAGACCAGAAAAAATTCAATTTTCAAAACTTTGTGACAAAAAGTGAGGTCTGCAAAATACTCACTATACCTCTCAGCAAATAGCTTGGGGTGTCTACTTTCCAAAATGGGGTCATTTTGGGGGGTTTTGTGCCACCTGGGCATTCCATGGCCTCCGAAACTGTGATAGGCAGTGAAGAGTGAAATCAAAAATTTACGCCCTTAGAAAGCCTGAAGGCGGTGCTTGGTTTTCGGGGTCCCGTGCGCAGCTAGGCTCCCAAAAAGTCCCACACATGTGGTATCCCCGTACTCAGGAGAAGCAGCAGAATGTATTTTGGGGTGTAATTTCACATATCCCCATGGCATGTTGAGCAATATATCATTTAGTGACAACTTTGTGCAAAAAAAAAAAAAAAAAAAAAAATTTGTCTCTTTCCCGCAACTTGTGTCGCAATATAAAATATTCCATGGACTCGACATGCCTCTCAGGAAATAGCTTGGGGTGTCTACTTTCCAAAATGGGGTCATTTGGGGGGGGTTTGAACTGTCCTGGCATTTTATGCACAACATTTAGAAGCTTATGTCACACATCACCCACTCTTCTAACCACTTGAAGGCAAAACCCTTTCTGACACTTTTTGATTACGTGAAAAAATTATTTTTTTTTGCAAGAAAATTACTTTGAACCCCCAAACATTATATATTTTTTTAAAGCAAATGCCCTACAGATTAAAATGGTGAGTGTTTCATTTTTTTTTTTCACACGGTATTTGCGCAGCGATTTTTCAAACGCATTTTTTGTGGAAAAAACACACTTTTTTAAATTTTAATGCACTAAAACACACTATATTGCCCAAATGTTTGATGGAATAAAAAAGATGATCTTAAGCCAAGTACATGGATACCAAACATGACATGCTTTAAAATTGCGCACAAACGTGCAGTGGCAACAAAATTAATACATTTTTAAAAGCCTTTAAAAGCCTTTACAGGTTACCACTTTAGATTTACAGAGGAGGTCTACTGCTAAAAATACTGCCCTCGATCTGACCTTCGCGGTGATACCTCACATGCATGGTGCAATTGCTGTTTACATTTGACGCCAGACCGACGCTTGCGTTCGCCTTAGCGCGAGAGCAGGGGGGACAGGGGTGCTTTTTTTTTTTTCTTTTTTTTTTCTTTATTATTTTTTTGCTTTTTTATCTTATTTTTAAACTGTTCCTTTCATTTTTTTTTTTTTAAATCATTTTTATTGTTATCTCAGGGAATGTAAATATCCCCTATGATAGCAATAGGTAGTGACAGGTACTCTTTTTTGAAAAAATTGGGGTCTATTAGACCCTAGATCTCTCCTCTGCCCTCAAAGCATCTGACCACACCAAGATCGGTGTGATAAAATGCTTCCCCAATTTCCCAATGGCGCTGTTTACATCCGGCGAAATCTAAGTCATAAAATGCTCGTAGCTTCCGGTTTCTTAGGCCATAGAGATGTTTGGAGCCACTCTGGTCTCTGATCAGCTCTATGGTCAGCTGGCTGAATCACCGGCTGCATTCTCAGGTTCGCTGTTGAGACAGGAGAGCCAGAGAAAAACACGGAAGACTGTGGGGGGGGGCATTCCCTCCCACTGCTTGTAAAAGCAGTCTAGAGGCTAATTAGCCGCTAGGATTGCTTTTACATGAAAGCCGACCGCTGGCTGAAAAGAATGATACCAAGATGATACCTAAACCTGCAGGCATCATTCTGGTATAACCACTCAAAGTCGTGAATGGTGTACCTGAAGACCAAAAAATGGTTAACAATAAAGCACAGTAAACGGTAAAGTATAAAAAATTGCATACCTGAAAAGCAAACATGATAAAACATAATAACAATAAAACATTGCAGAATAGAATACAGTAAAAAAGAGCAGAACAATAGAGAGAGAATAGAGAGAGAGAATAAAACAACAACTATTTTTTTTTATTTTTGTTTGTGTTTTTTTTGCAAACTTGTAACTTTTATAACTGTAACCGGTTCCAGGTTCGGGTCTCTCAAAATGCGATGGCATCTTGGGAGACCCTGTGAAAGTGTGCCTAGTCTGTGGAATGCTGTACCCTACGCTAATACTCAACTAGTGAATGGTAGCGTTCAAAACATTCACCAATGCAAAGACCAGGATTGTCAGGACAGGAGGGACAATAATAGCGTGTGTCACGCCTATATCCGCGCTTGCTGCAGACACAACATCTTTTTGGGGGGGTTTGTTGGGTAGGGGTACTCGAGAGGACATAAAAATGCCTCTCATGCAGCCAACTGCATTTGGTTGGGGATGTGAATGGGGGAAGTACGGGCGCTGCAGAAGCGGTGGGTTCCCAATTAGGATTGGCGAATGCAGTAGGAAGGGCACTATGGGCACGACGGGCCTGTGTTTGTCTTTTTGGTGGCAGCGGGACACTACTTGTGCTTGCTACCTCACCAGCTTGAACTGCACTTATGGGACTCGCCACGTCACCAAGTGTTACTGCAGTGCTGGTTTGACTACGACCGGGGTGTACTAGGCCGCTGGCGCTTGCCAGTTCACCAAAACGCTACCAAAAAAACTGTTAGCGATCGCAGGGATCAGGCCTGACTCTGCGAACGCTGCAGTTATGCGTTTAGTGTTCTGTAAGTGACAGTGATCGATCGATACTGCACTTGGGTGGGCTGGGCTGGGCCGGGCGGAGGGGCAAAACGCAGGTGCTAGTAGGTATCTGGGCTGATCCCGCTAACACTGCGTTTTTGGGAACCCTAAACTGCTGGGGACGCCAGTATAGATCTGATCGGATCAGGTATTGATCCGTTCAGATACTATACCACTAAGGGAGGTGTACGGTGCGTGCGTGGGTGTTAGCGGTACTGGCGCTAACCTGACGCTGCCTGGGGCTGGTGCTTACCAGTTCACCAAAACGCTACCAAAAAAACTGTTAGCGATCGCAGGGATCAGGCCTGACTCTGCGAACGCTGCAGTTATGCGTTTAGTGTTCTGTAAGTGACAGTGATCGATCGATCGATACTGCACTTGGGTGGGCTGGGCTAGGCTGGGCAGAGGGGCAAAACGCAGGTGCTAGCAGGTATCTGGGCTGATCCCGCTAACACTGCGTTTTTGGGAACCCTAAACTGCTGGGGACGCTAGTATAGATCTGATCGGATCAGATATTGATGCGTTCAGATACTATACCACTAAGGGAGGCGTATGCAGCGTGCGTGGGTGTTAGCGGTACTGGCGCTAATCTGACGCTGCCTGGGGCGACTCATATCACCGCCGGGCAATCAGGGGGCTAAACCTTTATTCGGTAATAAACGGCGGGTGCCCTGACACTATAAAAAATAAACGAACTAACCAGCGTCACCCGTAACAGTTATACGGTGATCAGTGGTGAAAGGGTTAACTAGGGGGCAATCAAGGGGTTAAAACATTTATTAGATAGTATATGGGGGTCCCTGACGCTATAAAACGCTGACGGCGAACCTAAATATTTACCTCCCTAACTAGCGTCACCAGCGACACTAATACAGCGATCAGAAAAATGATCGCTTAGTGACACTGGTGACGGGGGGTGATCAAGGGGTTAAAACTTTATTAGGGGGGGTTAGGGGGGTACCCTAGACCTACAGGGGGCTAACCCTAATTGTCCTAACACTGTAACTGTCACAAACTGACACTATGCAGCAATCAGAAAAAAAAAAAACCTGCTTGGTGTCAGTTTGTGACGGGGGGGGTGATTGGGGGGGGATCGGGGGGCGATCGGGGGGGGGATCGGGGTGTTTAGTGTGCCTGGCATGTTCTACTGTGTTGTGTGTGTGTTGTGCACTTACTTACATGTCGTCTCTCCTCGGGCCGGAATGGAAACTCCCGAGCCGAGGAGAGATGACATCACATCCTCTGCCTCTGTGTACTATACAGAGGCAGAGGATGTTTCTCATTGGCTGGGAGCGATCGCGAGGGGGGGGCCACGATCGGATGGCCTCCCCCTCGTCTCTCAACTCTCCCAGCCAAATGCCGACCGCAGCTGGCACCGGGGGGGGGGGTCCGATCGGACCCCCCGCCCGCGGGAAGGCAATCACGTACCAGGTACGTGATTTTGCCTGCCCGTGCCATTCTGCTCACGTATATAGGCGTGAGGCGGTCGGCAAGTGGTTAAGGGACCAAAAGTAATGGGACAATTGGCTGCTCAGCTGTTCTATGGCCAGGTGTGTGTTATTCCCTCATTATCCCATTTACAAGGAGCAGATAAATGGTCCAGAGTTCATTTCAAGTGTGCTATTTGCATTTGGAATCTGTTGCTGTCAACTCTCAATATGAGATCCAAAGAGCTGTCACTATCAGTGAATCATTAGGCTGAAAAAACAAACCCATCAGAGAGATAGCAAAAACATTAGGTGTGGCCAAATCAACTGTTTGGAACATCCTTAAAAAGAAAGAACGCACCGGTGAGCTTAGCAACACCAAAAGACCTGGAAGACCACGAAAAACAACTGTGTCGATGTCGATGTTATTTATGGACCTGACTGTATATCCATTAGGAATCAATAAACATATTTCTGCATACCAATTTTTCTTAGTTGTGCTTCATACAAAGTCCCAACCAATCCCCTTCTTTTTAATACAGCATAAAATCCAACACCATAGGAATCGTTCCACCAAAGACTCCTACGCCTTTGGAGTCTTGACGCCACCACACGTGTGTGAACGTATATTGCTTTCTGGGTGTTACAGTCTGTTCAGCCGATCACTGTCTATGTGTGTACTGGTGATTTTTAGTTTAATAAATATTCAGAGAGGATTTTACACTATGGAAGTACGGTGCTCTTGTTTTACCATCTCTGAGCCTTTACCTGTGGGAGCAAACTAGAGCGAGGTGTGGCAGGTAGTTCCGAAGAGAGAGAGTTGGTTGTATACACATAAGTTTTGTCTGACTCTCTCTTAACCGAGGAGTCACATGCTTTGGGTAAGCACATACAGTAAGTGTGTTATCTGTGAAAAAGGGTGTTTCTTTTTCAACTATCTTCACATTGCCATTGAGACACTGAATTGGAAATATTCCTATGGTGTTGGACTTTATACTGTAATTTTTTTGGACTTTTTTTTTTATTATATTTCCATTATTGCCAAAACAGTATGGTGATTTTTACTAAGTTTAACTTGAGGATTTTGTATAATGTTATTTAATGTATGATGCACTAAATTTTCAGCCTGGCATATCTTAATGTTATTTTGGTACTTGTGTGTTTTTTATCCTGCACATTTGTAGCTCACTTGTCATTTCAGTATTTTTGCCTTTTTTGTTATTGTTAAAGTGAAACCGTCGCTTTGCCCAACCTGGTAAAATCACAGTTTGACTCATAATATATATAATATAATATACTATATATGTGAATCTGATCATGGATATTCAGCATTCACTAAAAATTTGAAAAAAAAACAATGAACATGTATTTCTACTCATCCAGTGCTAATTAACACACAATACCAAAGAAAAGAGTAATCAAATAATCAAACCAAAATAACAAAAATTAATAAATTTAATACATGTGCAAACACATAAAGCATGTGCAAATACCTGTTGTCATAACAGTCCAAAATATAGTGCTTAAGTGAATGCTTGAGTGCACAATTCAAAAGTTCCAGTGGCAATACTGTTTAAATTTACAGTGCAGTGAAATCCACATCCCCACATTATAAGAATTGACCACCAGAACACCATATAATCCCCAAAATTAGAGAGTGGTCATGGCATGTATGAGGAGAATGCAAGCCTATGAATTCATGGAGATAGCACGTAAGTGAAAAGGAATACCTGCAACAGGGTAAATCAGATAACAAAGATTTATTAACAAATGGTTAGACGCGTTTTGTCAAAGGATAATATCTTTGGGGGCTCAAACAGATGCTGTCATGCACAGCCTCTGTGAAGGAGGGTGGAACTAACTTCTCAGAGCAAATTGTATCTAAAGCCACCAAAACCTGGCCTCCTTAGAACTAGAAGAGAATTTACAAATCTTGTGACCAAAAAGCAATAGAGCAAACATTATTTAAACTCTGGAATATAGCTAGACAACATTAATATCAGCTAAAACACGAAAAAATATATGGTTAACACCAATACTAGGAAAAAGACAATTATAACATTTTAATAGCATTAAAAAGGTATTCCAGCCATTTTCTCATATACAGTTTAACGTCATACTTGGAAAATGTGAGTTTAATTCTATATAGGATTACAATTACTAAATACTTACAAAGTTTTTATTTAGCCAAACAAAATAATGTTTTCAGAAAATATGAATTCAAAAGACAGAAAAAATATCCATATTGTTCTTGTACACACATAACAGTAAAACTCTCCTTAATTCTCTATTTGTAATGAAAAAATCAGCAGTTATTAAATAATACGTTACCCAAATATTTAATATTCCTAATATGTGCCTGCTGTACCATGTACTGTAAAAAGTGAAATACATGGTTTTCCTGCTTTCCTATAAAAACAGCCCTAACTATCCCATCACTGTACATCTGAAATGATTTCTTGGAGAGTGTTAGTATCATATCTTTTCTCCAGAAATCTTCCTTTCAGGACTTCAGCCTGGGCATTAAGGGTATCTGCCTGAAAATAGTCAGAAAGGCCCCTAGTTTTGGGGATATGATGGTAAAAAAAAGTACTAGTATCCTCCTACAAGACCATCATCCTTTTGGGAGAGTTGGGTTTTTTGCATGTAGGACGTGTAAGGCATGTAGAGAAGTTTCCAGACCAATGCAAGGTTTAGAGAGGTTTACTTCCACCTCCAACAATGCAATACTGACCCCCTCCCCCCCCCCATCAATTGCAGCCTCACTGTGCCCATTAAATGCAGCCATTGTGCCCATCAAACGCAGCAATTGTGCCCATCAAATGCAGCCACTGTGCCTATCATACGCAGCCACTTGTGCCAATCAAATTCAGCCACTTGTGCCAGTCAAATGTAGCCACTTGTGCCTGTCAAATGCAGCCACTTGTGCCCGTCAAATGCAGCCACCTGTGCCCATCAAATGCAGCCACCTGTGCCCATCAAATGCAGCCACTTGTGCCCATCAAATGCAGCCACTTGTGCCCGTCAAATGCAGCCACCTGTGCCTGTCAAATGCAGCCACCTGTGCCCATCAAATGCAGCCACCACGCCCATCAAATGCAGCCACTTGTCACTTCAAATGCAGCCACTTGTCACTTCCCTAACCCACCCTCCACCCGTGGGTGGTCAGGCGGCACTTACCGCTCCTCTCCTGGAGTGACAGGGGCCAGGGCTCTCCTGCTTGGCGGCTCTTCTCCTTGGCGGCTCTCTTGCACAGTGGCTCTCGTCCCTTCATCGGTGGCTCTCCTCGGCAGGAAGCGGCTCCTGTGTCCGCTCGTCTTCTCTTCCGCCAAAGCTTTAGGCATCCAATAGGATGGCATAATGCTTTGGCCAATCGGGAGACAGGACTCACTGACCTGCCTGCTGATTGACAGGGAGGAACCTCAGTGCGAAAATAGCAAAAATTCATTTGCTATGCTACACAACAGGGTGGAATCGGAACGCAGTGCTCTGCACCCCGAGCCCACCCCATTTTAAAGCCTATTAGAGCCTCTGGCTCTGGTGTCGGGGGGGCAGCGCCCGTGCGCCCACAACGCACGGGCTGCCACTGGCTACACATGTAGTGTACACCTTGGAATGCCCTTGTGGGCTGATGTATATAGGCCGTACTAAGAGACTTTTGAGAATCAGGATTGCGGAGCATATACAGAATATAAAACTTGGATTCAAGGACCATAGTGTGTCTCTACTTTTTAAGCGGGTCAAACCAGTGTGGAGAAGTTCCAATATAGTAAGGGAATTATCCAAACATGAAACACACTGGATTTATCTGACAGACACACTCACGCCAAAAGGGTTAAATGTAGAACTTGATAATAATTGTTTTATCAGTGATTACTGAAATTATATCTTTGCCTTGTCGTTTATTATGATATGATTTTATTGGAATTTTTTTACATTTTCTTTAAATTTTGTTGATATGTTTTTTTTATAAAAATGTGTCCATTTTAATTATGAGCTATCAAGTTTAAGATTAATGTGTATTTTATTTTAGTTTTTAGATATGAATTTAGACCTTATGAAGTGTTTATGATCGATTTTAGTTTATGCATATGTAAAACGTATGTATTAACTGTACTGATTGTGGGTAAATATCAATGGGCCACATCTATCTTAGCTTTATTATGTTGTCCTCTGAGTGTATATACAGTGCCTTGCAAAAGTATTCGGCCCCCTTGAACTTTTCAACCTTTTGCCACATTTCAGGCTTCAAACATACAGATATAAAATTTTAATTTTTTGTGAAGAATCACCAACAAGTGGGACACAATTGTGAAGTGGAACAAAATCTATTGGATATTTTAAACTTTTTTAGCAAATAAAAAACTGAAAAGTGGTGCGTGCAAAATTATTCGACCCCTTTACTTTCCGTGCAGCAAACTCACTCCAGAAGTTCAGCGAGGATCTCTGAATGATCCAATGTTGTCCTAAATGACTGATGGTGATAAATAGAATCCACCTGTGTGTAATCAAGTCTCTGTATAAATGCACCTGCTCTGTGATAGTCTCAGGGTTCTGTTGAAAGCGCAGAGAGCATTATGAAGACCAAGGAACACACCAGGCAGGTCCGTAATACTGTTGTGGAGAAGTTTAAAGCCGGATTTGGATACAAAAAGATTTCCCAAACTTTAAACATCCCAAGGAGCACTGTGCAAGCGATCATTTTGAAATGGAAGGAGTATCAGACCACTGCAAATCTACCAAGACCTGGCTGTCCCTCTAAACTTTCAGCTCAGACAAGGAGAAGACTGATCAGAGATGCAGCCAAGAGGCCCATGATCACTCTGGATGAACTGCAGAGAACTACAGCTGAGGTGGAAGAGTCTGTCCATAGGACAACAATCAGTCGTACACTGCACAAATCTGGCCTTTATGGAAGAGTGGCAAGAAGAAAGCCATTTCTCAAAGATATCCATAAAAAGTCTCGTCTAAAGTTTGCCACAAGCCACCTGGGAGACACACCAAACATGTGGAAGAAGGTGCTCTGGTCTGATGAAACCAAAATCGAACTTTTTGGCCACAATGCAAAACGATATGTTTGGCGTAAAAGCAACACAGCTCATCACCCTCAACACACCATCCCCACTGTCAAACATGGTGGTGGCAGCATCATGGTTTGGGCCTGCTTTTCTTCAGCAGGGACAAGGAAGATGGTTAAAATTGAGGGGAAGATGGATGCAGCCAAATACAGGACCATTCTGGATGAAAACCTGTTGGAGTCTGCAAAAGACCTGAAACTGGGACGAAGATTTATCTTCCAACAAGACAATGATCCCAAACATACAGCAAAATCTACAAAGGAATGGTTCACAAATAAACGTATCCAGGTGTTAGAATGGCCAAGTCAAAGTCCAGACCTGAATCCAATCGAGAATCTCTGGAAAGAGCTGAAAACTGCTGTTCACAAACGCTCTCCATCCAACCTCACTGAGCTCGAGCTGTTTTGCAAGGAAGAATGGGCAAGAATTTCAGTCTCTCGATGTGCAAAACTGATAGAGACATACCCAAAGCAACTTGCAGCTGTAATCGCAGCAAAAGGTGGCTCTACAAAGTATTAACGCAAGGGGGCCGAATAATTTTGCACGCCCCACTTTTCATTTTTTTATTAGTTAAAAAAGTTTCAACAATCCAATAGATTTCGTTCCACTTCACAATTGTGTCCCACTTGTTGGTGATTCTTCACAAAAAATAAAAATTTTATATCTTTATGTTTGAAGCCTGAAATGTGGCAAAAGGTTGAAAAGTTCAAGGGGGCCGAATACTTTCGCAAGGCACTGTATACCCCTCATTTAGTATCATACACTTTGGTACACCTCTTATGCCCCGTACACACGGTCGGACTTTGTTCGGACATTCCGACAACAAAATCCTAGGATTTTTTCCTACGGATGTTGGCTCAAACTTGTTTTGCCTACACACGGTCGCACAAAGTTGTCGGAATTTCCGATCGCCAAGAACGCGGTGACGTCAAGCACGTACGACGAGACTAGAAAAGGCCAGTTCAGAACCAAGCGCAGCACCCTTTGGGCTCCTTTTGCTAATCTCATGTTAGTAAAAGTTTGGTGAGAGACGATTCGCGCTTTTTCAGACTCGTGGCTTTCAGATCGTTTTCTGCCGTTCAGTTTGTGCTTGTGGGTTTGTATCTGCTCTTCAGTGCGTGCAGTCAGTTCGTATCAGAGTTTTCTGTGTGATCTTGCCTGCTCGTTGCTGTTTTTCAGGTCGCTCTTCACAGGCCTTGCTGTTCTTCAGTGCGTTCTGTTACTTCGTTCTGAGCAGCCGACCGTTTTCTAGCCATGTTTCGTATGCGTACTCCTCGTGGAGTTCGTGCTGTGCGGGGGCTTGGTGTTGGGGTCCTGACCTTGACACAAGTCCAGTCCATGAACAGGGTGGGGAGGAGTTCATGGACCAAGAATTGGTTGCTTCAGCGTGACCAGTTCTCTCATATGCCATTGCTCCGTGAGATCCGTGAGAATAATCCTGATGATTTCAGGAACTTTCTCCGGATGACGGACCCCGTATTTCACCGTTTGTTGGCTTCGCTGACCCCCTATATCAGCAGGCAGGATACCTGCATGAGGCAAGCCATCACTCCGGAGCAGAGGTTGGTCGCTGCCTTGCGGTATTTGGCCACAGGGAGAAGCCTGCAGGACCTCAAGTTCTCGACAGGCATCTCCCCCCAGGCTCTGGGGATCATTATCCCAGAGACCTGTTCTGCCATCATACAGGTCCTGCAGAAGGAGTATATGAAGGTAAGATTTTTATCCTTTAATATCACATTTTATTGTATTGAATGTTTGATAATATATTGTATTTCTTTCCTCATTCCCTAATTACCATGATTGTATTATGCTGTGAATGTTCCCTTTGTCCTCATGCATGCTGGATTTTTATGTCATTATTATTTTAGGTCCTTCATACATATTTGCCCTTCACTAACCTCCCCAGCATGGTGTCTCCTGGCCCTATAGTCACCTCATGTAGTCACTTAACAATGTATTTTATCAGCTCCATAGTAGTGCTTTACCCCAAACACCCCCTAAAATGTTTTGAAATGTTATTTTTGATTTAAATTCAGGCAGAGGGCCAGAGGCTTTTTTTTGTGGTGTCCCTAAATTTTTGGTAACCCTCCCTCCCCCCAACTGCTAAGTCAGCTGATCCCAATTCTTTATCCTCAATCATCTATCTGCTGACTTTGCCAAACCCATACACACTATACCCATCTCTTTACTGGTCAGATTTATGGATGAATTCCCCAAAGCATGTAGTGCAAGGGCCTGCCTGTATACTTTCCAATGGTACTGTTTAAAGTTCTTGTATCCTATTATGATCTTGATAGGTAATAGCAGAATGTACAAATGTGCTCAAATGTGTACAGTGTGTATTTATATCTTTGTATTATGACACTTCTTACCTGTCCAGTGGTCTGCCAATAGTGTAACTAAGGAGGGGCTGTTCCAAGTAATACCCTGTATTTAGGCATTCATCTCTCAATGAAGTGAAGAGGGTTACCTGTCCAAGAGTTCCCCCCCCCTATAATGTTAGAAATGGCCCATGAGAGGGGGGGAGGGGGAATATGATAGGTGTACCTTATACTTTGTTGTTGTTAAATTCCCCTTAATAAATGCTATCTGGAGGTTGACCCATAATGTTTGTGTCTAATCTGCTTGCCAGGTTTCTGTGAAAAAATAGTAATGTTTATTGTTTTTTCCTCAACAGTTTCCTTCCACGCCACAGGAATGGCAGACTGTGGCCTCCCACTTTGCCCAGCGGTGGGACTTTCCTAACTGCGGAGGGGCAATTGATGGGAAACACGTCCACATCGTCCCACCACCCAACTCGGGGTCGTACTATTATAATTACAAGGGGTTTAATAGTATAGTGATGTTGGCGGTGGTGTCGGCTAATTACGACTTCTTGTATGTGGACGTGGGGAAGAATGGCCGGATGTCCGATGGTGGAGTGATCGCCCAGACGGAGTTCTACAGGCGTCTCCAGAATGGCAGCTTGGACTTGCCACCTCCAGAGGACAATGTTGAAGGTCTCCCATTTGTGTTCGTGGCTGATGAAGCGTTTGCGCTGGGGGACCACCTGATGCGGCCATTCCCGATGAGGACCCCCACCCCGGAACAGAGGGTTTTTAATTACCGGCTGGCCAGAGCCCGAAGAGTGGTGGAGAACACATTTGGAATCCTGGCCAGCCGGTTCCGATTATTTATGACACCCATCCATATGGCGGAGTATAAACTGAACCATATAATACTTGCCTGCTGTGTTCTCCATAATTTTTTAAGAAAACATTCAGCAAACTATGCTGGCTCAGTTGGGCCTGAGGCCGGAAATCCAAATCCATCAACACTGACGGCGCTTGAAAGTGGCCGTCCTGGCTTGCCCTCCCTGAGTGCCCGTGATGTCCGGTTACGCTACCTGGAGTTCTTTGCGGGTAGGGGGGCTATCAATATGAAAACTTTTTAAAATAAAAACCAACCCAAAAAAATTATTTGTGGACATTTACTGCTTGTGTTTCTTTTAGCTGACCCTGACAGAAATGTGTTGAGTGCAGAAAATGTCGTGATTGGGTAACCTTATAAAAAACTGTGTTGGCTGGTAATTCCTAAATGCAAAAACACATTTCACTACAAGTGCACTTGCAACTGCACTGAACCTGCACTTGTAGTGCAAAGTGTATTTTCCCTTAGGAAATAACCCCCATTTTTGCATAAAACAACAATTACATCACCCCAAAAGTGTTGTAGTGTTGAGACAATAATCCACACATTCTTGATTAAGCCACTTTTTTTATAGCTGCACAATCACATGCGCATTTACGAAAGGTTTTTAAAACAAACCAACATGTTTGTTGTATAACAAAGTTTGCAGTAGCATTATGAAAAATCAAAATATCCATTTCAGATAAAACAGGCCTGTGTAAAACCAACAAGAAAGCCAAAAAGCTTGAACTTACAAAGTTCACATTAGGTAAAACCTGAAGGCTAGATCAGACATCAGTATTTAGGAACTGGGTTTGATATAGCGTTCAGATGGGGGGAAATCACCCCTGGAAAAGCCAAATTTGGAAGATGCACACAAATCTACGAATGTCAACATGTGCTATCTGCCATCAGGGGGGATCAAGGGACGTGTTTTGGGGGAGCAAGCCCTTCCTCAACGCGACTTTAGAATTGAGGAAGGGTTTGCACCCCCAAAACGCGTCCATTGATCTCCCGTGATGGCAGATAGCACATGTTGGCACACTGTGTGCATCCTCCAAATTTGGCTTTTCTAAACATTGCAAAAAAATTTGAAAAGATTGGACCACAATAAAACAAGTGATTTTGTGGGGTTTAAATTCACCCCAAAACATCAATGATGTTATTATTTTTTTTAATAACATCATTGATTTGTTGCTGTATGTTGTGCAATTCGAGATTACATCCCATGATCTCCCCGATCAGGATCTGGGCACTTTCAGAAGTAAAGCGTTCTCTCTCCCTCACATCACGATCACCTAAAAAGAGATAAAGAACCAAAAAAAAGGTCTCAAAAATCTGCCACCAGCCATCTCTTTTACCTGAGCCTGTGGTTGCAGACACTCACCTGTTGTGGTGCCAATCTCCACCACATCTTCTTCTTCCTCCTGCTCTTCTTCTTGTGTTGGTATTTCCCCTTCTTCCAGAGGTGGGGGGTCTCTGGTCTCCTGGGATGAGGGGTGTCCTCCGAGTCTTTTCTCCCCTATGTAAAACAAAAATGGTATAATTAGCACACAGATATTTGATGGCAGAACTAGAACTAGGAAACATTGCTTGGAAGTGGGGTACAATTGTCTATTTTAGCCGAGTTCCAAGATGTATTTTTTTTATTGCCCTTTGTCAAGCTGCAATACTTTACCGGTTTAGTACAAACTTCACAGATGGAGACCCCCCTATAGTATACACTGGAGTACCTGTGTGGCCCCCCTAATAAAAATGGTGTTCTTGTGTCCCACACTAGTGCTCCAGTGTCCAGATGTGAAAACAGCTGCTCAGTGTCCTCTCCTTACACACAATCTAGTTGGCATTTCATTCTAGTAACAAACCCATCTACACAAACAAATATTTGGCATCCAAGTAGGCCCCCAAAAATGTGTGAAAATGCATATGGCCTCAACAATGGTGTTCTAGAGGCCGAAAGAAAAATGTTTGATACGAACGAATAATGTGCCCATGAACATTAAAGTTGACCTTTGGAAACGTTACAACTAATCAAAGCATATGGAGCAGAACGAACGTAATAAAGACATAAAGAATAGGAACACAGCACAACTACTTACTTTTTTGCAGCACTCTCCGGATCTTTCGGTACTGCTCTGGCTCTCTCAACTTCAGGTCCGACCACCGCTTCCTGAGCTGATATTTAGACCTTCGTACCCCGAAATTCCGCTCTAGACTCCTGACCACTTTCGCCATGATTTTGGCCTTTCGGATGTTGGGGTGGGGGTAAGGCCCATATTTCCCGTCATAGTCGGACTTCCTCATGATGTCGACCATCTCCAACATCTCCCCAAACGACATATTTGTGGCCTTAAAACGTCTCCTTCTGGATCGGGACGTGCCTGGATCCGCCCTTTCCTCCTCCTCCTCCTCCTCGTTGCTACAATTAGCCCGCACCTGCTGTATGTCCGCCATCATGCTCTTCCCCCACTGCGCCGAACGAAAAGGGGCGGGGAATACACTAGAAAGAACGTCAGGGGCGGGCGGAGTTACACGCATGCGCAGTGTGTATAAAGCGTAACACGCGTGCGTATTGCGTACGATCTGTGAGCGGAGGAAGGAGCATTGAACACGGCGATCGTAAGAACGAAGGTAAGAGACAAACTTGGGCCTATACTGGTTCTATAGATTGAGGCCTATATTGTAACAAGATTAGGAGAGTTTAGTCTGACATTAGGCTTTGTGTTGTGTTGTGTCTTGCAGTGAACATGGATATGGTACTGAAAGAAGATACTGACTTCATGTCAGTCTTCATTGATATGCTAAGGGAGCTGCCCTGTCTGTGGGAGATTACCCACCCCCATTACAAGAACCAAGCAAAGAGGAAGGCAGCACTGGTGCAATTGTTGGAAATTGTGAAGCAGGTGATCCCCACGGCAGACATCACCTATTTAAAGATCTTCATTGGTGGCCTGAGGAGCACATATCTGAGGGAGCGCAGGAAAGTCCTGGATTCACAGAGATCCGGAGCAGCAGATGACATCTATGTCCCCAGGATGTTGTACTACGACAGGCTGCACTTTCTGGCAGGCCAGACTGAACCCAGGCCATCCCTCTCAAGTCTTCCTTCCACACTTCCTTCCCGTCCGGCTGAGGCTTCTGATGGCCAACCTGGGCCTTCCAGGCCACATGTGGAGGAGCCCAGATTGAGCCAGGTATAGCATTCCTCTAAATATTTCTGCTTGTCCAATCAATGATGTTAACTAGATGTTAGTTTGGAAGTACTAATTTATGATTGTGATTGATGATGCAAAAACTAAAACCATGTCCCTTTTTCATACACAGGGAAGTCTCAGCCAGGAGGTGGCCGGGCCGAGCCGGCTGGCTGATGTGCAGGTCCCTCCACCCCCGGTGAAAACAGAAAGTGGCAGTAGGAGGAGTACCCTGGAGGAGGCGGCCATCAGATTTTTTTGTAGGGCTACTGAGGTCCTGGGAGCACCCCACACCAGGCAGGAGAACATTGGTGCATTCATAGCCTATAAAATGCAGAGGATGGAGGAGGGCCAACAAGCCATGTGTGAGGCCCTCATATCAGAGGCTCTGGAGAAAGGTGTGAGGGCCCAAATTACACCTGACACACACCTTTGTGATGGTCCTCCTCCTCCTCCTGCAGGTCCTCCTCCTCCTCCTCCCTCTCCTCCAGGTCCCCCCAGTCCTCCTCCATGTCCCCCCAGTCCTCCTCCTCCTCCTCCAGGTCCTACTCCTCCTCCTGCCACATCTACAACTGCACAGCGACAGCCCGGAAGGAAGTGTGAAAGGAAGACCAGAGAGTGAGGACCCTGGATCCAGTCTGGTCGGCCAAAAAATGCAGCCTCTTGTGGTACCACATCCTGGGGTCATCTGCTGCTATCCCGATCTCTGTGAATCCCGGACCAGACTGCCCTCCCTTACATATGGACTCCTCAGGCCACCAATTTTGAGGTTGAAGAATTGTTGTCTGCCGTGGGGGTCCCAGGCTTCACTAATTTCTCATGTTGATCCAGTGTTGCCTTCCTCTTTGTTTGGTTCTGATACCTTAATAAAGGATTTTTGTTTTGAATTATACTCTCCTATGTGTTTTACTTCAAAAATGATGGTTTGTTTGTGAGGATTCAGGTACATTTCTAATATACAATGTGAAATGAACAAGGGACACCAACAACAAACAATCTCATGGAGATTAAATAATAAAAGATATCAATGGTGTTGGGGTAACTTGCCACACAAAACACACACCAAAAATATTCTGGAGTAAAAATAAAAATAACATTGAACAAAGATCAGCCTTGGAAAAAATACAAACATTAAAGAAAAAAAAAGGCTTAAAAAAAAAAAAAAAAAAATATAAAAACTGTCAGATGTGACAACTAATAACAATATATTGAGGGAATCCCACTAAAAAAACACAAATAAAAGTTTGTGAGAAGTGTGTGTGAATATGAGCAGCAAAACTACTTAACCACTTCAAAACCAGCCTCGTTTTGGATTTTAGGTGTTTAAGAGTTTAAAACAGGTTTTTTTGCTAGAAAATTACTTAGAACCCCCAAACATTATATATTGTTTTTTTTCTAACACCCTAGAGAATAAAATGGCGGTCATTGCAATACTTTTTTTTGCACCGTATTTGCGCAGCGGTCTTCTAAGCGCACTTTTTTTGGAAAAAATTCACTTTTTTGAAAAAAAAAATAAGACAACAGTAAAGTTAGCCCAATTTTTTTTTATATTGTGAAATATAATGTTACGCCAAGTAAATTGATACCCATCATGTCACGCTTTAAAATTGCGCCCGCTCGTGGAATGGCGTCAAACTTTTACCCTTAAAAATCTCCATAGGCGACGTTTAAAAAATTCTACAGATTGCATGTTTTGCGTTACAGAGGAGGTCTAGGGCTAGAATTATTGCTCTCACTCTACCGGTCGCGGCGATACCTCACATGTGTGGTTTGACCACCGTTTTCATATGCGGGCGCTACTCACGTATGCGTTCGCTTCTGCGCGCGAGCTCGTCGGGACAGGGCGCTTTAAAAAATTTTTTTTTTTTTTTTAATTATTTATTTTACTTTATTTTATTTATTTTTTCACTGTTTTTTAAAAAAAAAAAATTTGGATCACTTTTATTCCTATTACAAGGAATGTAAACATCCCTTGTAATAGAAAAAAGCATGACAGGTCCTCTTAAATATGAGATCTGGGGTCAAAAAGTCCTCAGATCTCATATTTAGACTATAATGCAAAAAAAAAAAAAAAAAAAAAAAAAAGTCGTTTAAAAAATGACACAAAATAAATTGTGCCTTTAAGAGAAGTGGGCGGAGCCGTCGTAATGACGTCGCTCCGGCCGTCACATGGTATAGAGACGGGTGGGGGCCATCTTGGCCTCACTCGTCTCAGTACCGAGGAAGTGAAAGGACCCGATCGCCTCCGCCGTTACCGACGGCTCCGGTAAGCGGCGGAGGGTGCGGGAGAGCGGCGGGAGGGGGGGTGGCACCTCTCCCGCCGCCGATAACGGTGATCTCGCGGCGAACCCGCCGCATAGACCACCATTATCGTGTGTAGAATCGCCGGCCCTAAAGATGGATACCTCGGTTGTGGCAGCAGCTGCTGCCGTTACCGAGATATCCATCTTTAAAACACAGGACGTCAATATACAGTGGGCGGTCGGGAAGCGGTTAATTCTTGTCACATTATAAAGAAGAAGAGAGTGCGCTGTATTAAACCATTTTTTACATTGCAGCGTGACGAAAGTGCTGTATCCATTCCGAACGCTAAGTTTACCAGAACGAGCTGTCCCGTGTCGGAATTTCTTCTGAGCATGCGTGGCACTTTGTGCGTCGGAACAGGCCACACACGGTCGGAATTGACGCGATCGGATTTTGCTGTCGGAAAATTTTATCTCCTGCTGTCCAACTTTGTGTGTCGGAAAATCCAAAGGAAAATGTCCGATGGAGCCCACACAAGGTCGGAATTTCCGACAACACGCTCCGATCGGACATTGTCCATCGGAAAATCCGACCGTGTGTACGGGGCATTACAGCCGTGTTTCATCTTATCTTTATTTTTCTGCCATTTTTTGTGTTACTTTTCTCCTGGGATTTACAGGCAGTCACATGTTATATCTCTGTTGATCACTAGTACATTTATCCTTTTGACAATTTACTTATTAATAATTTCCCTAGAACCTCTTTTGGACTGCCAGTCTTGTTACCCTTTATCACCCACTAGAGACTTGCAATTTTTTCAATGTATGGTATGTCCTGGCAGTCACTGGCAGTACTTCCACAGCTCCTGGTGCAGACGCCCCCTATCGACTCTTATTGTGCATTGTCACATGTTGAACCTCGAGCTGACTTGAGAACATATGAAGGTAGGGATCCCACCTTATTGGTGGCTTTGGTAATTTCTCTCCCCTTTTTTCCTCTTTTTTTCCCCCCGCATATGGGGGAACTATTAGACCATAATATCTTCCATTTTTATATATATCTTTTTTAGATTGTATCTGCCCCTGGGGAAGTGGAGCATACACCACAAAACGCGTCAAGCTTTATGGATGCAACTATTTTTGTACAAACATATGTTTTAATTGTTAACATTTTTCATCTAATATGGACCTATGCCAAAGTTGTAGACTGTGATTCTCTACACTATCATTCCTTCATATAACATCTATAATTCTAGTGTGTTATGATCCAGCTTTACTGTGATGTTTTTATCTTATTATCTGAATGTATTATTGCCATTATGTTTACATAACAGGTTGTATACTACAATTACGAATGTGGCTTTGCAACAATAAAATATAATTTAAAAAATGTGTTTTTTTTTTTACATATGATTTCTATTGTGTTTATATATTAACTATTCCCATGTACATTTTACACTATTCATTGATCACTGACTGTCTAATACACCCCTCATTTAAAGTCCCAATTCCCCCTTTTCTCTAATATACAGGGATGGAGGCACTTAGCTAGCCACTATATGCCTCACTTAAAGTCCCACAACCCTTCCTTTTTCAATATTCTATGCAAACAAGATTGATTGCTGAAGAGTCTGCATACTGTCCAAAGGGTGAATTATCTACTTTGGGGACAGAAAGTATTCAGACCCCCTTAAATTTTTCACTCTTTGTTATATTGCAGCCATTTAATAAAATAATTTAAGTTAATTTTTTCCTCATTAATGTACACACAGCACCCCATATTGACAGAAAAACACAGAATTGTTGACATTTTTGCAGATTTATTAAAAAAGAAAAACTGAAATATCACATGGTCCTACGTATTCAGACCCTTTGCTGTGACACTCATATATTTAACTCAGGTGCTGTCCATTTCTTCTGATCATCCTTGAGATGGTTCTACACCTTCATTTGAGTCCAGCTGTGTTTGATTATACTGATTGGACTTGATTAGGAACGCCAAACACCTGGCTATATAAGACCTTACAGCTCACAGTGCATGTCAGAGCAAGTGAGAATCATGAGGTCAAAGGAACTGCCTGAAGAGCTCAGAGACAGAATTGTGGCAAGGCACAGATCTGGCCAAGGTTACAAAAAATTCTGCTGCACTCAAGGTTCCTAAGAGCACAGTGGCCTCCATAATCCTTAAATGGAAGACGTTTGGGACGAACAGAACCCTTCCTAGAGCTGGCTGTCCAGCCAAACTGAGCTATCAGGGGAGAAGAGCTTTGGTGAGAGAGGTAAAGAAGAACCCAAAGATCACTGTGGCTGATCTCCAGAGATGCAGTCGGGAGATGGGAGATAGTTGTAGAACATCAACCATCACTGCAGCCCTCCACCAGTCGGGGCTTTATGGCAGAGTGGCCCAACGGAAGCCTCTCCTCAGTGCAAGACACATGTTTACCTTCCAACAAGACAATGACCCTAAGCACACAGCTAAAATAGCGAAGGAGTGGCTTCACAACAACTCCGTGACTGTTCTTGAATGGCCCAGCCAGAGCCCTGACTTAAACCCAATTGAGCATCTCTTGGGAGACCTAAAAATGGCTGTCCACCAACGTTTACCATCCAACCTGACAGAACTGGAGAGGATCTGCAAGGAGGAATGGCAGAGGATCCCCAAATCCAGGTTTGAAAAAATTGTTGCATCTTTCCCAAAAAGACTGTATTAGATCAAAAGTGTGCTTCTACTAAATACTGAGCAAAGGGTCTGAATACTTAGGACCATGTTATATTTTAGTTTTTCTTTTTTAATAAATCTGCAAAAATGTCAACAATTCTGTGTTTTTCTGTCAATATGGGGTGCTGTGTGTACATTAACGAGGAAAAAAATGAACTTAAATGATTTTAGCAAATGGCTGCAATATAACAAAGAGTGAAAAATTTAAGAGGGTCTGAATACTTTCCGTCCCCACTGTATATCAAAAAGCACTGTTCGACCTCCTATTTACAGCATATGAGTAGTGGGTCCATATCAAAAGATGAGAGTACATCTGTTGTGGCGTGGTGGTGTTGGCATAGCTTCCAACTGTCCACGGTTTGGAGGGACTGTCCCTGATTTGGAACAAAGTCGCTCTGTCCCTCTTTCCTCCTCATTTGTCCCTTATTTTGGTCTGATTTATATAGTTGTGTATAAAATGCATTTTGTTTCTTTCAAAAAAGTGTTTCCCAGTGCTAAACCTTTCATCCAATTTCTAAATTGCTGCATTTGTAAATTTTAAAAGCCATTATAAACTAATAGTAGTGGTAAAAAAAAAGCTTTTGTGGGCTTAACTAATCATTTTTTTTTTGTCTAATTCTTCTTTAAGGGGGCGTTGCAGGGGGTATGTCCCATACCTACATAGTTTAGCTAATAGGTTTCCCTCGTTCCCATCTCAAAAAGGTGCGGTGGTGGGGTTTTACAAACATATGAAAATTATTGAAGGCACAGACACAAAAAAAGTGGACATTTTTTGCTTGGAAGGACTGTTTTTTGATGAATGGGACTTTCTCTATTTAGATATTGAAAGATTATACTGATTCGCTTATCACTTGTTGTATATGGTTTCAAAACGCATGACAGTATTATTTTTGTTTATATTAGTTATAAGCTTGTCATTGCTTAACCACTTGCCGACCGACCAGAGTGCATATACTGAATGTCATTCATAATAGCTGTGCTTTCTATACAGTAATGCTATGATTGGCCCACAGCTATCACATTATACCTAAGCCAATCACAGCACCCTGCCATGTGATTAGCTATAGCCAAATACAGCTCACTAGTAATCACAGCTGTTATGAATGTGTAGCGCCCTGGGGTTTAGTCAGGGAGCACCTCGCCAAATTCCTTGTCAGGAGTAGCTACGGTAGTTAATTATTAGGGATCTATTGAATTCTCCCAAAGTTTGGCCTGGTTGTACTTTCCTCTTCTACCACCAGGTGGCCAGGTACTTTTGGCGCCTCAGATGACGTCTTGATGACGAAACGCATAAGGCGTGGCCACTTGGTACGCATACGTCCCTTTACTTTCTGTTTATGCTATTGATTTCCAGTTTCTGGTAGACGGCCGTGGAACGCACGCCGCTACCACTGCACTGTCTGCGGCTTCTGGCATGGAGCCAGCCGGCAGAGAGCTGTCAGTTTTTAGTTTCTATTTTAATGTAAGCTTTGATAAGCCAAATAAAAGTTATCTTTGGATTCATACTATGAGGCTCTTCTCTTCTCCCTGTATATGGAATTTTATCCCGGCGGATGCCATTGAGAGCACTCTGGTGACACAAGTGGAGAGAAGTTGGTGAAAGGGACACCGACCGCTTGGACCATCGGACTTACGTCTACATGCCTATTACCCCTGCAGGGGTTAGGCGTTCCGGTGAGTGGGGACACTAGAGGGGGCTCCATACAGGACGGTTCATATTTATCTGAACGGACATATCCGGAACCATTTGAAGATATACTAGATGTCTGCACAAGAACTTTTTATACACACTGGACACTTTTTAATATATGCAGCATTTTTTCGGCACTTTCGGAATTTTTGTATGCACGGACACTTTCTTTTGAAACTATGGACTATCATGCTGGGTTTTATTATTTTTAATTTTCCAAATTTTTTATTTTTGTGATCACAACATTTTAAATGCACATGAAATATATATAATTTTTTTGTTTGTTTCACTTCCATTTGATCACCATCTAGATTGCCATTACACACAATTGGTGGAACACCACTTTGCATTGGTTAGCACTGTTTTTTCTCAGGGCACAATTCACCTACACGTATTAATATTAATAATTATTTTTGGATTTTGTGTTATTTTTGTATACTTGATCGATTATCAACTTTATCTATTGTTTTGAGATATTTTTATTTTTATATATATTTTTCACTTCAAGCAGTTTGCACACTTATTGGTAGCCTTAGTTTTTGTCATGGATATTTATTTATACATATTGAAGCATACTTTGTTTCACCGCTTTTAATTTATTCACTCAGATCTGTAGTACATTTCTTCCCTTGTGGTGTGAGTTTGTTAATAGTTTATTATTTTATCAGTGAACAGCGCCAATCCCCTATTTTCTCAGAGTTTACAGCACTTGGAGGTATTAGATTGAGAAGGACAACTCAAGGTCAGGGTATGGGTATCTCAGCCAATGGGGAGGGATTTTGTTGAATCCCTTGGCCTGCTGGGAGAGTCTATATATTTGGTGAGGTCAGGTGATCCAGGTTCTTGTATGCCACCCAGACCGCCGTCTGGGTGGATGGGTGCCGTCTGCCCCAGGCTGCTAGGCTGGAGATTGGGCCTATCCTGGGGGCATCTGGCTGCAAAGGTTGTGTGAGGGCTTATCCAGAAGTAAGAGGGCAGCGCATGGTTGGGACTGCGGCTTGCAGTCCAACCAAAAGTGACGGTTCTGCTGGCCGGAGAACCTGTCGTGGTCGGAGGTAGAAGGGAAGTTGTTGCCACTAAGGGACCAATCGCCTTTACCAGGGACCACAGTGAGTAACTGAAGCAAGTACCAGAGCAGTAGTCTCACCGAACAGGCACGGTGGGGAATCGGGAAACTTCAGGCGGTGATCAAGTCTGGGACCCAACCAGCGGAGGTGATGCTTGCAGAGCAGCCTTGTGTGCAAATCTAGGGACCAAGCTGGTCAGCAGGGGTGAAGCTTGAAGGCATCCAAAGTGCTGAGCTAGGGACCCAGCAGGAAAGCGTGGGTGACGCTTGAGGGGGATACCACTGCAAAAGCCTTAAAGAGCTCACCGGATTCAGAGTCAGTGAATCAGAGGGTCTAATAAGAGACCAGGAGCTCAAGGGGCTGAAGAACTACAAGGAGAAGTCATAGTAGAGCTGAGAGAACTGTTACTTTGAGTTAGGAACTGTTTAAGTACTGTTGCTATAGGAGACAGCAATCCTGCACGTGCAGAAGTGGCGCCATGCTGGGGCCTATCCCTGTATGGCTGTCGTCCTGTTGAAGTCTCAGAGTCTGCCATTTGAAATTGCAACTACTTAAGGGTGTCCTGGCCTTAACCCTCTTTCCTTTGCAAAATATAAAAAGGACTGTCAAAGAAATAAAACCTCTTTTACATCCAAGAGGTGTCTGGAACCCAATGACTTTTACCACCTTTGCACCCACTATGCCTCTCAACCCACCACATAGTGAAGGATGTCAGCCATTTTGGCCTTGAAGGTTCTCATTGGGCTGAAGAGGTCAGAGATTCTGCTACAAATGTAACCCATTCATTACAGTTCAAAACATTGCTGTTACAGTGATCATCACTGTAACAGCAGTCAAAGTGTAAAAAAAAAATTCCTAAGAGAATCCCTGTTACTATGGTAACACTGAACTACTTTGCTGAAAGTTTGTAAAAGAAAAAAAAAAGTTTAAAAAAATGTTTGAAAAAAAAATAATTAAAAAAATGACAGTATGTAATGTAAAAAAAAAAAATTATTTGATTTCTAAAAAATTGTGACAAAAAAAATACAACTTTAAAAAGCACACCATGGGGGTTATTTATTAAAGGCAAATCCACTTTGCACTACAATTGCACTGCAAGTGCACTTGGAAGTGCAGTCGCTGTAAATCTGAGGGGGACATGCAAGGAAAATAAAAAACAGCATTTTAGCTTGCACATGATTGGATGATAAAATCAGCAGAGCTTCCCCTCATTTCAGTCTACCCCTTAGATTTACAGCGACTGCACTTCCAAGTGCACTTGCAGAGCACTTGTAGTGCAAAGTGGATTTGTCTTGCGAAAATTACCTCCCACGTCTCTTACTAAATACCTCAGACTGTGTACTTTCCAATAAGGGGTCTGTACTTAGAAGAAATTGGAAAAGAGGCTTGGGCTTTTTAGGCACGACCAGACAGAATGTACAAAAATATACTTTTATTATATAAACATAGGAAAATTATACATTAAAATCCACATTGATGAGTCAAATACTGGTTAAAAATAATGCTACTGTATATAACCAATCTGCAACTACATGGAATCTGGAAGATGAGAATATAATTTCATTGTAGCAGTGAATCCAAGAGTGCAGCTATATTGCAGTAAAGCGATGCAGACTTGATCTTGGCTCTACATGTTATGCGCTTTGCGCTTCTTCAGGAGCATCAGAATGACTAACAAATGTGTAAAAGGAGAAACATAGATAAAATACAATATAGACACATATTAAACACAGTATAGTTAATAAGGGCATTCCGTTTCACATATCCCAAAAGTGGTCAGTCCACAGGGCATCCATAGGGACAAGACAAGCAAACCAAAAGGGGTCTGTACTGTCCTGCCATTTTAGGGCTTCAAGAAATGAGATAGGTCATCAGTACAACAGAATTGATCAATTTTCAAATATATATACTATAGTTTGTAGACGCTATAACTTTCACACAAACCAATTAATATACACTTATTGGGATTTTTTTTTTTATACCAAACACCTGTAGCAGAATAAATTGTGTCCTACATTTATGAAAAAAGGTTTTAAAATGTTTTTATTGGCTTATGTCTTATACCAGAAAGTAGAAAATATTGGTGGTTCTTTTTCAACGTTTTCGATCTTTTTTAATTATTTGATAAAAAAAATAACAAACCCAGTGGTGATCAAACACCACCACAAGAAAGCTCTATTTGTGTGAAAAAAATCCAAATGTCATTTGTGTACAGTGCTGCATAACCGTGCATTTGCCAGTTAAAGTAGTGCAGTGCTAAATAGCGAAAAAGTGGCCTGGTCATAAAGGGGGTAAAACCTTCCGGAGCTTAAGTGGTTAAAATGTGTCAGATGTTGCAGTATTTTCTGTTTCCCTATTTATCTGGCACAGATAGGGTTAATTCTGGGCATTTAGTAGCAGTTATTCTCAGAGGTAGGGGAGGCAGGTTGCCTGCATAAGAAGGCTTGTCCTGCCTTTGAAAAGGCATCTCTCAGAAACCTCCAGCATCCCTGACAGCTCTCGTGACAGTCCACTGAAGGGTTCCCAGTGGTGGCCCCTGTGATTTACTCATCGGCTCCAGTGAGTTCTCCCAGCGGTCCCTGCTAGGCTACATCCACTGCTCCTTTGCCCTTGGACATTGTTACTCTGAGATATGCCTATTCTTTCTGATGCCTGTGAGTTCAATATACACTGTTTATTTTATCTCATTCAATAAAACAATTACTACACTAGTGGCACACCTCTCACCCTCCCCCCTCTCTCTCTTTGCAGCTCTCTGGATCCCTGCCTGAGCGAGGTGGCGATGTGGCAGCCGCGTACAGCTAGTTAGAGTTGTCACCAATTATCTAAATTCAGCACATACCTCTGGGACTTCTGATATCTAACAATTGTTTCTTTGTTACACACCCTGGATTTTTATACATATATTTCAGCTTTTTTTCACACAAATAGAGCTTTCTTTTGGTGCTATTTCATCACCACTGGAATTTTTATTTTTTGTGATATAAACAAAATAAAAAAAAAAAACAATATTTTTTAACCACTTGAAGACCAGGCCTTTTTCTGACATTTGTTGCTTACAAGTTAAAATCAGTATTTCTTGCTCTAAAATTACTTAGAACCTCCAAACATTATATTTTTATTAACAGAGACTCTAGAGAGTAAAATGGCAGTTGTTGCAATATTTTATGTCACACTGTATTTGCACAGCGGTCTTTTAAACGCAAGTAAATCGATACCTAACATGTCATGCTTTAAAATTGCGCACACTCGTGGAATGGCGACAAACTGTGGTACCTAAAAATCTCCATTGTCAAAGCTTTAAAATGTATTAATGGCTACCTGTTTAGAATTATTGCTCACGCTCTAATGATCGTGGCGATACCTCACATGTGTGGTTTGAAAACTGTTTACATTTACTTCTGCATGCGAACATGGCGGGATGGGGCGCTTTAAAATTTTATTTGTATTTTTTCCTTGTTTTTTTATTTTATTTTATTTATTTTTATTTTTTACACTGTCCCATTAAAAAAAAAATTCTGATCACTTTTTTTGCTGTCACAAGGAATGTAAATATTCCTTGTGACAGTAATAGGCAATGACAGGTACTCTTTATGGGGGGGGGGGGATTCTGTCGTCTAAAAAACCCCAAACCCCTCCTCTGTACTTGAAAGCATTCAAAACGCCAATATCTGCATTTTGAATACTTTCAGTTTTGGAAAACTGGCACTGTTAGCTCCCAAGTAAACCAGAAGTGATGTCATGACGTCGCTTCCGGGTTACTATAGCTGAGGCCTGATCAAAGCCGATTCCAGCTTTGTTCGGGTCTTCAGCCAGCCGGCTGACGTGCCGGCTGCTCGCGTGGGTCTCCTGGTGAGATGGGAGAGCCCGGGCGAGCGGCGGAAGGTGAGGATGTCCCCTGCCGCTGCTTGTAATAACAGCCGAGCAGCTGCTTAGCCGCATCGGTTGTCATTACGAGAAAGCCGACCATCAGCTCTAAAGAAATTGTACCAGGGTGATGCTGCAGGCATCATTCCGGTACAACCACTTGAAGCCAATGATGTACAGATGATTTGGCGGCAAGTGGTTAACTCTGTTATAAAACATATCAAATAAAAAAATGTAAAAATGTAAATTTCTTCATAAATTTTGGCCAAAATGTATTCTGCTACATGTTTTTGATAAAAAAATCCCAATAAGTGTATATAGATTAGTCTGCATTATAGGGCCTACAAACTATGATATATACAGTATACTGGAATATTCATTTTTTTTACCACTAATGGCAGTGATCAGCGACTTATAATGTGCTAGTGCAGTGAGAAAACTGACGCTGGGGGGAAACTGACTGTGACTGACATCACCAGTGACATTAAAGCGGGAGTCCGGCGACCAATCTTTTTTTTTTTTTTTTAGGTCATTGAGACACTTTGCTAACCCCAAAATAATACTCACAGTTTGGGTGTAATATTTCCGCCCCTGTCTGTTTTCGTACTGAAGAATAACTTAAAAAATGTGATGCTGGCAGTTTCCATCTTGCTTGTGGGCATGTGAAGCCCACAAGCATTGATTTCCTGGATGCAGTGAATCCTGTTCATTCACAGCTTGTTCACACGCATGATCATTTTTTCCGCACTGAATCTTGGGAAGCCTGACATTAAGCTCCCAGGAGTCAGTGCGGCGCCGGGGAAAGGCAATAAACACGCCTACTCCCATGGGAGGAGAGACAGGAAGTGCCACAATAAAGTACAATATAAAGGTAATTACAGCGATAAAAAAAATTTTCGTGCGCCATTTGAACATCTATGCAATTAACTGAAGGGGGTAAGTTTAAGTTTAAAATTTGAGTGGAACCCCGCTTTAATACAGTGATCAGTGATAATACTATGCTCACTGTACTAATGACACTGGCTGGGAAAGGGTTAACATCTAAGGCAAGTAAGGGGTTAAATGTGTGCCTTACTGTGTGGAAAGTATGCTGCTTTTACTATATTTCTCAGTTGCTCATTCCTAATTTGCAGGGATGAGAAACCGACAGGTCGCTCCATCCATACTGCACAGGTTGTCTGACAAAGGGGGCAGAGCCCCGTATATCAGCCACGCCCATCCCCGACATTAGAGGTTGGATTTGACAGCTCCACTCACTCTCATTGCGGTCGTACGCCCGCCGGCTTACCCACCATTCCCTGGCTTTGCTGGATGGTTTTTCACACTGCTGCATGTCCTGCTACACTGCACTCATTTGTGATCCATCTGATGCCTGCATTCTTGCCTCGGCTCCTGTATGCTGGTAATCAAGATTTTAGAACATAAGTGTGCTATGTTTAAATTAATTGGTGTATTTGCAGTTTAACTAATTCCTGAACCTTGCACTCTGTACAACGCACTCCTGAACCTTGCATTCTGTATATGCACTCCTAAACCTTGCACTCTGTACTAAACGCAAGTTTATATTCATAATTCTATGGTTTTGAGTTAGAACCATATTCTATGGTTTTGGCAAATCTGAAGGAAAATTGTTCAAGAAAAATTGTATAATGTATGGCCAGCCTTAGGCTACATTCACACTGGTAATTTAGGCTGGTGCGAATTGTAGCAGCAAGAATCTTCTCATTTCTATATGGGTCTGAGCAGCTAGGTGCAGCCTTCTGCCCCATTCACTATAATGACAGGTCGCCCGTGACCACAGCTATTTATGCTCTCTTTTGATCTCTGTACCAAACATACCCCTGAACCTTGCACTCTGTACTAAACACGCCCCTGAACCTTGCATCCTGTACTAAACGCACTCCTGAACCTTGCACTCTGTACGAAACGTACTCCTGAACCTTGCACTCTGTATGAAACGCACTCCTGAACCTTGCACTCTGTATGAAACGCACTCCTGAACCTTGCACACTGTACTAAACACACTCCTGAACCTTGCACTTTGTAGGTAACGCATTCCTAAATCCTTCCATACTTAGCGTAACGCACTCTTCCACAGTTTGTGCAAAACCATTTGTAATGAAAGCTTTTTATTCTTTTTGTGTCCTTGAGACTCCAGCTTGTGGCACAGCAACCAATGCTTTTTTTTATAAGTACAAGGAATCACATTTTTTTTTAACCAAGCTCTTTCAGCATTCCCACTCTTAAGCATTTGGTCAAACCCATTTTGCCACGCTACGCATGCCGCAGGTCACTTCCTCCCTAAAGTGTCCCTCATTCTGAAGTTTAAAAGTTGGGAGATATGTGTTCGTACAATCTCTTATAGGTATAATTATAACCAAATATATGAAATTGATATTCAATATTCAATCAGGTAGGCTCTTGCATTACACAGTTGTTGACAAATGTAAACATTGGGAAGATATTTCGTTTGTAAAAGCCCATATTTTATCTTAAAGTGAATCTTTCTATTCCCCAACTACGTACACATAGTGGTATATTCAGAATCTACTACATCAGCTGTTTTAAATATACTAACATAAAACATGCAGACTAATCAGCACTTTTAGGCTGCAAAAATGAACAATGAAACAGAGGTGGCTGAAAAATGAGCCAAACGCACTAATGGGCTCTAGATGCTAAAAAACATAGTGAAAATACAGTACAAAATTGCTGGCATCAAAAATATAAATAAAATATTAAATTGCAGGCAAGCAATGCGTGATGTATAAGAGACAATAGTGAAACAGTGAATCCAGTAGAAATGACTGCTTAAATAAAACAGACCTTATAAATGGATAAAAATGCTGACACAAATAGAAACATAAAAAAAAGCAATGGCACAAACAAAAGTGAGTAACAATCAAAATAAATAAAACATAAGATAAGTCCAAAATAAGTATGGGCTAGTAACGCACTAGCAAAAAAGTGACAACTCTGATGGGCTGCAAGTGACAGGTCCCTGAGGGTAAGTAAATAGCAGTCCCGTCACCAGGTCAAAAAAGCTTGTGGCTAAAAAAACACACAAAACAGTTCCAATAGTGAAGGGAGGGGGATCGTCAGTGAGGGCACCTCCGTGTTTGCAAGCCGCTTACCTTACAGCTGTAAGGCATACAGCTTGTGTTGCAAATGGCCAGCAGATGTGGAAGTTCTGTGTAAGCAGGTAATAACAGTGGTGAAAATGCCAGGCGGAATATAGAAATAAAAAATAAACAGCATGTAATATGACTCTGCGACGACCACAGTGGAGAGGGGCAAAACACAAAGGAGGGGAGGTTGCACTCACTTTGATAAAGTGAGTGTGGGCATCAATCCACGGGCACCGAGCTCGTATGCCTCCAGGAGTATCTCCAATCTGCAGTCTGTCCCCGTGCCTCACTCGTCAGTGCTCATCGGTTAGAGTAACGGTATAAAGTATAAGGGGAAAGAAACGCACATAGCGTGATCCCATATAAAAAATATATTTATTAGATAAAAAACGTCCAGTCAGCTTACATTTAAACAACGCTGAAGTGCATAGTAACCACGAGCGCCGAGCTCATCTCCTGTTGTCTGTCTGGCAGTGTCCCGTGCTCCAATCCTGACGCGTATCGTCACATCACGTGACTTCTTCCTCTGATCTGAAGAAGTCACGTGATGTGACGATACGCGTCAGGATTGGAGCACGGGACGCTGCCACAGACAGACAACAGGAGACGAGCTCGGCGCTCGTGGTTACTATGCTCTTCAGCGTTGCTTAAATGTAAGTTGACTGGAAAATTTTTAGCGAATAAATATATTTTTTATATGGGATCACGCTATGTGCGTTTCTTTCCCCTTATACCGTTACTCTACCGATGAGCACTGAGGAGTGAGGCACGGGGACAGACTGCAGATTGGAGATACTCCTGGAGGCATACAAGCTCGGTGCTCGTGGATTGATGCCCACACTCACTTTATCAAAGTGAGTGCAACCTCCCCTCCTTTGTGTTTTGCCCCTCTCCACTTTGGTCGTCGCAGAGTCATATTACATGCTGTTTATTTTTTATTTCTATATTCCGCCTGGCATTTTCACCACTGTTATTACCTGCTTACACGGAACTTCCACATCTGCTGGCCATTTGCTACACAAGCTGTATGCCTTACAGCTGTAAGGTAAGCGGCTTGCAAACACGGAGGTGACCTCACTGAAGATCCCCCTCCCTTCACTATTGGAACTGTTTTGTGTGTTTTTTTAGCCACAAGCTTTTTTGACCTGGTGACGGGACTGCTATTTACTTACCCTCAGGGACCTGTCACTTGCAGCCCATCAGAGTTGTCACTTTTTTGCTAGTGCGTTACTAGCCCATACTTATTTTGGACTTATCTTATGTTTTATTTATTTTGATTGTTACTCACTCACTTTTGTTTGTGCCATTACTTATTTTTATGTTTCTATTTGTGTCAGCATTTTTATCCATTTATAAGGTCTGTTTTATTTAAGCAGTCATTTCTACTGGATTCACTGTTTCACTATTGTCTCTTATACATCACGCATTGCTTGCCTGCAATTTAATATTTTATTTATATTTTTGATGCCAGCAATTTTGTACTGTATTTTCACTATGTTTTTTAGCATCTAGAGCCCATTAGTGCGTTTGGCTCATTTTTCAGCCCACTCTGTTTCATTGTTCATTTTTGTAGCCCCTCCCTCATCCCCTTTCCCCCACTGTCCCTTTATCACAGTGCAACCACCACCTTTCTTTATTTAGCCTCATTTGTCCTGTTTGGATCAGTACATAGGTGTTGCAGCAGTGTCCTTTAGCGTAGGCCCTCTCCGACAGCGCAGGAGTTCCCACTTTTACACTGTTAGGCTGGCCATCCATTATACAATATTCCTATTCAAATTCCTTTAGATTTACCTTCAACTATGTAGTGCAAGGGCCTGCCTGATTGCATACAAATGAAAAGTGTTTAGGTTTCACCTCATATTCTATGGTTTTGGCAAATCTAAAGGAAAATTGTTCAAGAAAAATTGTATAATGTATGGCCACCCTCTGACGGTCTTTCGACGGAGTTCCGCTGAAACGGACTTGCCTACACACGATCACACCAAAGTCCGATCGTTCAGAACGTGATGACGTACGACGGGACTAGAAAAAGTAAGTTCAATAGCCAGTAGCCAAAAGCTGCCCTTGCGTCATTTTTGGTCCATCGGACTAGCATACAGACGAACGGTTTTCCTGATAGGAGTGGGGTCCGTCGGAAGGTTTGAAACATGTTCTATTTCTAGGTCCGTCAGAATTTTAGAAAGAAAAAGTCAGATGAAGCCCACACATGATCGGAATGTCCGATGGAATGATTCCGTCTGACCTTTTCTGCCGGAAAGTCCGGTTGTGTGTACGCGGCATATGGCTACATTCATACTAATAATTTAGGCTGGTGCGAATTGTAGCAGCAAGAATCTTCTCATTTCTTTATTGGTTGGAGCAGCTAGGTGCGGCCGCCGGCCCCATTCACTATAATGACAGGTCGCCCGTGACCACAGCTATTTACGGCTCTCTGCACAGCCAGAGCTTAATGTAGTGATCGCTGCTGAAAGCACTCTGTGTGTGTCCAGCAACGATCACTGCAGGTAACTGCTGTCTTTATGGAGAGATGCGAAAACCTGCAGCCACCGGTGGCCTGTCATCATAGTAATTAGGGCCACAACTAGCTGCTCAAACCCATATAGGAATCAGAAGATTCCTGCTGCTACAACTTGCACTGGTCTAAATCGCTGGTGTGAATGTAGCCTTACTTGCATACAAATGCAAAGTCTTTCCCTAACCATTACCCTTGGCCACTGACCAATTTATAGAAGGGCAGCTCATGGCTGCCACAGGAAGGGCTGGGGAGCCTTTAAAGAGAAACTGAACATTGGAGAGCAATAGACTAGTCTTCAGTATTGCCTGTGGTCTCCCTGCATTACTGACTTACCACACCTTGTTTACACTTAAACATGACAAAAAAACTCTAAAATAGATAAAAAAACAAAATCTATTTACTCACATGTACCAAGGAAACAAGGTGCAGCCAATGCTTGAGGAGTCCTATGATCCTTCGCCACCTCCAAGATGTCCAAATAGATCAGGCAGCCAAGGTAGGGAAAGCCTGCACCTGTATGGCGTACCATATCGAGTCTCAATCTGGACTAAGGGGTACATGCGCCCAAAATGTGTTGCCTTGGAGACCAAGAAGTGGGCACGAACATTTGTTGAGGAAGTTAGCACAGTCTGGAGTAAGCCCCGGTGGTGTATGTAAACCCAAAACCTATTTAGTGATATCATATCCCTCTAAATACAGTTTTCTCAAGTAAATATTTTTGTGAATCTGTTGCAAAGTTACTTACCTGAACATCCTACCAGTAACAGAACTTCCTGTTGCAATGTAGGACCTCATACACACTGGGCGTTTGCCCAGCTCTTCTAAATGACTTTCTCCCGGCAGGAGAAAGGCAGATTAAAAAAAACATGCCCAAAGGTGTATTTAGGCTCTTAACTACTTCCGGACTGCCCACCGCACATATACTGTGGCAAGGTGGCCCGGCTGCGCGAAACAACGTGCCTGTACATTGCTGGCTTCTACCGGGTCTGGGGTGCGCACGTCCAATCACAGCGGGAGCCAATCAGCAGGTCCGTCCGGGACCCGCTGATCGTTCGCTGGAGAGGCAGGGAGAGATCTTGTGTTCCTGCTAATCAGGAACACAGATCTCTTTCTTCCTCCAGTTAAGTCACCCCCCACCACGCAGTAAGAAAGCCTTCCCTAGAAGCACACTTAACCCATTGAGTGCCCCTGATGTTAACCCCTTCCTTGCCAGTGTCATTTATACAGAGATTTTGCATTTTCTTTAGCACTAATCACTGTATTAGTGTCACTAGTCCCCAAAAAATGTCACTTAGTGTCAGATTTGTCCACCGCAATGTCGCAGTCCTACTAAAAATTGCTGATCGCCGCGATTACTAGTAAAAATAAAAATATCCCATAGTTTGTAGACACTATAACTTTTGCGCAAACCAATCAATATACGCTTATTGGGATTTTTTTTACCAAAAACATGTAGCTTAATACATATTGGCCTAAATTGATGAATGAATTAGATTTTTAAACTTTTTTTCATTGGGTATGTTTTAAAGCAAAAAAGTAAAATATCTTTTTTTTCAAAATTGTTGGGTTTTTTTTTTATTAGCGCAAAAGATAAAAACTGTAGAGGTGATCAAATATCACCAAAAGAAAGCTTTATTTGTGGGGGAAAAAGGGACATAAATTTTGTTTGGGTACAATGTCGCATGAACGCGCAATTGTCAGTTAAAGCAACGCAGTGCCGTATCGCAAAAAACTGCCTGTCATAAAGGGGGTAATTGCCAGAATAAATTATTATGGTCAATTAAATTGATAAACTACCAATCGATAGACGCGCCTTGCAATTAAGTTTAGTTTAGATACCTTTAGACACGTCAGGCATCTTTTCTGCCCAAACAATGCTGTACCTGAACGCACTGGTAGGGTGTTTTTTTTATTCTGCCACTAAACTTGCCTGCCAAATGACGGCTAGGTGGCGTGGCTCTCGTTCTGGGAGGCCGTCATATGACGTCCACCCAGGACGAGCGCTCTTGCGCGCTAGTAGGGGCGTGCATCGCAGCGATCGGTGGTGCGGTGTGTCAGACACACCACTACACCAATCTCGGTAAAGAGCCTCTGACGGAGGCTCTTTATCCACGTGATCAGCCGTGTCCAATCACGGCTGATTACGATGTAAACAGGAAAAGCCGTTGCTCGGCTTTTCCTCACTCGCGTCTGACAGACGCGAGTAGAGGAGAGCCGATCGGCTGCTCTCCTGACAGGAGGGGTCTGTGCTGATTGTTTATCAGCGCAGCCCCCCCCCCCTCCAGATGCCCACCCAGGACCACCAGGGATTGGCACCACCCTAGACCACCAGGGAAATGTCAATCAGTGCCCAGGCAGCTGCCAATCAATGCCCATCCCCAATGCCTGCCAGTGCCATCAGTGATGCCTATCAATGCCATCTATCAGTGCCACCCATAAGTACCAATCAGTACAGCCTTTCAGTGACCATCAGTGTCGCCTATCAGTGCCCACCAGTGCCAACCATGAGTGCCCATCAGTGCCACCTATCAATGCTGCCTACGAGTGCCCATCAGTGCCTCCTCATCAGTGCCCATCAGTGAAGAAGAAAACTTACTTATTTACAAAATTTTATAACAGAAACAAAAGAAAAACTTTTTTTTTCCCTTCAAAATTTTAGCTCTGTTCTTATTTGTTTAGCAAAAAATTAAATACCACCAAAAGAAAGCTCTATTTGTGGGAACAAAATGATAAAAATTCTGTTTGGGTACAGTGTAGCATGACCGCGCAATTGTCATTTAAACCGCGACAGCGCTGAAAGCTGAAAATTGGCTTGGGCAGGAAGGGGGTGTAAGTGCCCAGTATTGAGGTGGTTAAACACCTGTAAATGACTATGGGGGTTATTTACGAAAGGCAAATCCACTTTGCACTGCAAGTGCACTTGAAAGTACACTGAAAGTACACTTGGAAGTGCAGTCGCTCTAAATCTAAGGGGTACAGACAGGTCCATAAATATTGGGACATCGACACAATTCTAATCTTTTTGGCTCTATACACCACCACAATGGATTTGGAATGAAACAAACAAGATGTGCTTTAACTGCAGGACCACCAAGGATTGGCACCACCCTAGACCACCAGGGAAATGTCAATCAGTGCCCAGGCAGCTGCCAATCAATGCCCATCCACAATGCCTGCCAGTGCCATCAGTGATGCCTCTCAATGTCATCTATCAGTGCCACCCATAAGTACCAATCAGTACAGCCTTTCAGTGCCCATCAGTGTCGCCTATCAGTGCCCACCAGTGCCATCCATGAGTGCCCATCAGTGCCGCCTATCAATGACGCCTAAGAGTGCCCATCAGTGCCTCCTCATCAGTGCCCATCAGTGAAGGAGAAAACATAGGCAGGGCTGGACTGGGCCAAAAATTTGGCCCTGGACTTTATCCAGACCGGCCCACTTAAATTAGGAGGACACTGTGGGGGTGGAGGACAGAGGAGGGCTGGAGGACAGAGGGGGACAGCGCGGGGGGTGGAGGATAGCGTGGGGGTGGAGAACAGAGGGGGACAGCGTGATGGGTAGAGGACACAGTGGGGGGTGGAGGACAGAGCGGGACAGCATGGGGGGTGGAGAACAGAGGGGGACAGCGTGGGGGGGTGGAGGACACAGTGGGGGGTGGAGGACAGAGGGGGACAGCGTGGGGGGTGGAGGACACACTGGGGGTGGAGGACAGAGGGCGATAGCATGGGGGGTGGAGGACACAGGGGGACAGTGTGGGGGGTGGAGGACACAGTGGGGGTGGAGGACAGAGGAGGACAGCGTGAAGGGTGGAGGACAGAGGGGGACAGCGTAGGGTGGTGGAGGACACACTGGGGGGGTGGAGGACAGAGGGGGACAGCGTGGGGGGTGGAGGACACAGTGGGGGTGGAGGACAGAGGGGGACAGCTTGGGGGGTGAAGGACACAGTGGGGGGTGGAGGACAGAGGGGGACAGCGTGGGGGTGAAAGACACAGGGGGACAGCATGGGGGGGTGGAGGACACAGTGGGGGGTGAAGGACAGAGGGGGACAGCGTGGGGGGTGGAGGACACAGTGGGGGGTGGAGGACATAGGGGGACACCCTGGGGGTGGAGGACAGAGGAGGACAGCATGGTGAGTGGAGGACACTGTGGGGGGGTGGAGGACACAGAGGGGGGTGGAGGACAGAGGGGGACAGTGTGGGGGGTGGAGGACAGTATGGGGGTTGAGGACATAGGGGGACACCCTGGGGGTGGAGGACAGAGGAGGACAGCATGGTGAGTGGAGGACACTGTTGTGGGGTGGAGGACACAGAGGGGGGTGGAGGACACAGAGGGGGGTGGAGGACAGAGGGGGACAGTGTGGGGGGTGGAAGACAGTGTGGGGGTGGAGGACAGAGGGGGACAGCGTGGGGGTGGAGGACACAGTGGGGGGTGGAGGACAGAGGGGGACAGCATGGGGGGTGGAGGACAGAGGGGGACAGCGTGGGGGGTGGAGGACACAGTGGGGGGTGGAAGACCGAGGGGGACAACGTGGGGGTGGAGGACACACTGGGGGTGGAGGACAGAGGCGGACATCGTGGGGGGTGGAGGACAGAGGGGGACAGCGAGAGGGGTGGAGGACAGAGGGGGCCAGCGTAGGGTGGTGGAGGACACACTGGGTGGGTGGAGGACACAGTGGGGGTGGAGGACAGAGTGGGACAGCGTGGGGGGGGTGGAGGACAGAGGGGGACAGCGTGGGGGGGGTGGAGGACAGAGGGGGACAGCGTGGGGGGTGGAGGACACAGTGGGGGGTGGAGGACAGAGGGATACAGCGTGGGGAGTGGACGACACAGTGGGGGTGGAGGACAGAGGGGGGCAGCGTGGGGGTGGAGGACACAGGGGGACAGCATGGGGGGTGGAGGACACAGTGGGGGTGGAGGACAGAGGGGGACAGCATAGGGGGGGAACAGGAGAGTATCATGGGGCCTCCTGCGATCCTGTTGGGGCCCAGGCCCCCTACATCTATACTGGCTGCCTCTGCTCCCCCCTCTCCAGTGATGGCGATAGTACACAGCCTCATACGATGCCTGCAACAAGACCTCTCATGGTGCTTTATTCTCTGCCGGGACCTCCGCTCTTCTCGTCCGTCCCAGATGATGTCATGTACAAACACCTGGGGTAGACGGGAGGGAAGGAGGAGCCGGCGGGGAACAGCATGCTGTGAGAGGTCCTATTGCAGCAGCTTCCAGTGCTAGTGTTGCAGAGCCTATCATGGGGCCCCACAGTGCCGATAGGTCAGTCCACCCCTGCAGTACAGCAGTGTTCAAAGTAATGACTGCGCGGGCCCCGCATCCATTACTTTGACAGGCTGTCACTCAAACCGGCCCACTGAGCCATCGGCCCACCGGGAAACTCCCGGTAGTCCCGATGGCCAGTACATGCCTGCTCATAGGCAATATTCAAGGTTAGGTGGTGAAAAAACAATCTGTAGGAAATAAAATTAGTGCAAACGTATAAATGATGATTAGTGGGGAATCCATCCAGCCAGTGTGTCCAACAGCACTTACTGTTCTGCCTTCATCTCCCAGTATGATTGTTATTGGTCCTCCAGGGATCACCTCAAGATCCACTGGAGAGAAATGGCTTTAACCTCTTGGCGTCCGCGCTATAGCAAAATGACGGCCACAGCGCGGACCTGAATTTCCGGGAGGCTGCCATATGACGGCCTTCCCTTTGCACGCTCCCTGCGTGTGCCCTGTGATCACCGAGTCACTGAGACTCGGGTGATCACAGATCCGAGTAAGGGGCCGATCCCGACCCTTACTACGTGATCAGCTGTCAGCCAATGACAGCTGATCACATGATGTAAACAAAAGCTCAGTAATCTTTTTTTTTTCTCCTCACGCTGACAGCGTGAGGAGAAAAAAAAGCTGATCACCAGCTTATGTGCAAGGAACATCGGTCCCGAAGAGGAAGAGGCAATTCTGCCTCATCTGTGCCACCAGTACCCCCTGTGAGTGTCACCTGCTATTGCCACCTGCCAGAGCCCACAGTGCCCACCAGTGCCACCTATCAATGCCCATGAGTGCCACCTATCAATGATCACTGAGTCACTGCCTCATCTGTGCCACTAGTACCCCCTGCCAGTGCCACCTGCAATTGCCACCTGCCAGTGCCCACAGTGCCCACCAGTGCTACCTATCAATGACCATGAGTGCCACCTATCAATGCCCACAAGTGCCACCTATCAATGCCCACCAGTGGTGCCAATCAGTGCCACCTAGCATTGCTGCCTATCAGTGTAACCAGCCAGTGCCGATCAGTGCCCATTATTGCCACCCATCAGTGCCCATCATTGCCACCCATCAGTGCCCATCATTGCCACCCATCAGTGCCCATCATTGCTGCCTCATCAGCGTACATCAATGAAGGAGAAAAATGACCTGTTTGCAAAAATTTATAACAAAATATAAAAAAATATCATTTTTTTTCTTTAAATCTGTCTTTTTAAATGTTTTTATCAAAAAATAAAAACCGCAGTGGTGATCAAATACCACCAAAAGAGGGGGTGTGGCTACCGCGCAACTGTATGGATGTGTGATCTCTCAGCTCCGCTCCAGCTAAAGGAACCGGCAACCTCTGGCATGGCACCACTTCCCAAATCCACAGCCAAAGCAAGCCTAAAGGCACTGCCGAACCCACCAGATGACCTGCAAAAGAAAATACACGGCACACCTCAAGAAATTACAAGATTTCTTCCCGCCGAAGAGCCGTGATCCTCTCCAAGATGGCGCCGGGAACAGCTCTCCTTCCCCCTCAGGCAGCTTGCGGTCTGCAGCATCAAGCCCAGGCTCACAGGCAGACCTCACTCCCAAACCCCCGGAAACTTCAACTCCTCTCTCTCGGAGCCCTGCAAAATCAAAGCCCTGATTAGCAGATGATGCCCAGCAGATGAGCCTGTGCCAGGAATACATGGAGGACACGAGGGAACTAGTGGACCCATTTACCGCATTCCCCACAACGGGTAAGCCTGTTTCTGATACTACCCTCAAAGACATGCTTGTCTCCCTCCGCAGCACCATGCACACAGACATGCTGCAATGTGTGAACAACTTTAAGCCCGGGTTCACACCTATGCGAATTAGATGTGCGTTTCCGCACATCTAATTCGCATAGCAGGAGAATGTGACTGGCTCCCTATGGAGCCGGTTCACATATCTCCGGGGCGGCTGCGGTGCGCACTGCACAAAAATGCTGTGCGTCTTTGGCTGCGTTTCAGGGCCGAATTCAGGCATAGAATCGGCCCTGATTCGTCCCTGAAACGGTGAAGAGGGACGCACAGCGCTCCTGTGCGGTCCGCAGCGCATTCTAGTGTGAACCCGGGCTAAAACAGAGATGGGTGCACTAGGAGGGAGGGTGAACCACATAGAGGAGAAAATGGGAGAGTTTGCGTCATCCCATAACACCCTAATTGATGCCCACAATTACCACTCAGAGGAGCTTACATGGCTAAGATCAAAGGTCGCTGACCTTGAAGACTTTTGTCTGGTCCTCCAGACTTTTGTCTAGTGTGAAAAGACACAATGGAATGAATAGGAGGCGGTTTTCAGGAGCTTAGCAGAGGCTATTTCCAGCGCTAAAGCACCTGAAAACCGCCCCAGTGTGAAAGGGGTCTAAAACTGGTGCACACAGAATCTGAGGCAGCTGTGCATAGTAATTAATCAGCTTCTAAGGCTCGATTCACATATATGCGGTGTGGAAAAAGCAGCGGATCCTGTGTTTCCTGCACCACATTGAAATCGCATGCTATTCATGCGAACTGCAGTGGGTGTCAATGTTAAGTTAACGACACCCCAAAATGGTGCAATTCCAGTGTGGGGAAAAAAAAAGATTCCTGTGCCTTTTTTTGTGCGGATGCGGTGTGATCTGAGCCATAGAAATGAATGGCTACAAATGGCAGCACACAGACATCACATGTAAGTTTGCACAGGACAGCGGTGCGATTCCTGTGCGATGTGCTGCATCCTGTATATATGTGAATTGAGCCTGACTTTAGCTTGTTCCATTAGAAACTCGGAAGCTGCACCAGATTGGGTGTGCCCCAGATTTGACAAATCCCCCCAATGTTTGGGTACACCTATGATTAGAGCGATTTCCGATGTGGCATTGGAGATCAATATTTGGAAAGGTATCCTATTGATTTCTTTGTTGTTATTGGGTGTTGTACTTACAATAAATATTGTTTCGGTATAAAAGGAGATACAAGTCACGTGTGATTCCTTCCCTCTCTCCCTCCATACCCCAGATGACACGTTCATATCTCTTCTCAGGACTATTACTAAGCAGGCTCCAGCTGGATCTTCATTCATTAGCAGGTGAGAGGGACACATAAAGTAGCGCTGTAAGTAGATGCTAACATTTCTGAAGAATAAGAAGACAGCAGCGTTTCTTCTTGTTCTATATGAGTCACCATAGAACCCCACCGGGTCTGTTTATACCGGACACCCAACTCAACTCTTCCACACGAATCTGCGCTGCTTAGCACCGCGCATGCGCCGTTCCTGGGGCTCAGAGCGTTCCGGAGCGGAGGAGGATGGAGCTGTGTGTGTGAGCGATGTACAACATCTCCGGAGTATCGCTGCATCGGACAGTGAGTATCTCTACACGGCACACCTCACCTTCCACACTGCTACTAGACACTCAGCTCTATTACACTGCACTGCAACACTATTGTATTTCCAAGTCACTTGTTACCCTAACCTCTTCACCTTTTATGTACATATCCTGCATTTAGCTACAAGTTGTATCATTCAGTCCTGGGGACTGTACGCTCACTTGTCTGACACTATTGCTGGGATTGGCAGTGTGCAAAGTTGTTTTACAGATTAATACCGGTTATTATTACATGATTGGTGAGAGAGAAACATAGATAAAGAAAGACATGGGGGAGGGAGGGGGGAGAGAGAGAAAGATAATGGGGGGGGGGAGAGAGAAACGTAGAGAAAGAGACATGGGGGGCATAGAGAAACAGAGAGAGAGATGGGGGGGGGGGGACATAGAGAAACAGAGAGAGAGATGGGGGGGGGACATAGAGAAACAGAGAGAGAGACATGGGGGGGGGAGAGAAACAGAGAGAGAGAGACATGGAGAGAGAGAGAAACATAGAGAAACAGGGAGAGACATGGGGGGAGAGAGAGAGAAAGAAAGAAACAGAGAGACATAAGGGAAGAGAGAGAAACAGAGAGAGAGACATGGGGGGGGGGGGGAACAGAGGGAGAGAGATAGGGGGTAGAGGAACATAGAGAAACAGGAAGCGAGATGGGGGGGGGGACATAGAGAAACAGAGAGAGAGATGGGGGGGGAGAGGAACATAGAGGAACACAGAGAGAGAGAGACGTGGGGGGGGAGATAAACATAGTCAGAAAAAGAAACAGAGAGAGAGACATGGGGGAAGAGAGAGAAACAGAGAGAGAGACATGGGGGGAGAGAGAGAAACAGAGAGAGAGACATGGGGGGAGAGAGAGACATGGGGGGGGCAGAGAGAGAGAGACATGGGGGGGAAACAGAGAGAGAGACATGGGGGGGGGGAACAGAGAGAGAGACATGGAGAGAGAGAGAAACATAGAGAAACAGAGAGAGAGACATGGGGGTGGGAGAGAGAGAGAGAGAGAGAGAGATAAGGGAAGAGAGAGAAACAGAGAGAGATAAGGGAAGAGAGAGAAACATAGAGACATAAGGGAAGAGAGAGAAACAGAGACATAAGGGAAGAGAGAGAAACAGAGAGATAAGGGAAGAGAGAGAAACAGAGAGAAGGGAAGAGAGAGAAACAGAGAGAAGGGAAGAGAGAGAAACAGAGAGAGAGAAGGGAAGAGAGAGAAACAGAGAGAGAGAAGGGAAGAGAGAGAAACAGAGAGAGATAAGGGAAGAGAGAGAAACAGAGAGAGATAAGGGAAGAGAGAGAAACAGAGAGAGATAAGGGAAGAGAGAGAAACAGAGAGACATAAGGGAAGAGAGAGAAACAGAGAGACATAAGGGAAGAGAGAGAAACAGAGAGACATAAGGGAAGAGAGAGAAACAGAGAGACATAAGGGAAGAGAGAGAAACAGAGAGACATAAGGGAAGAGAGAGAAACAGGGAGAGACATGGGGGGATAGAGAGAGACATGGGGGGGGGGAGAGGAACATCGAGAAACAGAGAGACAGATGGGGGGAGAGAGGAACATAGAGAAACAGAGAGACAGATGGGGGGAGAGAGGAACATAGAGAAACAGAGAGACAGATGGGGGGAGAGAGGAACATAGAGAAACAGAGAGACAGATGGGGGGAGAGAGGAACATAGAGAAACAGAGAGACAGATGGGGGGAGAGAGGAACATAGAGAAACAGAGAGAGAGATGGGGGGAGAGAGGAACATAGAGAAACAGAGAGACAGATGGGGGGAGAGAGGAACATAGAGAAACAGAGAGACAGATGGGGGGAGAGAGGAACATAGAGAAACAGAGAGACAGATGGGGGGAGAGAGGAACATAGAGAAACAGAGAGACAGATGGGGGGGGGAGAGGAACATAGAGAAACAGAGAGACAGATGGGGGGAGAGAGGAACATAGAGAAACAGAGAGACAGATGGGGGGATAGAGGAACATAGAGAAACAGAGAGAGAGATGGGGGGAGAGAGGAACATAGAGAAACGGAGAGAGAGATGGGGGGGAGAGGAACATAGAGAAACAGAGAGAGAGATGGGGGAGAGAGGAACATAGAGAAACAGAGAGAGAGATGGGGGGGAACATAGAGGAACAGAGAGAGAGATGGGGGGGGGAGATAAACATATAGAGAGAGAGAGAAACAGAGAGAGAGATGGGGGAGAGAGGAACATAGAGGAACAGAGAGAGAGAGACGTGGGGGGGGGGGGAGATAAACATATAGAGAGAGAGAAAAAGAGAGAGATGGGGGGAGAGAGAGAAACAGAGAGAGAGACATGGGGGGAGAGAGAGACATGGGGGGGGGGGAAACAGAGAGAGAGACATGGGGGGGAGAAACAGAGAGAGAGACATGGAGAGAGAGAGAAACATAGAGAAACAGAGAGAGACATGGGGGGGGAGAGAGAGAGAAACAGAGAGAGATGGGGAGAGAAAGAAACAGAGAGAGAGACATGGGGGGAGAGAGAGAGATGGGGAGAGAGAGAAACAGAGAGAGAGACATGGGGGGAGAGAGAGACATGGGGGGGGGGGAACAGAGAGAGAGAAACATGGGGAGGGAGAAACAGAGAGAGAGAGACATGGGGGGGGGGGGGAACAGAGAGAGAGACATGAGGGGGAGAGAAACAGAGAGAGAGACATGGAGAGAGAAACATAGAGAAACAGAGAGAGACATGGGGGAGAGAGAGAGAAACAGAGAGAGAGACATGGGGAGAGAGAGAAACATAGAGAAACAGAGAGAGAAAGACGTGGGGGGGGGGGAGAGAGAAACAGAGAGAGATGGGGGAGAGAGAGAGAGAGAGAAAGAAAGAAAGAGACATAAGGGAAGAGACATGGTAGAGAGAGGGAGAGAGAGACATGGGGGGAGAGAGAGACATGGGGGAGAGAGAGAGACATGGGGGAGAGAGGGGGAGAGAGGGAGAGAGACATGGGGGAGAGAGGGAGAGAGAAAGACATGGGGGCAGAGAGAGAGACATGGGGGGGGGAGGGGGAGAGAGAAAGACATGGGGGCAGAGAGAGAGAGACATGGGGGGGAGGGGGAGAGAGAAAGACATGGGGGCAGAGAGAGAGACATGAGGGGGAGAGAGAAAGACATGGGGGCAGAGAGAGAGAGACATGGGGGGGAGGGGGAGAGAGAAAGACATGGGGGCAGAGAGAGAGACATGAGGGGGAGAGAGAAAGACATGGGGGCAGAGAGAGAGACATGGGGGGGAGGGGGAGAGAGAAAGACATGGGGGCAGAGAGAGAGACATGGGGGGGAGGGGGAGAGAGAAAGACATGGGGGCAGAGAGAGAGACATGGGGGGGAGGGGGAGAGAGAAAGACATGGGGGCAGAGAGAGAGACATGGGGGGGAGGGGGAGAGAGAAAGACATGGGGGCAGAGAGAGAGACATGGGGGGGAGGGGGAGAGAGAAAGACATGGGGGCAGAGAGAGAGAGACATGGGGGGTAGAGAGAGAGAAGCATAGAAAGAGAGAGAGAGAGTGAAACAGAAATACAATAACAGACAGAGAAAGCGAGAGGAAGGCACATATAGAAAGTGAGAGACAAAAAGAGACAGAGAAGGACAGAGGCAAAGAAAGACAGAAAACGAGAGAGAGAGAAAAATAGAGACATGGAGGGATAAAGAAGGAGAGGAAGAGAATGAAAGAAATATAGGAAGAGAGAGAGAGAAACAAAGAAAAACAGAGAGAGCGAAATACAGAAAGAGACAGACAGAAAGGAAGGAAGAAAAAAAGAAAGTGAAATACAATCAGCGACAAAAAATGAATGAGTGAAACAAAAAGAGAGAACGAGAGAGACACAAATGGCAAACAAACACAAAGAAAGGGAGACAGGGATGTATAGAAAGAAAAGGGAGGGGGGAAGACAGAAATATACAGAGGATGCATCCATCAGAAGAGGGAAAAGTTCTGTTACATTTTTTTTTTTTTACATGAATAATAGTTTTCCAAGGTTTAGCATTTACTGTCAAGGCAAATCCCTTTGTTAATGTCAGAACTCATCCTTGTGTTAGGGAAGAGTCAGGTAATGAATGAACTGCATTTGGCAAATAAGAATGGCTGCCTTGTATTGATTTTTTTTTGCTCATGCCTGCACGGACCTGTCAAGAAACTGACACAAGAAAGGACTCCATTCTTTGTATTGGCTCATAGCAATTCCTTCATTTATCAGTGATTAGGTAGTGTCTAAATTCTAAGCATGAACTGAGTCATGGCACAATGCAACACTCATTTTATCATCTCTAACCAGAGCTAATAGTGACTTTATGGCACCTAAATCTTTTTACAGAAATGAATGACCGAAAGATAAATATATTTTTCTCACTTAAACCTGTGTCATCATGTGGTCTTTACTAAATGTATTGTTAAAGAGGAACTGTGATCTGCTCACATTATTTGTAATAAAAACATCTTTGCCATTCTGAAGCTTCCCTCCAACCACTTTGTATATTTTATATATACTGTGATTCTGTACTTGCCAAATATGCTGCAGAAATCTCCCTCCACTGAGTCTGACTGCATCCATTTAAACTGTGGGTAGCTGAAGTTGACGCCTGTTCGCTTCCTGGATTTATACAGACACACAGAGGCAAACCTCCAGCTCTGCAGCCCTCATTGGCCCTCTTATGACTCACCCCCCTCCCTTCTTTGCAAACTCTCAGGAGAGTGAGAGAGAGAGAGCTGTGCATGATGTCATAAGCCTAGGCTTTTTACCAGACAGGAAACAGGAAGTGGGCTGTATAAGATATTTACTTGCAGGAAAGAAATGTTTTACTATCCAAAGTTAAAACAACAAGGGCAGAAGATTTAAAAGATGGAAAGATGTTAAAGCGGACCTTCAGTCATTTTTTCATGTATCTAATCAAAAGGATTGATGCAAATGTCAATTTTATTCCAGTGAAACATTATTTGCGCAGGCAGAATTGCTAACAGTAATATCTAAACCCAAGAATAAAATCCTATATATAACATATTGTCAGTTCTTAGATATGCTGACTGGATTGGTTTTCTTATTTAGGTGAAGTACTGAAAAATACTTGTTGATCTAATCATATTTTTCGTGCCCTTGTAATCTCCTGTTTACTGTACTTGTACTGTTTTAAATGCTACTTTATGCATTGACATACCTCCTTAGACAGCAGTCTGTCTAGACTAGCATCATCAACAGGCAGCTTAATGCAATTTTACTTCAACTGATTGCAGTAGAAAGGATGTTTTTCAGTTCTTTTGAAGTGTAGGATGGCAATTTGGGCAATTAACTAAGCTGCCTACGCTAAAACTGTCAGAAGTGGCGTGTGCCACACTAACTAAGCAGTTAGACCTATTTTAAGTCTGTCTGTATCACTTGCACCACTTCCTATCCCAGGCTTGATTCACACCTATGCATTTTTAGTGCATTTTGCAGATTTGCACTACAGAACGTGTTCCATAGGAAACCATGTTAAATGGACTGTAGTTCAAATCTGACAAATGCAAAAAGCACTAAAAATGCATAGGTGTGAAACAAACTAGTGCAGGTCTGCCCTAATTAACAGAGGGGATACAACAGTTTTTCTATATAGACACCCGCTAGATGCCCTACAGGTATGACCTGTCATATGGGATGTGAGCTTACAGCTCACATCCCTCTTTCTGCCTGTGCAGTGATTACACTACATGAGCAGTGTCTGCAGGGTTAACAACTGTCCTCTTCCCTCCTGCTCTGAGTCAGGGATGGTAGAGAGATCAGAGTATGTAGCTCCAGCTCTGTTTTCTGTCTCGCAGCCACAGAGAACAGAAAACTGGCCACTCCAATTAACAAATAGGCTCATGCCCCTTTTGTTAATTAGGAGCAGCATTAGCTTCATTTTTAATGTTTAGAAGAGTGGTCCAAGCTTGTGCTTGCCCAATTCCTTTTAAATTTCCCCCCAATGACTTTCCTGAGCCCTGTCTCTGCAAAGTACTTAGAGGAGTACTAAAGGAACATGGAAGAAACAGGGAGGATATAGCTAGGACTGCACTAAAGATAGAGGGAGATACCAAATCACATAAAAAAGGTTTTAATGGCTGAAAAACACCACAAGATGTCAACATATTACAAAACAACAATAACCTGATGCAGTTCAGTACAATACAGAAGAAATACAGATCAATTTGTTTGGACCCTCCCCACCTGAAATCATAAGATTTCACTATAACCCAATATAAGTACATAAAGGGATGACTTGTACTTGGGGCTAAAAAATGAACAAGAGAGGAAGAACATGCAAAATATATAAAAGCATAAGTCCAAAAACATCAGGTGAGAACTGTGATGATCTTGACATTGGTGTCTTGATGCCTGAAACAGTTTTCAAAGGCATCCAGTCACTAGTCCATGGGTGGCAAAATATGCATAACTGCTTTGAGGTTTAAGTGGAAACATTTTGTTTAACCACTTAATTACCACCCTATAGCAGATTTACTGCCGTTCCGTGCAGAATTACATATACATACGTGATTCTGCACTTCCTGGTAGGGGGCGCGCGGCTTCTGCTGTGAGTCGTCACAGCAGAAGCCAATCAGCACGTGCCGGCCAATGGATGTCTGCCGACACCCGCTAATCATCGAGGGGAGAGAGTCCATCACTTTTCTTAGTAAAAAGCACCACACTGTGTACACATAAACACTGGCTAGGCACACATTTTAGCTCTATGATCTCCCTAGATGTTTAAACCCCTTCCCAGCCAGTCTCGTTAGTACAGTGACAGTGCATATTTTTAGCACTGATCACTGTATTAGTGTCACTGGTTCCAACAAAGTGTCAAAAGAGTCAGTTATTATCAGAATGTCCGCCACAGTATTGCAGTCCTGCTATAAGTCGCTGATCACCGCCGTTACTAGTATAAAAGTTAAAGTAAATAAAAATTCCAGTATACAGTTACGTCCATATATATTTGGACACAGGCACAATTTTCATACTTTTGGATCTGTATGCCACCAGAATAAAATTAAAACAAAAGAATCCAAATGAATTTGAAGTGCAGACTTTCAGCTTTAATTCAAGGGGTTGAACATAAATATCAAGTACAAATTTTAGGAACTGCAACCATTTTTATACAAAGCCCCCCCCCCCCCCCATTTTCAGGGGCTCAAATGTAATTGGACTAATGAATATAATCATAACTAAAATGTTCACTTTTAATATTTTGTTGAGAATACTTTACTGGCAATGGCTGCCTGAAGTCTGGAACCCATGGACATTACCAAAGACTGGGTTTCCTCCTTTCTGATGCTTTGCCAGGCTCTAACTGCAGCTGTCTTCAGTTCTTTGTGGGTCTTTCTACCTTTTTAGTTTTGCCTTCAAGTGAAGTACATGCTTAATTGGGTTGAGATCAGGTGATTGACTCGGCCATTGCAGAATATTCCACTTCTTTTCCTTCAAAAGCTCCTGGGTTGCTTTTGCAGTGTGTTTTGCATCATTGTCCATCTTTACTATGAAGCGCTGTACAATCAACTTTGCTGCATTTGGCTGAATCTGGGCTGACAGTATATCTCACTGCAGTATTACTCCGGCTGCTTCTGTCTTCTGTCACATTGTCAATAAACACCAATAACTCAGTGCCACTGGAAGCCATGCATGCCCAAACCATCACACTGCAAGGTCCACCATGTTTTACAAATGACGTTGTGTGTTTTGGATCATGAGCTGTTCCAAGCCTTCTCCACACTTTTTTCTTCCCGTCATTCTGGTACAGATAATTCTTAGTTTCATCCATCCAAAGAATGCTTTTCCAGAACTGGTCTGGCTTTTTTAGATTATTTTTTGGCCAAGTCCAATCTGGCTTTTCTATTCTTATGAGTGGTTTGCACCTTGTGGTCAACCCTCTGTATTTGCTCTTGTGAAGTCTTCTCTTGATTGTAGACTTTGACAATAATACGCCCACCTCCTGGAGAGTGTCCTTTACTTGTTTGGCTGTTGCGAATGGGTTTTTCTTTACCATAGAGAGGATCCTGCGATCATCCACCACTGTTGAGATCACCAGTGCATTCTTCTTTCCTCAGAATGCACCAAACGGTTGATTTGGCCACTCCTGATGTTGCTGCTATCTCTCTGATGGATTTGTTTCATTTTTGAAGCCTTACAATGGCCTGTTTCACTTGCATGGACAGTTCCTTTGAACGCAGGTTGTAGGTTCACAGCAATAGATTCCAAATGCAAATACCACACTTAGAATCAACTCCAGACCTTTTACCTGCTTAATTGATGAAAGCGAAAGTAAACCCATACATAAAACAGTTTTATTTCTGGCACGTGCCGAACGAAGGAGTAGCCCACACCTGGCCATGAAACAGCTTTTGATTCAATTGTTCAATTACTTTTGGTTCCTTGAAAAAGGGGGGTGGCTATTCTTAAGAGCTGTAATTCCTAAACTCTTCCTCCGATTTGGATTTACTTACCCTCAAATTAAACCTGAGTGTGCACTTTCAGGCCATATTCATTATACAACTATAGCTTGAATATGTTTTAGTAAATACCTGCAAAAAAACTAAAATTGTGCCTGTGTCCAAATATATATGGTCCTAACTGTATAGCTCATAGTTTGTAGATATTATAACTTTTGCGCAAACCCATCAACTTATTGAGATTTTTTTTTTTACATAAATAATTAGCAGACTACATACTGGCCTGAATTTACGTAGAAATTTGATTTTTTAAAATATATTTATTGGATATGTTTTATAGCAGAAAGTAACATTTTTTTTTTTCAAAATTGTCCGTCTTTTTTTGTCTATAGCGCAAAAAATAAAAAACGCAGTGGTGATCAGATTCCACCAAAAGGAAAGCTCTATTCGTAGGGAAAACAATTACCTATTTTATTTGGGTACAGCATTGCATGTTCAGTTGCCAGTTTGCCAGTTAAAATAACGCAGTACCGTATCGCAAAAAATGGCCTGGTCATGTAGGAGCTTTGAAGAGGCATTTTTGATTATTTGGGTGGATTGGACAATCTGTTAATGTGACACATACCATGCATTCAATTCAGAGCCTTGTGGTCCAGTGAGATTACTTGCACCCTTTGAGTCTTTGTTCTGAGGGTTTGTTTGTTGTTTCCTTAAGTTTGCTACTGCTTGCAATGGTAACTTGATATGTGAAGAGACACTGAACAGCTTGTAGTGGTTCATTGCCATTGAATATTACATTTTCATTTTACCTCCAATGGTAATATATAAGCCCATAGGGCTTAGGTGAACCTGTTTTTATAAAGCAGATGGATACTCTGCATGTATAAGAAAGATACATGTATTGCCATTTATTACCTTGTGCTTATGGGGTAGGGTGACCAGACGTCCCCGGACTATGGACACTTTGCCTGGAGCCAGTCTGTCCCTGGTTTTATCCCCAGATTGCAGGAGCAGCGCTGAAGCCAGAGGAATATCAACGTGGGGCGGTCTGCCCTGGTGCCACACACAGGGGGGTGTCAGGCTGGCGTCGCCCGATGTGACAGCTTTAATTTGAATCGCTGAACGCCTGCCATCACACAAAGTCCCGCCTCCTGGTTTGGCTTCTTAGACAGCACCCTTGTCCAATGCCATGGCATGTGCTGATGATCCAGGAGGCGGGACTTGTGTGACGGCGGGCGCCCGGTGATTCAAATTAAGGCTGTCACAGCGGGCCACGCCGGCCTGTGTGATGATCCGGCCAGCTCTCCTCTTCCTCTCTTCTCTCTGATCCCCTGCACTGGTCAGGGTGCATTGATGGGCACTGGTCAGGGTGCATTGATGGGCACTGGTCAGGGTACATAGATGGGCACTGGTCAGTAGGGCCGAAACAACTAATCGATTATACAAATAGTTGTCAACTATATTCATAATCAATTAATCGGTCAGCCGATTAGTTGGACTGCATACAGAATGCATTATTTACATATCTGGAAATACAGTGAAACACACATACAGCTCGGTACACCATCCATATGTGTCAGAAGAGACAATGCAGCACACGTACAGCTCAGTACACCATCCATACATGTCAGTAAGTGCCTGAGAACTTGTGAATGTGTGAGGAGCAATGCCTCATGGGACATGTAGTCCTGGGCAGGAAGTGAGTGCTTTTATAGTAGCACTCTATACTGTACTTTGCAGCTTGCTATTGGGGCACTCTGAAGGCAAGAGGAGCCAGAAGCGTTGGTGAGGGACCCCAGAAGAGGAGAATCGGGGCTGCTCTGTGCAAAACCATTGCACAGAGCCGGTAAGTATAACATGTTTGTTTTTTTTGTTTTTTAAAATCACTTTAAAGACTTTGTGCAGGGAAGATCAGCATCTGAACCCAGAGAAGGTGGAGGCTGAAAGACTGGAGGTAGTAGAAGGCATTACAATTACCGTAATTATCGGTGTATAACACGCGCCGGCGTATAACACGCACCCCAAGTTTAGGAGGGAATTTTAAGGAAAAAAACTTTTAGGAGGGAAGTTTAAGGGGAAAAAAACTTACATTTAAATGCCCATCAATGCAGCCCTGTCAGTGTCATTGAAGCCTTCTCAGTGCAGCCTTGTCAGTGCAGCCTTGCAGCCATGTCAGTGCAGCCTTCCCCAGTGTCCATTGCAGCCTTGCATCAGTGCAGCCTTGCAGACATGTCAGTGCAGCCTTGTTAGTGCAGCCTTCCCCAGTGTCCATTGCAGCCTTGCAGCCATGTCAGTGCAGCCTTCCCCAGTGTCCATTGCAGCCTTGCCCCAGTGCAGCCTTGCAATCCCCGCCGATCTCCGCTGATTTTTTGCGATCGCGCCGACATACACATCCGAGTGTACAGATTTAAAGGGACTCGGCGGCTGCCCAGTGGCGGGACTGTGAGCGGTGCCGAAAAGAGCCGAGTACACTCGGCTTTGCGTATCTCGGCTCCGCCCTTTGCCGAGTCCGCCGGCGCCATATTTAAATCTGTACACTCGGATGTGTATGTCGGCGCGATCGCAAAAAATCAGCGGGGATCGGCGTATAACACGCACCCACGATTTTCCCCTGATTTTAAGGGGAAAAAAGTGCGTGTTATACGCCGATAAATACGGTATATTTAAAGTAAACTTTTACCAGTATTTTGCATTGTATTTAAAATGATCATATCCATGAAAAAAAGTCTCAGCTTTTGGTACTACTTTAATATAAAAGATTTCTCTCTCCCTTCCCCCTTCATATAGCTTCATGTCTGACTCCTAGTTAAAATGCCCATATACAGTTGTTCTCATAAGTTTACATACCCTGGCAGAATTTTGTGATTTCTTGGCCATTTTTCAGAGAATATGAATGATAACACAAAAACTTTTCTTTTACTCATGGTCAGTGTTTGGCTGAAGCCATTTATTATCAATCAACTGTGTTTACTCTTTTTAAATCATAATGACAACAGAAACTACCCAAATGATCTGTTGATCAAAAGTTTACATACCGTGGCGATTTTGGCCTGATAACATGCACACAAGTTGACACAAAGGGGTTTGAATTGCTATTAAAGGTAACCATCCTCACTTGTGATCTGTTTGCTTGTAATTAGTGTGTGTGTGTAAAAGGTCAGTGAGTTTCTGGACTCCTGACAGACCCTTGCATCTTTCATCCAGTGCTGCACTGACGTTTCTGGATTCTGAGTCATGGGGAAAGCAAAAGAATTGTCAAAGGATCTGCGGGAAAACGTAGTGGACCTATATAAAACAGGAAAGGGATATAAAAAGATATCCTAGGAATTGACAATGCCAATCAGCAGTGTTCAAACTCTAATCAAGAAGTGGAAAATGAGGGGTTCTGTTGAAACCACACCACGGTCAGGTAGACCAACTAAAATTTCAGCCACAACTGCCAGGAAATTAGTTCAGGATGCAAAGAAAAACCCACAAATAACTTCACGAAAAATACAGGACTCTCTGAAAACACATGGTGTGGCTGTTTCAAGATGCACAATAAGGAGGCACTTGAAGAAAGATGGGCTGCATGGTCGAGCCACCAGAAGAAAGCCATCACTACGCAAATGTCACAAAGTATCCCGCTTACAATACACCAAACCACACAGAGACGAGCCTCAGACCTTCTTGCACAAAGTCATTTAGAGTGATGAGACCAAAATTGAGCTTTTTGGCCACAACCATAAACGCTACACTTCCATCAGCTTAGCAGGAGATCGCTCCGTTGATCTCCGCTGAGCTGGGGGATGACGGGTCTGTCTCTGCTCACTGAGCGGGGAGGGGCCTGTCGAAGCTCCACTGATTTCTATGGGGAGATCGGACGAAAACGGGCAGCATGTCTGTTTTCATCAGATCTCATCTGATCCGCCAAGATGGATGGCGAACGTATCGCCATACGTCTGTTTTTAGTGGATCGGATGGCAGACAGGTGTCAGCGGACACATCTACACTGACATCCGTCTTCCCATAAGAGTCCATGGATGGGCCCACTCTTATCCACCTGAAAAACAGACAGGTGGATCCGAGTGGGCTTGCCGTGCGAAAGTGGCCTTACAAACCAATTGAAGAAAACAAAGCTTGGTCGCACACCATGTAAGGAAGAACTTCTGTAGAATAGTTACTTTATTGCCAAGGGGCCAAAGGACGTAGACAGGATGTTACATGAACATTGTTTTTTTTTTTTTTTTTTCTTCAGTTACTATTGACGGTGGTGAGCCGGGGCCAGCACCCACAAGGAAATCTTTACCCACAGTCTGAGCTGTGTTACACTCTTTCATCCCTTACAAACCACCTGAAAATTTTGATTCAGGTTTACATTGGGGGGTATCTGCTTTGGCTGCTATTAGGAAAGTGAAATGCACCCTGACCCTCATTACACACAGTATACTGTATTTATCACTACTCAGGAGAAACAGTGACACGTTTGTCAAGCTAAATAAATTACAGTTTGCATAAAGCTGAAAGACAGACCTGAAGACTTACCATAGCCTGGGTTCACGCCAGTGCTGCATGATGATGATGCATTTTTCAGTGTGTTTTTAGTGTGTTTTTGTGTGCTTTTACATGCATTTTTGTCTTTTTTGATACATTTTCATGCTATTTTTGTAGGAGAAGGAGACTGTTTTTTATACACAAATGTCTGCCAAAAAATGTACTAAAAACAAAAATGTATGGGTTTTACATGCACTTTCCATGCATTCCCATTGAAGTCTATGGGGCAAAAATCACTCTGCATTTCACCAGAAGTGGCTGCACCATTTCAAAAAATGCACTGCACTGCATTGATGTGAACAGGCATAATGGAGTATAATGGAATTCAATTTCATGCCAGTGCAAGAGCAAACGCAGGAGAAAATGCACTAGTGTGAATGGGGGCTTACTGCCAAGAATAAGTATTAAACAGTATGTTACAAGGAGGTAGTGACACTTAGTGCCTGTTTGCACTGCCCTCACACTAAACCGCAGCGGCAACCCTCTATTCTGGCTGCAGTGAGCCGGCGATAGAGGGCAGTGTGGCTCGCGTCTCAACTTTATTTGAACTGCACAAAGCGACACTTCACTCATTTTGCTGTACAGCAGCACGGTGCGTTGAGCTGATGTACAGTTACATGTGATGCTTCTTGTACTCTGCGTTAAAATGCAGCATGTCTAAATCACAGCTCACTGCACCGCACCTCTGGGGTGCTCTGCAGTGTGATCAGGACACATAGAAAACAGTTGTTTTCTGTGTATCCTGACTCCTGAGGTGACCTGTGCTCATCCAGTGTGATATAACACAGGTCACTGCATTATGTGTGAACAGGGTCCTGTAAGTTTCCTTTTTTTTTTTTTTTTTTTTTAAACTGGATTCTTAATTTTCCTTCTGCTCGCTTCCTGAATCTGCTATGTCCAATGTAATTGTCCCTTGTTCAGTGGTGAGTACCACCTACTCTTTGTGGATTGGGTAAATGTACCCACAGGCCCCCACCGTCCATTCTACACTTCCTTCTGCCATCTCTCTTCTGGGTGTACTTCACTGTTGCAAATGAAGTGTCATCAACTTTTTCTTTTATAGTGAGCATTAACTATCTAATTCAGTATTTATTTACATGTATGTCGGTTTCTTTGTAACCCAAATGGCCACATAACTAAAGGCAAAACTTTTTTTCTTGTTTAGGATAACGTGGAGAGGGATTAGAGCCCCAGTCAGGTTTATTGTTTTCTGTGCTCATGACCTACCGTGTCCTATTTGTCCTGTTTATGGGTGTCATCAAGAGTGAAAGTGATAAGAAGTCACAGATTTTGGCTTGTGTCTGGAACAGAGATAGAGGGGAAATCTTTCAACCGGCACACAAGTTCTGGTGGCCCCGGTGACTACCAGGGTTTTCCTCACTTTGGAGGCTTTTGTCTCAGTTCCTATTTTGGCGATGGGACAGGAAGTAAAGGGAGATCTTTTGAAATTGGGAAATAAAAACTGGCAGGGGTTATAGCCCATGAAGGAAAAAAAAAAGTTGCCTTGGCTCTATTTTAATAAAAGGTAACGTTTCTAACTATGTAATGAAATCTTCCAGCAAGCCTCATTTTGATAACCTACAACCCCTTTATGAATAAGAGCTTCTTTTTAGGTTTCATTCAGACGGGTGATTAAGCTCGTCCTCGACGCAGAGCCGCTGGCAGATGCATGTGTATCCGCTTCAGAGCTGTGTGCAGGCAGCCTATAGAAGTGGAAGCACACAAAGCAGCTGCATAGACATAATCACATTTCAATGTTTGAGATGCTGGCAGGAGTGGGTGTATGTATTTTAACGCAGAGCCTCTGCTTTCAGATCTGTGCACCCACTCTAGCCCAGTGTAAAACTTTGACATGGGATTTTGTCTGTGCAGCCACTGTGTGTGCATTTGCCTGCACACAGCTCTGAGGTGGATGTACACGCAGCAGACAGCGGGTCGCCTGTCTGAAAAAGCCCTAAAAGTGTCCCCAATTTTAACCACTTCAATACCAGGCATTTTCACCCCTTCAGCTTTCAGCTCTGTCACATTTTGAATGTCAATTGCGCGGTCATACAACACTGTACCCAACAAATTTTTTATCATTTTGTTCCCACAAATAGAGCTTTCTTTTGGTGGTATTTGGTCACTGCTGGGGTTTTTATTTTTTGCGCAACAAATAAAAAAAGACCGAAAATTTAGAAAAAAAAGTTTTTCTTTGTTATAAAATTTTTTAAATAAGTAACTGTTCTCCTTCAATGATGGGTACTGATGACGCTGCACTGAGGGGCACTGATAGGCTGCACTGGTAGGTGGCACTGATGTACACTGATGGGTGGCACTGCTGGGCACCGATTGGCATCGTTTAGGGCAATGTGTGGCATCCCTGGTGGCAATGGGGGGCATACATGCTCCTCAATATGTGGTGGGTGCCCTGGTGGGCACAGACCCCCCCTGTCAGGAGAGCCGCCGATTGACTCCCCCCCCCCCTCTTTCCTGGCCTTCCAGGTTGCATGTTCGAATAAGGATCTGGTACAGATTTTTTTTGGGGGGGGGGGGGGGGGCGCACACCATTTTTATTTTTTAGCATGGAGTTTCCCTTTTAAAATCTATCAATGTATAGACAAGTGTAGCGCTGTAGGTTTAAAAAAAACTTATAAGAATAAAGAATAAAGAAAAACGTCTATATCAAACAGCAAAAATTGCAAAATATGACAGCTTAACAGATAAACAAATAAAGTCTCTGATGTTCTTCGGATGTTTTAAGGGCTGAAAGGGACTGATGATAATCCAAAAGTGTGTATAGTTCCTTATTCACCACGTGGATAACACATGCAAAAGTGTGATGGACCCTCCACATAGAGAAAAAGTGAAGGCTTACCAGAAGGATTGAACTCATAAGAACGTACGTTCAATGAGTCAATCAAGCTTGTAACGCCAACGGGCAATCAAAAGGAGGAACCTCACGACTGGATGGCATCAAAACTTCAGAACATATCCAAACTTCTGACGGAACTTTAAAATGAGTGGCAAACCTTCCCACGGATCATCTCAGATGGATAGTTCATATAAGAATAAAGAAGGGGGGCCACATAGCATAATACCGTTTGGAAAAACAGATTTATTAAAATAAGTAAACAACTTACATTTTGGTAGTAAAAAAAGCGCTTCAAGTAAAATTATGGCAGGCAGTGGAGTCTCCCGACGCGTTTCGTCTTAAAAGACTTCATCTGGGGTGCTCACCCACTGCTGCCATACCCCTTAATATAGATATCTTAGCCCCCTTAATGAGGATACAGCTCGTGTCTAAATTTCTAAAGCACTTCCGGGTTTAGCCAAGATGGCGGACCCACGTGCGTTCCACGCCTCTATTTGGTGTGTGTATATGCGTTCCAGCATTGTACTGGGATGTTAATGTAGGGTGTAATGAGATTATGAGTGTAGGGATAGAATAAGAATAAAGACCACTTCCTTGTGGGGATGTCCCCAGTGTAAAACAGTTATTACCACTCTCTATTCCCTAATGGAGAGTGTAGTCCGAGAGTTTCCCTTTTAAAATCTATACCAGACGGTCATAGGGTTCCCCTTAACCACTTCAATACACTGTCTATACTATATACTCTGCACTGCATTATATACGCTACACTGACTGCATGCTCAATCCACTAACTACCCTGCCTAATCTCGCTCCATTAATGCACACTATACATGGCCGCCGTTGGAAGCAGCCTTGTATAGTGTGGGGCATGGACTTGGCCCCATGGCTCTCACTATACATCACCCTGTGATTGGCCAAAGCATACAGGTCAGGTGCATGCTTTGGCCAATCAGCAGCCTTCAATGCACTGCAATCTCGCAGTGCATTATGGGGCGCTTGGCGGTGGGCAAACGTCTCGCGAGCGCCCCATATGCTTGTTCTGCGAACAAATGACTAACCGATGTTTCGGCTCGAACAACGGCCCATCTCTAGCATGTATACAGTGCATATGCAAAAACACGTGGATGCAGTTCATAAGCAAATGCACATGGATGCAGTTCATTGCAAATACGTATCTTTGCAGTTCATATGCAGTACGCATGTATGCAATTCATAGCAAATACGCATGTACGCAGTTCATATGCATCTATGCAGTTCATATGCAAATACACATGTATACAGTTTATATGCAATTATACAGGTATGCATGCCATAATGTAATATTTATGCTGCACCTGCCCACCTGCACTTGGCCCCATACTAGTTTTTAAGGACTAGCCAAGCACATCCATGCATCTTGAATGCAGCCTCTATGCCTCTTCAGTGCAGCCTAAATGTAAGCTCCTGCAGATCAAATGCACGCTATTCTGGAGACAAAGTTCCTTTAAGTGCATTGATACCTGTACGGGGGTGTATCGACAAACAGTTGTACATGCCAAAGAAAATTATGCACCAATGCAGTATATAATTGCTCTATCTGCTCTCCCAGCTCTCCAATAGGTAGTACTCATATCTCGTTATCTAGCCATAAGCTGCTGTGTGTCTCTAGAAGACTCACCGTTTCTTCAGCCCACATGAGACTTCAAACATAAAAAATGGCCGCCCTTCTACTTCCTGCCTAAACTTCACAAGAGTAAGGTATACTGAATGATCCTGCGCCCTCTAGTGGCTGGATGAGAAAACTGCAGCCCAAAACTCCTGACACACACACAGAGCACGACCTGGCCGGACCAAACAGTGCACTTCCCCAGTAGCCATCAGGAAAATGACCAGACAGTAGATCACTTTTTTCTTTATTGCAAATGCAAACCTACCATTCCTGCCTCAAGACTCTGAATCATAACAGGAGTCCAACCTTCACCCAATATGGCGAGCTCTGTCATGAAAGACTTTTTCAAGGACTCGGTCCCCCTTAATCTGGGGTCCACTCCCCTGGACCTGTATAGCACCCTCCTGGAAAAGTACCTTGGTCAGAACAAACAGGGCTCCATTACGCAGGGTTCAGTGCCATAAGGCTGCATTACAGGTAAACCTTGAAGATTCTTCTCTCCTATCCACCGAGGCTCAGGTATCATCCATTTTGGCTGACAGCTTTTCAAATGGATCCCATTTGAAGTCAATGATTCTCAGTAGAATCATTCCGGACCTCCAAGTATGCACATATAGCACATCAGTGACCACCACCTTACAGACACTGGCGAAAAAACGGAGGTACTTCCTGTATAGGAGGGATTATATAGGGGAGGACTACCTGTTTTGATTGATCAGCCAGTGTCCATTCACCTATAGGTGGCGCATAAACCAGATAGTAATGATTATAACTTGCTCTATGTCCTGTGATGTACAATAAAGAAAATCTCCCACTAAAAGCTAAATTGGACAATTCAGAGAACAGGGACCGCAGATCTGACCTCTGCCTGCGCTGTCTCCCAGAGTTCATACCTGACCTTCAATCTACTGTTTTGGCTTTGTTTCAAGACCTTGCCCCTGAACTGTCAATCGAACGCATACACTAGGGATGAGCCGAACACCCCCCGGTTCGGTTCGCACCAGAACCTGCGAACGGACCGAAAATTCGCACGAACGTTAGAATCCCATTGACGTCTATGGGACTCGAACGTTCGAAATCAAAAGTGCTCATTTTAAAGGCTAATTTGCATGGTATTGTCCTAAAAGGGGTTTGGGGACCCGGGTCCTACCCCAGGGGACATGTATCAATGCAAAAAAAACTTTTAAAAACGGCCGTTTTTTCGGGAGCAGTGATTTTAATGATGCTTAAAGTAAAAAAAAAAAAAAGTGAAATATTTCTTTAAATATCGTACCTGGGAGGTGTCTATAGTATGCCTGTAAAGTGGCGCGTGTTTCCCATGTTTAGAACAGTCCCTGCACCAAATGTCATTTTTAAAGGAAAAAATCTCATTTAAAACTGCTTGCGGGTTTAATGTCATGTCGGGTCCTGGCAATATGGATGAAAATCAGTGAGACAAACGGCATGGTTACCCCCCAGTCCATTACCAGGCCCTTTGGGTCTTGTATGGATATTAAGGGGAACCCCGCACCCAAATTAAAATAAGGAAAGGTGTGGGGCCACCAGGCCCTATATACTCTGAACAGCAGTATACAGGCGGTGCAAACAAGACAGGGACTGTAGGTTTGTTGTTAAGTAGAATCTGTTTGTAATTTTGAACATTTTTAACGTGTTTAGCTCCAGCCAAAAAATCTTTTTTAAGCTTTTTGGAAAACATAGGGAAGGGTTATCACCCCTGTGACATTTGTTTTGCTGTCTTTCCTCCTCTTCAGAAGATTTCACCTCACTTTTGTCCCAATGAAAATTTGGGTTTTTTTGTGGAACAAGGATTGGAAAGCATCAGTGGAAAGGAGAAATGTTTTTCCCATATTAACTCTTACAGGAGAGAATTTCCCTTCCTAGGGGTAGATTTCATCTCACTTCCTGTTGTCTCCTTCCGTTTGCAAGTAGGAGTCGTTTGTAAGTTAGATGTTTGAAAGTAGGGGCCTGCCCTATATACTCAGCAGAAATTTGGGCCTTAGGTGTTGTTGTGGCCACAACACTGTAAGCCCTCACAGGGCCCTGCTGTGAAATATTAGATCAAGAATTGTAATTACATGCCCCTGTTGAAACAGGGGCAGAAAAACTGGGCCTTTGGTGGTGGTGGTGCTGGTGCCACAACACTGTAAGTCCTCACTCGCTCTTGGTGGGTGCAGAAATGGGCCCTGCTGTGAAATATTAGATCAAGAATTGTAATTACATGCCCCTGTTGAACAGGAGCTGAAAAATTAGGCCTTAGGCACTGGTGCTGGTGCCACAACACTGCAACCCCTCACAGACACTCTAGTTGGAACGTAGGAACGAGCCCTGATGCAAAGTATTGCATCAAAAATTGTAATTACACGCCCCTGTTAAACAGGGGCTGAAAAATTGTGCCTTAGGCACTGGTAGTGGCGCCCAGAACCAAAAATGTTCTTACAAGCTATTAGCGTGATCATTGAGGAGGAAGAGGATAATTACTCAGGGATAGTCACTCAGCATCAGCATAGGCAGTCTTTGAAGGGATCTGAGATTTCAAAAAAAATTATTCGGTTACATCAGCATCGGGTGCTTGGTAGCTGGTGGTGATCCAAGACTGATTCATTTTTATGAAGGTCAGTCGATCGACCGCGTCGGTGGACAGACGCACCCTGTGATCGGTTACCACGCCCCCAGCAGCACTGAATGTGCGTTCCGAAAGAACGCTGGATGCAGGACAGGCCAGTAGCTCAATTGCATACTGTGCAAGCTCTGGCCAGTGATCCATCCTCAAGACCCAGTAACCCAGAGGATTTTCGGTGGGAAAGGTGTCCAAATCTGATCTTGCCCCTAGGTATTCCTGCACCATGTAAAACAGTTGCTGGAACCGATCATACCTTGGGGCTGCGGACCAAAAAATTGTCTGAACGCATCGGTCAGACGGCCACCTTCTCCACCGCTCCTTCTTTGACTGACCGAAGCCTCAGCAACACGTTGTCCAGAAACAGGAGTTTGTAACCTCCCAGTCTCTGGGAACGCGTTGCACAGACCTTTCTGCAAGGCCTCACGAAGATGTTTCATCCTCTGCTCCCTCTGCGATGGCAAGATAAGGTCCGCAACCTTACCCTTGTAACGTGGATCAAGGAGGGTTGCCAGCCAGTACTGGTCCTTCTCCTTGATCCCACGAATACGAGGATCCTTACGCAGGCTTTGCAGGATCAGGGAGGCCATGCAGCGTAGGTTTGCTGAGGCATTCGGTCCGGAGTCCTCTGGGTCACTAAGGATGACATGGTCCGCAGCCACCTCCTCCCAGCCACGTACAAGTCCATGTGTTTCTTGGGACTGATCCCTTAAAGACTGCTGCTGATGCTGAGTGCCAGGCTCCACCTCCATACTGACACAATCTTCCTCCTCCTCCTCCTCCTCGTCCTCTTCCTGTGTGATCGGCGGGCACGCAGGAACACTGTCTGGATAAAGGGGGCCTTGAGAGCTAAGGAAGTCCTCCTCTTCCTGCCTCTGTTCTGCCTCAAGTGCCCTGTTCATTATTCCACGCAGCGTGTGCTCCAACAGGTGGACAAGGGGGACAGTGTCACTGATGCATGCACTGTCACTGCTCACCATCCTCGTGGCCTCCTCAAATGGTGACAGGACAGTGTGTGCATCCCTGATCATGGCCCACTGGCGTGGGGAAAAAAAAACAAGCTCCCCTGACCCTGTCCTGGTGCCATAGTCGCACAGGTACTCATTGATGGCCCTCTGCTGCGTGTGCAGCCGCTGCAGCATGGCCAACGTTGAGTTCCACCTGGTGGGCATGTCACAGATTAGGCAGTTCTTGGGCAGGTTAAACTCCTTTTTGGAGGTCCGTCAGCCAAGCACTGGCATTAAATGACCGGCGGAAATGCACACAGACTTTCCTGGCCTGCCTCAGGACATCCTGTAAGCCCGGGTACCTGCCCAAGAACCGCTGCACCACCAAGTTAAGGACGTGAGCCAAACAGGGCACATGGGTCATTTGTCCCTGTCGGAGGGCAGAGAGGAGGTTGGTGCCATTGTCGCAAACCACCATTTCTGCCTTAAGTTGGCGTGGCGTCAACCACCTCTGAACCTGCCCCTGCAGAGCTGACAGAACCTCTGCCCCAGTGTGGCTCCTGTCCCCCAAGCACACCAGCTCAAGCACCGCATGGCATCTTTTGGCCTGCGTACTTGCGTAGCCCTTTGAATGGCTACAGAGCACCGCTGGTTCCGAGGACAAAGCACAGGAAGAGGCCATGGAGGAAGAAGAAGAGGAGGGGGTGGAGGAGAGAGGTGTGTCACAATCATTAGCATTTTGGAGGCGTGGTGGCGGAACAACCTCCAACACTACTGCACCTTGTCCTGCATCCTTCCCAGCTGCCAGCAGAGTCACCCAATGCGCCGTGAAACTTAGGTAACGTCCCTGTCCATGCCTGCTGGACCATGAGTCAGCGGTAATATGCACCTTACCGCTGACCGCCCTGTCCAGCGAGGCATGGACATTGCCTTCCACATGCCGGTAGAGAGCCGGAATCGCCTTCCGTGAGAAAAAGTGGCGTTTGGGTACCTGCCACTGAGGAACCGCACATTCCACAAACTCACGGAAGGGGGCAGAGTCTACCAACTGAAAAGGCAGCAGTTGAAGTGCTAGCAATTTTGCCAAGCTAGCATTCAACCGCTGGGCATGTGGATGGCTGGGAGCAAACTTCTTTCGGCGGTGCAGCAGCTGGGGCAGGGAAATTTGCCTGGTACAATCTGACGTTGGTGTACCAAAAGCAGATTGCCCACAAGTACTTGGCTGTGACACACCTAATTCTACACCTTCATTCCTCTCAGTGCAGGTCTCAGAGAGGACTGGAAGTCTAGTGGGGTTGGAAATCTCAGCTGATGAGGAGCAAGTAGAGGTCCTCTTTGTTCTTTGGTGTGGGTCTTTTAGATATGCTTGCCAACGAACTGCATGGCAGGTTAACATATGTCTGGTCAAGCATGTGGTACCCAAGCGGGAGATGTTTTGGTCACGCGAGATACGCTTGAGACATATGTTGCAAATAGCAGCGGTGCGATCTGATGCACTCGTCTCAAAAAAGGCCCACACCAAAGAACTTTTTGAATAACGCGCAGAGACTGCAGCGCCCTGCACATGTGGAGCTTTGGGGTGTGATGCAGTCAATGTGCTGCCCTTAGGCTGGCCCCTGGAGGGCATCCTGCCTCGTTGGTGATGTGCCGCCTCCTCCTCCTCCTCCTCCTCCTCCTCTCTCCTATCAGGCACCCACGTTGAGTCAGTGACCTCATCATCCCCTCCCTCCTCATCACTGGAGCAAACCTGGCAGTATGCTGCAGCAGGGGGAGCATGACTGCCAGATTGCTGTCCTTCTTGGGCACCCCCTCTGTCCGTGCTCATGTTACTGCCTTCATCGAGCTCAGTATCTATCATCATCAGAGCCTTCCAAACGCTGGGCATCCTCCTGGAGCATGTACCCAACACTGTGGTCAAACAGTTCGAGGGACTCCTCAGGAGCACATGGTGGGGCTAGGGAAGGAGTCACTGATGACATTGAGCCGAGGGAGGAGGCCGCTGCTTTGCCAGACAAAGTACCCTGGGCATGGGTGAGAGAGGATGAGGAGGATGAGGACGGCTTGGTCATCCACTCGACCAAGTCTTCCGCATGTTGCGGCTCAACACGGCCAGCTGCCGAAAAAAAGGCCAAGCGTGTCCCACGGCCACGTGCTGATGAGGATGCACCGTCTCCACGACCAGCACTAGACACAGAGCCTGCTTGCCCTCTCTTTCGTTTCAAATATTTTATTGGTAAATTCACATACAGCTGTTACATTAAGTTCCATACATAGTTTCAATTGAATATATGACAGTGAACATAAAAATAACACATGAGATTTTGGCTTAATGAAAGCTAAGTGCTAGGATAACATATATATTTCTAAATTGTACGGCATGTTGGAACTACGTACGAATATATTTGAGAGGTTAAAGGGAGGTATGGTCCCTTTTTTAACATTATAAATCTGGGCCAATCCCCAATAACAGTGGTGGGGGGGCCCTCAAAATTAATGCTAGTAACAGAGTATATTACTTGTTTTCAGTTTTGGGGGATAAGGTGAAATGGAGAGGTGAGATTATGAAAAAGGAGGGGTAGTAAAAAGGGGGTGTAGGCGGGAAAGTAGTAGTTAGGAGAAGGGGGAAGAGGGGGGTGCCGGCCAGCCCGCGCGGGCGCAGGTGCGAGAATAAAGTCTCGGGGTGACATCCAGGTCTGCTTAAAGCGTTACCAGGTCCTCGTCGGTATCTGTTGGCAAGAAGTGTTCCACCCAGGGTCGCCAGACTCTGTTGTGTTGGGTGGCTTTATCTAGGATTTTTGCCTCAGTTTTGCTATGTATCATTGCTTGGGTAATCCTATTCTTTGTTTCGACTATATTAAGAGTGGGGGTTTTCCAGGCCTTAGCTATCGTCTGTTTGGCTGCTGTGAATAAATGTAGGAGAAGTCGGAGTTGTGATCTGGTATAGTCTTGTGGAAAGAGGTTGAGGAGGGCTATTTTGGGGCTGGGGGATAAAGTGATTTGGTGTAGGGTGGTTGCCATCTGAAATATTATTGTCCAGAAGCGTTGTACTTGTGGACATGTCCACCATATATGTAAGTGCGTGCCCCTTTCCCCACAACCTCTGAAACAGTTTGGGGAGGAGTCTGGTAGAAACTTAACAATTCTAGCTGGGACTAGATACCAGCGCATTAGCACTTTATAGTTCGCTTCTGAGGCAATAACATTCTGGGATGAGTTTTTTGTGTTAGACCATATGGTCGACCAGTCTTCTGGTTCGAGAGTAGTGTCGAGGTCTCTCAACCATCTTTGTGCATATGTGGGTAGATTTGGGGGTGGTAATGTAAGATGGGAGTATAAGCGGGAGATAATACCGGGGGCATGCGGATCAGACTCGCACATATGTTCAAACTCGGTCAGAGTATCCAGACCAGAGTTAGCTTTTATAGTTTCTTGCACAAAATGCTTAATTTGGAGGTAGCGGAAACATTCCCTGTGAGGAAGTTGTGTTTGTTCCTGGATAATTGGAAAGGGTTTCACAGTGTCTCCACTAACGAGATCACAAATGCGAGTCAAACCCGCCTGGACCCAGGCATGAAATGAGGTTGGTTCTGTGTAGGCTGGGAGGAATTGAGGGTGACCCAAGTAGGACAGAAGTGGGGAGTGTGAAGAGATTAGTTTAAATGGGGCTTTTAGTCTATCCCAAAGTTTAAGAGTGTGAAATGTTAACGGATTAGTTATGGGTCCTCTAGTTGATGTGGGAAGCCATAGTAGATTGCCTATATTTAGTGGGTGTAAATCAATGGCTTCGAGGGCTACCCAGAGTGGGGTCTCCGTCTTGGCATGGTATAAAATAGACTGTGCTAGGCGGGCTGCGTGGTAGTAGTGTGAGAAATTGGGGATACCCAGGCCACCGTAGAGCTTGTTGCGGAGAAGAATCGGTCTCGCCACTCTGGGTCTAGTAGGACCCCATATATATTTGAAAACTTTATTCTGCACAATCCTATGGTAATAAGGAGGGACTTTGATAGGGAGCACTCTATATAAGTATAACAGTTTCGGTAATAGGGACATTTTCACAGCAGCTATACGTCCCAGCCAGGAGACACATAGTGGTAACCAGGTATTTAGTAAGGAAGTTATCTGTGAAAGCATTGGGAGGTAGTTAGATTGGAACAGGTTGGCGGGGTCCTTAGTGAGCTTGATCCCTAAATATGGGATCGATGTGGTAGACCAGAGGAAGGGGAAATTGCTACGTAAAGTTTCTAGATCAGCTTGTGGCAGGGACACATCAAGGGCCCTCGATTTGGTTTGGTTGACTTCAAGTCCAGATATGTTAGAAAATTTATCTAGGATATTCATTAGGTTGGGTAATGTGGTGTGGGGTGAAGTAATGAAGAGAAGTGCATCGTCAGCGAAGAGGCACACTTTGTGGGAGGTGGATGCTATATCTAAGCCTCGAATATCGGGATTAGATCTAATCAGGGCTGCCAGGGGTTCGATTGTGAGTGCGAAGAGCAGAGGGGATAAGGGGCATCCCTGTCTAGTCCCCCGTGCTATTGGAAAAGGATCTGATCGGAATCCGGAATAGTGTACATATGCTTGTGGGTGGTTATAAAGGGCCTTGATCCAATTTAAGAAGTTGGGACCGAAGCCCCAACGTTGGAGGATAAAAATTAGGTAGGGCCATGAGACTGTATCGAAGGCTTTGCGTATATCTAAGGAAAGGAGGTGCATGGGGATCTTACGGGTACGAGCCAGATGTTGCAAAAGGATTACTCGTCTGATATTATCGCTCGCTTGTCGTTTGGGTATAAAGCCAACCTGGTCTTTGTGTATCAAGCCACCAATGATGGGATTGAGGCGTAGGGCAAGGACTTTAGCTAGAATCTTAATATCCACATTAAGAAGTGAGATTGGTCTATAGTTGGACCATAACATGCTATCAGTGTTTGGTTTGGGGATCATAGAGATGAGAGCAGTCAATGTGTCCCTGCCAAAAGAGTGTTGTTTTAGTATAGTATTGAATGTGTTGGTAAGAAGGGGGGCAAGTTCAGTGGCAAACTTTTTATAGTAAAGACTGGGGAGGCCATCAGGGCCTGGTCGTTTATTAGGTTTTAGGGTTTTAATGGCTGCTAGTACTTCGTCTGTCGAGATCGTGTTCTCCATCAGCTCACGGCTGGATTCAGACAAGGTTGGTATGGGTAGATTATGGAACAGTTTTTCTGCTTGGCGTAGTGGAAATGCTGTTTTAGAATCGTAGAGATTTGCCAACTGTTTACGGAACTCCGAGAGAACCTTAACAGGATTACTAGTAATTTCGCCCTTAGCCAGTCTGAGTCTAATGGGAACACGAGCACGGTCTGGTCTACGTAGACGCAGGGCTAGGTAGGTGTCTGGTTTATTTGCTTTTGTATAAATCGTGTGGCTTGTTCTACGAATAGTTTTGTCAGCCGTCTCGGCTAAGATTAGATCTAGTTCCAGCTTGATTTTTTCTAATGTTAATTTGCGTGATTCAGTTGGGTCGGATTGGAATAAAAGGAAGCTATTATGGTAATCTGATTCAAGTTGGCGTAATTTGAGCTTCCTGTCTCTATTAAGATGGGATGCCACTGAGATACATGTGCCACGAATCACGGGTTTGTGTGCTTCCCAGAGGAGGACGGGGGAGATGTCGGGAGTTGCATTGTGTTTTAGGTATTCTTTAAGGGCTACTTGAATATCTAGGCAGTATGATGGATTGGTTAGGAGGGAATCATTCATACACCATGATCTATTAGTAGATTGTGGGATTAGGGATGACACTGTGGTAATAACGGCACAGTGATCAGTCCATGTAATTGGTTGGATGTGTGAGTGAAGGAGAAGTGGTGCAGAAGCTATTGTGGTGAATATATGGTCAATCCTAGAAAATGATTTGTGTGGATGTGAATAAAATGTATAGTTTCTCTTGGAGGGATTGAGTTCTCTCCACGTGTCTAGGAGGGAGGCTGACTGTATAAGTTTGCGAAATTGTGAAGAGGGGGAGTAATGTTCAGGGGCATAGGGAGATTTGTCTGCGTGTGGCTGTAGTATGGAGTTAGAGTCTCCGCAGAGGAACAATGTTCCCTTGCAGTGTGCTTGTACAACTTGTAATAGATGTGAAAAAAAGGGATTCGGGTTTGTATTGGGAGCGTAGTAGGAGACGAGGGTTATGGGTATGTCCTGTAATAGTCCCACTAGGATGAGGTATCGACCTTCAGGGTCTTTTATTTCGGTGAGGGGGGTAAATGGCATGGTGTGATGAAAAGCGAGTAAAACTCCTCTGTGTTTTGTTTTAGCTGAAGCAGTAAATACCTGTGGATATTTGGAGCTAAAAAATCTCGGTGTGTGGTGTATGGAGAAATGGGTTTCCTGAAGGGCTACGATTTTAGCTTTCAGGGACGCAAAGGTTTGAAATGCCTTTACTCGTTTATGTGGGGAATTCAACCCCTTAACGTTCAGGGTGAGAATTTCAAGTGGGGCCATTATGGGGTGTGTGGGTGGTAAGTATCAAAGAAGAAAAAAGGGGGGGGCCCACGCAGGTCAACCGGCACCGAAAGAGAGAGGGGAGTAGAGATATAGAGTCAAAAAGGGGGGAGAGGGAGGGGGGAGGGAGGGAGAGCATAGTGGGTCGGGTGGTGCACTGAGCGGCTCCCCTGATAAGGGGGCAGCGCGTCAGTAGAACCCGACTAATGCGTGCACTGACTCTGCGACCGAGGTTTCGGTCAAAGAGTGGGTGCACCGCTGAGGGGGTAAGCATTGACTGCTCCCCGCCGCAACCGGGAGCAGCAAGTGATTAAAGTAGTTTAAAAAGTAGGTATAATGGAAAACAATAAAACAAAATAAAATGAAGATTACGAAATCGTTCCCATTGCCCCCTGATAATGTTAACATCAACAAAATATCACGTATAGGGTGGGGGGTGGGGAACATAAGAGCGTATGGTACAGTTCTATTCAGTAACTACTAAGCACACATGTGAGTTCTCGGGTGTTGACATTCACCATAAAAAATTTTGTCTGCGAGTTGAGGGGAAGGGGGGTTGGAGAGGAAGGAGGGTGGAATAGGGAGGAATAAGGGTGGGAAAAACTGGGAGGGGAAGGGAGAAGGGGGGAGGGGAGGGTTGGAGAGGGGAAAGAAGGGAGGGGGGGGAATAGGGAGGGGGAGGAGGGGGGGGAGGGGAGTGGGGGGGGGGGATGGGAAGAGGGGGGAGGAAGGGGAGGAAGGGGAGGAGGGGGGGGGATGGGGATGGGGATGATATGGGGATCATACTAGGAAAGTGTGCATGAAATTCTCGGTAAGTTAGACAAAACATAGAAGCTATCTGGTTGATTCGTTACCGGTATTAAGTCTTGAAAACGACAGAGTAGCGGGGTTCACCTGGTTCACAAAATGTAAACCAGATCAAGTACGCTCTGGGTATGTGCAGAACAGAATTGTGCGTTTAAGAACAACATGAGGATAATAATGAATAAAAAGTGAAAAATAAGTGTAAAAGAAAAATTGAACAACATAACTGAACCTGAGAAGGCCTTAAAAGGCCTGCGAGCCCTGAAAAGAGAATAATTTCAGGTTACCATATATCCGTTTTTGACGGGAGTCCTCTAGCAGGTCTCGGTCACAAGTGGGGTCTCTGAGGTGGCATGGAGACATTCTCTGCATGTGTAACCGAATACCTGCGTGTTCAAAAAAGAAGAGGAGACAAAAAGAATAGAAAGGGTAGTTCCTTTGTTTTCAGCGTGGAGCTCGGGATTTCGGGCTGCGATAGGAGTATTCGGATAATCTGGCTGGGGTTCCCTTCCGGATGGATGGCGGTCCGGAGTTTTTCCGTATCACCATTTATATTGCAAGAATGTGCTTATAAGCCCCTTATTTGAGCACCCTTCCAGTATGTTTTGTATGCCCTTTGTTTTTTAAAATCTCTTCCACTATGACTTCAGTAGAGTTATACTGATGTGCGATTTACCTTCACCTCCTGTTCTTAGGTTGCACTTCTGTCACTTTTTTGTGTCATGTTTTCAAGACTGGCATGGCAGTGCCCTCCTGGCAGTTTTTTATATGCTGCCTCCCCTCTATCTTCTGACTAGTGCTTTTCACCAGATGGAAAACACTAACACTAGCTGCAAATTGTAGTTCTCGGTGGGTGTCCCTTTATCATTTTTTCTTTCTGTTGCCCAATTCTTTTCTGCTTCTCCCCCCGACACCCCCCCCCCCCCCCCAATCTGCTGCTACCTCCTTCCCTAAATTTCTTCAGGCCTTGTTTGAAGCTGTGGCTGTAATCTCCGAAAAATCCTCTGTAGGGCGCTGTTCCTGTTCTGTGACGAGAGCGGATATGACGCTCTCGTCACAGAAGAGGAACAGCGCCCTACAGAGGATTTTTCGGAGATTACAGCCACGGCTTCTTCATCCGAGATCTAACATCTCGGAGCGGTTTATCTCTACATCTCCAACCCAGCGGTCTCACATCTCTGGCATCTCCCTGTTGGAAGGTCGGTTCACTCCTTTTGATATCTGGATTTCCCACTGCAGTGATCCCCTCCAGTGACACCACTAGGAATACCATCATCCCTGTGGGGATATATGTGAGTTTGACCCCTGCTGTGCAGAGGTCCATTTTCTCTGGTAAGCGCAATTGGATACTGTATATAAGACTGATTCCTGTTATCTGAAGTTTATATGGATCTGTCCTGATGGACTATTGGGGGACTTATCCAGTTCATTTTGATTGTTTCATTTATTGATACTTTGCGCTGCACTTACCCTTCAATATTTTTGTTACTCCTCAGGCGTATGTGATTACCTGTAGTGTTCAGCTTGCATTTTTGCTATTGTTCATATGTGTTTGCGCTGATTGTTACCCCTTTTATTAATCTGTTTGGATGTCCGAATTGCAATACATTATTATTTTATTCCCCTTCAGTTAGCTATTCTGGTCTCCTTAGAAGATGTTCACTGTGATTTAAATCTTTGCCTATCTAATCTAGCAGAAGAACAACTGGGTTGGTCTAAGCTCCAATACTATCGTAAAAGAAACAAATCAGACATCATGTTGGTACATAGGCTTCGTCGTTCCACCCCATTCGTTAAACCTTACTGACTCAAGTCCACTCCTGCCCAACTAACTAGTAACCCTCTAAAAAGCACCAAAAATGTTCATACTCCTCTATCTCGCCTTTATTCCTCTTCACAACCTTTTAACAAACCATTGGCAGATTCCCCTTTTTTTCAATATTACCCTTCTTCGGCTTTCGTCTGCCATCCACTTTTATCTTGGAAAATAAATGTCCCTTTTGGAAGTGCAAACTGCAGTTAAATCTCTCAAAACTAGAAGGTTGGCTCTATTGCATGAATCGCTGTAGCTGTATGTTGGTTCCAGCAATGGACACAGTGGGCACACGCACGGGCCGATGCGTGTGACCGGCAGCTGCAATGTCCGTTGGCCACCAGCATTCGCTCCACAGAGAGCCAGAACGTGTATCTGTCAATGTAAACAAACAGATCCCCGTTCTGACAGGGGCGTAGAGAGACATTGTCCGTTCCTAGTGATCTCTCTCCTCCTCCTGTCAGTACACTCCCCCCCACAGTTAGAAACACCTCCCAGGGAACACATTTAGCCCCTTGATCACCACTAGTGTTAACCCCTTCCCTGCCAGTGTCATTTGTACAGTAATCCTTGCATTTTTATAGCACTGATTGCTGTATAAAGGTCACTGGTCCCAAAAAAAGTGTCAAAAGTGTCCGATCTGTCTGCCGCAATGTCGCAGTCCTGCTAAAAATCGCTGATCACCGCCATTACTAGTAAAAAAATAAATAATAAAAATGCCTTATATCTATCCCCTATTTTGTAGAGGCTATACGTTTTGCGAAAACCCATCAATATACGCTTATTGCGTTTTTTTTTTCTCACCAAAAATATGTAGAATACATATTGGCCTAAACTGAGGAAGAATTTTTTTTTTTTTATATATATATATTTTTTGGGGGGATATTTATTATAGCAAAAAGTAAAAAATTGCTTTTTTTTTTTTTTTTCAAAATTGACGCTCTTTTTTGTTTACAGCGCAAAAAATAAAAACCGCAGAGGTTATCAAATTCCACCAAAAGAAAGCTCTATTTATGGGAAAAAGACATCAAGTTTGTTTGGGTATAACGTCACATGACCGCAATTGTCAGTTAAAGCGACGCAGTGCCATATCGCAAAAAATGGCCTTGTCATTTAAGGGGGTAAATCCTTCTCGTCCTTAAGTGGTTAAAGACTAATGCCGCGTACACACGGTCGGACTTTCTATCCTACTTGGTCCGGCACACTTTCTGACGGACTTTGTCCGCCAGGTGCGCCGGACTTTAAAACGGACGGACTTGCCCACACACGACCGGACTTTGCGGCGGGCTAAGTCCGCCCGTCTTTCCGACGGACTTTCGCCGAAGTTACGGCGGACTTTCAGAATGAACGGACTTGCCCACACACGGACAAGTCCGTTCATTTTGAACGTGACTCAGGTGCGACGGGACTAGCAAAGGATGTCAATCTTACCGCTTTTATCGGCGAGATTGACACCTTGCGAGCCCCGTCGTGGGTCATACCAGGCCCTTAGGTCTGGTATGGATTATAAAGGGAAGCCCCTACGCCGAAAAAACGGCGTGGGGTCCCCCCTAAAATCCATACCAGACCCCGATCTGAGCACGCAGCCTGGCCGATCAGAAAAGGGGGTGGGGACGAGCGAGCGCCCCCCCCTCCTGAACCGTACCAGGCCGCATGCCCTCAACATGGGGGGGTGGGTGCCTTGGGGGAGGGGGGCACCCTGCGGGGGCCCCCCACCCCAAAGCACCTTGTCCCCATGTTGATGAGGACAAGGGCCTCTTCCCGACAACCCTGGCCGTTGGTTGTCGGGGTCTGCGGGCGGGGGGCTTATCGGAATGCGGGAGCCCCCTTTAATAAGGGGGCCCCCAGATCCCGGCCCCCCACCCTATGTGAATGAGTATGGGGTACATGGTACCCCTACCCATTCACCTAGAGAAAAAAGTGTAAATAAAACACTACACAGGTTTTTAAAATATTTTATTAAACAGCTCCGGGGGGGAATCTTCCTCCGGCTTCGGGGGTCCCTCCGGTTCATCTTCTCCCGGCGTCCGGTTGGTTCTTCTCCGCTCTCTTCTCCTGGTGTTCCAGTTCTTTGGCTGGCTCCTCCGCTGTCTTCAGGTAGCTCTCTTGCCAGCGGAGGTCCGGACTTCTGGGCTTCTTGGCTTCTGGTCTTCTGGTCTTCTCTTCTCCAGATGTTGACACAACGCTCTCTCCGGCTGGACTGCTCTCCGAGGGCTGCGTTGTGACTTATATAGGCGGAGACCCCGCCCCCTTTTGATGTCACAGTCCCTGGGCATGCTGGGACTGTGACGTTTTAGGGGGCGTAGTCAACATCACCCAGTGACCACGCCCCCTAAAATGTCACAGTCCCAGCATGCCCAGGGACTGTGACATCAAAAGGGGGCGGGGTCTCCGCCTATATAAGTCACAACGCAGCCCTCGGAGAGCAGTCCAGCCGGAGAGAGCGCCGTGTCAACATCTGGAGAAGAGAAGACCAGAAGCCCAGAAGTCCGGACCTCCGCTGGCAAGAGAGCTACCTGAAGACAGCGGAGGAGCCGGCCGAAGAACTGGAACACTGGGAGAAGAGAGCAGAGAAGAACCAACCGGACGCCGGGAGAAGATGAACCGGAGGGACCCCCGAAGCCGGAGGAAGATCCCCCCCCCCCGGAGCTGTTTAATAAAATATTTTAAAAACCTGTGTAGTGTTTTATTATTTACACTTTTTTTCCCTAGGTGAATGGGTAGGGGTACCATGTACCCCTACTCATTCACATAGGGTGGGGGGCCGGGATCTGGGGGCCCCCTTATTAAAGGGGGCTCCCAGATTCCGATAAGCCCCCCGCCCGCAGACCCCGACAACAAACGGCCAGGGTTGTCGGGAAGAGGCCCTTGTCCTCATCAACATGGGGACAAGGTGCTTTGGGGTGGGGGGGCCGCAGGGCGCCCCCCTCCCCCAAAGCACCCACCCCCCCCATGTTGAGGGCATGTGGCCTGGTACGGTTCAGGAGGGGGGGCGCTCGCTCATCCCCACCCCCTTTCCTGACCGGCCGGGCTGCGTGCTCGAATCGGGGTCTGGTATGGATTTTAGGGGGGACCCCACGCCGTTTTTTCGCCGTAGGGGGGTTCCCTTTATAATCCATACCAGACCCAAGGGCCTGGCATGACCCGCGCTCGCCACAATAGGAAAATTTGTTTTTCCTATTGCAGCGAGCGCGAAGTGCAATACCCTGCCCTTGCGTCGTATCTGGTCCGTCGGACCAGCATACACACGAGCGGGCTTTCCGTCGGACCAGCACACAGACGAGCGGACTTTCCGCCCGAAACTGAGTCCGACGGAAAGATTTAAAACATGTTTCAAATCTTGGTCCGGCGGGCTTTTGGGAAAAAGTCAGCCGGAAAAGTCCGCCGGAGCCTACACACGGGCGGATTGTCCGGCACACTCTGGTCCGCCGGACCAAGTATGCCGGAAAGTCCGACCGTGTGTACGCGGCATAAGCCTTTTTCTGACACTTGTTGCTTTCAAACGCAATTTTTTGAGAAAAAATACACTTCAATGAATTAAAAACAAAACAGTAAAGTTAGCCCAATTTTTTTGTATAATGTGAAAGATGATGTTACACCGCGAGAATCTTGATCTTTATTCTAAGCAAAAAAATTGTGACTCTCATTTTAGCCAGAACCGTGCAGCTCTTTTCTCAAGTTAATGTCCCACTTTGGGTCAGCTTAGAAGCCTATGCTATTGCCCTCCTTTCTACATAGTCTTTCCTTTGGCTTCCACCATCTGGGCACAAAGTTTTGTAGTCATATTACTTTCCATTCTCTCAAAGTGTGGGATTCAGGTAATATTCCAGTAATCTCCTCATTCATTCTCCTGTTTGGAACTTTCCTAGAAACTTTGCGTTGTTGCAGAGCGCAAAATTGACCCGTTTATATGATCTTTTCTGTCCTTCTAGATTTACGGTAAGTCACTTAAATCCCTCAAAAATTGCATAAACCACCCAAAGAACTTTTTTGATATGCTGAAATTAAAAATTATGCATCTTCCCTTCTTCGCTATGCTGATACCCCCTACAGATTACATCCTTTGAACATTTCTGTAAAACAAATCCATATGTCTTGGGTATTATCTCTTCTATCTACCCACTCACTACTAATAATGTCCTGTTTTTCCGGACTACCTATGTCCAGTTGGGCCTCTGTCCTTGGTATCAACATCAGTAGGAAGATGGGCAAAATATATGGTATAACATGTCTAGGAGTTTGATTAATGTTCTAGCAGCTGAAACTAATTATAAAATGCTAATGCTTTGGTATCCAGTTCCTTACTGTCTAGCCTGCATAATCCTGGGTTACCCCTCTACTTGCTTTAGGGGTGGTTCAGAACTTAGTACGTTTAGACATACACTATATTACTAAAAGTATTGGGACACCTGCCTTTACATGAACTTTGATGATATCACAGTCTTGGTCCATAGGGTTCAATATTGAGTCGGACCACCCTTTGCAGCTATAATGCCCCGTACACACGGTCGGATTTTCCGACGGAAAATGTGTGATAGGACCTTGTTGTCGGAAATTCCGACCGCGTGTAGGCTCCATCACACATTTTCCATCGGATTTTCCGACACACAATGTTTGAGAGCAGGATATAAAATTTTCCGACAACAAAATCCGATGTCGGAAATTCCGATCGTGTGTACACAAATCCGACGGACAAAGTGCCATGCATGCTCAGAATAAATAAAGAGATGAAAGCTATTGGCCACTGCCCCGTTTATAGTCCCGACATACGTGTTTTACGTCACCGCGCTCAGAACGATCGGATTTTCCGACAACTTTGTGTGACCGTGTGTATGCAAGACAAGTTTGAGCCAACATCCGTCGGAAAAAATCCTAGGATTTTGTTGTCGGAATGTCCGAACAAAGTCCGACCGTGTGTACGGGGCATAACAGCTTCAACTGTTCTGGGAAGGCTATCCACAAGGTTTAGGAATGTTTGACCATTCTTCCAGAAGCGCATTTGTGAGGTTAGGCATCGATGTGGATGAGAAGGCCTGGCTCGTAGTCTTTGCTCTTATTCATCCCAAAGGTGTTCTATCGGGTTGAGATCAGGACTCTGTGCAGGCCAGTCAAGTTCCTCCACCCAAGACTCATACGTGTCTTTATAGACCTTGTTTGTGCCCTGGTGCGCAGTTATGTTGGAAAAGAAAGGGTCATCCCCATAACTGTTCCCACAAAGTTGGGAGCATGAAATTGTCCAAAATGTCTTGGTATGCTGATTAGCGTGATGTCACTCCCGCGCATGCACGTGGGAGCTGACAGTCACGGCACGCTGCTGAAGAAACGACACGATTGTGCCCTTTTTTCAGTGTGCATGCGGCAATGATGTTGGTGCAAGGGTATAAACAACAGAACCATCAGGTATAATGAGTACACCACACGTCATGAGGATACCAAGAAAAGGCACCTGTTATCAAAAAAGAAGAAAAAAAATATATATGTATATGTATATATATATATATGTATATATAGTGTGTGTGTGTGTGCGTGTATGTATGTATGTATGTATGTATGTATGTATGTATATATAAATAGCAAAATACACACACATTATACCATTACACAAATAAATATAAATCGGAATTTAACCCTTTTGGGCTCAAAGTGTCTAGACGATGTATCCAGGCTACTTCTCATTTTTTTAAAGCAAGTCCTCTATTCCCACCTCTTCGATTACGTGGTATACCATCAATAACCATATATTTTAACTGTGATACATGATGTCCCTTTTCCAAAAATGTCTTGCCAATGGCAATTTGTCAAGTTTGTCCCTAATCGAATATTTGTGCTCTTTACCTTCTGAGTAGTCTCACCCACATATAACAACCCGCATGGCCACTTAATAATATGAACCACATAAGAAGATTGACACATGTAATGATCTTTTATCGCTATACTATAACCTTTATGCAGATGGGAAAAAGATTTTCCCTTTATCATATTGGTACAATGAATGCAATTTAAACAAGAATAAGAACCCTTATTGCGTGGACCTAAAATGTAACTGGTACAGTCTACGACCGATATTGGTCAGACTTTACCAATCGACCATGTATGGTCCTTCATTGGTGGTAAGAAGGTAAAGGGGGAGCATAAAATTCTGGAACTAATTTTCAGATAATATAGACCAATGTTTTTTAACTATATTGAATACACGATTAGAAAAAGGATGAAATTGGGAGATGAAGGGTATTCTACAACCCACAATCTTTACTTTTTTACAATGCAAATCATGTGGTGCTCTTTTAACAACCTCTTTAGGATAACCCCGCTATCGGAGTCTACCTTCCATCTCATCCAATCTCATCTCAAGAGTCTGTGTCACCTACAATCCTTGATATATGTCATTTGACTCCGGGGGATAGATTTAAATACCCCAGGAGGGTGAAAACTGGAATAGTGCAGTAGTTGATTTAGATCAGTGGGCTTTCTATACAAATCGCTGATAATGTATCCATTACTAATACTTAAATGGGTATCAAGAAAAGGAATCTGAGTCTTATTACTATACATATTAAATTTGGGACCGGGAATAAGATTATTAATATATGTATCAAACAGCATTAAAGATTCCATGTCGCCCACCCACACAGCAAAGGCATCATCTATAAATCTGTACGAGCAGGCACAGTTTTTCATGAATAAATCACAACTATAGGAAAACGCATTCTCTACCATGTCCATAAATGCATTTTGCGTATGGGAGGGGGGGGGGGAGGCAACATTAGAACCCATAGCTGCTCCGGCCAATTGTAGGTAATAAGTGTCCTTGAAATGGAAGAAATTTTCCTCCCCAAAACAATTTTTAAAAGGTCTAACAAAAAAGATATCTGAGCTAAATTGTATTTTTTTTAATGAATCAGTAGCTGGTGTCATGCCTCAGTTGTGTTCTATCGGGTTGAGGTCAGGACTCTGTGCAGGCCAGTCAAGTTCCTCCACCCCAGACTCGCTCATCCATGTCTTTATAGAGCTTGTTTGTGCACTGGTGCGCAGTTATGTTGGAAAAGAAAGGGGTCATCCCCAAACTGTTCCCACAAAGTTGAGAGCGTGAAATTGTCCAAAATGTCTTGGTATGCTAATGCCTTAAGAGTTCCCTTCACTGGAACTTAGGGGCTAAGCCCAACCCCTGAAAAACAACCCCACACCATAACCCCCCTCCACCCAATGATTTGGACAAGTGCACAAAGCAAGGTCCATAAACACATGGGTGAGCGAGTTTGGGGTGGGGGAACTTGACTGGCCTCAACCCGATAGAACACCTTTGGGATGAATTAGAGCGGAGGCTGCGAGCCAGACCTTCTCGTCCACATCAGTGCCTGACCTCACAAATGTGCTTCTGGAAGAACCAACCATTCCCATAGATACACTCCTAAACCTTGTGGACAGCCTTCCCAGAAGAGTTGAAGCTGTTATAGCTGCAGGGTGAGCCAACTCAATATTGAACCCTATGGACTAAGATTGGGATGCCATTAAAGTTCGTGTCCGTGTAAAGGCAGGCATTCTAATACTTTTGGTAATTGGTAATATAGTGTGTATGTGTGTGTTTGTGTGTGTGTGGTCACAGTCCATCCCCGACACCATCTCCTAATATAGATGCTATGCACTTGAATACTTAAAAAGGAACTGGAATCACCAATTACATTAGAGGAATTACAGGTTGTGGTGAGCTTGGCAAAGATGCGTAAAGCTCCTGGCCCAGATGGTTTTACAGTTCAATACTATAGTCTCTTACCTACTTTGGGGCCTTATCTTGTAAAGATGTTTAATGGTCTAGGTGATCTCTATCTCTTTCCATACAGAATCCATGAAAGCCTATATCACAGTAATACCTAAAGAAGGTAAAGACCCCACGCAATGTGGGAGTTATAGGCCAATTTGTCTTTTAAACTTAAATTTGAAAATTTTTGCCAAGATCCTTGCAATGCGATTCCAGTTCCTAAATGTCTTGCAGGACAATTTCATGGGTCAGATGTTAAATGCACCAACTAGAAACAAATCGTTACTAGACCTACTGATCATCAACAATACTGACCTGATTATGGATGTGGAAATATGGGGCAGTTTAGGAAACAGCGATCACAGGTCAATTGGTTTTAGTATAAATCACACAAATAGGAAACATAAGGGGAATACAAAGACACTGAATTTCAAAAGAGCCAACTAAACTATGATCCTTGCTAGAAGATAATTGGGATAAAATCTTAGGAACAAAGAACATGGAGGAAAAACGGGTATGCTTTTAGAGCATATTAAATAAGGGCATTAGCCAGTGCATCCCAATGGGAAATAAATTTAAAAGAGCTAATAAAAGTCCTGGTTGGCTTAACTCCAACGTAAAAATACATATAAAAGCAAAGGAGAAGGCCTTCAAAAAATAAAAGACTGAGGGATCATCATCAGCATTCCAACTGTACAAAGAATGCAACAAGAAATGTAAGGGTGCAATCAGGGCGGCTAAGATATGCCTCGTTTCCACTGAGCGGTTCAGTTCGGTATGGTACGCTATTTTGGGTGTTTCCATTATGAAAGCGGCCCATACAACCAAAACGAACCGTTCCATTCAGGGTCCTGCTTCAGATGTGGGGCCATAGAAAATGGAACGGTTCGCTTAGGGCGGAGCTACGATACTTTACACTGATTGGTGGACGTGTGACGCCATGATGGCATTTTTTCTAAACCCACGTATGGCCCCTGTCGGTCCGACTTGCAGTGGAAACGCTCGTCTGAATAGGCTGGACCATTCTAAGCCGTCCAAACCGATCCGACCCGAACCGATCCGCTCGGTGGAAACGAGGCATAAGAACACGAAAAACACAAAGCGGGGGAGAGTAAAAAAAAATCCCAAGAAATTCTTTAAGTACATAAATAGTAAGAAACGGAGGTCAGATCATATTGGTCCCATAAAAAATGATGAAGGGAATCTGGTTCCTAAGGATGGAGAAATGGCAAAGGTACTGAATTTATTCTTCTACTCAGTCTTCACGAGGGAATCGGGGGGGCTTCAGTAACCCAAACTGCAATGTTTATCCTCATGACATGTCACAGGAAGCACCCTCATGGCTAACAGAGGACAGAATTAGAATTGGACTTGAAAAAATTAACATCAGTAAGTCACCGGGACCAGATGGCTTGCACCTGAGGGCCCTTAAGGAACTCAGTCAAGTAATTGCCAGACCATTCTTCCTAATTTAACGAACAGTCTACTGACTGGAATGGTACCAGCTGATTGGAGAAAAGCCATTGTAGCACCAATATTTAAAAAAGGGCCAAGATACATCCCTGGGAATTACAGACCAGTTAGCCTAACATCAATTATATGCAAGCTATTGGAGGGGATAAGGGACTATATACAAGATTTTAGTGATGACAATGGTATCATTAGCAGTAATCAGCATGGATTCATGAAGAATCGTTCTTGCCAAATCAATCTATTAACCTTCTATGAGGAGGTGAGCTGCCATCTAGATAAAGGAAGGCCCGTAGATGTGGTTTATCTGTATTTTGCAAAAGAATTTGATACAGTTCCCCATAAATGTTTACTGTACAAAGTAAGTTCCGTTGGCATGGATCATAGGGTAAGTACATGGATTAAAAACTGGCTACAGTGGCTAGTTCAGAGGGTAGTGATAAATGGGGAGTACTCGGAATGGTGGAAAGTAGGGTCCCCCAGGGTTCTGTCCTGGGACCAATCCTATTTAATGTATTCATAAATAACCCGGAGGATGGGATAAACCGCTCAATCTCTGTATTTGCGGACAATACTAAGCTAAGCAGGGCAATAACTTCTCCGCAGGATGTGGAAACCTTGCAAGAAGATCTACACAAATGAATGGGGTGGCAACTACATGGCAAATGAGGTTTAATGTAGAAAAATGTAAAATAATGCATTTGGGTGGCAAAAATATGAATGCAATTTACTCACTAGGGGGAGAACCTCTGGGGGAATCTAGGATGGAAAAGGACCTGGGGGTCCTAGTAGATGACAAGCTCAGCAATGGCATGCAATGCCAAGCTGCTGCAAGTGAAGCAAACTGAATATTGGCATGCATTAAAAAGGGGATTAACTCCAGAGATAAAACAATAATTCTCTCACTCTACAAGACTCTGGTCCGGCCGCACCTGAAGTATGCTGTCCAGTTCTGGGCACCAGTCCTCAGGAAGAATGTGCTGGAACTGGAGAGAGTCCAGAGAAGGGCAGCAAAACTAATAAAGGGACTTGAGGACCTTCGTTATGAGGAAAGGTTACGAGCACTGAACTTGTTCTCTTTGGAGATGAGATGCTTGAGAGGGGTTATGATTTCAATTTACAAATACCATACTGGTGACCCCACAATAGGGATAAAACTTTTTCACGAAAGGGAATTTATTAAGGTACGCGACCATTCACTAAAATTCGAAGAAAAGAAGTTTAACGTTAAACTGCGTAGAGGGTTCTTTACTGTAAGAGCGGTAAGGATGTGGAACTCTCTTCCACGGGCAGTAGTTTCAGCGGGGAGCATCGATAATTTCAAAAAAACTGTTAGATGAGCAGCTGAACAACCACAACATAAGGGATATACAATGTAATACTGACATAAAATCACACACATTTTTCATTTTCTATGCTCCAAACATGGGGAGAAAGGGGGGCCTTTACATCGTATGTAGATATTTCATAAATATGTTCCCTGAATCCAAACTGAATAGATGGTCTAGCCAATGTAGAAGGACCAACAGGAGCATGTGATAATATTTACCACACCAGTGGTATCACGGATTAATATCTGTGGATGGAATCTTTTTGGCATGTAGTAGATTAGTTGCAGTAACCTTTCTAAACAAATCCGTTTTTGTTGTACATTCCTCCATTAATTCGATAGACCGATAAAGAAGGGTATGTATTTTAGGGTGCCAGCCAGTGATTGTAAGGATTCACTATTAACTCCTTAGTAAAATGCTTAATCTCATCAATCATACCTGTCCAAAAAATGAGGACGTCATCAATGTACCTGTACCAGGAACTAATCCTGGACAGGTACACCAACGACGCCTCCTTTGAGAAAAGCCAAATCTCCCAATCTCCAAGATAAATATTGGCAAAAGATGGGGCACACTTTGTATTCATGGCTATGTTATTTTAATTGACAATTGCGTGGTCGTGTGACTCTGTACCCAAATAAAATTGATGTCCTTTTTTCCCCACAAATAGAGCTTTCTTTTGGTGGTATTTGATCACCTCTGCGGTTTTAAATTCTTTGCAGTATAAACAAAAAATGACAATTTTGGGAAAAAAAACATTTTTTACTTCTATAATACATATCCAATAAAAAAAATAAAAATAAATAAACCTAATTTCATCAATTTAGGCCAATAGGTAATCTGCTACATATTTTTTTGGTAACAAATCCCAATAAGCGTATATTGATTGCTTTTGCAGAAAAAGTTATAGCGTCTACAAAATAGGGGAATTTTTTTTTTTTTGCGGGATTGCGACATTGTGGTGGACAGATCAGACTCCTAGCTGACACTTTTTTTGGAAACCAGTGACATTATTACATTGATCAGGGCTAAAATATGCACTGACACAGTATAAATAACATTGGCAGGGAAGGGGTTAAAATCAGGGGCAATCAAAGGGTTAACCGCACGGACAAAGTGATTAGCAGATACACTAGATCTTAGACCCCATTCACACAGGGGCAACACGACTTGCAGGTCGCCTCACCGAGGCGACCTGCACACGACTGCCCGGGCGACTTGCAAAACGACTTCTGTATAGAAGTCTATGCAAGTCACCCCAAGTCGCCCCCGAAGTCGTACAGGAACCTTTTCCTAAGTCGGAGCAACTTGCGTCGCTCCCCTTAGAACGGTTCCACAGCACAGAACGGGAGGCGACTTGTCAGGCGACTAGGTCGCCTGACAAGTCGTCCCTGTGTGAATGGGCTCTGAGTGTCCATCTCTGACAGCATGGCAATCTGCTTGTTTAGACCGGCGTTCTGTCTCTGCGGGAGGCAATCGCGGGTGTCTGCCAGGCCCACTGATTGGCTCCCCCTGTGGCCAATCAGTGCGGGATTGCAGCTCGCCCCAGTGGCTATTGACAAAATTGATTTCGAGTGATTTTGCGCAATAGAGCCACCTTGCCGCAGTATATGTACGGGCAGGCGGTCAGGAAGTGGTTAAAGCAAAACTACACTGCATCAAAGCACCACAAACCAATTATGCAATTTAATTCATTTTTAAATATTTAGAGCACACTCCCCCATTCATCCATGTTTATATGCTTTTTTTTGTTGAGAAATCACTTTTAAAACACTCCCCAGCATTTCTGATTGGCCATTTTGAGTAAGGGCAGATGATTCATGTAGCATTTACTTCTGGAATCCATCTGACCTTAGCTCATTCATGCAGAAAGGAGGGTGTGCTTAACTAAGAGAACCCCTCCTCTCCTCCTGAAGACTCCTGGGATTTATGACATAATTTCCCTAGGCCTGGAAACCAGGACTAAAGTAATGAAAAAAAGTTTAAATCTTAAAAATTAAAAATATTATATACTTTCCCTTCTCTACTAATGCTAGCAGCATAAAGATTAAAAATAGTCACTACTAATTGAGTAAAGATCTGCTTTAAACGGTTTATTTCACCCCTCTAACCTCCACTTTTGCTAGACCACTTGGTCTGTTTAGGGAATTTGATAAGTAACAGACTTACAGGCTGGCTCAAAATAAAGGAAAGAAAGATTAAAAAAAAAAGAAAAGTAATGCAGCCACCACATCTGAGAATTGATAATCTGTTTAAATTTTGTTCTTGGGTTTATTACCACTTTAGGTCATGTGAAGCAGATAAAAATATCATCTTGGCTTCCTGCTTTGGAGACAAATTTTAGCTCATGTTTTTGAAGACGCCCATATTATTCATTTCAATATATTTACTGCTTTTATCTTTGCAAAGTAGCAAACAACCCATTGAGAAGAATTGAGATCCACAATCACAGGTTACAGCAATTGTGCAAACAATACATTGTAAAAAAAGTACAGAAAAGACATCTTAATGCCATAGCACATATGTCAACAGGCATGAAGGGTATAAAAGATAGACAACATTGTAGCTTGAATTGTAGAACCTGGAGTGGTTATTAAGGTGGCGTCGGCTTAGGACCAGCCAATGGTCAGTATCAGAAAAGGGAATGGGGAGAAAAGCAGAAAAAGAGGGGAGGCTAGATAGAAACAAGAAAAGACGTAGCTCCAGGATAAGATGGAGTAGAGACGGGGGAAAGAAAGCGGGGCAAGAGGCAGGATGCAGAGTAAACAAACTTAATCTTCTGATAGACAAGTGCCATACCAAAAGTGCAGGATGTGGTATGTGATCCACAGATTTCAGATATTGAGCAATTTGGCATTGATATTAAGATTTCTGGTCAATGGTTTGCTTATGAAGAAAGAAGTTGCTCATGTTATTATGAGAATGTTACTGAAAAAAAGAGATTGATTAAAGATTAAGATAACGTAAACATCCACATGCCTTGTACTTATACATTATTGAAGATTTGTTCAGGAAGAAAAAATATTTATTCTCCTGCTTTGTATATGTATTATAAAGCATAAATGAGCCCAGGCACCATTTGCCACTGGAGGAGCATATATTCGATCCGTCTTTATCATATACTCATAGCAAATCCTTACAAACAGGGCAGAGAAGGCTCTAAATTGATCATGAATTCTTAGCTTCAGACATACAGTGCATTCATAAAGTATTCAGACCCCTTTCACTTTTTTTCAATTTTATGTTGATATGCTTGTTGCTAGATGTTTAAATTCATTTTTTTTTTCATTATTTTTATTCAATTCATTTTTTCTCATTAATCTACACTTCGTACCCCATGAAGACAAAGTGAAAACGCAATTGTAAAAATGTTTGCAAATGTATGAAAGAAAAAACTGAAATATCACATTGGCATAAATATTTAGAGCCCTTGCAATAACACTTTTATAAAGTGAAAATATGTTGCTCTTTAATTAACCTTTCAATCAATGCTTAGATTCCGTGTTAAAAATTAATAACTCATAGTGATGGTAAAAATAAATAAAAGTGAAAGAGGGGTTTAAACAAATTGAGAGAGAGTATACTGGGTAATGTAGCCAATATTAGCAATCATGTAGCCTCATAATCATCAGTATGTACTACAGCAGTGGGATAACCCACAGATCCCCACCTTCAAATACACAATGAGTAAACCAATGTGGCTGTTCTATATATAAAGTCCAATTCAATACCAAAGCAAGTCCGTTTTAAAACTTCTTTTCACTTTAGGATGTTTGAAAAGGTGTTTTGATAGCCGCTCTCAAATGCAGAAAGATTGATTTTGATTTAAATTGTTTTATATCAGATTATTTACTAGTACTAGTTGTATCCCTTGTGTTTTTTAAAAAAAAAAAAAAAAATTTAATTCCAATTTGACTTTTGTCTATATATTATGCTTATGTCATTTGGAATATATATATATATATATATATATATATATATATATATATATATATATATATATATATATATATATACATTTTTTTTAAATACTACCCCACATTATGATATTAATATTAATGAGATTCCATTGGATCAGGTTGTCAATTCCACCTAGCATGTGCAATAGTGGTATCCACCACAAGAGGGAGTTTTTTACTTGTTGGAAATTGCTAATAATTTTTATTTGTTGGAAATTGTCGTTTTTATCTTAAATACATGTCAGAATTATTTTTAATTTTAGGCCTCATGCACACAGGCTGTTAAAATAACGTTATGAAAACGCCAGTATCTTTGCAGTGATTTTTTTAAAAACTTTTTTCAGCTTTTTTCAACGTTTTTGCAATAGCGGTTTTTAGCGTTTTTGAGCGTTTTTCCGCGTTAGCGATTTTAGCGGGTTTTTTTTTCAAAATTTTTTTTTCAATGGATAAAAAACGTTAAACGTTGGTGAATGACGTTTTTGAGCGTTTTTGAGCGTTTATCAGCGTTAGAGCGTTTTTACAGCTGAAAAACGTCTCTCAGAACCCACTGGTCCTGGTTTGCAGCTCAAACGCCTAGGTGGGCATGAAGCCATAGACTAACATAGACAGGCCTTTTTAACCACTTGCCGACCGCCTAACGCAGATATACTGCGGCAGAATGGCACGGGCAGGCAGAGTCACGTTCCCATACGTGACCTGCTTCCCGCGGGTGGGGGGTCCGCCCCCCCGGTGCCAGCGGCGGTCGGCTTTGCACTGGGAGCGTTGGGAGGCGAGGGGGAGACCATCCGATCGTGGCCCCCCCCTCGCGATCGCTCCCAGCCAATGGGAATCCTCCTCTGCCTGTGTGTAGTTTCACACAGGCAGAGGATGTGATGTCATCTCTCCTCGGTCTGGCAGTTTCCGTCCCAGCACCGAGGAGAGAAGACAAGTAAGTGCACACAACACAAACACACACAGTAGAACATGCCAGGCATACTTTACACCCCCGATCCCCCCCCCGATCGCCCCCCGATCCCCCCCAATCACCCCCCCCCCCCTGTCACAAACTGACACCAGCAGTATTTTTTTTTTTTTTCTGATTACTGCATAGTGTCAGTTTGTGACAGTTACAGTGTTAGGACAGTGAGTATTACCCCCTTTAGGTCTAGGGTACCCCCCTAACCCCCCCTAATAAAGTTTTAACCCCTTGATCACCCCCCGTCCCCAGTGTCACTAAGCGATCATTTTTCTGATCGCTGTATTAGTGTCGCTGGTGACGCTAGTTAGGGAGGTAAATATTTAGGTTCGCCGTCAGCGTTTTATAGCGACAGGGACCCCCATATACTACCTAATAAATGTTTTAACCCCTTGCTTGCCCCCTAGTTAACCCTTTCACCACTGATCACCGTATAACCGTTACGGGTGACGCTGGTTAGTTCGTTTATTTTTTATAGTGTCAGGGCACCCGCCGTTTATTACCGAATAAAGGTTTAGCCCCCTGATCGCCCGGCGGTGATATGCGTCGCCCCAGGCAGCGTCAGATTAGCGCCAGTACCGCTAACACCCACGCACGCAGCATACGCCTCCCTTAGTGGTATAGTATCTGTACGGATCAATATCTGATCCGATCAGATCTATACTAGCGTCCCCAGCAGTTTAGGGTTCCCGAAAACGCAGTGTTAGCGGGATCAGCCCAGATACCCGCTAGCACCTGCGTTTTGCCCCTCCGCCCGCCCTGGCCCAGCCAACCCAAGTGCAGTATCGATCGATCGCTGTCACTTACAAAACTCTAAACGCATAACTGCAGCGTTCGCAGAGTCAGGCCTGATCCCTGCGATCGCTAACAGTTTTCTTGGTAGCGTTTTGGTGAACTGGCAAGCACCAGCCCCAGGCAGCGTCAGGTTAGCGCCAGTAGCGCTAACACCCACGCACGCACCGTACACCTCCCTTAGTGGTATAGTATCTGTACGGATCAATATCTGATCCGATCAGATCTATACTAGCGTCCCCAGCAGTTTAGGGTTCCCAAACAGGCAGTGTTAGCGGGATCAGCCCAGATACCTGCTAGCACCTGCGTTTTTCCCCTCCGCCCGGCCCAGCCCAGCCCACCCAAGTGCAGTATCAATCGATCACTGTCACTTACAAAAGACTAAAACGCATAACTGCAGCGTTCGCAGAGTCAGGCCTGATCCCTGCGATCGCTAACAGTTTTTTTGGTAGCGTTTTGGTGAACTGGCAAGCACCAGCCCCAGGCAGCGTCAGATTAGCGCCAGTACCGCTAACACCCACGCATGCAGCGTACACCTCCCTTAGTGGTATAGTATCTGATCGGATCTATATCTGATCCGATCTATACTAGCGTCCCCAGCAGTTTAGGGTTCCCACAAACGCAGTGTTAGCGGGATCAGCCCAGATACCTACTAGCACCTGCGTTTTGCCCCTCCGCCCGGCCCAGCCCAGCCCACCCAAGTGCAGTATCGATCGATCACTGACACTTACAAAACACTAAACGCATAACTGCAGCATTTGCAGAGTCAGGCCTGATCCCTGCGATCGCTAACCGTTTTTTTGGTAGCGTTTTGTTGAACTGGCAAGCACCAGCGGCCTAGTACATCCCGGTCGTAGTCAAACCAGCACTGCAGTAACACTTGGTGACGTGGCGAGTCCCATAAGTGCAGTTCAAGCTGGCGAGGTGGCAAGCTCAAGTAGTGTCCCGCTGCCACCAAAAAGACAAACACAGGCCCGTCGTGCCCATAATGCCCTTCCTGCTGCATTCGCCAATCCTAATTGGGAACCCACCGCTTCTGCAGCGCCCGTACTTCCCCCATTCACATCCCCAACCAAATGCAGTCGGCTGCATGAGAGGCATTTTCTTTATGTCCTCCCGAGACCCCTACCCAGCGAACCCCCCCAAAAAAGATGTTGTGTCTGCAGCAAGCGCGGATATAGACATGACACCCGCTATTATTGTCCCTCCTGTCCTGACAATCCTGGTCTTTGCATTGGTGAATGTTTTGAACGCTACCATTCACTAGTTGAGTATTAGCATAGGGTACAGCATTCCACAGACTAGGCACACTTTCACAGGGTCTCCCAAGATGCCATCGCATTTTGAGAGACCCGAACCTGGAACCGGTTACCGTTATAAAAGTTAGTTACAAAAAAAAGTGTAAAAAAAAAAAAAAACACATACAAAAATATAAAAAAAAAAAAAAATAGTTGTCGTTTTTATTGTTCTCTCTCTCTCTATTCTCTCTATTGTTCTGCTCTTTTTACTGTATTCTATTCTGCAATGTTTTATTGTTATTATGTTTTATCATGTTTGCTTTTCAGGTATGCAATTTATTATACCTTACGGTTTACTGTGCTTTATTGTTAACCATTTTTTTGTCTTCAGGTACGCCATTCACGACTTTGAGTGGTTATACCAGAATGATGCCTGCAGGTTTAGGTATCATCTTGGTATCATTCTTTTCAGCCAGCGGTCGGCTTTCATGTAAAAGCAATCCTAGCGGCTAATTAGCCTCTAGACTGCTTTTACAAGCAGTGGGAGGGAATGCCCCCCCCCCCCAACGTCTTCCGTGTTTTTCTCTGGCTCTCCTGTCTCAACAGGGAACCTGAAAATGCAGCCGGTGATTCAGCCAGCTGACCATAGAGCTGATCAGAGACCAGAGTGGCTCCAAACATTTCTATGGCCTAAGAAACTGGAAGCTACGAGCATTTTATGACTTAGATTTCGCCGGATGTTAACAGCGCCATTGGGAAATTGGGAAAGCATTTTATCACACCGATCTTGGTGTGGACAGATGCTTTGAGGGCAGAGGAGAAATCTAGGGTCTAATAGACCCCAATTTTTTCAAAAAAGAGTACCTGTCACTACCTATTGCTATGATAGGGGATATTTACATTCCCTGAGGTAACAATAAAAATGATTTAAAAAAAAAAAATGAAAGGAACAGTTTAAAAATAAGATAAAAAAATAATAATAAGAAAAAAAAAAAAAAAAAAAAAAAAAAAAAGCACCCCTGTCCCCCCTGCTCTCGCGCTAAGGCGAACGCAAGCGTCGGTCTGGCGTCAAATGTAAACAGCAATTGCACCATGCATGTGAGGTATCACCGCGAACGTCAGATTGAGGGCAGTAATTTTAGCAGTAGACCTCCTCTGTAAATCTAAAGTGGTAACCTGTAAAGGCTTTTAAAGGCTTTTAAAAATGTATTTAGTTTGTCGCCACTGCACGTTTGTGCGCAATTTTAAAGCATGTCATGTTTGGTATCCATGTACTCGGCCTAAGATCATCTTTTTTATTTCATCAAACATTTGGGCAATATAGTGTGTTTTAGTGCATTAAAATGTAAAAAAGTGTGTTTTTTCCCCAAAAAATGCGTTTGAAAAATCGCTGCGCAAATACTGTGTGAAAAAAAAAAATGAAACACCCACCATTTTAATCTGTAGGGCATTTGCTTTAAAAAAAATATATAATGTTTGGGGGTTCAAAGTAATTTTCTTGCAAAAAAAAATTATTTTTTTATGTAAACAATAAGTGTCAGAAAGGGCTTTGTCTTCAAGTGGTTAGAAGAGTGGGTGATGTGTGACATAAGCTTCTAGATGTTGTGCATAAAATGCCAGGACAGTTCAAAACCCCCCCAAATGACCCCATTTTGGAAAGTAGACACCCCGAGCTATTTGCTGAGAGTCATGTTGAGTCCATGGAATATTTTATATTGTGACACAAGTTGCGGGAAAGAGACAATTTTTTATTTTTTTTATTTTTTTTTGCGCAAAGTTGTCACTAAATGATATATTGCTCAAAAATGCCATGGGAATATGTGAAATTACACCCCAAAATACATTCTGTTGCTTCTCCTGAGTACGGGGATACCACATGTGTGAGACTTTTTGGGAGCCTAGCCGCGTACGGGACCCCGAAAACCAAGCACCGCCTTCAGGCTTTCTAAGGCCGTAAATTTTTGATTTCACTCTTCACTGCCTATCACAGTTTCGGAGGCCATGGAATGCCCAGGTGGGAAAAAAAAACCCCAAATGACCCCATTTTGGAAAGTAGACACCCCAAGCTATTTGATGAGAGGTATAGTGAGTATTTTGCAGACCTCACTTTTTGTCACAAAGTTTTGAAAATTGAAAAAAGAAAAAAAAAAAATTTTTTCCTCGTCTTTCTTTATTTTCAAAAACAAATGAGAGCTGCAAAATACTCACCATGCCTCTCAGCAAATAGCTTGGGGTGTCTACTTTCCAAAATGGGGTCATTTGGGGGGGGGGGTTGTGCCACCTGGGCATTCCATGGCCTCCGAAACTGTGATAGGCAGTGAGGAGTAAAATCAAAAATGTACGCCCTTAGAAATCCTGAATGCAGTGATTGGTTTTCGGGGCCCCGTACGCGGCTAGGCTCCCAAAAAGTCCCACACATGTGGTATCCCCGTACTCAGGAGAAGCAGCAGAATGTATTTTGGGGTGCAATTCCACATATGCCCATGGCCTGTGTGAGCAATATATCATTTAGTGACAACTTTGTGCAAAAAAAAATAAAAAATTTGTCACTTTCCCGCAACTTGTGTCAAAATATAAAATATTCCATGGACTCAATATGCCTCTCAGCAAATAGCTTGGGGTGTCTACTTTCCAAAATGGGGTCATTTGGGGGGGGTTTATGCCATCTGGGCATTTTATGGCCTTCAAAACTGTGATAGGTAGTGAGGAGTAAAATCAAAAATGTACGCCCTTAGAAATCCTGAAGGCAGTGATTGGTTTTCGGGGCCCCGTACGCGGCTAGGCTCCCAAAAAGTCCCACACATGTGGTATCCCCATACTCAGGAGAAGCAGCTAAATGTATTTTGGGGTGCAATTCCACATATGCCCATGGCCTGTGTGAGCAATATATCATTTAGTGACAACTTTTTGTAATTTTTTTTTTTTGTCATTATTCAATCACTTGGGACAAAAAAAATGAATATTCAATGGGCTCAACATGCCTCTCAGCAAATTCCTTGGGGTGTCTACTTTCCAAAATGGGGTCATTTGTGGGGGTTTTGTACTGCCCTGCCATTTTAGCACCTCAAGAAACGACATAGGCAGTCATAAATTAAAGGCTGTGTAAATTCCAGAAAATGTACCCTAGTTTGTAGGCGCTATAACTTTTGCGCAAACCAATAAATATACGCTTATTGACATTTTTTTTACCAAAGACATGTGGCCGAATACATTTTGGCCTAAATGTATGACTAAAATTGAGTTTATTGGATTTTTTTTAGAACAAAAAGTAGAAAATATCATTTTTTTTCAAAATTTTCGGTCTTTTTCCGTGTATAGCGCAAAAAATAAAAACGGCAGAGGTGATCAAATACCATCAAAAGAAAGCTCTATTTGTGGGAAGAAAAGGACGCAAATTTCGTTTGGGTACAGCATTGCATGACCGCGCAATTAGCAGTTAAAGCGACGCAGTGCCGAATTGTAAAAAGTGCTCTGGTCAGGAAGGGGGTAAAACCTTCCGGGGCTGAAGTGGTTAAGCTGAAAAAAAAGCTCAAAAAAGCAGCTGTAAAAATGTCCGTGTGCATGAGGCCTTAATCTGAATGTCTTATGTGAATTTTATTGACTACCAACCTTGGTAATATATGAGTGACTCCTTATAGGAATACATTAGCACACATATGTATTGTCTATATCAGTGGTTCTCAACTCCAGTCCTCAGGACCCACCAACAGGCCAGATTTTAAGTATTACCTTGGGGAGATGCAGACTAGAATACTGCAATCACTGAGCAGCAAATTATATCACCTGTAATGTATTTCAGTTATCTTGCAAACCTGGCCTGTTAGTGGGTCCTGAGGACCGGAGTTGAGAACCACTGCTCTATATGACGATTTTTTAAGCATGGGCATAATAGCAGCCACCACTAGAGGGAGGATGTGCAATAGAGAACATCGCCCTGGTTTCATTTAGATTGACGGCTTTTATATGATTATTCAGTAGCTTTTAACCTTGAATATATTGTGAAATAAAGTTTTGTATGTACAGCTCTACATTGTAATATGATCAGCAAACGTATTGTGCAAAAACAACATGATGATCCAATGATATACCGCTGTCACCATAGTAACTGTGACGCTGATACTGGCTTAAAAATGGAGACTCGAGCGTCACATGATCATCCTTTAAAAAGTCACGTGTTGGGTGACGCAACGCATAGGAGGAGTCAGTGACGTACACTATCGAGGCTGGTCATCAGCTCGATAGTAGCGGTGTGAGGCTGATTGTTTTCTTGATGCACAAACTATCCAGGTTCATGTGAGTGAATTTCCTGATGATTTTTTGCACTGAGTTATTCCGTTCATTGCACAATGATGCTTATCTTTGATTTATTGCAGGCTATCAAAACACCTTTTTAAAAATCCTAAAGTGAAAAGAAGTTTTAAAACGGACTTGCTTTGGTATTGAATTGGACTTTATATATAGAACAGCCACATTGGTTTACTCATTGTGTATTTGAAGGTGGGGATCTGTGGGTTATCCCACTGCTGTAGTACATACTGATGATTATGAGGCTACATGATTGCTAATATTGGCTACATTACCCAGTATACTCTCTCTCAATTTGTTTAAACCCCTCTTTCACTTTTATTTATTTTTACCATCACTATGAGTTATTAATTTTTAACACGGAATCTAAGCATTGATTGAAAGGTTAATTAAAGCGCAACATATTTTCACTTAACATTCACTTATAGGTGCCTGAACACTTTTTAATGCCTGCAGCTTAAATTATTTGGTTTTCTTTCAGTCACATATTCATAAATATCCATTTCAGCGCTTTAGTATTATTTTTACTTTTAACACTTTTATAAAAGTGTTTTTTTAGCAGCAGCTTATGGTTGCCAACATCCCTTAAATATATATAACAATGGGAAAACCCTCATAGATGAGGCTTTAACGACAACACAAGCCGATGCAGTAATTTATCACTCTTGTAATACATATAGTATACTAAAAAATACAAAACTTTTTATATAGCGAACAAGTCAGAATAAAAGCATTATATATAGAATATGTACAGGCTATTCCTATATCTTCCAAAATGTTACAACATAGTAGGTGCATAATGTTCCCACAAATTATGGATCACCAATTGGACAGTCCCCAAGTGGTGGACATCCAATGCGTTTTGAGCGTGTGTTTTCTTATTTTTCTTCAGGGGTATACAAAAACCAATTGGGGGACTATGTTCTATAATAGAAACATACCATTAGATACATTGTACATGGGTACATCATAAAGGTATCATTTATCGTATTTACACAAAGGTGGTTGTTACCTGTGGCAGTATAGTTTTAAAGTGTAAGTTCACCTTTACAGGAAAATCTGTAAGGTGAATTTACACAGGTCCCCCCCACCCTGTTCCAGCTGACTTGGACTGTAGCAATCTCTGGTTCCAAGCCCTGGTATATCAGCATCAGTAGCCGGGGCTTAGAAATCCTCTCTATCCTTGCATCTTCTGCATAGCTGACAGGACAGGCTATGCGGCTGATGATTGGTCGGCGCTGACCAATTAGAATGCTCTATGTTTTGGACATTCAGCTGAGAGGATTTCTATGCCCCGGACACCTGCCGTGGATATACCAGGGCTAAGAACCAGAGATTACCGCGATCCAGGTCAGCGGGACCGAGGGGGGGGGGCGAGGAGGGGGATCTGTGTAAGTTCACCTTTTACAGAGTTTTCTGTAAAGGTGAACTTACCCTTTTAATGTTATACCAGAATATTCACAATTAAGAACCATATAACATCATGAAACACATTCTCAAATAACCACGGGGGGCAGTGAAGACCGGCCACTAGTCTGTGAACCACTGAGGTTGCTGGGAAGTCACACAATCTACAGCAGCTGTAAAAGCAACAAAAGGCAGGATCAAAAAATAAAGTACTTTTGCTCATGTTATTTAGAAGAGAGATGGAAGATATAGCCTGATAGTCGCTAACTTATACAGTATGTGTACAGTGCCTTGAAAAGTATTCATACCCCTTAAATGTTTCCACATTTACAATGCACCTATTGTAATTCATTTCTAGAATTTGGACTCACACCTACCATCATTTGGTTATGTGTTTTTCATCTTTGTTGGGATCACGGTATGCGCCCAGTCTTTTCAATGCTGAGTTCCGACCTCAGCTTCCGGGAATGATACCTCTGGCAGCTCTCCCTGTCTGAATGCAAAGACTCAGACTCTACAGGCTTGTAAGTATTAATAGGGATGAGTTTACACGTCTCTCCCTATATGTATATACTTCTCACACATATGGTTTCAACCATGGTGCATATTTATTTATTCATGTTTTGTTGTAGACCCAAGTGCACCTGCCCCTGAAGAGTGTAATTTTATATACATGAAACGCGTCAGGCCTACTGAATGCACCTACTCTGTAGATCTATTGATTTCAATATACTGTATGTACTAGATTTCTGTGATCTTATTTTGTTTCCACATGGAAGATGTTACCATTTACCATACTGTGGGCATGCGATGCTGTATTACTGTTTTCACCATACATGGTTTTTAACATGTGATTGCATATTTACTCATCGCATTTATGTTATGCTGTGATGCTTTTTGACAATAAAAGTATCCTTTTAAAAGCCGTTTTATTTAAAGCAAAAACACATTTAATGATGCATTAATGATTACAGACTGCATTCATTTGTGTCTTCTATATCTGACTAGTGTTCAGCATTAAAGCTGCATGACAGCCGGGCAAGTAGCAATTTCAAAGGATGTAGTCAGTATAGGAGCCAATATATTTTTCTCATGACCTATTTCTTTTATTAGGTTTCATGACCATCTTAGAAATATATAGGGCGTAGCAGTGTTGGATTAGTGCTTTTCTGTCTCTCAGGTTTTACATTTTTGTTGTTTTGTCTTTATAGGCTAGAAATGTCAGAAAACAGTGTAAATGCTAGCAGAACATCCCATAAACAACCATCAAACTCAGAATACACATGGGAATATGAGTATTATGAATATGCACCAGTCTCATTTGAAGGTCTAAAGGCACACAAATGTGAGTATTTGGAATATACTTGATATTGATTTTGCATTACAGTTTTGATGATATAAATTTTTCTGAAAAATGCCTTTTGTAAATATAGAAATACTGTATACACGATTAGAGATGAACTAATAATGGAAAATCCACTCCATTGATCTCCACTAGATACTTAAGCAAATATGTTTGCGCACCCCCCCCCCCCCCCCAAATATTAGCAGCCCAACACAGTAGGAATGAGAGCTGGAATACCCACAGCAAGAGGACTGTGACTGGGCCCCTGGCATGCTGTACAAGCCTGTATACTCTTCAAAAGTAGGTGCATGCCTAAAGATAGGGGTCATAACATAAAGCCCCCCTCACATCATCCTGCTGATGAACAAAAGACTCCTCTGCAACAACAAAAGGTAGAAAAAAAAGTAAGTGTGAATTGATAAAGGCCTTACCCACTCGCCAAATTTACAGAAGACACATTGAGGCTACATAAAAATCAAAATGTCTTTCTCCTTTTCACCAATTTATCCATCTACCCTGTCACACACCAGGCCTCTTCTAGGTAAAAAAAACTCCTTGAGGATTCAGTTTTTAAAGAATATCATTAATACGCTCCCACTGCTCCAGGCAGGTTGGTTCAATCCTCAATGCCGTGGGGTGCTAACCCAGTCATGACTGTTGTAGGTCCATGTATAAAAAAATCGGGATTGCTTCCCTCCCCTGTACGCTTCTGTGCTGCTTTTATTCATTGTGTTTCAATAAAAGTAATTTCAACTTTTTCTCGTTGGGTGTGCAGCCATCCCGATTTTTTTTTTTTTTTTTTTTTTTTTTGTACATGGATCTAAAGAATATTATTGTAGTTACTGGCTGTCTGTTAATTGGTTAATTTATTAACAGAAATCTTTAAAGTTACAGTACATGGAAAACAATGTGGTGCCCTTACATGGGCTGTGATTTGTGTATACCAAACTAAACAAACTAAGCCTAAATCTGGAATGTGATCAAAAATGGAAGAGCTTTCAGTGAACAACACATAACTAGCATTACCTCAGCTAACTTCTCGATTTGTTTTTCATCAAATTAAAGAGAAGAATTCAGATAAAGGGGTTTACACAAAATAAGCTCTGCTATAAAGCCTCAAGTCAGAGTAATAATGGGTTACCCCATGAAATTAACCATGTTTTACATGTTTATAGCAGCTTGAAACACCTTCTCCATCTATGATCCATCCATGATGTGCTAGCCATCATATGATTTATCATAGAGTTTCCATTACATCAGATAATGTACCAGAGTTGCAGTAATGTTCCTGTAAACAAGAAGCTATTTTTTTAAATAATTAATTAATACAGGAACTGTAGATAGTAGTAGTAGTAGTAGTACCGGAAAGGCAAAGGAAATACATTTCTGTACTGATATACTTTTATATACCTGTTTTTTGACAAGACATTGTAACCTGTTGTGACATGTTTGTCACTAGTTTCCTGAAAGGTGCCTGTATTACTTTCACACATTTTGCAATCAGCAGCACATATGCCTATTCCACCCACTGAGAGTAATGATGAGAGGGATGTGAGTGGCACTGGAAAAAAGCCAGCACTTTAAATTATGTATTTTATGAGAATGAAAAACCTTAGTAGAGAGAAGTGTAATATTGAGATATGCTTCTTAAATCTTAGCATTCTACTGCAACGTTATATGCTGTAAAGTCACATTTTGTAGAACATTTGTTTGAGAAAAAGATGCATTTTAGCTACATTATCTCACAAACATGAGTGAGTACAACTCACATTTTTGTAAATATTTTATTATATTTTTTCATGTGACAACACTGAAGAAATGACACTTTGCTGCAATGTAAAGTAGTGAGTGTACAGCTTGTATAACAGTGTAAATTTGCTGTCCCCTCAAAATAACTCAACACACAGCCATTAATGTCTAAACCACTGGCAACAAAAGTGAGTACACCCCTAAGTGAAAATGTCCAAATTGGGCCCAACGTGTCAATATTTTGTGTAGCCACCATTATTTTCCAGCACTGACTTAACTCTCTTGGGCATGGCGTTCACCAGAGCTTCACCGGTTGCCACTGGAGTCCTCTTCTACTCCTCCATGATGACATCACGGAGCTGGAGGAAGTTGGACACCTTGCGCTCCTCCACCTTTTGTTTGAGGATGCCCCACAGATGCTCAATAGGGTTTAGGTCTGGAGACATGCTTGGCCAGTCCATCACCTTTACCCTAAGCTTCCTTAGCAAAGCAGTGGTTGCCTTGCTGGTGTGTTTGGGGTCGTTATCATGTTGGAATACTGCCCTGTGTCCCAGTCTCCGAAGGGAGAGGATCATGCTCTGCTTCAGTATGTAACAGTATATGTTGGCATTCATGGTTCCCTCAATGAACTGTAGCTCCCCAGTACCGGCAGCACTTATGCAGCTCCAGATCATGACACTCCCACCACCATGCTTGACTGTAGGCAAGATACACTTGTCTTTTGTACTCCTCACCTGGTTGCCGCCCCACACGCTTGACACCATCTAAACCAAATAAGTTTATCTTGGTCTTATCAGACCACAGGACATGGTTCCAGTAATCCATGTTCTTAGTCTGCTTGTCTTCAGCAAACTGTTTGCAACCTATACATAGAATAAACCTAAAAAAAAGGGATTTTAAGGGCAATTTGAAAAAAATATATAAAACTTCATGTATAAAAAATTGTTATTTATTATAGAAAAATTGCATAAAAAAATCCCATGTTGAGAATACAAAACATTGCATCAATAATGTCATCAACATTACACATTTGACTGTTAGCCATAAAGTAGTAGACCCCATCTACCTGCTGTTCCCTTCGTTATTGATTGTGCCGAGGAATACAGCAGAGGGGGAAATCAAATGCGTTTTAAAATGTACGGTTATAAATCTTCTTCAGGGAATAATACCACTTCTTTAAAAACAGCTTTAGTTAAGCATTGGTACATGATTGTATAGAAATATACATGTAAATTGTCATCCACCTGCACTTACAAAAAATTTGTTTATCAGAAGCACTCCTCCAAATGGCAAGGATACCATACATCGGCCATAGAAAACCTCCCCCAGGAAGACACAGAAGTGTCAACATCCATTGGTTGCCTGATGTAAACTGCCCTAGATGGCACTGGAAAACTTTGCACTATAAGGTGGAAGGAGAGAGCAAGACATGTTATTCCCCAAAAGGCTGGCCCAGTGACTAAAGAAAATTACTTACTTGAAAGATTCCTTAACCAAACGTGCATTGGTCCAGAAGGTTCCATGTCTGAATGACAAATATGGCATAAAGCGTGGTTCCTAGGGGCTGGCAATCGGAGAGAAAGAGATAGCAAGGCTCCACATCAGTGAAAACAAGAGGAACATTCCTCTTGTTTTCACCGACGTGGAGCCTTGCTGTCTCCTTCTCTCCGATTGCCAGCCCTTAGGAACTTCACTTTATGCCATATTTGACATTCAGACATGGGACCTTCTGGACCAATGTACATTTGGTTTAAGGGATCTTTCAAATAAGTAATTTTCATTAGTCACTGGGCCAGCCTTTTGGGGAATAACATCCCAGGCTGACCCAGCATCCCCTGGAATTGAGACCAATTTATTTACCTGGGGATTTATCATCATTTTTTTTTTTTTTTTTTGTCCTGCTCTTTCCTTCCACTTTATAATGAAAAGGTTTCCAGTGCCATCTAGGGCAGTTTACATCAGGCAACCAATGGATCTTGACACTTCCGTGTCTTCCTGGGAGAGGTCTTCTATGGCCGATGTATGGAATGCTTGCCATTTGGAGGAGTGCTTCTGATGAGCACATTTTTTGTAGGTTCATGTGGATGACAATTTACATGTATATTTCTATACAATCATGTACCAATGATTTACTAATTTAAGCAGTTTTTTCAGAAGTGGTATTATTCCCTGAAGAAGATTTATAACAATACATTTTGAAACGCCTTGGATATTCCCCCTCTGCTGTATTCCTCGGCACAAGCAATGATGAAGGGAACAGTAAGTAGATGGGGACTACTACTTTATGGCTAACAGTCAAATGTGTAATGTTGATAACATTATTGATGCAATGTTTTGTATTCTCAACATGATTATGCAATTTTTTTATAATAAATAACAATTTTCTATACATGAAGTTTTATATATATTTTTTTCAAATTGCCCATAAAATCAACATTTTTTGAGGTTTATTCTATGTATTACCAAGGGATGGTGGCAATCTACAGGTGTGGTCCGGTGAATCACTCAGTTCTAACTGTTTGCAGCCTTTCTTGTGCATCATCTTTAGAAGAGGCTTCCTTCTGGGACAACAGCCATGCAGACCAACTTGATGCAGCGTGCAGTGTATGGTCTGAGCACTGACAGGTTGACCCCCCACCCCTTAAACCTCTGCAACAATGCTGGCAGCACTCATACGTCTATTTCCCAAAGAGAACCTCTGGATATGATGCTGAGCATGTGCACTCAACTTCTTTGGTCGACCATGGCGAGGCCTTTTCTGAGTGGAACCTGTCCTGTTAAATTGCTGTATGGTCTTGGCCACCAAGCTGCAGCTCAGTTTTAGTGTCTTGGCAATCTTTTTATAGCCTAGGCTATCTTTATGTAGAGCAACAATTCTTTTTTTCAGATACTCGGGGTTCTTTGCCATGAGGTGCCATGTTGAACTTCCAGTGACCAATTTGAGAGAGTGAGAGCGATAACACCAAATTTAACACACCTGAGACCGGGCGGGAAAATGGCTAATTTGGGCCCAATTTTGACATTTTCTCTTAGGGGTGTACTCACTTTTGTTACCAGTGGTTTAGACATTAATGGCTGTGTGTTGAGTTATTTTGAGGGGGCAGCAAATTTACACTGTTATACAAGCTGTACACTCACTACTTTACATTGTGGCAAAGTGTCATTTCTTCAGTGTTGTCACATGAAAAGATATAATAAAATATTTACAAAAATGTGAGGGGTGTACTCACTTTCGTGAGATACTGTGTATATATTTATTACAGGTATTCATATAGCGCTGACAATTTATGCAGCTCTTTATATATATATATTGTACATTCACATAAGTCCTTGCCTTCAATTTCCTGTTTACTGCACTATAAAATCAGTAATACTTAAAGTGTAACTCCACTTTTGTTGAGAAAAAAAACATTCTCCTCTGGGTGATCTGTTTACATTACAAGGATTATAACAAACTTTGTTGCAGATTCCTACCTTTTTTTATTCTGAAGAAATCCATGTGTGTTTGTCTGTGCCTCTGTACTGAGTGAGTCTAATGGGAGTGGTTTCATATTTAACTGTCAGGTGTGGAGCTACAGAGCACTAATGAGGAAATCTGCTGAGCCTGCATCCCTGTAGACGTGTTCCTATTGAACGTATCTCTCAAAAAAATGACATTTTTGTTGCAAGGGATGCCTGAAATCTGACTTGTATCTTAGACAGACTTCTGAGAAAATTGGTGAGCCAATCACACAAGCAGGAAATTATGTTTCTGGGGAGTAGTCAGTACACAATGTGTACAGAAAACTCCAGGTAGCCGTATTGCAGTGTAATCTCAGAAAATTACATTGGCTGCAGATTGAAAAGGAAAGATAATTTTAAATGACATTCAATTACAAAATGATTAATTTTGCAATTATATGCTCTATATTATTTTTTCTTTATTTGCTATTTTTATCCCCCCACGAAAGTGGAGTTACCCTTTAAAGGAGAAGTATGGCCAAAGCTCTCCTTTTACCCAGATTTAGATTGTAGTGGGCTATTGCCCATTGTCAGCTGATGATGAAGTGCTGCTCCATGCTCTGGAAGGATCCTAACAATATTGTAGGGATCTACCCAGCTGCCTATTTCACGGCTGAGTACAGCTCCCAGCGTGTGGGGCTAAACAAGAGACAAGTATAGTCTGGCACTAGTGAAAACAATTCCAATACAATAAAGTCCAGCATAAAAATAATCCTTGGATATTGCTTCTTATTGGAAGCAGAGTGAAAAGTCCACAGATTCAGGGTTTGCCTTCTTAGGGGGAGCAGAAGCGATCTCCAGAACATGCATAGAGAGAGAAAACGGACGCCTTGAGTGTAGACTAGAGCTGCACGATTCTGGCCAAAATGAGAATCATGATTTTTTTGCTTAGAATAAAAATATCTCAATTCTTGTGACGTAAAATCTTTCACCTTATACAAAAAAAATTGGGCTAACTTTACTGGTTAGTTTTTTTTTTTTTTAATTCATTAAAGTATTTTTGTCCAAAAAAATTGTATTTGAAAGACCGCTGAGCAAATACAGTGTGACATATAATATTGCAACAACCACCATTTTATTCTCTAGGGTCTCTACTAAAGAAATATAATGTTTGGGGATTCTAAGTAATTTTCTAGCAAAAATAAATGATTTTAACTTGAAACCAACAAATGTCAGAAAAAGGTTTAGTGTTTAAGTGGTTAAACTTTATTTACACACAGTCTTTTCCTTTGACAAATTGTTACAATGTTAACACTTAAGTTCACTGCTAAAGAATGTTTTGATTCTTGGCGGACTGCCCATTTTTTTTCTTCCTTTCTTTTGACGGCTGTGGCTTCAGAAGAGCAGAGAGAATTCTTCGCATAGACAGAATCGTGAAACACTTTTACCAAGATCGCAAAGGGGAAAAAAATCGCGATAATGATTCTTGGCGATTAATCGTGCAGCTCTAGTGTAGACTGGTAAAGAAATGTATTCCAACATAAAGAATATAACTCACATGGGGGGAGTAAAATAACGTCCGAGGGCGTTGGAGCTTCATAAGCCCGTGCTGCAGCAGTCTCTGCCACTCGTGAGGCTGTTACTGCCGGCTGGATGGTAGAGTGAAGGGAAGAACCAGAAGCGAGGGCTGAAACTAATGTTGGAACACAGCGGTGGCCAAGATGATGTCACTGGCTTGCTTGCGACGAAAAGACAGGAAGTGCTGGGGGCTAATAGCTAAAGCTAGCTGCGTCCACCCTCTCTCCAGCCCAGCGCTCTCTGGAGCATGGCATAGATGAGTGACTGACAGCCACTGCTCTAAGCAAAACAAGAACTGAGCGATCAGCGGCCATGTGATCACTCAGTTGTTGGTCTTAGAGCTAACATGGGAAAGCTGAAGCATCAAACCGATGTTACAGTGTAGAGGTGAGAATGTGTTGTTGTTTTTTTTTTTTTAACCTTGTACATCTCCTTTAAAGCCTAACTCTATGTTCTCGTAAACTTTAACCAAGCTAGTCCAAATAAACTATTTCCTTTAGTAAAACATGCAACTGTATGAACTGTGTGTAGTATTGGCAGCGGGACATAAACTTCCCATTCCGTTCCCCTAACAAAATTGAGACAGACTGAATGCTGCTCAGCCATTCACAGGAAGCTCTGTATTTTAAGAATGAACACAACGCTTTCTCTGACTGAGGCAAAGTTCATGACATGTGAACTTGTGTGTCCACATCAGCCAACAAATAACCCCATATTCATGTAAAAAAAACAGAGCGCCCTGTAACTGGCTGAACAGTGCTCAGTTCCGGGAGTGGGACTGGTAGTCCCCATCCCCACTTCCAGAACACAGTTCTGTTTACTGAATTTAGTTGAGGCTACATACATTTCATACAGTGCGAAAATGGTTTGATTGGACCAGCTTGGTCCAGGTGAACTAAATTTCACTAAAACATGGCGTTCGGCTTTAAAGTGTGGCTTGGAAACACTTCTGTTGTGATTTACCTTTCAATTGCAGCCATGTGATGGGTAGATCGTGACCCCAGCGATGCCAGCCATCAGCTCCTGACTCTTTCCTACTCCTCTCAGATCAAGGCAGCAATAGGCATTGAAGAGCAATTTTAGCTTAGGGGGTGGTTGTTTGTGATGGTTATTTTGGCTTGTGGGGGAAGATATACAGGGCAGAGGTCAGAGGTAATTAATGCACATCACATACTACTGACCCCTGAACTCTACGGTACATACTACTGGCCTCTGAATTCTGTGTTACTTACTCCTAATCTGTACACTCAACTTTAAATACTACAGACCCCTGAACTTAGCTTGCTTTGCTTTACAAAAAACTGAGCGCTGAACTGTTCAAACCATCCTTGCTTTTTAATGGTGTCTTGGTGGGTTAGTTCCTTGAAAAGAAGTGTGCTGTACACTGGTGATCTTTTCATGTTGTTCAGATTGCTCTCCACCTCTCATAGTTGCCTACCCCTGACTTAAAGAATATGTTACTCCAACATTTAATATTTCTGTTATGGGTCTGTTGTACCAACAGCTTGTGTTAAAAAGTATCCTGTTCTCTTTGTATTTTTTCCTTTATATGAAATACCTGTGTGAAATGATGTTATTTGCTGATAAGGGGGATGTTGGGCACCTGCACATAATTTTTGTTTTCCCCTTCTGTGCCCCTTTCCATAATCACCGGGGTCACGTTAGCTGAGTGAGGGAGAAGAGAAACACTGGAATACTAGTAAGTACCAGTGTGCAAGGGTGGATTTTCTTTGGGGGAATAAATCACTTCTAACGTGGGATGTCGCTACATTGTGTAAAACTATTTGTTTAGCTTTTTACATTTTAGAATGGGGTGCTTTGAGGTTTTGCATAATATTAAAAGGTTGCCTTGATTAAAGAAAGGTTGAGAAACTCTGCTCTAGCTAACCCTTTTTAAGAAGATACAGCAACAGTTGCTGCTAAAAAAAGGTTTAGGATTGGTTCACACTATTGCGAATTGGATGCAGTTTCCCCACATCCAATTTTCAATAGCAGGAAATTTTGTCCGGCTCTCTATGGAGCCGGTTCACATATCTCTGATGCGTCTCCGGTGCGAATTTACACAGGAGTCCTGTGCGACTTTTAGTCCGTTTTCAGGTCTGAATTCAGCCAAAAATTTGGGTTGAAATCGGACCTGAAACGGTGAACGGGGATGCACCGTACCCTTGCTGTGAGACGCATGCGAAGATAGTGTGAACCCAGCATTGGGCCATATGCATTATAAAAGCTGACATTTGGAGAAAAATATAAATAGGGCATGGAAAACAAAAAGGGAATTTTGTATCCTGAATGCTTTTAGACTAATAAAGTTACAAGCAGCATTTTAAACCTTTTAAATATTAGCCTTTGTTTCCACTTTCGTGCTTTTAAAGTAAGAAGGTCTATATTCGCAAACAAGACAGCTTTCTAGAACAGTGTGTGTTTGTTTCTTAACCTTTTTGTCAGTCAAGGCACCCTTTTAAAAACCTGCACAATCTTGAGGCATCTAAATCTAAAATGTAAAAAACCAAACAAATAGTTTTCCAAAACGCAGCAACTTTCACACATGTAGGACACCCACTGATAGGCTACTTTCACACTGAGGCGCTTTACAGGCGCTGCAGCGCTAAAAATAGCGCCTGTAAAGAGCCTTTCCTGTGCATGAATGTGCCTAAAAAAAAATAAATAAATAAAAACGTTTGGAATTTTTTTTTTTTTTTAACTCGCCTCAATGCCTGTTGCTAGGGGGTCCCTTGTAGTCTGCCTCTTTCAGTGCCTGGGCTTGTGACATCACTTCCTCTCGGCGCAGGAAGGGCTCAGCTCTGCTCCCTCCCTCTTGTCAATCATCTGGGACACATTACAGGTCCCAGATGACTGAGCGCCCAATCACGGCGCGCAGCGCCGCTGGCACATGCGCAGTGGGTGCCCGGCTGTGAAGCCACAGCCCAGCGCCCACAGTTGCAATGCCGGCCCCGCCGAACACAGGGGGAGACGAGCGGGGCTTCTATCCCCCGCATCGCTGGACCGTGGGACAGGTAAGTGTCCAATTATTAAAAGTCAGCAGCTGCAGTATTTGTAGCTGCTGACTCTTAATTTTTTTTAAATAAAATGGGAACTCCTCTTTAAGTGGCCCGCTGGAGATTTGGGTGCTGTGGCCACTGTGGCTCTGAACAAGCAGAAAAGGGTGAAAACCTTAACAATTCACAAAAAGCTTTTTACTAAATCAACCCATGGTCCCAGTCCACAGACAATTTTTAGGGACATGAAGGACTCCTTTATGAATGCGTTCCCAAAACTACTGTTCGCTGTCACCAAGTCTAGTTTAAGCTTAGGGGAGGGATTAAAAGAATTTTCATACTTCTTGTGGAATGCCAGGACTCTTATCATTTTCCCAATAGGGAAATTTCACTTCACACACTATCCCTTGTGACAAGCTTTTGTTAGGTGCAAACTTCCTGTTTGCTCCCTGAGTTGCAATCCTTATCTATTTCTGTGGAGACACCACAGCTCCTAATAGATTGTCTAGAGCAGGGGTCCTCAAACTTTTTAAACAGGGGGCCAGTCCACTGTCCCTCAGATTGTTGGGGGGCCGAATCAAGGCAGCCTGACCTGCGCCCAGCAAAGCAGCCAGCCTGACCTGCGCCCAGCAAGGCAGCCAGCCTGACCTGCGCCCAGCAAGGCAGCCAGCCTGACCTGCGCCCAGCAAGGCAGCCAGCCTGACCTGCGCCCAGTTATGCAGCCTGACCTGTGCCCAGTTATGCAGCCTGACCTGTGCCCAGTTATGCAGCCTGACCTGTGCCCAGTTATGCAGCCTGACCTGTGCCCAGTTATGCAGCCTGACCTGTGCCCAGTTATGCAGCGTGATCTGTGCCCAGTAATGCAGCCAGTCTGTCCAGTGCATGGGGATTAATGAGAGGAGCACAGCGGGACTTACCGCTATGAACAGGCAGCCGCGAGGAGAATCCTTGTGAAGCTTTCCCGCGCTGGAGCAGGCTCTCTGTTCCCCCCCCCACTCTGGACAGTGCCCGAAATTGGTAGTTTCCCCCTATGAAGCGGGGTCTGCAGGGAAAGCATCTCTCCGGGCGGACCGTTGTGGGGGCTCCAGTGCACGAAAGGCCTGGAGGGCCAGGTAAAAGACCTTGGCGGGCCGTATTCGGCCCGCCGGCCATAGTTTGAGGACCCCTGGTCTAGAGGAACACTATCCTGACAAAGGAACTTACTCCTCTCCACACTATCCAAATGAAAAAAATAAATTCAAGTGATACTAAACATACACTGTTTAGTTTACATTTTCCCTTCTATTTCTGTATGTGAATGATGGGACTGTCATTATTTTAATAAAAACATTTGAGTACATTTTTCCTAATCGATATACAGCTGTCACATGACCCAGATCTTTCCCATCCTGTCTTCAGGGAAACATAAGCAGGAGGAGCTTCTAGTCCTCTGCTGCTGGTCAGAAGTTCAAAATTTAAATAAAAACAGCCATTGAAATACAGAGTCAAAATAAATTAATAGTATCAATAAACTGTTTTTAAATGGTCATACAAATATATATTTGAAATAGAATCTATCTCATTATTTTTTGGCACTAACATGATGTAGGCAGGTTTGTGCCAGTTACAGGCTGTGTCATACCCCTCCAGCCTGTGTCTTAGAATAAGAGGCAGGTGAAGCCTCCATAAATCCACATGTAACATCCTGCCCCCATTGTGTTTAGCTGGTTAGTGGACATGGAGGAGGAGGGAGGGAGTGGGCTGTCATTTACCACTGTGTATACGCCGACACGTGTGACTCTGTAGTCACATCGGCTGCTCAAATGTAAAAGGGAGGAAATGCTCAGCATAGAACCTCCCTGAAAACTGAGCATGTGCAAAGCTGCCAACGCTTCTCTGCAAAATCCCCAACTGCATTGAAAACTTGGACACAAGGAGGAGATATAGAACTGCGGGATCAACCAGTTTTTTTTTGCAGAGTACAGCAAACGAATCTCATAGTGACCGAGTGAGTATGGCCAGCATGTAATACAGTATTTGTTGATAGTTTTTTTTTATGATGTGAGTTTAGTGACACTTTAAATAACAGAAAGAATGAACAGTTACATAGACTTGTCAATCACATCTCTAAACAAGCAGTGCGGCTGAAACCACTGCTTTCCTATGACTAAGACTGCTTTCATACTGAGGCGCTTTACAGGCACTATAGCGCTAAAAATAGCGCCTCTCCTATCACTCCAGTGTGAAAGCCCGAGTGCTTTCACACTGGAGAGGTGCGCTTGCAGGACGGTAAAAAAAGTCCTGCAAGCAGCATCTTTGCAGCGCTGTAGGAGCTGCCCATTGAAATCAATGGGCAGTGACGCTTTGCGGGCAGTTTTAACCCTTTTTCAGCCTCTAGTGAGGTTAAAAGCTCCCCGCTATCGGCCAAATAGCACCGCTAAAAATGGCAACGTGTATTGAAAAACACAAATTGCAACCTGCATAGGTGTGAATCGAGCCTAATGCCCTGTACACACGGTCGGATTTTCCGATGGACAATGTCCGATCGGAGCGTGTTGTCGGAAATTCCGACCGTGTGTGGGCTCCATCGGACATTTTCCATCGGATTTTCCGACACACAAAGTTGGACAGCAGGAGATAAAATTTTCCGACAACAAAATCCGATCGCGTCAATTCCGACCGTGTGTGGCCTGTTTCGACGCACAAAGTGCCACGCATGCTCAGAAGAAATTCCGACACGGGACAGCTCGTTCTGGTAAACTTAGCGTTCGCAATGGATACAGCACTTTCGTCACGCTGCAATGTTAAAAATGGTTTAATACAGCGCACTCTCTTCTTCTTTATAATGTGACAAGAATGAAGTAGTTTTGCTGCTCATATTCACACACACTTCTCACAAAGTTTTCTTTGTGTTTTTTTATGAGGATTCCCTCAATATATTGTTATTAGTTGTCACATCTGACAGTTTTTTTTTTTTTTATATATATATATTTTTTTTTATTTTACGCCTTTTTTTTTCTGTAATGTTTGGATTTTTTCCAAGGCTGATCTTTGTTCAATGTTATTTTTATTTTTACTCCTGAATATTTTTGTGTGTGTTTTGTGTGTCAAGCTACCCCAACACCATTGATATCTTTTATTATTTAATCTCAAGGAGATTGTTTGTTGTTGGTGTCCCTTGTTCATTTCACATTGTGTATTTGAAATGTACCTGAATCCTCACAAACCAACTGTCATTTTTTAAGTAAAACACATAGGAGAGTATAATTCAAACAAAAATCCTTTATTAAGGGATCAGAACCAAACAAAGAGGAAGGCAACACTGGATCAACATGAGAAATTAGTGAAGCCTGGGACCCCCACGGCAGACAACAATTCTTCAACATCAAAATTGGTGGCCTGAGGAGTCCATATATAAGGGAGGGCAGTCTGGTCCGGGATTCGCAGAGACTCGGATAGCAGCAGATGACATCTGTGTCCCCAGGCTGTGGTACCACAAGAGGCTGCATTTTTTGGCCGACCAGACTGGATCCAGGGTCCTCACTTTCTGGTCTTCCTTTCACGCTTCCTTCCTGGCTGTGGCTGTGCAGTTGGAGATGTGGCAGGAGGAGGAGTAGGACCTTGAGGAGGACTGGGAGGACCTGGAGGAGAGGGAATACGAGGAGGAGGACCTGCAAGAGGAGGAGGAGGACCATCACAAAGGTGTGTCTCAGGTGTAATTTGGCCCCTCATACCTTTCTCTAGAGCCTCCGATATGAGGGCCTCACACATTACTCGTTGGCCCTCCTCCATCCTCTGCATTTTATATGCAATGACGGCAGCAATGTCCTCCTCCACGGTCTGTCGTGGTCCCAGGACCTCTGTAGCCCTCCAAAAGACTCCTCCGGTAGCCTCCTCTAGGGCACTCCTCCTCCTGCCACTTTCTGTTTCCAGGGGGGGTGGAGGGACCTTGATATCAGCCAGCCTGCTTGGCCCGGCCACCTCCTGGCTGAGACTTCCCTGTGTATGAAAAAGGGACATGGTTTTATGTTTTGCATCATCAATCACAATCTTAAATTAGTACTCCAAACTAACATCTAGTTAATATCATTGATTGGACAAGCAGAAATATTTAGAGGAATGCTATAAGGCCCAGGTTGGGCGTCAGAAGCCTCAGCCGGGGGGGAAGGAAGCGTGGAAGGAAGACTTGAGAGGGATGGCCTGGGTTCAGTCTGGCCTGCCAGAAAATGCAGCCTGTCGTAGGACAACATCCTGGGGACATAGATGTCATCTGCTGCTCCGGATCTCTGCGAATCCAGGACTTTCTTGCGCTCCCTCAGATATGTACTCCTCAGGCCACCAATTAATTTCTTTAAATAAGTGATGTCTGCCGTGGGGATCACCTGCTTCACAATTACCAACAATTGCACCAGTGCTGCCTTCCTCTTTGCTTGGTTCTTGAAATGGGGGTGGTTAATCTCCCACAGACAGGGCAGCTCCCTTAGCATATCTATGAATACTGACATGAAGTCATTATCTTTGAGTACCATATCCATGTTCACTGCAAGACACAACACAAGACAAAGCCTAATGTCAGACAAAACTCTCCTAATCTTGTTACAATATAGGCCTCAATGTAGAAGCAGTATAGGCACAAGTTTGTCTCTTACCTTCGTTCTTACGATCGGCGCGTCCAATGCTCCTTCCTCCGCTCACAGATCGTACGTAATACGCACGCGTGTTACGCTTTATATACACTGCGCATGCGTGTAACTCCGCCCGCCCCTGACGTTCTTTCTAGTCTATTCCCCGCCCCTTTTAGTTCGGCGCAGTGGGTGAAGAGCATGATGGCGGAGTTAGAGCAGGTGCGTGCTAATTGCAGGATTGAGGAGGAGGAAAGCCCGGATCCGGACACGTCCCGATCCAGAAGGAGACGTTTTAAGGCCACAAATATGTCCTTTGGGGAGATGTTGGAGATGGTGGACATCATGAAGAAGTCCGACTATGACAGAAAGTATGGGCCTTACCCCAACCCCAACATCAGAAAGGCCAAGATCATGGCGAAAGTGGTCAGGAGTCTGGAGAGGAATTTCGGGGTCCGAAGATCCAAAGATCAGCTCCGGAAGCACCTGAAGTTGAGAGAGCCAGAGCAGTACCGAAAGATCCGGAGAGTGCTGCAAAAAAGTAAGTAGTTGTGCTGTGTTCCTATTCTTTCTGTCTTTATTCCGTTCGTTCTGCTCCATATGCTTTTAGTAATTGTAACGTTTAAAAGGGCAACTTTAATGTTCATGGGCCCATTATTCGTTCGTATCAAACATTTTTCTTTGGGCCTCAAACACCATTGTTTAGGCCATATGCATTTTCCCACATTTTTTTTTGGGCCTACTTGGATGCCAAATATTTGTTTGTGTAGATGGGTTTGTTACTAGAATGAAATGCCAACAATATTCTGTGTAAGGAGAGGACACTGAGCAGCTGTTTTCACATCTTGACACTGGAGCACTAGTGTGGGACACAAGAACACCATTTTTATTAGGGGGGGCACACAGGTGCTCCAGTGTATACTATAGGGGGGGCTACATCTGTGAAGTTTGTACTAAACCGGTAAAGTATTGCAGCTTGACAAAGGGCAATAAGAAAATTACATCTTGGAACTCGGCTAAAATAGACAATTGTACCCCACTTCCAAGCAATGTTTCCTATTTCTAATTCTGCCATCAAATATCTGTGTGCTAAGTATACCATTTTTGTTTTACATAGGGGAGAAAAGACTCAGAGGACACCCCTCATCCCAGGAGACCAGAGACCCCCCACCTCTGGAAGAAGGTGAAATACCGCAAACCCAAGAAGAAGAGCAGGAGGAAGAAGAAGATGTGGTGGAGATTGGCACCACAACAGGTGAGTGTCTGCGACCACAGGCTCAGGTAAAAGAGATGGATGGTGGCAGATTTTTGATACGTGTTTTTGTTTTCTTTATCTCATTTTAGGTGATCATGATGTGAGGGATCCAGAACGCTTTACTTCTGAAAGTGCCCAGATCCTGATCGGGGAGATCATGGGGTATAATCTCGAATTGCACAACATACAGCAACAAATCAGTGATGTTATTAAAAAAAATAATAACATCATTGATGTTTTGGGGCGAATTTAAAAGGCCACAAAATCACCTTTTTGGATTGTGGTCCAATCTTTTAAATATTTTTGCAATGTTTTGAAAAGCCAAATTTGGAGGATGCACACAGTGTGCCAACATGTGCTATCTGACATCACGGGAGATCAATGGACGCGTTTTGGGGGTGCAACACCTTCCTCAATTATAAAGTAGCGGTGAGGAAGGGCTTGCTCCCCCAAAACACGTCCCTTGATCCCCCCTGATGGCAGATAGCACATGTTGACATTCTGAACTTGTTGTGCATCTTCCAAATTTGGCTTTTCCAGGGGTGATTTCCCCCCATCTGAACGCTATATCAAACACAGTTCCTAAATACTCATGCCTGATATAGCCTTCAGGTTTTACCTAATGTGAACTTTGTAAGTTCAAGTTTTTTGGCTTTCTTGTTGTTTTTACACAGGCCTGTTTTATCAGAAAAGGACATTTCGATTTTTGATAATGCTACAGCAAAAATTGTTATACAACAAACATGTTGGTTTGTTTTAAAAACCTTTGGTAAATGCACATGTGATTGTGCAGCTATAAAAAAGTTGTTTACTCAAGAATGTGTGGATTATTGTCTCAACACTACAACACATTTGGGGTGATGTAATTGCTGTTTTATGCAAACATGGGGGTTATTTCCTAAGGGCAAATACACTTTGCACTACAAGTGCAGTTTCAGTGCAGTTGCAAGTGCACTTGTAGTGAAATGTGTTTTTGCATTTAGGAAGTACCAGCCAACAGTGTTTTTTTATAAGGTTACCCAATCACGACATTTTCTGCACTCAACACATTTCTGTCAGGGTCAGCTAAAACAAACACAAGCAGTAAATGTCCACAAAGAATTTCTTTTGGTTGTTTTTTATTTGAAAAAGGTTTCACAGATTGTCTGGCATATTGATAGCCCCCCTACCCGCAAAGAACTCCAGGTATCGTAACCGGACATCACGGGCATTCAGGGAGGGCAAGCCAGGACGGCCGCTTTCAAGCGCCGTCAGTGTTGATGGATTTTGGATTCCAGCCTCAGGCCCAACTGAGCCAGCATAGTTTGCTGAATGTTTTCTTAAAAAATTATGGAGAACACAGCAGGCAAGTATTATATGGTTCAGTTTATACTCCGCCATATGGATGTGTGTCAGAAATAATCGGAACCGGCTGGCCAGGATTCCAAATGTGTTCTCCACCACTCTTCGGGCTCTGGCCAGCCGGTAATTAAAAACCCTCTGTTCCGGGGTGAGGGCCCTCATCGGGAATGGCCGCATCAGGTGGTCCCCCAGCGCAAACGCTTCATCAGCAACGAACACAAATGGGAGACCTTCAACATTGTCCTCTGGAGGTGGCAAGTCCAAGCTGCCATTCTGGAGACGCCTGTAGAACTCCGTCTGGGCGATGACTCCACCATCGGACATCCGGCCATTCTTCCCCACGTCCACATACAGGAACTCGTAATTAGCCGACACCACCGCCAACATCACTATACTATTAAACCCCTTGTAATTATAATAGTACGACCCCGAGTTGGATGGTGGGACAATGTGGACGTGTTTCCCATCAATTGCCCCTCCGCAGTTAGGAAAGTCCCACCGCTGGGCAAAGTGGGAGGCCACAGTCTGCAATTCCTGTGGCGTTGAAGGAAACTGTTGAGGAAAAAACAATAAACATTACTATTTTTTCACAGAAACATGGCAAGCAGATTAGACACAAACATTATGGGGCAACCTCCAGGTAGCATTTATTAAGGGGAATTTAACAACACCAAAGTATAAGGTACACCTATCATATTCCCCTTCCCCCCCTCTCATGGGCCATTTCTAACATTATAGGGGGGGGGGGAACTCTTGGACAGGTAACCCTCTTCACTTCATTGAGAGATGAATGCCTAAATAATGGGTATTACTTGGAACAGCCCCTCCTTAGTTACACTATTGGCAGACCACTGGACAGGTAAGAAGTGTCTGAATACAAAGATATAAATACACACTGTACACATTTGAGCACATTTGGACATTCTGATATTACCTATCAAGATAATAATAGGATACAAAAACTTTAAACAGTACCATTGGAAATTATACAGGCAGGCCCTTGCACTACATGCTTTGGGGAATTCATCCATAAATCTGACCAGTAAAGAGATGGGTATAGTGTGTATGGGATTGGCAAAGTCAGCAGATAGATGATTGAGGATAGAGAATTGGGATCAGCTGACTTAGCAGTTGGGGGAGGGAGGGTTACAAAATATTTGGGGACACCACAAAAAAAAAGCCTCTGGCACTCTGCCTGAATTTAAATCAAAAATAACATTACCAAACATTTTAGGGGGTGTTTGGGGTAAAGCACTACTATGGAGCAGATAAAATACATTGTTAAGTGTATACATGAGGTGAATATAGGGCAGGAGAAACCATGCTGGGGAGGTTATTGAAGGGCAAATATGTATGAAGGACCTAAAATAATAATTACATAAAAATCCAGCATGCATGAGGACAAAGGGGACATTCACAGCATATTACAAGCATGGTAATTAGGGAATGAGGAAAGAAATACAATATATTAGCAAACATTCAATACAATAAAATGTGATATTAAAGGATAAAAATCTTACCTTCATATATTCCTTCTGAAGGACCTGTATGATGGCAGAACAGGTCTCTGGGATAATGATCCCCAGAGCCTGGGGGGAGATGCCTGTCGAGAACTTCAAGTCCTGCAGGCTTCTCCCTGTGGCCAAATATCGCAAGGTAGCGACCAACCTCTGCTCCGGAGTGATGGCTTGCCTCATGCAGGTATCCTGCCTGCTGATATAGGGGGTCAGCGAAGCCAACAAACAGTGAAACACGGGGTCTGTCATCCGGAGAAAGTTCCTGAAATCATCAGGATTATTCTCACGGATCTCACGGAGCAAAGGCATATGACAGAACTGGTCACGCTGAAGCAACCAATTCTTGGTCCATGAACTCCTCCCCACCCTGTTCATGGACTGGACTTGTGTCAAGGTCAGGACCCCAACACCAAGCCCCCGCACAGCACAAACTCTACGAGGAGTACGCATACGAAACATGGCTAGAAAACGGTCGGCTGCTCAGAACGAAGTAACAGAACGCACTGAAGAACAGCAAGGCCTGTGAAGAGCGACCTGAAAAACAGCAACGAGCAAGCAAGATCACACAGAAAACTCTGATACAAACTGACTGCACGCACTGAAGAGCAGATACAAACCCACAAGCACAAACTGAACGGCAGAAAACGGTCTGAAAGCCACGAGTCTGAAAAAGCGCGAATCGTCTCTCATCAAACTTTTACTAACACGAGATTAGCAAAAAGAGCCCAAAGGGTGCCGCGCTTGGTTCTGAATCGGCCTTTTCTAGTCTCGTCGTACGTGGTGTACGTGACCGCGTGGTTGTCGATCGGAAATTCCGACAACTTTGTGCGACCGTGTGTAGGCAAAACAAGTTTGAGCCAACATCCGTCTGAAAAAATCCTAGGATTTTGGTGTCGGAATGTCCGAACAAAGTCCGACCGTGTGTACGGGGCATTAGTCAGGTTGAAAAAAGACACAATTCCATTTAGTTCAACAAAAAAAAGCAAAAACATACAATTCCATATGCACAATCTTATACCCACAGTTGATCCAGAGGACAACCTACAATACACGAGGCCCCCCTTTTTTCAAAGGTTTTGAATCAGGCAAAACACAATAATATTTTTTTCTATACACTCTCCTAGTACATTAGGCCTAGTGCCCCTTTTGCAATTTGTTCAGTGTCATTTAGTAGTTTTCTTTGGTTTCTGATAGAATGTTGATTTTAGAACATGCTCATATATTCTGTTTATTGTTTATTAAAGTTTCATTGTGTAAGTGCAATTTGGGCTTTTTACACTCATGTTTACCGATGCGCGGTCGGTGCTTCTGGTGACTGCACAATTTGGGGCTGCCTTCCTTCTTTCCAGCCAGTGGGGGCCTCACAGCAGGCAGGGGGGCTAACTGCATCACTTGCTGTCTTTTACCCTTTGTGCATGTGTCCTAGGGGCAGCCTTCTTCTAGCTGTCCACCGGAGGGAGCACTCCCCTGCAGGTGGCGTGCCAGGATCACTCCGGGTGTCTCTTGGCATGCCGCGCATGCAGGAGCCGTGTCTCGATGTGCGCGGCACGTAATGATGTCACGCACATTGCGGCAGTAGTGACGGGGGCCTATGCTGACAGCTCCGTCCTCCTTTGCCTTGACGACGGGGGGGGCAGTGCTCCAGGTCGGGGACCTATCCCCATTTGGGTTTAAAATAAGAAATAAGTAATGCTGTGTAGATTCATGGGTATGCCATGTAGTTTTGAGCATGTCCAATAAAAGTATTCAGGCCCCCTTAAATTTTTCACTCTTTGTTATATTGCAGCTATTTGCTAAAATCATTTAAGTTCATTTTTTTTCCTCATTAATGTACACACAGCACCCCATATTGACAGAAAAACACAGATTTGTTGACATTTTTGCAGATTTATTAAAAAAGAAAAACTGAAATATCACATGGTCCTAAGTATTCAGACTCTTTGCTCAGTATTTAGTAGAAGCACCCTTTTGATCTAATACAGCCATGAGTCTTTTTGGGAAAGATGCAAGTTTTTCACACCTGGATTTGGGGATCCTCTGCCATTCCTCCTTACAGATCCTCTCCAGTTCTGTCAGGTTGGATGGTAAACGTTGGTGGACAGCCATTTTTAGGTCTCTACAGTGATGCTCAATTGGGTTTAAGTCAGGGCTCTGGCTGGGCCATTCAAGAACAGTCACAGAGTTGTTGTGAAGCCACTCTTTCGTTATTTTAGCTGTGTACTTGGGGTCATTGTCTTGTTGGAAGGTAAACCTTCGGCCCAGTCTGAGGTCCTGAGCACTCTGGAGAAGGTTTTCGTGCAGCATATCCCTGTACTTGGCCGCATTCATCTTTCCCTCGATTGCAACCAGTCGTCCTGTCCCTGAAGCTGAAAAACGCCCCCACAGCATGATGCTGCCACCACCATGCTTCACTGTTGGGACTGTATTGGACAGGTGATGAGCAGTGCCTGGCTTTCTCCACACATACTGCTTAGCATTAAGGCCAAAAAGTTCTATCTTGGTCTCATCAGACCAGATAATCTTATTTCTCACCATCTTGGAGTCATTCGGGTGTTTTTTTAGCAAACTCCATGCAGGCTTTCATGTGTCTTGCAGAGTCTTGCTTCCGTCGGGCCACTCTGCCATAAAGCCCCGACTGGTGGAGGGCTGAAGTGATGGTTGACTTTCTAACAACTTTCTCCCATCTCCCAACTGCATCTCTGGAGCTCAGCCACAGTGATCTTTGGGTTCTTCTTTACCTCTCTCACCAAGGCTCTTCTCCCCCCGATAGCTCAGTTTGGCTGGACGGCCAGCTCTAGGAAGGGTTCTGGTCATCCCAAACGTCTTCCATTTAAGGATTATGGAGGCCACTGTGCTCTTAGGAACCTTAAGTGCAGCAGAAATTTTTTTGTAACCTTGGCCAGATCTGTGCCACAATTCTGTCTCTGAGCTCTCCAGGCAGTTCCTTTTGACCTCATGATTCTCATTTGCTCTGACATGCACTGTGAGCTGTAAGGTCTTATATAGACAGGTGTGTGGCTTTCCTAATCAAGTCCAATCAGTATAATCAAACACAGCTGGACTCAGATGAAGATGTAGAACCATCTCAAGGATGATCAGAAGAAATTGACAGCACCTGAGTTAAATATATGAGTGTCACAGCAAAGGGTCTGAATACTTAGGACCATGTGATTTCAGTTTTTCTTTTTTAATAAATCTGCAAAAATGTCAACAATTCTGTGTTTTTGTGTCAATATGGGGTGCTGTGTGTACGTTAATGAGGGAAAAAATGAACTTAAATGATTTTGGCAAATGGCTGCAATATAACAAAGAGTGAAAAATGTAAGGGGGTCTGAATACTTTCCGTCCCCACTATATATATTAGCTGTTCTTTAGGTCCCTAAAAATTGCTGGTCTTTTTCTACAACATGCAATACATGTGGCTTTGATGCCCTGTTATCTGCATATTACCATTGCACTGATTATCTCACCACTACTAGGTAATCCTCCCTTGTTCATATCCATTTTTTTCTTTTTTCTTTCCTTTTTTCTCACCCATGCATCCCTGCTCCTTTTTTTTTTTTTCAGAGTGCCTTTTCAAATTTCTCCACACTTTAAGCACCATTCACTTTTCTTTGCAGCTCACTTTGTTTGCATTGTTTCGTTTATTCAGGTGTGTTTTTGCTCTTGCTCACTCACTTTTCTCACCCTTCCCATGGGTTGTTTCATCTCTCAGAACTGGTTCATCCCGGCCTTGTCTTATTAAACAATCAATCCTACACTTCTTACTATCCTCCTCCCCCTGTTTTCCTCCCCCCCTTTTTTCCATTCCCTGTGTCCCCTCCCTTTCCGTCACTCTTTTCCCCTTTTCCACTCCATCACTCTGCCTTTTTTTCACTCACACCCCCACACTATCCCCCCCCCCCCCCTTCGTCCGCTTCCTGTCACTTTTTTTTTTCTTTCACTTTGCCATCACACAATCCACACCATCCTTTCTTTCCCCCTCCTCCCTTCCCTCCACCCATCCCTTTCCCTTTCTTCGCTCCTCCCATCACCTTTTTCCCCTCCTTCACATTCTCACTTTGCCTTCTTTCACTCACGTTTCACACCATTCTCTTTTTCCCCCCCTCCCAGTCCCTCTTTCTCTTTCCCTTTGATCACTCCCTCCTGTCACTTCCCCCCCCTTTCACTTCATCACTTTGTCTTTATTCGTCCACACTCTACACTATCCTCCCCCGCCCCCCTTTTCCTCTTCACTTCACTTTTGCAGTCCCTCCCGTCACCTTTTTCTCCCCTTCCACTTCATCACTCTGCCCCCTTCTCCCAGTTTACCCACATTTCACCACCACTTCTATTTATGGCTTAGGATCCAGTGATACCTCTTCTAACCCATGATTATAATTATACAATTCCACAGTGGCTTTGGAAATCTAGTTTTGGGTCCTGTTCCTGGCTCCAGCCCCTCCTCGCCTCTCCTCTCCGACCTCCCTGGTGGGGGTCTAAGCATGGCCTCTTGTAGGCCCCTTCACTGGTTTGTTGGACAGCTTGCTCCTGTGTGGTGGTCCAGGGGCTCTAGCCGCGCAGCCTGGATCTTTTGTCAATCTTTGGGGACAGCACCTTGGAGGCTATCTATACAGCCACCAGTGGTAAATATGAGCTTTAAGCTGTATATTGTTTCCTTTTTTCATGTGTAACAATTGACTCACATTGTTGTTTAAATGCAAGTATTTTTACAATACTTTCTCTTTGTAGAGTTCTTGTACCCCTTTTCCCCCAGAAGAATACCTCTACGATTTAATGGTCAAAACGCATTGGGTGTACCAGCATGATTATATATACCTATACCATGATATGTTGCTCATGTAACTGTACGGTTGTATTACCTTTTGTATGTGCAATAGCATCACTTGCGGAGCTCATGTTTTAACATTTTTTCATGCAACTGTATGCTAATATTTTTCAATAAAATCTTTATATTTTTCTATGCCAATGTGAATATTTGTCTGCAATACAAAACCTTGCATTTCCTTTCTATTGTATCGCTTCCCTCCCTTTTTGACAATACACAAGGCCTTTTTGAAAAAATTCTTAATGCATTCATTATCTAACATGTTTGTATACATTTTCAAACATTTTTATGTGACTTGTACATTTAACTTCTGTTTTTTCAGATTCAATTGTGATTGGATTCTGGGTTGGCCTTGCAGTCTTTGTAATTTTTATGTTTTTTGTTCTGACTCTACTGACAAAGACAGGAGCTCCGCATCAAGAGTAAGTTTAAAAAAGTGCCAAATTGTTTTCAGAATGCATTTAAAAAAGGCGCTTTTTTTTTTTTTTTTTTTTACACCAAAGATACCTTTTACTTCATTGTGTGGACAATACACCAAGACTGCATCATATAGCTGTGCTTTTCATAGAAACTGATATGCAAGCGTTAGGGTGAACAAGACACCAGATAAAAAAAAAAAGTGAACCTGTAATCCATTTTAAAGTTTTAAAAAACATTCTTACTAAGAGTACGCCACAAGATGTCTGCTATTGCCTTATAAGCTAGAAAAGTTTGCTCTGTGCAACAATCTGGTTAAAGTGGATCTCCACCAAAAAGGGGAAGCTCTGCTTGCCTGCCTCCCCCCCCCCCTTCCGCTGCCATACTTGGCACCTTTTGAGGGGAGGGGGGAGTGGGTACCTGGTTTTGATAGGTACCCTCTTCACTGCCAGTTACCCTTAGTGGAGATGGCGGCGGCAGCACCATATAGCCGATCGAAAAATCAGCTCAGGTGAGGACACCGCTGGATTCCTGGACAGGCAAGTGTCCTAATATTGAAAGTCAGCAGCTACAGAATTTGTAGCTGCTGACTTTTATTTCTTTCTGAAGGAGCCTGGAGCTCCTCTTTAAGTTTTTACCTTGTTCATGGGGCTTGTTTTTCCCTGATTTTATGGTTAGGCTTCTCCAAACTGCCTACCAAGAGTGTCTTTTTGGACTACTAAGGCAGTGTCAATAGACACTGGACTAATAATGAAGTTTAGGTCCCAGCAGTAAAGTGAAACAAAATTAGAGAAGGAAACAGACGATTTACTGAACGATTGAAAAGCAGCAGCAAAGTTAAACCGTGTTAGCCTTCAACAAAAGTAGAAGTTTGGATTTAGGGTGATACCATTTGTTGGCTAACTAAATAGACTGTAGAGCAAGCTTTCAAGGCATGTTGGCCTTTTCTTTGGAGGCCAGCATGCTTAAAAAGCTTGCTGTACAGTCTATTTAATTAGCCAATAAATAGTACCCTAAATCCAAATCCAACTTTATTAACTAAAGGCAAAGATACTCTCCTTTCCCTCCGGCACCAGCATCTTCTCCTGTGTGCCATTTTTCTGGCCTCTTCATTGACTGGCACAGGATGACATCACTCTTGCATGCGCAGGAGCTAGTAATTCTGCCACACTGGATCGGACAGGCCCAATTTGACGGAGATGCACTTTCACAACTCAACTTACATTCTGGGGATTGCTGTGATCAGGCAGGTAGGTGTAGTTTATTGCAGAAGGAATATTACATGCCTATTTTTCAATAAAAAGCCTGCCTGCTCACAGTGAGCTACAGCAGAACTTTAGCCCTCATGCACATTGGATGTTTTAAAAAGCTCCTATTAGTGCCCAAAGTCTTAGCAGGAAAAAGTGGCAGAAAAAAATGTGCTTTTTGTCGGTTTTGTTTTTATTTTATTTACAAAACACTCCCCTCTGCTCATTTTTAACTCCCAAATGCCCACCGTGCATTGGCAAAAAAGACAATACATACAGTCTGGCCACCATTTTAGCCAGTGTAGACAGAGAGTGTTCTAAGAGCTATCTGCTATAAGAGCTATCTGCTATCGGCTATCTGTGTTTCCTGCCCGCATTCATGGATTCTGGCCTGAACAAAATTAATTAAGCAATTCTGCTGCAGAGGGAGAGGAGACAGAGAAAATTGTATGAGAAGAGAACCCATCATACTGGACTCATCCCTTTATGTCTCAGGGGTTAACCTTGGGATGCTTCGCCAATATGTTTATGGAGTATCCATGGACTGCCTCTCCTACCACACCTTCTCTAGCAATGAAAAAAAAACAGTCCTCCATTTCCTGGGTAAGTCTACCCCCCCCCTTTTGCCACTGCCCACGTCATGGGATACTGCAGGTACAGTAGATAGACAGATATATAGATACCTGCACATCAGAACGTTCGCCATGTGTGGGTGGACGAACTGAACTAGCTCTGAGGATTAACCTTAACCTCCAGAAAGAGGAGAGCCCCAGGTGCTGGCTATTGCTGGTACAAGTAGATAAGGACAAAGAAATCTGGACAGCCGCACACCGGAATAAATTATATTCGCCTTTATTCGTAGATCAGGTGTACAGGGCACCACAGTAGGGGGGTACAGGAAAAACATCTGACGCGTTTCACACTTACATTAAGTGCTTACTCATGAGTAAGCACTTAATGTAAGTGTGAAACGCGTCAGCTATTTTTCCCATACCACCCCACGGTGGTGCCCTGTACATTCCATGATCCTGTTCTACGAATAAAGCGAATATAATTTATTCCGGTGTGCGGCTGTCCAGATTTCTTCGTCCATATCTACTAGTTCTGAAGATTGCAGTGATTTATTGGCCTCTTTGATCAGCATCACGCTTTTTGGATGACTTCTCTGCCTGAGTACCCTACTTTCTCTCCTCAGAAACATCCGCTGTCATTTTTGGTGCCTTTAACATGTTAACAGCCTGGCTACAACTCAACTTAACCTCATCTTTTGACCTAACACAATGGACACACTCTTCCACTCACTCCAATAGTAATACCCTTGGCATTGTATTCTCCCATCTCTGCACTCCTAGCAACCTTGCCAACTCCCCCTTTCCCCTCTCTGATCACTGCCTCATCAGTTTCACAGTATCCTTGTCTTCAACAACCTATCTCTCCAGAAAATGATTAAGTCTAGAAACCTTTGCCACTTTAACCCTTCTCATCTCTATGCTGCTGCTGGCCACTTCTATGACAATTTCTCCCCTGTACTGTCCTAACCTAGCCATCTCTGTTTACAACAGTTCACTCTCATTCTCATTGGATGTACTTGCTTCTCTAACTACTCGCAGAATCAGGCCCCAACCATTACAACCTTGGCAAACTGAAAACACCTTACATATGCTTTTGAGAGACTGTGACATAAAAACCAAACCCTTGCAGGACTTCACCCTATACAAATCTGCTCTCTTCATGATGCCAAGAAGACCTACTTTGTCACTCCTATTAATACCTTGTCATCTAGTCCTTGTAGGCTCTTATCTACTTTTAACGCTCTATTTTGTCCCCCACCTCCTTTACCCATTAACTCACTCTCTGCCCAAGAGATTGCCAATCACTTCAAAAACAAGATTGATGCATTTTTAAGGACACCTCCACTTTACTGATATATTCCCCACTTAACATGCCCTGTCTAATAGCACATTCAGCACTTTCCTCTCTTGAATTGGCTACTACTGAAGAGGTTACCAAACTTTTGTCAGATGCCCACCTAACTAATTGTCCCCTGGACCCTGTTCCCTCTCAACTACTACGGTTACGTTCTTCTTACCTTTGCTCTCTCACTCACATCTTTAATCTCTCCATATCTATTTGCACCCTCCCCTCCCCTTTAAAGCATGCACAGATCTGCCCCATACTTAAAAAGTACTCGCTGGACCCCACCAACCTAACTGAAAGCAACCTTCTTGACTCCTTACAGTCTGGTTTTCGCTCATAGCACTCCACAGAAACTGCCCTCCTAACATTCGTTAACAAATTACTAACTGCTAAAACCAATAACCACTACTCCATACTCTTATACTAGACCTCTCTGCAGCCTTTGATACTTTTGACCACCGAGTCCTTCTCAATAAACTCCACTCCCTTGGCCTCCAAGATTTGGCTTTTTCCTGGTTCTCCTCCTATCTATCACAGCACTCCTTCAGTGTTACCTATAACTCTGTTTCCTCATTTCCACTTCCTCTCTTCCTCTTTCTGCCGGGGTCCCCCAAGACTTTGTTCTTGGACACTTTCTCTTCTTTATCTACACCTCATCTTCTGGTCACTTGATAACCTCCCACAGCTTCCAATACCATCTCTATACCGATAATGCCCAAATCTATCTCTCTACTCTTCACCTCACTCCGTCAATCTCCTCTCGCATTACTAACTTGCATATCAGCATGGATGTCGCACCACTTCCTTAAACAAAATCTCTCTAAAACCGAGCTGATAATCTGCCCTCCTTCATGACTTTTCTATCAAGATCATTAAAACAACTATCGGCCCCTCCCCTCATGCCAGGGTACTAGGTGTAATCCTGGATTCTGACCTATCCTTTTGGCCCCAAATCCAATTTCTGCCAAAAGCTTGTAGACATCAACCTTGTAACATCTCTAAAATGTGCCCCTTTTTAACTAATGAAACCACCAAGGTACTCCGGTGTTATCTTTCACATTTACTATTGCAACTCCCTTCTCATAGGCCTACCTCTCCATAGGCTATCCCTTCTTCAGTCTATCATGAATGCTGCTGCCAGACTCATCTACCTTACCAACTGTCGTGTCTACCTCTCCCCTCTGCCAGTCCATTCACTGGCTTCTGATTGCCCAGCAAGTTAAATTCAAAATCCTAATGACAACATACAAAGCCATCCACAACTCTGCCCTGAGTTACATCTCCAATCTTATCCCCAAATATCACCCAAACTATCCCCTCCGCTCCCTCAAGACCTCCTGCTCTCAAGCTATCTTGTCCCCTCCTTCCACACTCATTTCTAGGATTTTCTAGAGCCTTTCTTATCCTCTGGAACTCTCTATGTCAATCTGTCTGCTATCTTTTTCTCTGGCTGCCTTTAGGCGATCCCTGATAACTCGTCTTTTCAGGGAAGCCTGTCATGACTCCAACTAAAAGAACTTTTATCTCTTCCATCAGCTCATCCCTCACAGTTTAAACCTTTTGTACCACTTGCCCCACCCTATTAGCTTGTAAGCTCATTTGAGCAGGGTCCTCTTAATCCTCTTGTATTTTAAGGCATTGTAACGGTACTGTCTCCCTTTAGATGGTAAAGCGCTGTGCAAACTGCTGGCGCTATATAAATCCTGTATTAATAATAACTAGCTGCAGAGGATGTGGAAGTCTCCAATATAAAGTCCGTCACCGGCTCTTGCTCCCTTGCCTTGGAAGAGAAAAAGAGAAAATATATATTATTATTTTTTTAAATAAAATGTATATATATTTTGAAAATGAGAAATGAGAAATTTAAAAGTAAAAAATAAAAAAATAATCAAGACCAAAAGGTATGAAACTACAAGAAAAAATAAAAAATATAAGCTTATATTCAACTGTCAAAATTTGCAAAGAATATACTTACTGTCTCTTTCTTGCCATCATTGGACTCTAAAGAAAAGATAGCTGCTGTATATGCTCATTGCTCCTTTTGTGGCACAGGAGATCCACTCTGAGCTGCATTTTCTTCTGTTGTGTGGTCCCGTCGGATATGATCCCGCAGATACTTCCAGCGGGCATGCGTAATTTTTTCTAAAAAAAATTAAAAACGGAAAATTTGTATCATACATAATTTTCTTTTACTGGTGCCTATTCATGGCAGCATACAGATGATAGCGCTCCGCCTCGACTCCTCCCTCAGGACCAGTGAATAGCATAAATTAAAGACGTAGTCCCTCCCCCAACATTCTGTGTAATATAGAATACCGATGGTGGGAGCGTATGCTGCCATGGATAGGCACCAGGAAAGGAAAATTACAGTAAGTATGATACAATTTTCAGTTTTCCTGGTGCCTCCATGGGCGCATACAGATGATAAATAACTAGCTGACATGGTGGGATAATGCTAATAATAAGTATTTTAATTAGATAAGGACATAGCAGCCGGAACTGTCCTTCTTCCGAACTCTACAGTCGTGAGAGTCCCTGGATCAATATGGTAGTGCCTGAAAAACATGACCAGAAGACGGGGTGGTGGCACTGCAAACCGTCTCCAAAGAAACATTAGCCCGCACTGCCCAAGAGGCAGAGACCGCCCTGGTTGCGTGAGCATTCACCTGGGAAGGAGGTTCCATGTTCTTCACTCTGTAAGACTTCTGAATCAATTTTACAACCCAAGATGCCAGGGTTCTTAAGGAGGCTACCTTACGGTATAATGAATAACCTTTCAGGGTTTCTGAAGGATTTGGTGGCTTCTAAGTAGGCTCTGAGGACTCTGGAGAGGTCCAGCTTGTGACAGGACTCCAAATCTGCATCTGTAAACATTGGTAATGCCCAGGGCTCCAACAGGTGACTTGGAGTAGTGACCTTAGGTGTGAACCCATGAAAAGGTCGAAGTTACACCCTGTCTGTGAAGGAGACATAGTTACATAGTTACATAGTTACATAGTAGGTGAGGTTGAAAAAAGACACAAGTCCATCAAGTCCAACCTATGTGTGTGATTATGTGTCAGTGTTACATTACATATCCCTGTATATTGCGGTCATTCAGGTGATTATCTAATAGTTTCTTGAAGCTATCAATGCTCCCCGCTGAGACCACCGCCTGTGGAAGGGAATTCCACATCCTTGCCGCTCTTACAGTAAAGAACGCTCTACGTAGTTTAAGGTTAAACCTCTTTTCTTCTAATTGTAATGAGTGGCCACGAGTCTTATTAAACTCTCTTCTGCGAAAAAGTTTTATCCCTATTGTGGGGTCACCAGTACAGTATTTGTAAATTGAAATCATATCCCCTCTCAAGCGTCTCTTCTCCAGAGAGAATAAGTTCAGTGCTCGCAACCTTTCCTCATAACTAAGATCCTCCAGACCCTTTATTAGCTTTGTTGCCCTTCTTTGTACTCGCTCCATTTCCAGTACGTCCCTCCCGAGGACTGGTGCCCAGAACTGGACAGCATACTCCAGGTGCGGGCGGACCAGAGTCTTGTAGAGCGGGAGAATTATCGTTTTATCTCTGCAGTTGATCCCCCTTTTAATGCATGCCAATATTCTGTTTGCTTTATTAGCAGCAGCTTGGCATTGCATGCCGTTGCTGAGCCTATCATCCACTAGGACCCCCAAGTCCTTTTCCATCCTAGATTCCCCCAGAGGTTCTCCCCCAGTGTATAGATTGCATTCATATTTTTGACACCCAAATGCATTATTTTACATTTTTCTACATTGAACCTCATTTGCCATGTAGTCGCCCACCCCATTAATTTGTTCAGGTCTTTTTGCAAGATTTCCACATCCTGCGGAGAAGTTATTGCCCTGCTTAGCTTAGTATCGTCTGCAAATACAGAGATTGAACTGTTTATCCCATCCTCCAGGTCGTTTATGAACAAATTAAATAGGATTGGTCCCAGCACAGAACCCTGGGGGACCCCACTACCCACCCCTGACCATTCTGAGTACTCCCCATTTATCACCACCCTCTGAACACGCCCTTGTAGCCAGTTTTCAATCCATGTACTCACCCTATGGTCCATGCCAACGCACCTTATTTTGTACAGTAAACGTTTATGGGGAACTGTGTCAAATGCTTTTGCAAAATCCAGATACACCACGTCTACGGGCCTTCCTTTATCTAGATGGCAACTCACCTCCTCATAGAAGGTTAATAGATTGGTTTGGCAAGAATGATTCTTCATGAATCCATGCTGATTACTGCTAATGATATCATTCTTATTACTAAAATCTTGTATATAGTCCCTTATCATCCCCTCCAAGAGTTTACATACTATTGATGTTAGGCTAACTGGTCTGTAATTCCCAGGGATGTTTTTTGGGCCCTTTTTAAATATTGGTGCTACATTGGCTTTTCTCCAATCAGCTGGTACCATTCCAGTCAGTAGACTATCTGTAAAAATTAGGAACAACGGTCTGGCAATCACTTGACTGAGTTCCCTAAGTACCCTCGGATGCAAGCCATCTGGTCCCGGTGATTTATTAATGTTAAGTTTCTCAAGTCTAATTTTAATTCCGTCCTCTGTTAACCATGTAGGTGCTTCCTGTGTTGTGTCATGAGGATAAACACTGCAGTTTTGGTTACTGAAGCCCCCCGATTCACTCGTGAAGACTGAGGAGAAGAATAAATTCAATACCTCTGCCATCTCCCCATCCTTTGTAACCAGATGTCCTTCCTCATTCTTTATGGGGCCAATATGGTCTGTCCTTCCTTTTTTACTGTTTACATACTTAAAGAATTTCTTGGGATTTTTTTTGCTCTCCTCCGCTATGTGTCTTTCATGTTCTATCTTAGCCATCCTAATTGCACCCTTACATTTCTTATTGCATTCTTTATAAATTCTGAATGCTGTGGATGATCCCTCAACCTTGTATTTTTTGAAGGCCTTCTCCTTTGCTTTTATATGCATTTTTACATTGGAGTTAAGCCATCCAGGATGTTTGTTCGCTCTTCTAAATTTATTACCCAATGGGATACATTGGCTAATGCCCTTATTTAATATGCTCTTAAAGCAAACCCATCTCTCCTCTGTATTCTTTGTTCCTAATATTTTATCCCAATTTATGCCTTTTAGCAAGGTTTGTAGTTTAGGGAAGTTGGCTCTTTTGAAATTCAGTGTCTTTGTGTTCCCTTCATGTCTCCTATTTGTGTGATTTATACTGAAACGAATTGACCTGTGATCGCTGTTACCTAAATTGCCCCGTATTTCCACATCTGTTATCAGGTCTGTATTGTTGGTAATCAGTAGATCTAGTAATGTTTTATTTCTAGTTGGTGCGTCTACCATCTGACCCATAAAATTGTCCTGCAAGACATTAAGGAACTGGCGAGCCTTAAATGAATGCGCGGTTCCCTCCGCCCAGTCTATGTCTGGATAATTAAAATCCCCCATTATGATAACACTTCCCATCCTTGCTGCTAATCCAATTTGTGATAGGAGATCCGTCTCCACTTCCTCCCTCAGGTTAGGGGGCCTATAGCATACTCCCAGTATTATTTTCCCCTTAGCTTCATCCCTTTGGAGCTCTACCCATAAAGATTCCACCTCCTCCCTAGCCCCCTCAGTGATGTCATCTCTCACATTCACTTCTACATTATTCTTGATATATAGGCATACCCCTCCCCCTTTTTTACCCTCTCTATCCTTGCGGTATAGGGTATACCCTTGAATTTTTGCCAGCCAATCATGAGAGCTGTTGAACCAGGTCTCTGAAATTCCCACAAAATCCAAATCCTCCTTGTACAACAGTATCTCTAGTTCACCCATCTTGTCCGCCAGGCTCCTGGCATTGGTGAACATGCCACATAGTTTAGACCGGTCGCATATTGTCCTCGTATTGGGTGTTTCAAGATTGCAACTTGGACTTGCTACTATACTCACCTTGTGTTTTTGTGCTTTGGTTAACCTACCACTAATGCCCCCAATACTACCCTCTGGAATATCTTCCGCGCTGGCTATCACTATCTCTGGACCCTCCCCCCCATCGCCTAGTTTAAAAACCCCTCTAACTTTTTGGCCATCTTCATTCCCAGCAGATCTGCACTCTCCTCATTTAGGTGCAGTCCGTCCCTTCTATAGTACCGGTTACCGACTGAGAAGTCAGCCCAGTCCTCCAGGAACCCAAACCCCTCCTTACTACACCAGCTCTTCAGCCACTTGTTTACTTCCCTAATCTCCCTCTGCCTCTCTGGTGTGGATCGATGTACCGGTAGTATTCCTGAGAACACTACCTTGGAGGTCCTTTTCCTCAATTTAGCTCCTAAGTCCCTAAAATCGTTCTTTAGGACACTCCATCTGCCTCTGACTTTGTCATTGGTGCCAACGTGCACCATGACAGCCGGGTCTTCCCCAGCCCCTCCCAGTAATCTGTCCACAAGATCCGTGATGTGCCGAACCCGAGCGCCCGGTAGACAACATACTGTTCGGCGCTTCAGGTCTTGGTTACAGATTGCCCTCTCTGTCCTTCTAAGAATTGAGTCCCCTACCACCAGAATCTGTCTTTCCTTTCCCTTTGCTGCCCCCCCACTCTCACTGGAGGAGTTTTTCCCCTGGCAGCTAGGAGAGTCCCTCAACTCCAGCAGTGCTGGTCCCTGACTGGTTACACCAATGTCACTCAATGGAGCGTACTTATTGGGATGCTCCAGTCCTGGATCGGCCTCCCTGGCACTTCCCCCTCTACCCCTCCTGACTGTCACCCATCTACTCTTTGCTAGTGCCTGCACCTCTTTGTCTCCACCCGCCTCTGTGCTGGCCCCTGCCGGCACCTGCCGTGTACGTTCCTGGCACACCTTTAGTATGGAGGGACTTCTCAGTGCTGACAGTTGCTTCCCCAGATTCAGAACCTGGGCTTCCAGGGAAACAATGTGCTTACATTTTGCACAGCAGTATTCGCCCTCGATCGGATGATCAAGGAACGCATACATGCGGCAAGATGTACAAAGAGTCGCCTCTCCACACCCGCCGGGCATCGTACCTATTAAATTTAGTGAGGATTTGGAGATTTTACCCTGTCCAAATTACCTAATAACTAGCTTCCTGGCACTAATACTCAAGACAATACACAGGTACACGACAAGACAATACACAGGTACACAAGACATGGTCATCTCCTATCCCTAAACAATGAAGTTCTGAGATTCTTCTGCCGGATGTAGTGGCCAAAAGGAAAGTAGTCTTCAGCGTTAAATTCCAGATTGCTACCTGCTCCACAAGAGCAAACAGATGGCCGGATAGAATCTTGAGAACTACGGACAGATACCACTTCGGAAATGAGTGCCTGTCAGGTGGAAGGATCTTCAACACCCTCTGAGGAAAGTGACCATCAAAAGAATCCTCTGACCATTTCCTATTAGTTGCGGGCAGATATTGCTGCTACATGTAACTTTTGAGGGAGCTCAGACCAAGTCCTAGATCAAGACCCGTCTGAAGAAATCCCAGAACATTAGACATAGAGGGGGAAATTGGATTAAAATCATTCCAAACAATGGAAATTTGTCCCAGATCCTTGGATACACTGTATTTGTTTGTAGGCTTTCTGGCCCTTGGGTAGATATGACCCCTGGGGAGCAACCTAGGGACTCAAACCTTCACCTCTCAATTTCCAAATTTAAAGCCCCAACCTTTGAAGGTTTGGATCAGTTAATCTGCACTGAGACAGACGTTGAGAGAAAAGAGAGATCCTGATTGGAGGACTCATGCTGAGGCGCATTGCTAGAGGGGACTATGGTCTATTTAGCCAGTACGGTAGAATTGCCAAGACTTGCACTGACTCTCTGAGGAGCCTCAGGAGGAACTTCAATATTAGTAGGCGGGGAGGGAAAGCACGTGCTGTGGTGAAATTCCATGACAGAGCATCCACCGACTCCGCTTGTGGATGTGGGAGACGAGAGAAGAACCTGGTTAGTTTGGCATTCTCCGGGGTGGCGAACAGATCCACCTGAGGGGAATCCCAAAGGCTGACAATCTGGTGGAAAATATGGGGATGAGGGGCCCACTCGTTGTTCAAGAAGTTTCTTGACAATATGTCTGCCTCCAGGTTCAATCTGCCTGGGAGATACACCGCTTTGAGGTTCTCTGCCCAGAGCTTAACCGGTTCTACCTCCCTGAGGAGCATTCTGCTGTGAGTGCCCCATTGTTTTTGCAGATATGCGACTGCTGCCTGTTGACTAGCGTAGCAGTACTCTCTGCCCTCTGACCAGAGGTGCCAACGAAGTCAGTGCTGGGAATGCTGCTCTCATTTCCAGATTATTGGATACCACTCCCTCGGTGGGACAAGACCATCTTCCCTGTATTCTGGTTTCCCTGCAATGGGCTCCCCAGCCTTGACTGCTTGTGTCGGACGGAATTACGGTCTAAGAGAGGGAGCCCAGGTGACGAGGTTTGGAGTGATTCTCTAGATCTGTCCACCAGTGCAGACATCTACGCATTACTCCTGTTAGTAGGATCCTCTGAGAGAATCACTGTCTCTTTCTTTGCTCCATGAGACCTGTCTGGAAATACCTCAATTGCCAGTGGGCCCAAGAAATTAGGGGTATGCACGAGGACATCATGTCAATGAGACTCAGGCATTGTGAAGCCCTCAGATGAGAACTCTGGATGACCTTGATTATCTTTTGAATGATGATCTTCGCTTTCGGAAGGAGGTAATGACACTGTCCCCTGTTGCGTGTCAAATATTGTGCCCAGATAGATCATCCAATGTGTCAGCAATAGTTGGCTCCTGTCTAAGTTTATAAGATACCCAGTTCCGTCAGGAGGAGGATATCGTCCAGGTAATGGTATACCCTCAGTCCCTTCTCTCACAGGGGGGCTAGAACAGATATTAGTATCTTTGTGGATACCCGGGAAGAGGTGCACAGACCGGAAGGCAGGGCTTGAAACTGTAGGTAGACCTGACCCACCGCAAACCTCAAATACTTCTGGAACAAAGGGAGAATTGGAACGTGCAGGTAAGCATCTTGTAGATCGACAGAAGTCATCCAATCTCTTTTTTGGATTACCTGAATAATTGTCTGCAGAGATTCTATCTTGAAGCTCTTGAGGTGGATGTACTGGTTGAACTTTTTTTTAGGTCTATCACAGGCCTCCACCCACCTGTCTTTTTCTGTACTAGAAACAGGGTGGAATAGAAACCTGTGATGCGTTCTGCTAAGGGAACTGGCACGGCTGCCCCCTGGAGCTGGAGTGATGTCATGAAGTACGTCAATGCCAAAGCTTTTAGTGGAGAGGCCGGAATCTGGTTTTTTGAAAGATGTTCGAGGAGGAGGATGAGAAATTCCAAAAGTGCCCCCACTGAGTTGTTGACAGAACCCGAGGGTCCTGGCAACTGGTAGTCCAAACCGGTATATAACACCTTAGCCTGGTCCCTACTGGATGTGCCTGGGCTAAAATGGTGTCAAAAGGGCTTCGTCGGCTCTTGGGGAGTAGTAAGAGTCCTATTCTTCCGGGTGTTCAAAAAAGACGCCTGGGTGCCCTTCCAGGATCTTCTGTTGTCCCTGAACTGCCTTGACTGTCTGAAGTACCTTGAATTCGACTGACGAAATCTTCAGGAATAGACTCTTGATCTTTGCACCCTTCTGTCTTGGGGAAGCATGCCAGATTTGCCCCGTTACTCTGGAAATAGCCTTATCTAGCTTGTCTCTGAAGAACGCTTTCTTATCAAATGGGATCTTGCACCTGTTTTGTTTCGATGCCAGGTCCGCCATCCAGGACTTGAGCCATAGGGCTCTCTTTGCTATAACTGAATGCAGCATGGATCTTTCTGAACAACGAATTGTATGAGTGGCTGCCTCCCCAACAAAGTCTGCCAACAATCTGGGTTCTTCTAGAGGAGAAATATGTAATTAGCGGACCTCCAGCTGTTGCAGAACTACGAGTCCCATGAGGCGTTGCAAGTCTGACAGCCACAAGCATGACACCCAGAGGCAGAGGCATGATGGGACTTTTGCAACAGCGGGAGGTCCGCTAATTGCATATCCCTGTTCTAGAGCTTTAATTATGTTGTCCCTAGGGACATCCTGGAGTAAGGCCGTTTCGATATTTTCCGTCCAGGCTCTGATGGCATTTTCCGTTCAAGTAGTTTTTATTGGTAATTAACAAGCAAAAGTTACAGGCTTTTCAGTACAAGGTATTGTGTACATATTACACAGTATGCATCATAAACAATTTGGAATAACGATGACATAAGGAGAATAAGAGCTTACAAACAATATATACTCTGTCAAGTAGCCAAAGATCTATAAGATCTGAACATGTGAACATTAGAAGGGATTAAACTCCCTCGTTTAGTCACTTTATAACACTGGTGATAGTAAACCTGAGATCAGTCTCGAAAAAAAAAAAAAAAAAAAAAAAAAAAAAAGGGGAAAAAACATCGAGACTAACCTAACAAAGAAGAAAAAAAAAAAAAAAAATAGCGACAGAGTATATTACCCAATATTATCAGGAGTAAGTAAGGTGGGAAGTTAAGAGGGAGTGGGGAGTATGGAGAGAAGGAGAACTGAAAGGAAAAAGAAAAGGAAAAGGAAAGCTGGGAAGAGGTGGTGGGGCGGCCGGAGCGCACGGGCACCGATTTAGTTCTCCAAAAAAAAAAAAAAAAAAAAAAGGGAAGAAAAGAAAAACATAATTAGTTATTATAATTAATTTAGGGTTCCAGTAGATTCATATCGATATCTGGGGGTAAGAAGTGTTCTATCCACGGTTGCCAAATTCTGAAGTGCTGTGGGGTTTTATCTAGTATTGTTGCTTCAATTTTACTGTGTATCATTGCCTGGGTGATCCTGTTTTTCATTTCAATTATATTAAGTGTTGGTGTCTTCCAAGCTTTGGCTATTGTTTGCTTGGCTGCTGTAAATAGATGGAGAAGGAGGCGGCGCTGAGAGCTGGTGTAATCTTGAGGTATAAGGTTAAGTAGAGCTGTAGCTGGGTTAGGTTCTAGGGTAACTTGGTGGAGAGTAGAAGCCATCTGGAATGTTGCTGCCCAGAAACGTTGTACTAATGGGCATGTCCACCAGATGTGGACGTGAGTTCCTTTTTCTTTGCAACCTCTGAAACAGGTCTGGGGATACTCAGGCAGGAATTTGGCGATTCTGGATGGGACCAGATACCATCGCATGAGCACTTTGTAGTTTGCTTCTGAGGCAACAACATTTTGAGATGAATTTTTCGTATTAGTCCATATGGAGGACCAGTCTTCTACTTCTAGGTCAATGTTTAAGTCTTTAGACCATAGTTGTGCATAGGTGGGGAGACTTGTGGGTGGTGTAGTAAGGTGAGTGTAAAGGCGAGAGATGATACCTTGAGCGTGCGGGTCTGTAGCGCACATATTCTCGAACTCAGTGAGGGTATCTAGCCCAGTAGTTGATTTTACATTTGTTTTGACAAAATGAACAATTTGGAGATATCGAAAGCACTCTCTAGGTAAAAGTTGTGCTTGCGCTTGTATATCTGAGAAAGATTTTATGGAGTTACCACTGAGTAAGTCACATATACGAGTCAGACCCGCCTGGGCCCAGGTTTGGAACAGTATTGGTTCAGTGTATGCCGGGTAGAACAGTGGGTGGCCTAAAAAGGATAGGAGTGGGGAGTGCGGAGACATCAACTTAAAGGAGATTCGTAATCTATCCCAAAGTTTGAGTGTGCATTGTGTAATTGGGTTGGTTATAGCGCAACGTGCTGCTGGGGGGAGCCAGAGCACGTTGGATACTGTAATTGGATGCAGATCTATGGCCTCAAGGCTGACCCATATCGGGATTTCAGTTTTAGAATGGTATAATATAGACTGGGCCAATCGGGCTGCATGATAGTAATGTAAGAAGTTGGGTACACCAAGACCTCCATTAAGCTTATGGCGGAGTAGTACTGGCCTAGCCACTCTGGGTTTAGTGGGGCCCCAAATGTATTTAAAAACTCGGTTTTGTATAGTCCTATGATAGTAAGGGGGGATTGCTATCGGGAGTACCCTATATAGATACAGCAATTTTGGTAGTAGGGACATCTTCACAGCTGTTATGCGTCCAAGCCAGGAAACACACAGGGGCTGCCAGGAATTAAGTAAGGAAGAGAGTTGAGTTAGCATTGGGAGGTAATTGGAATGGAATAAATTCAGAGGGTCACTGGTCAGTTTAATTCCCAGATAGGGTATGGAAGTTGTGGACCAATTAAAGGAGTAGTTCTGACGAAGCAGCTCAAGATCAGTTTGTAGTAGTGACACATTGAGGGCCTTTGATTTCGTTTGATTAACTTCTAACCCGGAGATTAGTGCAAACTTATCTAAGATACGCATGAGGTTTGGTAGGGTTGTGTGTGGTGACGTGACAAACAATAATGCATCGTCTGCGAAAAGACATAATTTATGCGTGGTGGAAGCTATCTCGAGACCTCGGATGTCGGGGTTTGCTCTGATCAGGGCTGCCAGGGGTTCTATTACAAGAGTGAATAATAGGGGAGACAGGGGGCAGCCCTGTCTGGTTCCACGTGAGATGGGGAAAGGATCTGAGCGGAATCCTGAATATTGTACATATGCTTGCGGGTGGTTATATAGGGCATTGATCCAACCAAGAAAGTGTGGGCCGAAGCCCCAGCGTTGGAGGATATAAAGAAGATAAGGCCAGGAGACTGTATCGAAAGCTTTTCTTATATCTAGAGAAAGGAGGTGCATCGGTATTTTGCGTGATCGGGCTAAATGTTGCAGAAGGATTACACGTCTGACATTATCACTAGCTTGCCGCTTAGGTATAAAACCGACTTGGTCTTTGTGTATTAGACTACCGATAATCGGGTTAAGACGTAAAGCTAAGATTTTGGCCAGAATCTTGATATCGACGTTTAACAGAGAAATTGGTCTAAAATTAGACCACACTGTATTATCTGTGTTTGGTTTCGGGATCATAGATATCAGTGCCGTCAATGTGTCACGACCAAAGGAATGCTGTTTGAGTACAGCGTTGAATGAGTTGGCAAGGAGAGGGGCGAGTTCGGCTGCAAATTTTTTATAGTAGAGGCTAGGGAGGCCATCTGGGCCCGGGCGTTTATGGGATTTGAGTGTCTTAATAGCAGCTAAGACTTCCTCAACCGTGATCGTGTTCTCCATAGACTCCCGACCATCATTAGATAGCGTAGGGATTGGCAGATTATGAAAAAGTTTTTCCGCTTGACGTAAGGGAAAAGTAGCTTTTGCCTCGTATAGTTTCGACAATTGCTTACGGAACTCTGAGAGTACCTTAATCGGGTTACTAGTAATAATATCTTTGGTTAATCTGAGTCTGATGGGGACACGAGCACGGTCTGGTCTGCGAAGACGTAAGGCTAAAAAGGTATCTGGTTTATTGGCTTTGGTATAGAGTGTGTGATTTGACCTGCGTATAGCCTTATCAGCCGACTCAGCTAGTAGGATGTCAAGTTCTAATTTAATTTTGTCAAGATTGTGTTTATGAGCTTCAGTAGGGGAAGATTGAAATTGCAGGAAACTCTGGTGATAATCTGCCTCGAGTTGTTGTTGTTTGCGAATTCTATCTTTCTTAAGGTGTGATGCAACTGAGATACATGTGCCTCTGATCACTGGTTTGTGCGCCTCCCAAAGGAGCGTGGGGGAGATATCTGGAGTGGTGTTGTGTAGTAAATAGTCTTTGAGGGCAATTTGGATATCTAGACAATATGATTGGTTGGTTAAGAGTGCATCATTCATGCACCATGTTCTGTTTGTGGGTTGTGGTATCAGAGAAAATACTGTGGTTATTACAGCACAGTGATCCGTCCATGTAATTGGTTGAATTTGGGATTGAAGTAGAATTGGTGCAGATGCTATAGAAATGAAGATATGATCGATCCTGGAGAAAGATTTATGGGGGTGGGAGTAAAATGTAAAATTTTTCCTGCTGGGGTTGCATTCCCTCCAGGTGTCCAAAAGGGAAGCCTTTAATATTTGTTTACGAAATTGTACTGAGGGGGTATAATGCTCAGTAGTATAGGGTGACTTGTCTGTGTGTGGTTGAAGGACCGAATTAGAGTCGCCACATAGGAACAGGGTTCCCTTACTGTGTGTTTTTACTACCTGTAAAAGGTGTGAGAAGAAAGGGTTAGGGTTGGAGTTAGGGGCATAATAGGAAACAAAAGTTGCCGTTATATCCTGTAGTAATCCAATCAGAATTATATATCGACCCTCCGGGTCTTTTATTTCGGATTGTAGCGTGAATGGGGTGGTGTAGTGAAAAGCGAGCAGAACTCCTCTATGTTTAGTGTCCGCTGAAGCGGTGAATACTTGTGGGTATTTAGAGCTAAAGAAGCCCGGGGTATGGCGTTTGGAAAAATGTGTTTCCTGGAGGGCTACTACACTAGCTCTAAGGGACGTAAACGTTTGGAATGCTTTCACTCGCTTATTGGGTGAGTTCAGCCCTTTAACATTTAAGGTTAGTATATTTAATGGGGCCATTGATGGGTGTAAGGGGAAACTATAACAGGTGAAAAGGAGCCCGTGCGAGCCGGCCGACCAAAAGAGAAGGGGGAAGGAATAGTAAAGTAAAGTGAGACAGGAAGATAAGAGGAAAAAGGAGGGGGAAGGAATGTGAGCGTAGGGCAATACTCTGAGACACAGTCCATGCCGAGGGACTGCGGGTCAGTATCGCCCGACTAAGTAGCGTACCAACTCCGCGACCAGTAAACTAGTCTAAGAGCGGGTTCGCTGTAAAAGAGGGGTGCAATGACTGCTCCCCGCCGCAAACGGAGATAATAACAACAAACTATTTTGTATGTTCTGTTTCATTATAGAAATTCCGGTTGGCCGTAAATTCCTGAGTAGGAATATGTTTAAAAAGCGGGATGCCCATATCCGGTGGTGGGGGGGGGTAGGAGAAGGGGACTGGAGGGGAAGGGAGGGAGGTTGAGGGATGGGGGGGTGAGGGATGGGGGGGTGAGGAGTGGGGAGGAGAAAAAGGGAGGGAAAGGAGGGGTAAGGGGGAGCTAGGGATAAAGAGAGGGGGCATTAAAAGGAGGAGAGGGGAGGGAGGGGGGAAAAGGGGAGGAGGAGGAGGATGAAGGAAGGGAAGAGGGGTGCGGGTGGGGATGGAGGGGAATGAGTAGGAGTATGGGACGGGAGGGAAGGAACAAATAATAGGACTGGATATGATAATTCACATCGAGTTTAGTATATAACTTAGAATCTATAGCCTAGACTGCGCTAACATTACATCGTTCAGAAAAGAGGGTCAGGAAAGACCATATAGTTAGTCAGATAAGGTATACATGTACCCACTTAAAGTAGAATAAAGGTATACCTTTCACAGTCTTACGTAAGAGTTTAGAGAACAATAACATAACGTACTATAAACCAAAAGAAAACAATATTAAAACGACTGAACCTGAGAGGACTCAAAAGGGTTTAGAAGTCCTGGAGGTTGATACTCAGAACGCGAAGAAAACCTGTCAAGCTGTGATCGTCCAGCAGGTCTCGGCTGTTGTCGGGTGTTCATTGGTGGTATCAAAAGACAGTTCCTGCGGACAGCATCGAGGACCTGTGTGCAAAAAAAAAAGAAAGCAAAAGGACAAGAAGGTGCTTGCAAGTTATCAACGTAGTGCTTGGGGTTTCGGGCTTGGATGGTAGCTTCCAGGCGATCGGGCCGGGGTCCCCTTCCGGATTGAAGTGGGTTCAGGATTGTTTCGCTTAGGGGTCACTGTGTATGGATGAGAGGCTGATCGAGCCGGTGTGCAAGGAAGAGATGTTTCTGACTGATGTGTTGGTGGTGTCAGGTGAAGTGATTCCAGGAGCCTTTGAAGTGATTCGGGTGTGGTACAGGTGTGTTGTTGTCCCAGGTGAGAGAATTGCAGGGCAAACGGGAACCGCCACGTGTATTTGAGTTGGTGCTGTTGCAGGATTTGCAGCTGGGGTTTCATAGCACGGCGTTTTGCAATGGTGAGAGGTGCTAAATCAGAGAATAACTGGTACGTATGGTCTTGGAACTGTAAGGAGTTCTTGTTGCGGGCTGCTGTTAATAGTTGCTCCTTTGTACGGAAGAAATGCAGCTTAACAATAATGTCACGTGGTGGGCCATCGGCCTGGCGTCGTGTAAGTGCCCTATGGATTCTATCAAACTCAAGGCGTTCGATAGGTATGGAGGGTGATAGTTCCTGGAACAAAGCGGTGGTAAAAGATTGGATGTCATCGATCGACTCTGGTATGCCACGGAGGCGCAGATTGGATCTGCGAGATCTATTTTCCGCGTCTTCCAAACGGGAGAGTAACATAGCATTCTCCTCGCGAAGAGCGGTTTGTTCTTGGGCTTGCTCTTGAACAGTTAATTCCATATCGTCAACCCTGGTTTCTAAGTCTGCTGTGCGCTGACCTAGCTCACGAATTTCACGGGTCAGGCTGCTAGTGATCTGGTCAGATGTTGTTTTTAAGGCTTTATGGAGCATTGATTCCATCAGTCTAATAAATGCTGTTTGTGACATACCAGGTTGTGAAATAAAAGAAGAATCACCTGGATTAGGCTGTACATCGCTGTCCTCCTCACTGTCTGGCACGTCTGAGCGGGCTGGAGAGGATGCAGTCTGCTCTGCTAGGGCTCGGGCCTTCGCCGCCATCTTGGAGGAGGCGCGGGCTAGTGCCTCTTTGATGGGTTTAGGCTTTGGTTTACCTCTGTGCCCCGTTAAAACCATACCGGAGGGTGCTCTGGCCCGCGGGGAAGCGATCCCTTAAGGAGGAGGCTGAATAGGCGTCTCAGTCGCTCGTATCGGTTCCGGATGTGCGGCGGGGAGTACGGAGCTCTACAGTGAAGCGTCCGACATGTCGAGCTTCGCGCATGCGCCCCCTCTGATGGCATTTTGACACAGAAGTAAGAGCAACGACTGGTTTACAAGCTGCTTCTGCGGCCAAGTAGCTCCTCTTAAGATCTAGATCGATCTGTCTGTCAGCGGGTTCTTGAAGAAAGCGGAGTCCTCCATCGGGAGAGTAATATTTTTTGCGAGGTGTACTACTGCTGCATCTACTACCGGCATAGAGTTCAGTGACTGTGTCTCTGACTTTGCTAAGGGAAACACTTTAAGCTGGCCTAAGGAAATTTTTTTTATCGTATTTGTCCACTCATTCTCGATGATCTCTCTGATTTCACCCATTAAAAGGAAGACTAGCTGCTTCCTTTTAGGGAATGGAAAATATCTCTTAGATTTTTGAGGTGGTTCCTCCAAGTTCTCCCAAGCGATCGCAGTCTTGACTGCTTGAATGAAGGGTTGCACCAGAGAATAACTGAAGCCAGAGGGGTCTGAATCCTCTGAAGACTCCTCCGAGGGATCTTCCGGTAATTAATCCCTAGCCGGGTGGCCTGATGGAGGCAGAGGGGTGCTAACTGCTGTGGGACCTGGAGTATTGGGTTCTGTATCTTGTACTTGAGCCATTTGAGGGACTGGCTGAGCGGGAACTAGTGCCGTTAACTCCGAGAAGGAATCCCCTTAAGCAGATGGACAACCTGCTGACTCTCCAGCTCGTGGTTGGCAGCATAATCCCTGAAACAGTCTTTGCAGACTAACTTGTATGGTAGTGATGTAGCTCCACATGCCCAGCATTTCTTTCTTGCATAAGTTGGGGGAGAGGGAGAACAATATTGTCTTCATGATCTTGACCTCCCCGTTGACCTATGGCGCGAGGAATGGAACCTGCGTTCTGGTATGTAATCGTCACGGTGTCTTGAGGACTTTTTAGACCTTTTGGAGTGGGCAGGGCTACAACAAAAGGAATCCTTGTCACTCCAAAAGGCGCAGGTAGTTAGATGAAAGTTAAATCTGTATATCATTTTTAAGCATTGAACCTACCACTAAGCAGTAACAAAGTGAAACCTGCAGGGCACATCTGAGCACGTCTGACAGCCATTAGCCCTGAAAGATTCTGATATTTCAAATCAGATCTTTTTTTTAATTGAAAATAACTTCATTGAACACAATAAGTCAAATGGTTACATTCCAGCATACAGATCGAGTTCAATGCCATATTACATGAGAACATTCAACGTTAATGTTACATGACTGAATGCATCAACACAGTCTGCATAAGGCAATTAGCAATCACGATCATTGAATTAGATATACTTGTGCGATACATTTGTTATATTTGTGACTTCTACAGGTCGTTATTTGTTCTACATAACCTCTATTGGTCATTTTCCAATTACATTTTTTATTTGTTCCCTTTCCCTCTCCTCTTTCTCCCTTCTGCCGGACCCAACGGGGTCAACAATCAACACAGGGTATCAACTTCCCCTACCCAATGGGGAGTGGCAAAAGGTTTTTTTTTTTTTTAACCCCAATGTTAACTATTAGACTAGGCAAACTATGTACATATTGACCTCTGCAGTACCCAGCTGCCACCTCACATCTGTTCCAATAAAGTCAGTACATATACGGGATGAGGTTTTTCTTCTCCAGATCCAACATCAGTGTATCCTGCTCTCTAGTATAATCTAGGGTGGTGCTCCTACTGTATGGACTCTACCGCCCAAGATTCTATTATGGACCAAGCTCAATGGAGCCAGTCCAGGTATGTCTAACCATGGATCCCATATATTTTCAAATTTGTTTGGACAGCCTCGATGTTTATATGTGAGTTGTTCTCTAATAAGAGAATCATTTACCACTGCCATCCATTCCGCCAATGTAGGAGTCATTGTGGATAACCACTTTCTGGCAATAAGCTTCCTAGCTAAGAATAGTGTATTCAAAATGGCAATGTACGTGTGAGGAGTGTATTGTTCTTCATCCAACCATCCCAGTAAACATAATTTAGGGTCATTTGTAAGTTTGATGTTCCATATACTGTTAATAGTGTCTATCACCGCAGCCCAGTACCTCTGTAGCTTCGGGCACTTCCAAAGCATGTAAATAAGTGTACCGTTGTCAATAAGACAGCGAGGACATAGCGGATCATCTCTCCTGTGCCACTTATGTAGTTTTTCGGGTGTGCGATATGTACGGTGAATAATACATAGTTGAGTGAGTTTTTGAGAGGAGCATAGGGACACTTTAAATACATTCTCCAGTATGTTGCTCCATTCCTCGTCTGAAATTTCCCCTACGTCCTGTCCCCAACCCCTTCTACAGCCAAAAGTCATTGCCTTAGATACATGGCTAATAAGTGAGCCATATATAGCGGAGATTTGTCCCTTCCGGGATGATGACATAACTAGTTGTGTGAGCACCCCGGGTTTGACCAGCTCCCATTTGGATGTTTTGGTTTGTGCTGCTATGGCATGTCTAAGCTGTAGATACTGATAGAATTAGGTGTTTGGCTAATTAAATTCTGAGCGTATTGATTGGAAATCTCGGAGAACCCCCCCAAAATACAATTGTGGAATGTATTGTACTCTCTTTCTCCACCAATTAGAGAAGTTCTCCAATTTATTCAGTTCTGGATAGTTACGATTATTCCATACTTGTGACCAGTTTGTGTATCGGTCATACTGCAGATGCTGTTTGGTTTTGTTCCAAATTTTGTCTATGAGCATTAGCGTGGGGAACTGTATCAATGCTCCTAACTCACCTGCATCTATGCACTCCACAAGGCCATCACAAGATAACTGTGTACTCACAATGTTCCGAATAGGATCAGAAGAAGATTCTGATATTTAACTAAAAAAGAAAGGTGGGTGGGCTAATCCTAGCGCCCACCCCCTTAATTGGAGATCAGCAGGAAGGGAAAAAAATAACATTTTTCCAATAACAAAAATGGCTGCCAGCTGCCAGTCAACTGCGCATGCACTATTGCCACCAGACCAGCCGATCCTTCTGTTGACGGGCGTGCGTGTACCCTGCCCTCGGGACCACGCACACGCCTGACCTCGCGATGTGCACACTGAATCAGGAGCACTGACCAGAACATGTTGGTCAGTTTGCACTGTTGGATTGAGCATGCACACGGCCTGCCAACCCCCGACGAGCACTTGAACAGAAGAGGCCGCCAAGAGAACCTCCAAGGGGGGTCAGCATCAGTTCCTCCTGGAAAACGAGCATTTGCTCCTGGACTGCATCTGGGAAGCGGCGCCACACATGCATGAAATTTAAAGGAGAATGGCAGTAGGGGAAGAAAAAAAAAGAAAAAAAAGAACATAAAAGGGGAGAAAGAACACAGCAGGCAGGGTACAAAAAAGCTGATCCTTCTGTGAATATGCCTGAATTCACCACATCAGGCAGTGGCAGACTGCGTTCATCTCTAGGATTTTCTAGAGCCTTTCTTATCCTCTGGAACTCTCTATGTCAATCTGTCTGCTATCTTTTTCTCTGGTTTCCTTTAGGCGATCCCTGAAAACTCGTCATTTCAGGGAAGCCTATCATGACTCCAACTAAAAGAACTTTTATCTCTTCCATCAGCTCATCCTTCACAGTTTAAACCTTTTGTACCACTTGCCCCACCCTATTAGATTGTAAGCTCATTTGAGCAGGGTCAAACAGAAGAGGCCGCCAAGAGAACCTCCAAGGGGTCACCACCAGATCCTCCTGGAAAACGAGCATTTGCTCCCAGACTGCATCCGGGAAGCTGCGCCGTGCAAGCATGAAATTTAAAGGGGAATGGCAGTAGGGGAAGAAAAAAAAGAACATAAAAGGGGAGAAAGAACACAGCAGGCCAGGGTACCAAAAAGCTGATCCTTCTGCGAATACGCCTGAATTCACCACATCATGCAGTGGGAGACTGCGTTCCTGGAGGAAACTCTGCAATATGGCCCCAAAAGATCCACAGAAAGGGTTCCCAGTCTTATTAGCGGCCCAAGAACAGGGACTGCACACAGGAGAGGCTGAACCCGGGAGAAGCTGCCAAAGGCAGAGGTATGGACATACTGCTACTCCTCTCCAGTTCAAGAGCTATGAGGAAAAAAAAGAGAATGTTGGGGGAGGGACTACGTCTTTAATTTATGCTATTCACTGGTCCTGAGGGAGGAGTCGAGGCAGAGCTTTATCATCTGTATGCTGCCATGGAGGCATCAGGAAAACTGATTAAAAAAAAAAATTCTGTTAAAAATATTACAGAGAAATAAAAAGATTACATACGCCTTGTATAAAAAGATTACATACATGTTATACAGCAATATGCACTTACCCCTTTCCTTCCTTTTGGCTCCTTGATAACTGGTCCCAAGTTGGCGTATGACTGGCTGCTATTCCAGTCTATATTTTACTCTTGTGGATTTTGTCATTGTATTTGGGATGTGAGATGTCCCACATTTCTGGATGGACCTTCAGAGCAGCAAGGTCAGTATGTGGGACATTTTGTGCCCTGCTGCAGCCAGACAGGGTGAGCACACATCCACACATAGAAGTACAAGGGACACTTTGAGCTTTCTGTAAAGACTGGATTTTTCTAGGTTCTCATAAATATTCATATGATAATGTAGCAGTGTCCTGTAAAAGAAATCCCGTTAGCCAGGTTTACACACTTTTAGGTGCATTAAATCATTTTAGCTGCAGGATCACTCCTCTCCTGAACACACTGGCCCTGGGTTTTTTCTTTCTGCCTCTAAACATTGCCAAACGCCTAGTGTGCATGAGCCCTTAGTTCCCATTTAAAGTGTTAAAATGGAGTACAGGTTCGCGTTAAGTCTACAATGCTGTGGTAGATAATGAAAAATATGTCAGGCATACATATTATTTAAAGGTCTTTCTAGTGTTTTGCATTAGCGGTCCACTCCATTTGAACTTTGATATGCATGCAGCAAACACTGCCTACCTGCTCAGCACCGGCATGGTGAGCCCCCTTTGTCAGTTCCTTTTGACCCTTTTGTCAGTTTTCTGATGATCTGAGAACCCCTATTTGTGATGCAGAAGAGGACTTCTTATATATACTCACTGCAGACTCCTTTTTGTCATATGTATAAAATGTCTCTGCTGGATATTTTCTTACAGCAACAGATCAGGTTAAAGTGTAAAACCTAAAAACAAAAGCGTAATATATTCCTGTTTATCAGTCCTTAGATATGGTGGCTGCGTCTGCTTTTATTTTTTTCAGGCTAAAAACACCTTCTGCAAAATAGAAAATAACTGTTGTTTCCCCTATAAATGCATTTTCCTTGTCACTTCCTGTGAGCTAGAAAGAAACAACCATCGTAATCTTTCTTGTGTAAACTACTAGCCCCATAAATCCATCATGTAATGGAAATGAATGCAGCCATGTCTGAAGTCCAGTCTTCAAAGAATAAATTACATGAAGTGACAAATTGTGTGTTTTTTTTTTTTTTTTAGGATTACCGGGTAAAAATAAATAATTGCAGCCACTGGATCTGAGGACTGGTAATCTGCAGTGTATTAGAATATTGTTTTTGGTCTTAAATATACTTTTTTGGGAATTTAAATGTGATAATACAGGAAACAAAGAGAGAATAGGTTGCATGGCACAGGTTTTATGAAGTGACCCTCTGAGGTGCTTTCCGAATTCTGTTTGCAATGGATTGTATAGAACTTAGCTTAAGGTAACTTGAGTAAAAAAGAGGAGTACAGCACGAGACACAGACTCTTTATTCATGAAGACTGGGTCAGTGTATATACAGCTACATTTAGATGATTGGACATTGGCAAAAAAAAAGAAGCCGCACAGACATCACCCTATACAGTGCCTTGAAAAAGTACTCACACCCTTTGAAATTTTCCACATTTTGTCATGTTACAATCAAAAACGTAGATGTATTTCATTGGGATTTTATGTGATAGACCAACACAAAGTGGCACATAATTGTGAAGTGGAAGAAAAGTGATAACTGTTTTTCAACATTTTTGACAAATATGTCAAAAGTGTGGCATGCATTTGTATTCAGCCTCCCTGAGTCAATACTTTGTAAAACCACCTTTCGCTTCGATTACAGCTGTAAGTCTTTTTGGGGATGTCTCTACCAGCTTTGCACATCTAGAGAGTGACATTTTTGCCCATTCTTTGCAAAATAGTTTAAGCTCTGTCAGATTGGATGGAGAGCGTCTGTGAACAACAATTTTCAAGTCTTGCCACAGATTTTCAATTAGATTAAAGTGGTTGTAAACTCTATACAACCACTTTTACCTACAGGTAAGCCTACAGTGCCTTGCAAAAGTATTCACCCCCCTTGGCATTTTTCGTGTTTTGTTGCCTCACAACCTGGAATTAACATGGATTGTTTGAGGATTTGCATCATTTAATTTACAGAACATGCCCACAACTTTGAAGTTTTTTTTTTTTTCTTTTGTGAAGCAAACAACAAATAGACCAAAATAACAGAAAGTTAATGTGCATAACTATTCACCCTCCTAAAGTCAATACTTTGTAGAGCCACCTTTTGCAGCTATCACAGCTCCAAGTTGCTTTGGATAAGTCTCTATGAGCTTGCCACATCTTACCATTGGGATTTTTGCCCATGTCTCTTTGCAAAACTGCTCCAGCTCCTTCAAGTTGGATGGTTTGAGCTTGTGAACAGCAATCTTTAAGTATGACCACAGATTTTCTATTGAATTGAGGTCTGGGCTTTGACTAGGCCATTCCAACACATTTACATGTCTCCCCACCACTCAAGTGTTGCTTTAGCAGTTTGTTTGGGGTCATTGTCATTGAAGGTGAACCTCTGTCCTAGCCTTAAATCACACACAGAGTGGTACAGGTTTTGCTCAAGAATATCCCTGTATTTAGCGACATCCATCTTTCCCTCAACTCTGACCAGTTTTCCAGTCCTGACTGCTAAAAAACATCCCCACAGCATGATGCTGCCACCACTATGTTTCACTGTGGGGATGGTGTTCTTTGGGTGATGTGATGTGTTGGGTTTGCACCAGACATAGCATTTTCTTTGATGGGCAAAAAGTTAAATTTTAGTCTCATCAGACCAGAGCACCTTCCTCCATACATTTTGGGAGTCTCCCACATACCTTCTTTGCAACCTTTTTTGCTGAAAATAATGGCATTTTTCTGGCCACTCTGCCATAAAGCCCAACTCTATGGAGCGTACAGCTTATTGTCGTCCTATGTACAGATACTCCAGTCTCTGCTGTGGAACTCTGCAGCTCCTCCAGGGTTACCTTGGTTATGATAGATTTGATGGTGCTCCTAGGGATCATCAAAGATTTGGATATTTTTTTTCTAACCTAACCCTCACTTTTATTTCTCAACAACATTGTCCCTTACTTGTTTGGAGAGTTCCTTGGTCTTCATGGCAGTGTTTGGTAAGTGGTGCCTCTTGCTTAGGTGTTGCAGCCTCTGGGGCCTTTCAAAAAGGTGTGTATATGTAATGACAGATCATGTGACACTTAGATTGCACACAGGTGGACATCATTTCACTAATTATGTTTATATATTTTTCTAATTTTACTTCACCAACGTAGACTATTGTGTTCTGATCCATCACATATAATTCAGATTAAAAAAACATTGAACTAAAGGCTGTAATGTAACAAAATAGGTAAAAAGCCAAGGGGGTGAATACTTTTGCAAGGCACAGTATATTAAGGCTTACCTGTAGGTGCTGGAAATATCTCCTAAACCTGTATGGTTTAGGAGATATTTACAATATACCCGTGCGGCGACGTCATCTGCGCATGGGCGCTTTAGAAAGGGCACATGCTGTGACTGGCAGCTCCCACACACATGCGCGGGAGTGAAGTCATGCAACCTTGGCCAGTCACAGAGCCTGAGTCTGCGGCCCCGGAAGGAAGAGGGTTGAAGATGGTTGCTTCCAGCCAGCAGGGACAGCGGTGACATTGCAGGCTTCGTTTTCAGGTAAGTGACACATAATGGGCTACTATGCGATGCATAGTAGCCCATTATGCTTTACCTTTGCAGGGAAATAAAGAGGAAGTAAAACCCATCAGGGTTTACTTCCTCTTTAGGGCTGGACTTTGCCTGGGCCATTCAAACACATGCATATGCTTTGATCTAAACCAGGGATATGCAATTAGTGGACCTCCAGCTGTTGCAAAATTACAAGTCCCATCATGCCTCTTCGTGTCATGCTTGTGGCTGCCAGAGTCTTGCTATGGCTCATGGGACCTGTAGTTCTGCAACAGCTGGAGGTCCGCTTTTTGCATATCCCTGATCTAAACAATTCCATTGTGGGCTCTGGCTGTATGTTTAGGGTTGTTGTCCTGCTTAAAGGTGAACCTCTGCCCAGTCTCAAGTCTTTTTCTTCTACGATTGCCCTGTATTTTGTATTTTTGCCAAATTCCCATCAACTCTGACCAGCTTCCCTGTCTCTGCTGAAGAAAAGCACCCCCACAACATGATGCTGCCACCACCATATTTCACGGTGGGGATGGTGTGTTCAGGGTAATGTGCAGTGTTAGCTTTCTGCCACACATAATGTTTTGCTTTTAGGCCATAAAGTTAAATTTTGGTCTTATCTGACCAGAGCACCTTATTTCACATGTTTGCTGTGTCCCCCACATGGCGTCTCACAAACTGCAAACAGGACTACTTATGGCTTTCTTTCAACAATGGTTTTCTTCTTGCTACCCTTCCATAAAGGCCAGATTTGTGGAGTGCACGACTTATAGTTGTCCTGTGGACAGATTCTCCCACCTGAGCTGTGGATCTCTGCATCTCCTCCAGAGTTACCATGGGCCTCTGAAGGAGCTGCAGAGATCCACAGCTCAGGTGGGAGGGAGCTGCTTCTGATTAATGCTCTCCTTGCCCGGCCTACCAGTTTAGGTGGAAGGCCATGTTTTAGTAGGTTTGCAGTTGTGCCATACTCTTAATTTTAAGATGATGGATTGAACAGTGCCCTGTGAGATGTTCAAAGCTTGGGATATTTTTTTTATAACCTCATTCTGCTTTAAACTTCTCCATAACTTCATCTCTGACCTGTCTGGTGTGTTCCTTGGCCTTCAGGATGTTGTTTGTTCACTAAGGTTCTCTAATAATCATCTGAGGGCTTCACAGAACAGCTGTATTTATATTGAGATTAAATTTCACTCAGGTTGACTCTATTTACTAATTGGGTGACTTCTGAAGACAATTGGTTCCACTAGATTTTAGTTAGGGATATCAGAGTAAAGGGGGCTGAATACAAATGCACACCACACTTTTCAGATATTTTTTTGTAAAATTTTTGAAAACCATTTTTCATTTTCATTCCACTTCACAATGTGCCACTTTGTGTTGGTCTATCACATAAAACCCCAAAAAAATAAGTTTGTTATTGGTTGTAACATGACAAAATATGGAACTTTTTAAGGGTTATGAATACTTTTTCAAGGCACTGTATACAATAATCCGTTCTACTCCAAGCTAGTCTCATTTTAGTAGCAAGCAATAGGGAGAACTTAACCACCTAAAGAGCGCCTACCGCAGATATACTGTGGCAGGTCGGCTCTATTGCGCGAAACGACTTACCTGTACGTCATTTCATGCAATAGACACTGGGGGGGGGGGGGCACGTGCTGATTCGACAGAGGGGGAGCCAATCAGCGGGTCCAGCGGACCCAGAGAGGCAGAACGGTGATTTGCCTATGTACACAAGGCAGATTGCCGTTCTGACAGGGAAGAAGATAGAGAGCTTGCGTTTCTGCTAAGCAGGAACACAGATCTTTGTCTTCACCCAGTCAAAGCATCCCCCCACAGTTGGAAAGCACTCCCAGGGAACACATTTAACCCTTTGATTGCCCGTTACCTTCCCTGCCAGTGTCATTGGTATAGTAACAGTGCATATTTTTAGCACTGATCACAGTAATAATGTCACTGGTTCCCAAAAAAGTGTCAAGTGTCAGGTATCCGCTTTGTCCGACGCAATGTCGCAGTACCGCTAAAAATCACTGATCGCCGCCATTACTAGTAAAAAAAATATAAAAAATAAAATAAAAATGCCATAAATCTATCTCATAGTTTGTAGACTCTATAACTTTTGCATAGACCAATCAATATACGCTTATTGTGATTTTTTTTTTTTTTTTACACAAAATATGTAGCAGAATACATAATGGTCTAAATTGATGAAGAAAATTGATTTTTTTTTTTTACATTTTATTATTAGATATGTTTTATAGCAGAAAGTAAAAAATATATTGTTTTTTTTTCAAAATTGTTGCTCTTTTTTGTTTTATAGCGCAAAAAATAAAACTTTAAAAAAATTAAAGTGGCATCAGAGGAGGCCTGAACAGACACCTGGTAGAGCTTAAAGAATAAGTTCACTTTAAAAAAAGAAATGCATATTTTTTTGCAGGTAAAAAAATGTGCATTTATTAATTTTTGTTGCAGGAGCCTGTAAAGCATTGCACCAACAATCACTGGTGCCATGCAGGTTTCCTGCAGATTTGTCATTGTATCAGCTTGTACCTCATTCGAGGAAGCTGATACATTCTGACAGGAAGACCCTCACAGTGTGGGTTGGGGTCTGGTGCATTGATAACATGTTAAAAGTTACAACCTGAATATGGGTGTAATGTAACATGTTTTGAAAAGGTGAACTTCTCCTTCAACATACGTGTGACCAGAAGCTGAGGTGGCAACCTTGCAACTCTGAGAAACAGATGCCTGATGCTAAAACGCCCAAGAAAAACTGTCGGATTTGGTAGAGTGGCCTTAATACAAGCCCTGATAATAACTTGTCTGATCCACCAAGCAATGGTGGACTGAGATGCAAGGAGAAACTGATTGCCTAAACGAGGCAGTAGCTCAGATTTAAACAAACAAGGTGCACACCAGGTCCAGACAGTGGAGAGAAATTTGTTTACAATGCTTTGGAATGGGACATAAAAAGGAAGGACAATATCCTGATTAGGAAAAATAGTATACCAAAAGAGACATTTGGAAAATGACACTGGCTTTTATAAAAGTACAGCGTATAAATGGCAACCCAGTATCCCACCCCACACAGGCCCCCTCCTCTCCGGGAGATAGAAATAGACAATTTTCCCCTCGGGTGAGACTTTAAAGGCACAGATTGTGAATCAGTATTTCAAATCACAGTATTTTAATAGTTTTAAAAGGTTTACAAAGTATTGCAATATAAAAACATGAAACATTAGACCAACATAATTATGAGCAAAATTACATATAATTTGACAAGATGATACGCATATGTGATGAAAATAATAGATACTGTCTGCATTCGTAGTTCCTACGTGCTACGGAGTAATATAGACTTTTTCAGGGATAATTTGATATGCAAAGATGAGTAACACTTATAATCTATGAATACAAAAATATATGTTATACATCCATTGGATATTGAAGGATATAATGGCAAAAGATAGGGAAAAGAGGGGGAAAAAAGGGGAAAGAAACAATGACTTGCTATTCGAATACTCACTTGCTCATTGGAGAAGTGAATGGCCCAATACGTGCAGCAAGATACCAAAGAGCTGACAGGAAATAAGGTGCAGAGGAGAGAAAATCAGATCAGAAAGGGCTTTGATGCAGAGCCACATATATGCACATCGGGACCATATTGGCATCACTGCGGGCAAAAGGAAGTATTGTCAGTAATTCATATTCTGATACATATATGTATACAAGTAATTTTCTAAGGTGATTGTCCACCTCTTACTAACGCACAAAAGTTGTTTAAAAACATACCTTTATGCTAAGTGCATTTGTTGTCCTGGATGCTGAATATATTTTTCTCTAGGTTTTAGACTTCAAAGAGTTTTGTCCTTTATCATGAGAGATGTAAATATAAAGAACTTTTTGATCTAGGTCTAGGACTTGCAAATGTAGTGGCAGATGATCATAGGAGGTAGTTGTGAACCTCCACACCATCAAAGTAATCCTATTGCTGCAGAGCAGCAAACAGGCAGCCACCTACAAACATGTAAAAAAGGGAGCAGAGAGGCAAGAATGTTCATTCTTATGAATCAAAAATATAGGATATGGTAGAGCTAATAAATGTATCCATTGTTAATAGCAATTAAAATACTGTGATTACAAATACTGTTTCACAATCCGTGCCTTTAAAGTCCCACCCCGAGGGAAAAACCTTCTATTTATTAACATTAGAGGGATGTTGACCATTTAATAGCAGACACAATTTACCTCCATTTTTTTTTCGATACTCCTCTCTAGGAGAAACCAACCTCCCTCCCCTAGCCCAACCTCCCTGAACCCCCTGGACAAGTCCCTAAGTTACCCCCACCCCCTAAAGTACCAATAGCCTGTTTTCTACTAAAGCCCCTGGGGTCACACTGCTGCAATGACTACACAGTATATGCCACAGTGGGCCGAGCATGTGGTGCACCACCAGGTCTCAGTGCGGTAGCAGGTCTGTAGACCAATGCACTCATATACCCATAAACAGTAGAGGTGGCCTGATTGCCCACACTATCAAAGGGACCATGTTACTGGCTAGACCAGAGAATGTCCATATGATGATGGTAATCTGGTGCAGCCCAGCTGTGTGCAAGAAATTGTCATATGCTGTTGATAATGCATGGATGAAGGAAACAGTCTGTACAAACCCAGCTGGGTATATGCAAGCAAGAAAAATGAATCCCAGATAGATGTGGATGGTCCTCCCTAGAAACACAATAAACCCAGCATATGGCATCCTGGATGATACTGAGCTCACTGCTATATGACAAGTCTAGTCGGCTCCTGCCTGGAAATCACACAGCCCTCCTGTATAAGTCCTGAGGTGCTTGGGGGCGCAGATGATACAACCATGCTTTGTATAAATGAGTGGAGCTAATCTAGGGCTAACTCGTCAAATACATGATCCTGAGTGATGCCGCTGCTTTGTTGGATAGAAGCAGAAACAAAGAAAAGGAGGGCTCTCTCCCACTCACTTTGGGCTGCTGTAGTCAATGTCCTGCTGTTGTGCCTGGATGTCATATGCCTCGGATAGTCACGCAGGAGCCGTTGGGGATAGGATTCTGCTCCAGACAAACCACAGCCTTGGACCTGGACCTGTAAAGCATTCTGTTGCCAACTCCAGGTGTTGCCAGAGTGCCCACAGCGCCTAAAGCAGTGGCTATGGTGCAGCCAATTGATAGAAAAGGAGAAACCTTCAAATAAGAAGGTAAGCTTAGAGTAGAGAGAAAAGGTATATTACCAAACAATGCTAGCAAAAAACTGAGGCTGTCCAGGAGAGGGGAAGCTATATAGGAGGATGTCTATGGAGTTTCTTGTTATGCCATTCTTCAATCACTTGAAGGTATCTGCCCAGATATAACCAAGTCATAGCAATCCTGTACTGTATAACTATGAAATTCTGACTTAAAGCGTAAAATTTCCTGGATAGTATGCGTAGGTGATAAACTGGTTTTAGTTGCTGTCACAAATTATGTTTTAGCATGGAGAGAGGAGTACCAGTATTTTAATTGGAAAAATTATTTTTTAAAGTCAGCTTTACTTTCTGTCTTCCACAGCTATACGGGTTCTTCTCCTGTACTGAAATTGCTTACTTTGATTTCATTGCACACTTTGAGCTTCTCACAGTGTGCATTAGAGGCTGCCGCAAGTCATCTAGAGCTCAACCTTATTTCCTGTCTGGAAGATGACCAGCTTTATCTATCCTCCCCAGCCTTATTAGCCCTGGCATGTCCCTTTCATCGTGTTTTAGTTCTTTCACTCATGAAGGGTCAGCCTCACATGTGGGTGTTATATAGGGCAGTCTTCATGCCATTGGACCCTTATTCAAACATGCAACCTGGCTGGTCAGGAAAAAGTGGAGCAGTAAGCATGCACCCCCCCCCCCCTCCAAACTATACCAGGCCACATGCTTCAACATGGAAAGGTACCTTGCCAGGGGGACCCCCCAGCAAAGCACCTTGTCCCAATGTTGACAAAGACAAGGGCCTGTTGCTCACATCTCTAGGCTGGTGGATGTGGGGTCTTTCCTGCTTAAGGACCGCCCCACATACATATATTGCGGCAGGGTGGCCCTTAAGTGCAAAATCCCGTACCTGTATATTAGAGCTGCACGATTAATCGTTCAAAAAAATTCAACCCCCCCTCACGATCTTAATACGGCATTCCCTGATTCAGTGCAGAGAGTTCTCTGCTCACAGCTGACAGCTGTAAAAAAAAAAAAAAAATTGGACAAGTTTATCACAACAGCAATGGGAGATAACTATAAACAAAGTACCATTTAGTTATTTTAGATCAAAGGAATGAACTTCGGTCTGTAAATGAGGTCAGTTTAACCACTTAAAGACTAAGCCTTTTTCTGATCCTTGTTGCTTACAAGTTAAAGGGTTCGTAAACCCTTGTGGTTTTTCACCTTAATGCATTATATGCATTAAGGTGAAAAACCTTCTGTAGTGCTGCAGCCCCCAGAGCCTCCCTTTTACTTACCTGATCGTTCCAGCGACGGGGACGAGCCCAGCATCTCCAGCCACTGTCTCGGGTCCCCATTGGACAGATTGATAGCCATAAAATCCAGTGACGAGGGGGCGGGGCCGAGTCTTGCTGTCTGTGTCAATGGACGCAGCAGCAGGACTCGGAAGCGCACCCGCATGGGTGCCCCCATGGAAAGCGGATCTCCCAGGGGGCACTCGATGCGGGGAGGAGCCAGGAGCGCCGCTGGGGGACCTCAGAAGAGGAGGATCTGGGCCAATCTGTGCAAAACCCTTGCACAGAGGAGGTAAGTATAACATGTTATTAAAAAAAACAAAAAAAAAAAAAAAACAATGATCCTTTACAACCCCTTTAAAATCAATATTTTTTGCTAAAAAATTACTTAGAACCCCCAAACATTCATATATATATCTATATATATATCTATATATAGATATATATATCTCTATATATATATATATATATATATATATAGAGATATATATCTCTATATATATCTATATATATATATAGAGAGAGAGATATCTCTATATATATATAGATATATATATATCTATATATATATATAGAGATATATATATATATAATTTAGCAGAGACCCTAGAGAATAAAATGGCAGTTGTTGCAATATTTTGTCACACTGTATTTGCACAGCGGGTCTTTCAAACGTAATTTTTTTGGAAAAAATACACTTTACTGTTTTTTCTTAAATTTATTAAAGTTAGCGCAATTTTTTTGTACAGTGTGAAAGATAATGTTACACTGCGAGAATCGTAATCCTTATACTAAGCAAAAAAATTGTGATTCCTATTTTACAGCTTTGCTGTATGTGATTTGTTTCTTAGGGTCTCGGGCATGTGCGAGGGGAAGATGGAGATCTTGTGTTTCTGCTAAGCAGGAACACAGATCTAGGTCTTCACGCAGTCAAAGCATCCCCCACAGTTAGAAAGCACTCCTAGGGAACACATTTAATCCTTTGATTGCCCCTGATGTTAATCCCTTCACTGTCCGTGTCATTAGTACAGTGACAGTGCATTTTTTTAAAGCACTGATCCCTGTATTGGTGTCACTGGTCCCCAAAAAGTGTCACTTAGTGTCAGATTTGTCTGTCGCAATGTCGCAGTTCCGCTAAAAAGCATCTACCGTAGTTTTATAGACATGGTTTGCACAAACCAATCAATATATGCTTATTGGGATTTTCTTTACCAAAAATATGTTGCAGAATACAAATTGTCCTAAATTGACGAATAAATTTAACTTTTAAAACATTTTTTATTGGATATCTTTTATAGCAGAAAGTAAGAGATATTTTTATTTTTTTTCCCAAAATTGTCGTTCCGTTTTTGTTTAAAGGGCAAAAAATAAACGCAGAGGTGATCAAATACCACCAAAAGAGAGCACTATTTGTGGGAAAAAAAGGACATCAATTTTATTTGGGTACAGCGTCGCACAACCACGCAATTGGCAGTTAAAGCAACGCAGTGTTGTATCACAAAAAATGGCCTGGTCAGGAAGGGGGGTGAACCTTCTGGAGCTGTAGTGGTTAAAAGGAGGACCCCAGATACTGCCTGCCCCCTACCTAAACACAACTACCCCTGGTTACTTATTTAAAAAAGAGGGTTTTTTACAATGTAAATAAACATACACCTTTGAAAAAAACAAGTCCTATGGTATAGATTCATCATTAATCATATCACAAGCATGTTTAGCAATGGGGAAAATAATAATTTGATTCCCTGCAGATTTTGCAAGTTAGCCCACTTACAAAGAAATAAAGGGTCTATAATTTTTATCATAGGTGTATTTTAAATGATAGAGACAGAATATCAACCAAAAATCCGGAAAAAAAATGATTCAAATGTTAAAAATTGAGCTGCAGTTCAGTGAGTAAAATAAGTATTGGATCCCCAAGCAAAACATGACTTAGTACCTGGTGAAGAAACACTTGTTGGCAAGCACAGAGCTAAGATGTTTCTTGTAGTTGGCTACCAGGTTTGCACACATTTCAGGAGGGATTTTGGTCCGTTCTTCTTTAAAGATCTTCTCTAAATCCCTAAAGTTTCTTGCCTGTGACTTTTCAACTCTAAGTTTCAGCTCCTTCCATAAATTTTGTATAGGATTAGGGTCTGGAGGCTTACTAGGTCACTCCATGACCTTAATGTGCTTCTTCTTGAGCCACTCCTTTGTTGCCTTGGCGGTATGTTTTGGGTCCTTGTCATGCTGGACGACCCTTCTTCAGTGTTCTGGCTGAGGGAAGAAGATTCTCATCCAAGATTTTACAATACATGGCTCTGTCCATTGGCCTATCAATGCAGCAAAGTCAGCCTCTACTTTTAGCATTGAAACAGCCCCAAAGCGTAATGTTTCCACCTCCAATCTTGACTGTAGGGATGGTGTTCTTAGGTCTCATATGACCACAACACTTTCTTCCAGTCCTTCACTGAATCACTTAGATGGTCATTGGCAAACCTCAGACGAGCCTGTACATGTGCCTTCTTGAGGAGGGGACCTTGCGGGCACTGCAGGATTTCAAACAATGGTGGCATATTGTTTTACCAATGTTTTGCTTGGTGACTGTGGTCCCATCTGCCTTGAGATTATTTCTTTCATGATCATCCTTACCCCATGAGGCGAAATCTTGCATGGAGCTCCAGACTGAAGGCGATTGATGGTTATTTTGTATTTCTTCCATATGCGAATAATCGCTCCAACAGTTGTCTCCTTCTCACCAAGCTTCTTGCTGTTAGTCGTGTAGCCAAATGTTCAGGATTTCCCTCAGATGAAATGACTGTGGTAATTACTAAGGCAGTGAAACTGATCAAATCGTCTGTGCAAAACAATAGAATGCCTGAAAACAGGACCCGTTGGGGGTACTTGAGGACTGGAGTTGAGAAACATTTTCTGTGTAGCCCATTCCAGCCCTGTGCAGGTCTACAATCTTGTCCCTGACTTCCTTCGACAGCTCTTTGGTCTTGCCCATGATGGTTAGGTTTGAACGGAAGAAAGAGATTCTGTGGAGAGGTGTCTTTTATGCACATAACGAGTTGTTGTTAGGAGCACCTTCTTAAATTGACAGGACTAATCTGTGTACCACATACTGTAGCCAGTTTGTGGGAGCCAGAATTATTGTTGGTTGGTAGGGGATCAAATATTTATTTTACTCACTGAACTGCAACTGAATTTATAACATTTGTATCATGTGTTTTTTTTTTCTGGATTTTTGGTTGATATTCTATCTCTATCATTTAAAAATACATCCATGATAAAAAAGTTATATATAGACCCTTACTTTCTTTGAAAGTGGGCAATCTGTAGATCCACATCAATCAATGATGATCCTAATGGAGAAAAATGCTGAGCTACCAACATGTCTGCTCCCGATGCTGTGCTTGATAGTTCCTGGCCCTGCAGCTTTAAGGAGAAGTCCAGCCTGAGCTTGTTTGGCTGGGCTTCTCCTATGGGTCACAGGAGTGCAATTCGTTTAGCACTCCTGTGACCCTTTTTCAATAGAGAGTGATCTGAAGTCCACTCCCTGCTGATGTCACAGGAATCAGTCCAGGCACCTCATCATTGCGACAAAGTCTGGATCCGCCAGGTACCTAGACTGATACCTATCTCAGCCTCTCAGCATGCCACTGAGAGCCTGATACGGCCACTCCCCTCCACAGCTCAGCGCTCCACCTAGGTAAGTATGAAACTGGAAAAGAAAAATATATTTCTCTTTTAACTACTTCGCGCCCGCGCTCTAGCCGAAAGACGGCTACAGCGCGGACGCCAATTGCTGCTTCTGCGATGCGCGCTCCTGCGGGCGTGCATCAGGGAAATTCTGTGCTGGCGATGTCCCTTGGACACAGCCAGTCACAGATCGGAGCTTCCAATGAGAGATGATCTCATATGTAAACATATGAGATCATCTCTCATTGCCGGCTCTCCCTCCTCACACAGAGACAGCGTGTGAGGAGGGAGAGCAAACAGCTGCAGCGGTGAGTGTCAGAAAAAAAAAAAACGGAAAATAAAGTGATCACAGTACCTGTCAGTGCCACCTGTCCCTAGTGCCACGTATAAGTGCCATCTGTCATCAGTGCCACCTGTCAGTGTCACGTGCTATCTGTTATCAGTGTCATCTGTCATCAGTGCCACGTATTAGTGTCATCTGTCATTAGTGCCACGTGTCATCATCGGAAACCCGGACAATCTCTTGTGGAGTCCCCCAAGGTTCACCCTTGTCACCAGTGCTATTCAACATCTACATCCGCCCTCTCCTTAAAATCATCAAAAAATCAGACCTCTGCTTCCACTCATACGCTGACGATACCCAAATCTACTTTCGCATCACCGGACAAAAAGACCACCTTCAGCAACTAGAGAAATGCCTCACTTTGATAGATGACTGGATGACCATTAGTTTCCTCAAACTCAACGGGTCAAAAACAGAACTTCTCTACCTACACGCTAACCAAAATCCCAAAACCAAGACTCCATGGACACCTCCCACCATCTTTGGACAAACCATCTCTCCGAGCACCAAAGCCAAAAGTCTTGGAGTTTTCTTTGACTCAGAAATGACAATGGATGCACAAATAGGATCAGTAGTTAGCGGATCTCACCATCTCCTCCGCCTGCTACGCAGACTCATCCCCTTCATCCCAGAAGAGGACAAAGCAGCAGTAGTTGGAACAATCATCAATTCCCGACTCGACTACGCAAACTCACTCTACATAGGATTACCCCAATATCAGCTTGCGTGCCTACAGGCCATTCAAAACGCGCCGGCAAGACTGCTAACAGGAAAAAAACCCTGGGAGTCCATCTCCCCATCCCTGAGGAGCCTACATTGGCTAACGGTAAAGAATCGGATCACATTCAAGACCCTCTGCCTCACCCACAAATGCATACAAGGTAACGCCCCTCAATACCTCCGAGAGAAAATAAAACACTACTCACCGAATCGCAATCTGCGATCATCTAGTCAAAACCTCCTCCTCCTTCCCAAATACCGCTACAAAGCAAGGGGAGAAGGAAGATTCGCAGTCCAGGGACCTCGGCTATGGAACTCTCTTCCGACTCACATCCGCATGGAAGAAAACCATCAGGCCTTCAGGAAAAAAACTCAAGACTTACCTCTTCTAAGAAGCTGACAACACAAAACGCAATAGCGCCTTGAGGCGATTCAGTTCGCATTTGCAGCGCTTTACAAATCATTCATTCATCAGTGCCATGTGTTAATGCCATTTGTCATCGGTGTCACGTGTCATCAGTGCCATGTATTAGTGCCATCTGTCATCAGTGCCATGTTAGTGTCACCTGTCATTGTCCTGGTGCTCCAGGACCTTCAAAAGTGTATAGGTAGTCAACAATTTAGTGTAATTTATGCTCCTAGAGCACCTGATGGTGCTCCCTGCATGTTGGGCCTCTCTATGTGGCCAGGCTGTGAAAAAGTCCCACACATAATACTCAGGAGGAGTAGCAGAATGTATTTTGGGGTGTCATTTGTGGTATACACATGCCATGTGAGAGAAATAACCTATTACAATGACAATTTTGTGGGGAAAAAAACAATCTTAATTTTGCAAAGAATTGTGGGAAAAAATGACAACAGCAAAACCTCACCATGCATCTTACTAAATACCTTGGAATGTCTACTTTCAAAACAGGGGTAATTTGGGGGGTATTGTACTTTCCTGACTTGTTTGGGTCGCAAGAAATGAGATAGGCCACCAGTACATCAGGTGTGATCAATTTTTTTATGATTTGCACCACAGCTTGTAGACTCTCTAATACACACGGTCGGACTTTTCGGCTACAAAAGCCACTGCTAATCGCTTGGGGGTGTCACCGACCCCGAAGTCGGCTTAGATTCCAATATGAAGTGGGGGAAGAAAGAATGCGGCCGGGCGTCAAGGGTGACGTTCTTTGCTGACAGCTCTGTCTCAACGTTCCCCCACTAACAGTAAAGCGCAGGCGCGCTACCCGGGCTTCGGTCTACAAAATCCCCAAGAAAATGGCCGCCATAAGGACTCAATGGATAGTTCTACTAGACTTCGGTCTGTAATATCCACAAGAAAATGGCCGCTAACAAGTTTTTTTTTTTTGTCTCCATAAGGGCAGCGCCATACTATTCCTGTTTTCCTTTTTTTCTTTTTTCTTTTTAAGACTTTCCACCTAGATGATATTGTATCCATATCCACAACTACTTTATTACCTAATTTAAAGGGCACTATGCATCTTTGTTGAACAATTGGAGCACCAGTTGTTGTATTTTCATTTTTAATAGAAATATTCACCACCAGTCACAGTTTTATTCAACTTTTGAACACATACAGGTTTTAGAAGCAATTCTATAAGGACACTAGGCAATACATTCACTACAAAGAAGAAAACATTTTTTTGTCTCCATAAGGGCAGCGCCATACTACTGCTTTTTTACCATTTTCTAATACTTTCCACTTAGGTGGTATTGTATGTGTAGAGGCAGCAGCCATATCCATAACTAAAACATTCAATTCATTGCGCGGATTTACCCCATACACCTACTATTCAGGAAGGGGGGCCCGCTCGCTCGTCCCCACCCCCTTTCCTGACCGGCCAGGCTGCGTGCTCGGATCGGGGTCTGGTATGGATTTTGGGGGGACCCCCACGCCGTTTTTTCGGTGTAGGGGGTTCCCCTTAAAGTTCCATACCAGACCTAAGGGCCTGGGATGCCCGCGACGGGGCTCGCAAGGTTTCAATCTCGCTGATAGAAGCAGCGAGATTGACTTCCTTTTCTAGTCCCGTCGTACCCGAGTCACGTTCAAAATGACTGTGTGGGAAAGTCCGTTCATTCTGAAAGTCCGGCGGAAGTCCGTCGGGAAGACCGGATTCCGGAAAGTCAGTTTTGTGTGTAGACAAGTCCGTCCGTTCAGAAAGTCCGGCGGTAATCCGCCGGAAGTCTGGCGGCAAGTACGTCGGACCTAGCTTCCCAGAAAGTCCGACCATGTGTACGCGGCATAACTTTCACACAGACGAAGTAATATCCAGTAATTTGGGTTATTTTTACCAAAGATATGTAGCAGAATAAATTGTGGCCAAAATTTATGAATAAAAATTAATAATTTGCAAAATTTTATCACAGAGACTAAGAAAATATGCGTTTTTTTTTCAACATTTTCGGTCTTTTTTCATTTATAGCGCAAAAAATAAAAAACCCAGAGGTGATCAAATACCACCCAAAGAAAGCTCTATTTGTGTGGAAAAAAAGGACAAAAAAATTCATTTGGGTACAGTATTACATGACTGAGCAATTGTCATTCAAAGTGTGAGAGCACTGAAAGCTGAAAATTGGTCTGGTCAGGAGGGGGGTTTAAGTGCCCAGTTGTCAAGTGGTTAAGGGTGGGGGATCCCAGGTAATGTTGCCCAAATATGGATATGGCAATATTTGGTCAATGACATCACAGGGAACATGTCATTCCCTTTATTTACATTCAGCTGTGAGGCCAAAACTGTTATTTATGGCAAGCAATCAGGAGTGGACAAGACAGTGTTTTTTTTTTTGGCAGGCGGTGTAATAATAGAGCTACATGTTTTAATGATGTGACGGACAATAGATTTACATCACAGGACTGATAATACTGGATTGTCACCAGTTTTTGTTTCTCAATAAAGTTCTTTTTATAAGGTGTGTGTTTTATTTACCGTTCAGTTGTTTTTGTAAAAGTATAGTCAGGGTTACATATTGTATCCAATTCGCATCAGTGTGAATGCAGCCCAAGATATCTCCCAAGCCTGTTATTTAACCACTTCAATACTAGGCACTTTCGCCCCTTCCTGCCCAGGACCATTTTCAGCTTTCAGCGCTGTCGGAGTTTGAATGACAATTGCGCAGTCATACAACGCTGTACCCAAACTAATTTTTTATCATTTTCTTCCCAGAAATAGAGCTTTCTTTTGGTGGTATTTGATCACCACTGGGGTTTTTTATTTTTTGCTAAACCAACTAAAAAAGACCAAAATTTTTGAAAAAACTGTTTTTCTTCGTTTCGGTTGTAAAATTTTGTTTTCTCCTTCACAGATGAGGCAGTACTGATGGGCACTGGTGAGGCGGCTCAGATGAGTTGGCACTGATAAGGTGGCACTAATATGCAGCACTGATGGGCACTGACAGGTGGCACTGATGAGGTTGTGACAGGTGTTACTGTAGGGCACTGATTGGCAATGTGGTGGGCACTATATGGCACTGACTGGCACTTTATTGGGCACTGATAGGCGATCCTGAGGGGGCACTGACTGGGTACCTTTTTGGCACATCTGATGGGGCTGTGCTGATTATCAGCACAGACCCCCCTTCTGGCAGGAAGAGCCGCCCATCGGCTCTCCCTGTCAGCGAGAACCGAGGAATGCTGTTTACCGGCACTTCCTGGTTCACACGATAATCAGCTGTGATTGGTCTGACAGAGGCTTCTTATCATGATCGGAGATGCGGTGTGACAGACTGACACGCCGCACCCCGGCATGTTATTTTGCTGGACGTCATATGACGCCCAGCCAGGATAACAGAACCACTTCCCGGACGTCAATCTGTTATTGACCGAGCGGGAAGTGGTTAAAGGAATTGTGCACGTTTTGCTTTAAGCCTTATTAAAAGAGCTATATGTGTACAAGGCTTCAGTCTCTGACCATCTCTTGTGCCATGCCCATAATCTTTGACCATATCCTGTTGTGTGTCTGCTATCTCTGACACCGAATGTTCACTGAATATTATATTATGTGTGGCACTTTTTTTTTTTTTTTATGTCAGGGGCTTCACTTGAGCAATTTGGGTGTCACTATAATTTTTCTACACTTTTTATTTCCTCCCTTGATGTGATAGTATTTTGTTGGGACAGGCTCTTAATGAGACATCAGGGGTCCATTAGACCTACTGGGGGGTCTGTGGAAGCGATCAGGTGTCTACCCCACCGCTTCCACCTGACAGCTAACTTATCTGATTTACTCGCACCTCCTAGCCTAGCTGGGAGGGTGTGTACACAAAGCACCCCCTCACTCCTGGCTGCTGCAGACATATGACATACAGTATTGTCAGTGGCAACAAAAAGGTAAAGCAGTGGGGGTTACGTTGAAAGCTATATAGTGCTCCCGCACCCACTTTTTAAAAGGCCATATAACAGTGCAATTGTGTGGGTACATTGCATCAATTTAGGCAGCCTATGCTAAATGAATTGACTGTAAAGCACCTCAATACCTGAAAAAAAAAAAAATTCGGTCCTACTACATTTTCTGCAGCATACTGTAATGTAAACTGAAGACAAAGTGGGCATACGATAAGCCCCCATGGCAGTAATAGTAACATCTAGTGTTGGTGTTAGTGGCTGCAATAATAATCCCCAGCACTGGTGTCAGTGACCTCAAAAATAACCCCAGTGTTGGTGTCAGTACTATTAACTACTATAACTTTTGCACACTGCTCTTCTGCAAGCTGACGCTAGTCTAACTTTTTTTTTTTTTTTTTCTTTTTAGATTTGGATAGAGTAGGGAAGGATAAAAACCCATTTCGGGGTTGATTTTTCCATCACTTTCTGTCCAAAAGACAATATATAAATACAGAGGGTCTATCTGCCCAGGTGAGACAAAAACAGCAATAGAAGCATGACGGGGGTTCTGATTTTTCCTTACTCTATCCAAAAGTGTACAAAAAAAAAAAGCCTCGCTGTCTGTACACTTTATACTTGAATGTGTCCTTAGCTCAACCTCATGCAATTCCAGCAGTACAGGCAGTTGTGCTCAAAAGTTTACATACCCTGGCAGAATTTATGATTTCTTGGCCATTTTTCAGAGAGTATGAATGATAACACAAACTTTTTTCACTCCTGGTTAGTATTTGGCTGAAGCCATTTATTATCAATCAACTGTGTTTACTCTTTTTAAATCATAATAACAAACTACCCAAATGACCCTGATCAAAAGTTTACATACCCTGGTGATTTTGGCCTAACATGCACACAAGTTGACACAAAGGGTTTTGAACTGCTATTAAAAAGGTAACCATCCTCACCTGTGATCTGTTTGCTTGTATTTAGTGTGTGTATAAAAGGTCAATGAGTTTCTGGACTCCTGACAGACCCTTGCATCTTTCATCCAGTACTGCACTGACGTTTTTGGATTCTGAGTCATGGGGAAAGCAAAATAATTGTCAAATGATCTGTGGGAAAAGGTAGTTGAACTATATAAACCAGGAAAGGGATATAAAACGATATCCAAGGAATTTAGAATGCCAATCAGCAGTGTTCAAACTCTAATCGAGAAGTGGAAAATGAGGGGTTCTGTTGAAACAACCAGTCAGGTAGACCAAGTAAAATTTCAGCCACAACTGCCAGGAAAATTGTTTGGGATGCAAAGAAAAACCAACAAATAACTTCAGGTGAAATGCAGGACTCTCTGAAAACATGTGGTGTGGCTGTTTCAAGATGCACAATGAGGCACTTGAAGAAAGATGGGCTGCATGGTCGAAACGCCAGAAGAAAGCCATTACTACACAAATGCCCCAAATTATCCCGCTTACAATACGCCAAACCGCACAGAGACCAGTCTCAAACCTTCTGGCACAAAGTCATTTGGAGTGATGAGACCAAAATTGAGCTTTTTGGCCACAACCATAAACGCTACATTTGGAGAGGAGTCAACAAGGCCTATGATGAAAGGTATACCATTCCTACTGTGAAACACGGAGGTGGATCGCTGATGTTTTGGGGATGTGTGAGCTACAAAGGCACAGGAAATGTGGTCAAAACTGATGGCAAGATGAATGCAGTATGTTATCAAAAAATACTGGGGGAACATTTGCATTCATCAGCCAGGAAGCTGCGCATGGGACGTACCTGGACATTCCAACATGACAATGATCCAAAATACAAGGCCAAGTTGACCTGTCATTGGCTACAGCAGAATAAATTGAAGGTTCTGGAGTGGCCATCTCAGTCTCCTGACCTCTATATCGTTAGGCCACTCTGGGGAGATCTCAAAACGTGCAGTTCATGCAAGCCTAATAATTTACAGGAACTGGAGGCTTTTTGCCAAGAGGAATGGGCAGCTTTACCATCTGAGAAGATAAAGAGCCTCATCCACAAATACCACAAAAGACTTCATTCTGTCATTTGATGTTAAAGGGGGCAATACACCGTATTAAGAACTGGGGTATGTAAACTTATGATCAGGGTAATTTGTGGTGTTGTTATGATTTAAAAAGAGTAAACACAGTTGATTGATAATACATGGCTTCAGCCAAACACCAACCATGAGTGAAAGAAAAGTTTTTATGTTATCATTCATATTCTCTGAAAAATGGCCAAGAAATCATAAATTAAACTGAGCACAACTGTATACTGACAGGAAAGGTGCTGATAGGAAACAGCAGAGTAATAACCTTATCAGTGTTCTCCTTTATTATCCCATCTGGACTGCTGTGGAGGTTTAGAATGTGGTAGGAGTGATAGGATCGAAATGACAAATCCCCTGGTGGACAAGACAGACAGACCTATATGTATTTTTCCTGTGTACTTAGCATCTTGTCTGGAGCTCAGCTTTAAAACCAATTAGCATTATACAAATTATAGGGGATGGTTTCTGTAGCAATACATGCATTAAATCATCTTATTTAACTCTCAAAAGCGTGGACCTGCATGTTGTGATGGTCCTTACGGCAGCGGTCCATGGCATCTGGAGCCAGAAAAAAGGGGAGAGGACAATTCATGAAAATGATCAAAATTTGGTACTCCTGCTCTGCATGCATAATGACATGGCTGAAATAAAACACCAGACTGTAGAAATGATGCCTTTGGTCACAAATATTAGGGTGCTCTTACAAGAGCCTAAAGATCTCAGATCATAATGCCATCTCAGACTATGCATGTAGCTGTCAGTCTGCTGGCAGGTTATGTGTCCTGGTAACAACTGCCATTCATCGCAGAGAAAAAAAATAAAAGGTCTGCATACACTCTGAGAACTGTCAAAAGTCTTCACAAGAGTGAAGGCTCTCTCCTATAAATTTATAAGTTTAGATTTTAACTTTCTTTTTTCTATGATATCAGAAATGTGGAACTACCTGAAAAGAGATTCAGAATGAACAGCTTTGTAACAGACTTTGGTAGACCTGCAGAAGTCAACAAAATGTTCTCCCATGATGCAGTTGAAGAATCTAGGTCACTATTTCATTGCTACATCAATGAAGTTGATCACCCCGCCAATGCAAAACGGACTTCCAAGACTACAGACAATGGTATTCTCATCCAGCAGACTGTTAGAAACTGCAAAGTGGAAGTAGATCCCGGTGGCTTTGCTAAAGTCAACATCCCAAACTTTGTAACCACAGACCAGAATTCTTCAGCCGATGAAGATCTTCTTATATACGATCCCCCAATTATACTAGAAAATCACCCAGCTAGCTCAGACCAAAATAGTTTTATAGACTGATCAACATCTGTCTCATTTTTTACACTATGTAGAGGCAATGAAATGGAAAAACACATTTTATACTGTTGTATTCACAAATAAAACTTTATTATATTTGGTGCTTTTCTGTGTGAAAATAAATACACTATTTATATGCCTACTTCAAGATGGTATTTGCTGTGATATAGTGTCTTCTCATTTTGTTTTTCTAGCAGGAATAGGTCTTTGCTTCACTTTACCGTTTATTGATTAGAGAAACTATCGCATAACTATGCTTATTAACTCTAAGAGCATTTGTATTTACTGTATATTGCAATAAATTACAGGTTGCCATGATCAGTTACTTAAAAATAGAGATTTTGATTTTTGAAATTCATCATTTTTTTTTATTAAAAAACAAACAAAAAAAAAACCCATAGGCTTACTATTACTCATATAACTATCATGTGACTCCCAGGAAGTAAGATTGGTCCTCTTTTTATATTTAAAGTAGAACTATAGGCAAAACCTTTTTTCATTTTGGATAGAGTAATGGAGGGTTATAACAGTTTATTTATTTTTTGCCACCTGTGTCCCATTGGGGAGATTTACCTCAACTTCCTGTCCTATAGCCAAAACAGGAAGTGAGAGGAAATCCCTGCAAATAAAAGGATTTCCTTGGGGACCCTGAGGTCACCAGAACCAGTTTCCATATTGGAAGATTTCCCCTCTATTACCTTTCTGGGATGACCCAAAATTTGGAATTTTCTTTTACTTTGAAAAGTAATGGTAAACTGGACAAATAGAGAGGGTGAATCTCCCTAATGGGGGCGCAGACCGCAATAAAAACTCACAGTTGTTCTAATCTATCTGCACTCTGTCCAAAATCAAAAAGAAAGTTTTTTTTGTCACAGAGTTTTTGATTTAGACAATTGATGATAATTGACCCACATATGGGAAGCCACTGACAGCAGAGGGTGGAAGAAATTGGTCATAAAAAGGCCGCATTTATTCTTGTAAGGGGGTCTTGTACCATTGCTTCCTCTTTCTATTTAGTGCACACAATTTTTGTTTTGGATAGAGTAGGGAGGAATTAGAATCCCCAACAATTTTTTTACCCTTTACCTCCTGTTTTGGTGACAGCCGTAACATTCTGGACTTCCATCACTTTCTGGCCTGGTGACAGTGGTCAAATAAAGATCCTGAATCTCCACAGCAATGCATATCAGACAAGGGTTCTATATAATCCCTGACTATTCAAATATTACAGAATTTTTTTACAGCCAAAGATACATTATAATGCCTGGGCATACTAGTGCACTTTTTACATTAAAACAAATCTAAAGTGTGAAGCTTGAGGAAAGCTGCACTAAGTAGGTATTTCAAAGCAAATGGCCCTGCCTAAAAAGGTTGCATACATTTCAAAATATGTAAAAGCATTACTGCAGCGCCAAGGCTCCTTCATAGAGTGTGGTCCCTAACTCCAGTCTAAGAGACCTCCAATTTTGGGATAAATAACACTGAATAAATTGAGAGCAGGTATGTCTGTCAGGTAGCCTATTCCTCTTTCAAGAGTAAATCCACTTTTGTTGAGAAAAAAAAACCTCTGGGTGATCTATGTACAGTGCAAGGATTTAACAAACTTTGTTGCAGAGTTCCACTTTTTCCTGCTTTGAAGAAAAAGCAGATTCTTTCAATATTTCCCCTTTGGATATGTGCAAGAGGTGCCTAAAATTTGACTTGTCTCTTAGTGCAGACTTCTGGGGAAATCAGTGAGCCAATCACACAAGCAGGAAATTTAATTTTTGTGGGCATTCTGTACACTAACAAAAGGCCTCCAGGTTACCATATTGCATTAAATAACATTACATTCCAATATGGTTCGTGTAGCAATTGTATATTCTATATATTTTTCCATGAAAGTGGAGATAGCCTTTAAATAGGCAGAGACACAGCAGAAGCCCAGCATAGTTTGAATAGTAAGACCGGTTTCCCACCGGCTTCAGCGTGTATAGGAGCAGTGTGAACAGCAAGCTTTTACAACACATTTGTAGAGCTTTCAGAAAGTATTATTCAGCTCCAGTTTGTAAATGTTGAACACAGACCCTAATGGGATTGCTGATTGCCACTTTAAACAAGCTTCTAGCAGGCTTCAGCACTTCTTAAAGCTTGTTGAAAGCCTGCTAGCAGCTTGTTTAAAGTGGCAATCAGCAGTCTCATTAGGATGGGATCTGTAGTCAACATTTACAAACTGGAGTTGAATGGTACATTAAAAGCTTCAACAAAGCTTGCTGAAAGCTCTACAAATGTGTTGTAAAAGCTTGCTGTTCATACTGCTCCTATACAAGCTGTCCTGTGTGAAACAGACCTAAATGAAAATCTCTGGGGTCTAGCTGCAAAAACAGAAGCAAAAACAGGGCAACCACTCAAATTAATTTATACCTACATACTGTCAAAAATTGACAATCTAAAAATCTAAACCGCCTTTACAAACCATTGTTCACACAAATTGTTTAAAGCAGTTTAGACTAAAGATTTTTTGCTGACTATCAGCTAAGTATACTGGCATACTTTTTGTATTGTACGGTTTGGTGAACTGCCTTCCATCTTACCTATGCTAGGTTTAAATTTATCCAAGTGGTTGACACCAGGAACTTTTACTGAAACAGATTTGGCTCATTGCATTCAGTGAATTAGGCTGCACTATAGTATTATAACAATTCCTTTTTAGCAGATGTGATTATGTTTCCAATACAAAAAAAAGATATAAAAACACAAGAGTAAAAAATATATATTTTATACATTTTATAAAATAAAAAAAATAAATAAAATAAGTATACAGTAGATATAACATTACAAGGTGTATCTAGACAGGCTCATGTGACAAGGGGTATGATCTCTAGCCTGGCCTCCTTTTGCTCCTTTGGAAAACTGAATATTTTGTGAACATGAGGTAAGCAAGATAAAACGGACAATAAAGTCTGTGTGCACAGGCATGGTTCTGCACAGAGACAAATATTCTCTATGCATGCACTATTCTGACTGATGCAGCCAGAGTGAAATGCGGTTTCATGGTGGTGCTAATAATAAACAGGAGAACCCTACAAAGGACAGTTTATGGGCCTTTTTTTACTGCCTTGGAACAGTTGCAGGTCTCTGGGCAAGAAGTCACAACTATAGTGGGTGCTGCAGGGAGAAGATGGTTGGAATGGAGTCAAAACTTTAAGTCGATTCTCACCAGCATACCTTATTTTTGCATGGAGACAGGATTTAGGACTTATCGTAAACCCATACTGCCTCAAGGTAATCCAATTTTTCAAAACAATACAGGGCCTCTTGCTGGAGATTATAACACTCATGTAAAGTTATCCCCCTATTGCCCATACATTAAAACTGAGCTCTAGGCAGATATGAAAGGCACACATTAATGCCTCTCCAAATTCGATCTCCAGCTAAAAACAATATTTAAATGCTATATAATAAAGCTAGCACTAATTAAGTGTGTTCCATGTATGTAGGCTGTAGCATTCTGTAATACTCTTACTTTCATTCTGTATAAAGAATGCAAGATGTTTACAGAATGGATTTGCAGCAGAGCAGGCAGCCTGCTATCAGAGCTGAACTCCAGCCAGTAATGTGTTTCAGTGGTTACTATTCTGTATGAGGTGAATGAAAGGAAGTTTTACAAAACAACCAGTCTACATACATGGCACACACTTCAGTAGTGCCATTTATTTTTAGTAGATCAATTCTTTATTTTTATTACGCACACAAGCAGTGTAAATACCTAAATCTGACCTGATATTAGTCTGTTGCTGTCCTTGTAGAACATAGCTCAGACTGGGAGAAAAGCCAGTCCAATGACCCAATCTGCTTTGCTATACTGTTCCCCTAACAAGGAGCATGTTGAAAGGAAGAGAGAGCAGGGTGACTAGGTGTTACCTAACTGCAGCAAATAAAGATCAGATCTGTGTAAATATCAGAACTGGATGGACACAAAAACCTCCCACACACGTATGCTATCTGTGTATTTAGCAGTTTGCCTGGAGATGAGCTTAAGAGCCCTTTCACACTGGGGCGGTTTGCAGGCGCTATTGCGCTAATAATAGCGCCTGCAAACCGACCCGAAAGTGCCGCTGCTGTGTATCCAGTGTGAAAGCCCCGAGGGCTTTCACACTGGAGCGATGCGCTGGCAGGACGGTAAAAAAAGTCCTGCCAGCAGCATCTTCGGAGCGGTGAAGGTGCGGAGTGTATACCGCTCCTGCCCATTGAAATCAATAGGACGGCGCGGCTATATCGCCGGCAAAGCGCCTCTGGAGAGGCGCTTTGCGGTGGTATTTAACCCTTTCTCGGCCGCTAGCGGGGCGGTTTTACCCGCTAATAATAGCAGCGTTTTACCGCCGACGCCGCCCCCCGCCCCAGTGTGAAGGGGCTCTTAAAGCATATCCCAATATAGTGTGTACTTATCTCAATCCAAAACAGCAAATGCCATTTCTCTCTGCTCTCTTTTCCATCTGCATAACTCAAACCTAATAGGTTAAGCCAGCTCCACAGCATCTTGGGTAACCCCCCCCAAGCACACAGCAGGTGACTCAGCCTCAGCTTTGTATATCTCCTCTTCCGCCTGTGTGCAGGGGGTGTGTCCCTTCCTTCCACTCAGCTGTACAGGGGGCTCCATGATCTAGCTGTGCAGTGTGTGTGATGTCAGATCTCTGCCCCCTGCTTTCTGCTGCTAAAAATCATTTGATCTGCATAGGGTGAACTGGTGTAGAGGAGATAGGGCTGCAGATAAACAGGTTTAACTTATGTAGAAGATGTATTTAATCTCTGTATCAGCTGAGGCTAGTCCCTTCACCGAGTATGTCTAATGCTTCAAGTATTTATGTTCCCCAATACACCTAAGAGCCTTCAGATACAGTTGTGGGGATAACAACCCCCTGCCTCTGTAACACACGGAGAACATCCAATATTGCATCCAACTCTGATCTGAATGTCTCTAGCTCCATATTCTTCTGATGTACAAGCTTCTTCCACTTGTCTGTTTCTCTGGTTTGTACATGTTCTGCAGCATGCCTGGTTTGCTGTATTACCTGCAGAATTAGAGAATACGTTAAAATTTGTGTAAAAAATAATATACAATTTAAAATGATAGATTTTAACCACAGAGCTTGGATTTTTTTTATTGTGACTGTCATGGCTAATAATACTTATGTTTAAAAGAGTGTTTGAATTTGAACCAATGTTATTTCTTCTGGTCCCTTAGCAAGCTAAGCGGTGTCAGCAAGACATTCTAAAATTATACAGTACATGATCTCATGATCTCCAACTGTTTTTCTAATACAGCAAAAGGTCAAAATACCTCATAACAGCTGTTGAAGCTGAGGCATTATGACATTTCATAGAAGACATTTTTCTACTAGCAACTAAATTTGCATCCATGAGGGTAATGGTTGACCTTACCTCAACAGAGATATGACACTACAATGTGCTGTGTGTGTTACTTAATACCATCTTTAGTATAATTAGAAGATAAGATTACATATGACTAGCCATTTATCCACAAATCCAGACAATTAGTAAGGATTTTCATATACCTAACAGTGAATTTTTAGGAACAGAACAAAAGACAGCGGTGTGCAAAAAATATCTTCCACTTAAGAACCAAGTCTTTTCTGGCACTTTCTGTTTACAAGTAAAAAATCTGTGCTTTTTGCTAGAAAATTACTTAGAACACCAAACATATATTTTTTAAGCAGAGACCCTAGAGAATAAAATGGCAATTGTTGCAATCTTTTTATGTCACACGATATTTGTGCAGCAGTTTTTCACACACAATCTTTTTGGAAAAAAAATGGCTTTTTAAAACAGCTTACCTGTAAAATCCTTTTCTTGGAGTACATCACGGGACATAGAGCACCATAATAATGACTATTTGGGTTATATGCTACCTTTAGGTGATTGGACACTGGCAACCAATAGCAAGACGGTTCCTCCCATATAACCCCTCCTACACAGGAAGTACCTCAGTTTTGTAGCAAGCAACGACGATCCCAGAAAGAGGGGAGGGACCTCTGTGTCCGGTGATGTACTCCAAGAAAAGGATTTTACAGGTAAGCTGTTTTAAAAATCCATTTTTCTTTATCGTACATCACGGGACACAGAGCACCATAATAATGACTATTTGGGATGTCCTAAAGCAATGCACCTGAGGGGGGGGAGGGGGACGACACAATATCCCTAAGACCCAACGGGGCATGAGCTTATAAAGCTGCCTGCAACACGCTGTGGCCATAAACAGTCTCTTTTTGAGATCTAACATCCACCTGATAAAACCTGGTGAACGTATGAACTGAAGACCAATCGGCCACTTTGCAAACCTGAGCCATAGACACCTGTTGGCGTACTGCCCATGATGCACTAACCCCTCTAGTGGAGTGTGCTTTTAAATCCCAAGGTGGAACCTTGCACCTTAATCCATACACCTGGATAATAGCCTGGCGAATCCACCTAGATATAGTTGAACTTGTTGCTGGCTGTCCTTTCCTAGAACCTTCCGGCAGCACAAAAAGGCAGTCAGTCTTCCGAAAAGGAGTTGACATCTTTAAGTAAACTTTGATCGCCCTCAACACATCAAGTGAGTGAAGCGACCTTTCCTCCCTAGTCTTAGGGTTTGGAAAAAAGGAAGGTAAGATGATATCTTGATTCAAATGAAACTTGGAAACCACTTTCGGTAGAAAATCCGGACGAGGGCGCAAGACCATTCTGTCCTGATGAAGAATCAAAAAAGGTTCCTTGCAAGAAAGGGCGGCCAATTCTGACACCCTTCGAGCTGATGTTATAGCCACCAAAAAAAACTATTTTCTGGTCAATAGGACAAAGGGAATATGCCTAATAGGTTCAAATGGTTGACTCTGCAAGGCTGACAGGACCAAGTTTAGGTCCCAGGGACATAAAGGTGGCTTAACCGGCGGCCTTAGGTGCGTTACTCGGTTGACTAAGGTTCGTACCAAAGAATGGGATACAATCGGTCTTTGGAAAAAAAACGATAAGGCCGAAATCTGTCCTTTAATTGTCCCCAGAGCCAGCTTCAAGTCTACTCCTGCTTGAAGAAAGGCAAGAACTCTTCCCACCATATATTTACGAGGGTTCCACTTCCTTCCTTCACACCAGGAAATGTACGATTTCCAGACTCTATAGTAAATAGTTCTAGAAACTGACTTTCTAGCGTTTATCAGAGTAGATAAGACTGAACCCGAAACACCACGGTCTTTCAATACTGTGGTCTCAATAGCCATGCCATCAAATTCAGCAACCGTAAAGAAGGATGGAATATGGGTCCTTGAGACGACAGGTCTGGACAGCACGGAAGGACCAACTGGTTCCCCGCTGCAAACTTCACAATCTCCGTGTACTAGGATCTCCGGTGCCACCAGGATCACTGGTTTTTGTTCCTCCTGTATTCTGTGTAGTAGGTGCGGCAGAATTTGGATCTGAGGGAAAGCATATATCAGAGAGTACTGATCCCAAGGAACCACTAATGCGTCTATCCCGACGGCAAGCGGATCCTTGGTCCTGGATACAAACTTGTCCAGTTTGGCATTGAATCTGGACGCCAGCAGATCCACATCTGGGGTCCCCCAGTGTTGACAGATCTGTAGGAAAACCTCGGGATGCAGGGGCCATTCCCCTGGCAACAATTTTTGGCGACTTAGGAAGTCTGCCTGCCAATTGTCCACCCCCAGGATAAACAATGCCGAAAGAAACGGCACATGTTTTTCTGCCCAAGTCAATATGTGATTTACTTCTCTTTGGGCTGCCCGACTCCTGGTACCTCCCTCGTGGTTGATATATGCCACTACCGTGGAGTTCTCGGACTGAACTCGGACAGGAAGACCCCGCAATCTGGATGTCCAGAATCGCAGAGCCAGACGTGCTGCCCGAATCTCCAATAGATTGATGGGCAAGGTCCTTTCTGCCTGGGACCATATTCCCTGAACAGACGCCTCCTCCAGGACTGCTCCCCAGCCGAGAAGACTGGCATCTGTAGTTACCACTCTCCAGGCTGCTGGTGGAAAAGATTTTCCCTTTTTCAAATTGCTGGTTCTTAACCAGTAAGAGAGGTTCCATAGTACCTGTGGAGATAGAACCATAGGATGATCTAAGGTTCGAGCAGACCTGTCCCAGGCTTCCAGAATACTGTTCTGGAACACCCTGGAGTGGAACTGTGCATATGGAACCGCGTTGAAGGATGACACCATCTTGCCCAGAAACCTCATGCACAGCCGAATAGAAGGTCTTGGTTCTTTTTTCACCCTCTGGATGAGTTCCACTATGGAAACGACCTTTAAGGGGAGTAGAAACACCCTTTCTTGGGCGGTGTCCAAGACCAGACCCAGATACACCAAGGCTTGGGTCGGACAAAGGGCTGACTTGTCCACATTTAGAATCCAAACTAGGCGTTGTAAAACCCGTACTGTTCTCGACACATTTTGAATCAGGGTGGGGCAAGAGCAATCCCTTAGAAGAAGATCGTCCAGATATCCTACCACGGAGATCTTCTGGGACCTTAGGGAAGCCAACTCTGGGGCCAGAATCTTTCTTAAAACCCTGGGGGCCGTGGCCAGACTGAATGGAAGTGCCACGGATTGAAAATGACTGCCCTCTACTGCGAAACGTAGAAACCTCTGATGTGGACCAAAGTTCGGCACATGAAGGTATGCGTCCTTGATATCTATGGACGCTAAATAATCTCCTTTTCTCAGAGATTTTATTATTGAACGAACCGACTCCATACAGAAGGACCGGACGTTTACAAAGAGGTTGAGAGCCTTGAGTTCCAAAATGGGCCTTACTTCCCCATTTAGTTTCGGCACGGTAAAAAGGTTTGTGTGGAACTTTGACAACTACCCCCTGCTTCAGCAGATGCTACAAAGCTAGGAATAGGCATCTTTTTTTCTCTGGATCCGACGGAACCCTTGAGTACAGAAAATGGTTTGGGGGGATTTCCCGGAACTCTATTCTGTAACCGTGTGTTACAGTGGAAATGACCCATCTGTCTTGGACCAGTTCTTCCCAGGCATGCAAAAACAGCCGAAGCCTGCCCCCCACCCAAAAGAGCGGGGGCACCCCTTTACAAGGTTGACTTGGAGTTGGGCCTGGCTGGCTTTTGGGTCCAGGGCTTCTCCTGACCCTGGGGTCTTTTAAACCAAGACGGCTGAGGCCGCCGATACCGCTTGGGGGAAGAAGCGCTAGGTCCTGGAGCATTGGGAATTTTATAAGAGGGTTGCCTACCTCTCCTTTTAATAGGGAGTAAGGCACTCTTTCCTCCAGAGATCTTTTGGATATATTTATCCAGATCCTCGCCAAACAAGCATTCTCCGTGGAATGGAAAAGCTGCGAGTAGCCTTTTGCATGGCGTCTCAGCAGACCAGTTTTTTAGGCACAAATCCTCCACCCACTCTGGTTCCAGATGACCTGGACCCATCTGGTTATAAGAGTCCTGGTGCTCTAGTGATTCTTCACTTGGTCCAGGCTCAGGGGAGGGAGATCTATTACGCTTCTTCCCACCCTGTGTTACAGAGGCAATTAAGCCAGCTATTTTGCCTTCAAGGCCCGCTAAGGCAGATGCCAAATCATCCTTTGTAACATAAGCCGAGGCAGGTATATTGATAGTGGCCACTATGCCTGACAAATGCAATGGCTCAGCCAGGCCAGATGCCGCAGGTCTTTCAGGGGAGACTGAGGCTACATCAGCATGGGGTTGGTCTCCTGTTTTTAAGGGAGGTACTCTTACCCCTGTGCCAGCCCTGCTCCCTGTACCTCGTTTTCTGGAAGACATTGCTTACATACGAGGAAAAAGAGTACTCCCCACAAACTGTAACCAGCCTTCAACCTGTCGCAACTGTGTCCAAAACCTTCAGACTCACGTGCCCAAGTATCGCTCTGTGCTGTCCCTGCGCAAGCCAGGAGCTCCATCCTTATAAAGCCTTAGCCTGAGAGTGAGCGCACGCGCCCACATGGTCATCGGCATGCTCGCCGCATGGCGCATCCGGTGTGTCCTGACGCACGCAGCGCATCTATCCACAGTAGCGGACCACGCACACCAGGGGCGCACACCGGCGGCGCGCACATCCCCGCCATAATTGCGCGCCATACTGGCCATCTGTAATCCCAGACACAAGGTAAGGTTTACCAGCAGGTTTTTCAGAGGAAAATATATATATAAAAAATTCCCCAAAGGGAGTACTCACCGTCCCAAGCAGCAGGGCCTGTTTCACCAGGTCCAATCTTCCCCCATCACGGCGGGTAGCGCCTCTGAGGACTTTCAAGGACCGGGTCCCCCATTTTTTGGGGTCCACACCCCTGGACCTGTAAAGCACCGTTCTGGTTTACCTTGGGCAAGTTTTGACCAGGAATACCAACTTAACAAGGGTCCAGCGCCATATAGGACATGTTACAAGCAAAACCTCGCTCTTGAACCGAGGCTCGGGTACCATCCACTTTAGCTTTCTTATGCCATCCGAATGGATCCGATTATAACGTCCTCACTGGGACATCATTGAAGAATTTAAGAGCTTCAACAGCCATGACCATCACCTTCAAGACACTGGCGAAAAAACTGGAGGTACTTCCTGTATAGGAGGGACTATATGGGAGGAACCGTCTTACTATTGGTTGCCAGTGCCCAATCACCTAAAGGTAGCGTATAACCCAAATAGTCATTATTATGGTGCTCTGTGTCCCGTGATGTACGATAAAGAAATACACTAATGAATGGTATTCCAAAAAAAAAAAAAGTACAATATATACCTCTTTGTTTGGTACCATGTGAAATTGATGCCACAGGATTGGAAATCCATATGTCCTGACAAAGCTTACGGTCATGTGGGCAAAACGCAATGGCGTAGGCAGAATCAATGAACACGGGCTCCGTCCATGCCAGCGATATTCTATCAAATCTGACTTTGTGCTCCATGATGGGATAACCACAATCAGGCTAAATACACTGCTGCACCTCAATGAGATGCTTTGACATTATGAATCTCTGTGCTGGAAGTGGGCTGGACTGCACCTACTGATGCTGTAGCAGTGAGAGCTTTCAGGCATTGACAATACAATATGAGGAGTATGTATGGAGACTGTTTCTACATGCTGCAAAGAGATGGCTGTTGAAACCGGTAAGTTTATGGCTGTGCTGTAACTTCATCCTTCTCTCTATGCTTTACTCTTGCTAAGCAAAACTAACTGTCTACTTGCCTGCTATTTGCACTTTATGCATCTGCTTAAGCCTATAACCCAGATGGATCGGTTATTTGCCCAGTGGCAATAGTGATTAGTACTCTTTGCTTGGTGATTACAACAAGCTGGACGAGACACTTAATGCGAAAATATACTTAAGCATGAAGATGAGACTTTAATCAGAAGTTCTAAAATGCTCTGTTGAAGTCCTAGCTGTGATTTCAAGCTAAGTTATAAGTGTCCTAAACTGGTGGCTACTTTTGATGAATTATAGTTCATACTAATCTAACTCGAGGCCATGCTGATCACATGGACAAATTCCCATAAAAGGGCCAAGAGTAATTGAATATAGCATTATTGCCTATAATTGATCCTCATAGATAACTCATCCTAATGGACTGCTTTACTATTATTGCTTACCACGTCAAAACTGCATTTTATTTCTTACTAGTTGACTAAGTACCACTGCTATTACTCAGATGATACACTCAGTACAGCCTGTACTTAGGCTATGTGTGGTCATAGTTAAGCAAGTGTGGACTAACTGCATTGCTGTGTAAGGCCTGTTTTGTTATTATAGTATATGAATGTCAGTGTGGCTGTATGAGATCGAGGTTCGGGCTCTAGATGTTTTAGGCTGGGTTCACATATACAGTATGTGGCCACAGTTTCAGCACAGGAGTCTGGTGCAGTTCTGTTCACTGTTTCAGGTGCACATTTTTACCTGCAATCGCACCTGAACCAGACTGAAAAACACACAGGACCCTTTTTTAAAACCGTGCCCGCCCCGCACATGTGTGAACCGGTGGCTTCGAGAAGGCTGCCGGTTCACATGTTATGCAAATCAAATGCAAAATTTTAGGTTGTCCCCAGAAAGTAATATAGGAGACATATTGCAATGGGCGCATTAGTTCTGGTGTGCTGGGGGTTCCCGTTTGACTATGGGACAGGAATTGAAGGGAATCTCCGAAATGGGACACTGATGGCGAAAAAAATCAAACTGATGGGGGTTATAACCCTCCCTTGCGCTATCCAAAATGAAAAAAATAAAAGGTTTTGCCTATAGTTCTACTTTAAGACCATAAGCCTGAACAACGGTGAAATTTGAAGCCAAAGAATGCTTCCTGGGCCCATTCGAAATGAGAAATATAGAATATGTCTTTTGGAAATATGATGCGGCTGAGAGATAAACTTGGACAGCCCCGAGGACATCAAGACAATAGAGAAATATATGCCTCCTGGTGAACTGGTTCTGGATACAAGGGGTGGAATAACAATGTCCTGGTTAAGGTGAAAAGCGGAGATCACTTTAGTAAGGAAGGAAAGCCTAAGCTTTAACAAAACTCTGTCACTTTGCAGGCCTAAAAAGGGTTTCAGGTTGCAGGATAAAGTTGTCAGTTCACTCATCGGCAGAGGTGATAGCCACAAGGAAAACCATTGTAGGTCAGAGCAGAAAGGACTGTTTCTAACAGGCTTCTGAAGCACTGAGAAGAGCACATACAAGCCTTATGGGGGTTGAAGGCATTTTGACCGATAGAAACACATGGGAAACCCCTTGTACAAAAATCATAATCATAAGTAAAATGCCAACAGACTGGCAAAAACTAGAGAAGAGAAGAAATATGACCTTTGATGGTACGATGGGCAAAACACTGGTCCAGAACAAACTGCATGAAAAAAGGATCTGTCCCACAGAGAAACTCCTGGGGTGAAAGCCCGTAAACTCACGTCAAGCAAAGTATGCCTGCCCCTGTCATTTAAAACCTGGACTTCAACAGAAATTAGGTTAAAAGGCAGAGACCAAAAAGCAGGGAGGCAAAAAATGGTTAATCGAGACAGCAGATCTGAACAGTCTGGTAGAGCCCATGGTGCGTCTGTGAGAAATCTTAACAAGTCAGTGCACCATGCTCTCCTCTGCCAACCCAAGGCTATGAGAAACAGCAGAATGCCCCCTCCCCATCTCAATTCAGTCAAGGAAGAAGATTTAGTGGAAGAAAGGCATAGATCAGGTTGTACTGATCCCAAAGTGCTAATAGGGCATCCACTGCTTCTGCCAGGGGATCCCTGGACATGGATACAAGCCTGTCCAGTTTGCTATTGAATCTGGAGGCCAGGAGATGATGCACATCTGGTGTTCCTCACCTGTGACACAGTTTCTAGAATACATCTGAAGTCCTTCCAAAGACAGGATTCACGCTACCTCTTTTTCAGACGTGAGACTTCTTGTTTGATGTATGCCAATACTGTAGAACTGTCAGACTGAATCCAGAGATCATAACCTGACAGCAGGGCAGTCTGAGTCTAAAGACAGCCAAATCATTCAAAGCTGTAGGATATTGACTGGGAGATGAGATTCCACTGACAAGGAGTCCCTTGCACCAACAAAATGCCTAGGACACCTCCCCAGCCTGACAGGCAGGCATCTGTCCTCTTTTCCAGAGCCCTGGGAGAAATGATTTTACCAATGTCAGAGCCAGATTCTGAAGGCACCAGGTCAGAGACAGCCTGGTCCTTGGTGTCAAACTATTTAGTTTGTCCAGAGACAAAACTGACTTATCCAATGATAAAAGAATGAACTTGTAACCCTCATCAGATATCCAACACTTGCAAGCTTCAGTGAAGGAAAACAGATATCCCCCCACCCTGTCCCCCACACTTTCATGCTGACTGAGGAGAGCTTGTTTGTGGATTTGACAGACATGAAATGCAAGGTCTTGTGGGTGGTTGGAGAGCCAAGGGTCTGGGCATAGAGGTCAAAGCAAAAGGGAGGCTCATGAGCAGAAACAAAAAGAGGATTTGTGAGTCTGCTTCTTAGGCTTTTTCCACAAGCGAAGATGAATACGCTTACTCCAGTAGCATCTTTGATGAGAACATCCAAGGTTGACCTGAAGAGATAATGTCCCTCAAGCTAGTTCCACAGTCCAGCCCTTCAGCCACAAACCTCTGTGCAGGTATACTAAAAGAAGACCAATGCAAGATGGCAGGTATGAGGCTCCTAACAAGTCATCGCTGCTAAATTTCAAAGCTACAGACATCTTGACATGCGATCAATAACGTGCAGGTCAATATCAGCATCAGAACACATTTAGGGATTTCACCTATTGAGTCAAGATCTGGCATAGGAGAACTATGGCAGGAACCAGATTCAAAGCAGGACATGCCGAGGAGAACATGGCACTAGAAAGAGCTTCCAGTTCCTTATACATGAGGTTCCTAAAAGGAGATCCTCCCACGGTACAGAAGTGCCTGGTTAAGGTGAGATGGTATGATCCACAGCAGGGAAATACCACTTAGTGACAAACTCCTCACCTTTCAGGCCATGTGTCATACACATAACACCCCCCCCCCTCACACTGCCAATCACTTACCTGAACTGCAGGGTGTTTCTGCAGGCTTCAACGCAAACATTTAACAAATGCACATATTTTATTTTACGAATGTGAGTGCATTTTTTAAATGTTTGCAAAAGTTGCATTAAGCCTATTTTGTGAGTATTGCACCAACAAGTGTTTGGGAGGAGCAGAAACCTAGATGCTTCCACTTTTATACATAAACACCAGAAAAATACTGGAGGGGGGGTATTGGGGGGATGTTAAGATTTAGGAGGCCTTAAAGAGACACTATCCAGTGAGGATGTCAGCGACCAGTCCTACAGCATTACAACTTCTGTGGCAAGATGGCGGAAAAAGGAGATACAAATAAGGTGCACTGGCAATTAAAATGAGGGTGCTCCCAATGTTGGTCCCCATGGCCTACTTGATAAAGGTGCATATTCAGACAGAACAAGTGCAGATTCAACGCTAGCAGATGTGGACCTGGAAAGTCCTCCACTGCTAACTTAACCCAGTCTGAAAAGCGCTCAAGCAGAGTCCAGTGCCTGAGGGTCACTTCCAGGTTTATCCCACAATGTCTGGTCCAAGAGTCTTGTCACAACAGAGACGGAGTACAGCTGCGCCAGGTAGCTTTGTGATGGTAAAAAGACCTCCTGAAGCTATAAGAAGATGAATTCTGATTGAAGTGAAAAATAGGTTTCTAGGAAAAAAGTGAATCAGCAAAGCTGAGAAAAGATGTTCACCCCCCTAGGACATTGGCAAACAACTGACACATGCCGGTAGGGGGTTATCTCAGGGCTAGTCAGGGGTTCCATGGCAAACTGGCAGGAAAAACTGCAGGAAAAAGCGCCCAGCAACTAAAAAAAGGCAGGGCACTCCAAATGTTGGCTTGAATGGCATACTCACTAAAGTGAATCTTCAGACAGAGCAAGTGCACAGTCAACGCTAGTAGCTTTGGACCTGGAAAGCGCTCCATCGCTAACTTAACCGGTAGCAGTCTGAAAAGTGCTCAACAAGAGTGCAGTGCACATGAGTCACTTCAGGGCTCACTCCAGAACGACAAGTGGGTTTCAGTCATTGCATGATCAAAAGCGGAGACCCAGTCTCCTGTAGGCTGCAGTATAACCCAAAGGTTTAAGACTTCGTATTTCCATTAATAGATGAGAAAGAAAAGTTCTGGCTACCTTTAAATTTAAAAAAACTTTTGCTTCAATTTTTTTTTTAACAAACTAAAATAGGTTATTACTAGCCCTTTAGACAAACATTGATGGGCATCAATACCTTGAAAACACATGTCCTTTTAAATACAAAACTATCTACCTTTTTGACCACTGAGCTGAAAACAAAAAAAAAAAAAACAAAAAAACAAAAAACAAAAAAACGAAAAAAAAAAAAAACATAAAATCAATGCAATTTGATAACACTTCATTTAAGTGCCTTCAAGTCTGTCAAAGATATCCCAGAGCATTAAAGGCATGCAATAATTTCCTACTTAGGCGAAGAGCGATATTTTACTACTTTTTTCAACAAAGGTGGGTGAAGTACACCCACACTTTTGAAGTTAAATCTGATTCGAATAGCACATCTTTGGGAATTGTATTGTCAATGCTATAAACAAGTCTTCTTAAAATGCCATCATATCACATAATGCTAACTCTTTGGGTATAGTTTGTAATCACTTATGCCATCATTCACAAACCATTCGTTTATTACATTTTCCTACTTCTTCTCTGGGTCCATGCTCTTGCTTAAATTCTCTTCTTTACCTGTTTAGAAAAATAGTTTTTTTTTAACAGCGTACCTGTAAAATCCTTTTCTTTTGAGGTACATCACGGGACGCAGAGCCTTAGTAATTACTGATGGGTTATATAGTATCACAAGGTGATTGGACACTGGTCGCACACTAGACAGGAAGTTCAACCCCCTATATAACCCCTCCCCTTACTGGGGATACCTCAGTTTTATAGCAAAGCAATATAAGGTATTAAAAGAGGGGCGGGACCTCTGTGTCCCGCGATGTACCTCAAAAGAAAAGGATTTTACAGGTAAGAGGTTATAGAAATCCTATTTTCTTTCTTGTACATCATGGGACACAGAGCCTCAGTAATTACTGATGGGATGTCCCAGAGCAATGCTATTTGAGGGGAGGGGACCACACAACGTAGGGTGTAATCAGACCTGAGGGCCTCGTACCGCTGCCTGCAGCACACTACGCTCAAAGACGATATCCTCATGCCTTCCCACATCCACCTGATAAAATCTGGTAAATGTATGTACTGAAGACCAGGTTGCGGCCTTGCAGATTTGAGCCATAGAGGCCCGGTGATGCACCGCTCAAGAAGCACCAATAGCCCTTGTGGAATGTGCCTTGATTTGAAAAGGTGGAATTTTCTGTTTCAAACCGTAAGCTTGAATAATCATTTGTCGAATCCATTTAGAAATGGTAGATTTTGACGCTGCCTGTCCTCTATTGGGACCTTCTGGCAGTACGAACAAAACATCCGTTTTGTGAATTTGAGCAGTTGCTTCCAGATAGGCCTTGACTGCTCTTACTACATCCAAAGAATGTAGTGACCTTTCTTCCGTAGAACAGGGATCTGGAAAAAAGGAAGGCAGAACAATATCTTGGTTTAGATGGAAATCTGAAACCACTTTCGGTAGAAAGCTAGGATGAGGGCGCAATACCACTCTATCCTTATGCAAGATTAAATAAGGCTCTTTACAGGAAAGAGCTGCTAATTCTGACACTCTTCTAGCAGAAGAAATGGCTACCAGAAAAATTAACTTTCTTGTCAACAAGATGAAGGGAATCTGACGTATGGGTTCAAAAGGCTGTTTTTGTAAAACTGACAGAACCAAATTCAAGTCCCAGGGGTTTAGGGGCGCCTTAGCCGGAGGATTAAGACGCATCACCCCCTGCATAAAGTTTCGGACCAAAGAATGTGAAGCAAGTGGCCGTTGAAATAATACTGATAAGGCCGAGACCTGGCCCTTGATGGTACTCAAGGCCAGCTTAATTTCTACTCCCATTTGTAGAAAGTCAAGAATTCTACCTATGACATATTTTCTGGGATGCTAACCCCTGGCTTCACACCAGGATACATAAGTCTTCCAGACTCTATGATAAATTACTCTGGAAGCTGGCTTCCTTGCATTGATTAAGGTAGAGATCACAGGACCTGAAAGCCCACGATTCTTCAGAACATGGGTTTCAATAGCCAAACCGTCAAATTCAGTGTTTGTAAGGCAGGATGAAACACTAGACCTTGAGATAACAGGTCTGGACGTGACGGTAGGGTCCATGGGGAACCCACTGTCATTGTTACTATTTCTGCATACCAAGTTCTCCTGGGCCAAGCTGGGGCCACCAGAAGTACCGACTTCTTTTCCTGCCTGATCCTGTGAAGGAGTCGTGGCAGTAGCAGAATAGGAGGGAATGCGTAAATCAGTGAGAACCGATGCCACGGAATCACCAACGCATCTGTTCCGCATGCAAGAGGATCCTTTGTTCTTGCCACAAACTTGTCAATCTTTTTGTTGAATCTGGATGCAAAGAGATCTACATCTGGAACCCCCGATCTTTGGCATATGGCCCAAAAGACGTCGGGGTGAAGAGACCATTCCCCTGGGACTAACAGCTGGCAACTCAAATAGTCCGCCTGCCAGTTCTCTATCCCCGGAATGAAAACTGCCGATATGCATGGCACATGCTTTTCTGCCCAGACTAAAATCTGGTTTACTTCTCTCTGAGCTGCATGACTCCTGGTGCCTCCTTGATGATTGATATAAGCCACTGCTGTGGCATTGTCGGACTGGATCCTGACAGGGCAACCCTGTAGCCTGAGAGTCCAGGCCTTTAGGGCTAGATACGCCGCACGGATCTCCAGAATGTTGATGGGTAAGGTCCTCTCGATTTTGGACCATTCCCCTTGGACCGCAGACTGTTCCAGAACTGCTCCCCAAGCCGAAAGACTGGCATCCGTTGTTACCACTATCCAGGTAACCGGAAAAATGACCAGTTACACTTACCGGTAACGGTGTTTCTGGAAAGTCTTCCAGGACGGCACCCTGAGAGATGACTGGTCCTCCTGACAGGAAACACAATCAAGATAGAGGTTAAAAACCCCGCCCCTCCCTGCACTCCTCAGTTGTGCCAAAGTATTGACCCACACCAGTGCATGCAAGTGAAACACCAACACCCCAAATGTACCAATATATAATAATACAAACCGGGTGGGAAGTAGGCCTGCCGTCCTGGAAGACTTCCCAGAAACACCGTTACCGGTAAGTGTAACTGGTCATTTTCTCAAATCGTCTTCCAGGACGGCACCCTGAGAGAAGAGCAAGTAGCTCAGGCCTACCTTAGGGCGGGACAACAGCCTGCAGGACCTTTCTGCCGAAGGCCAGGTCCTGGGGTGACAGAAGTTCCACTCTGTAATGTTTCAGGAACGTGTTCTGACTTGACCAAGTTGCTGCTTTACAAATTTGATCTACCAATGCTCCGGCTCTTTCTGCCCAAGAGGTTGCCAGAGACCTTGTAGAGTGAGCTTTACGATTAGTTGGGACCGTCTGACCTGAATGCTTGTAAGCTATGGCAATAGCCTGTCTAATCCATCTAGCAATAGTCGTTCTAGAGGCCTGTTCGCCTCTTCGAACGCCACAAAAACTGACCAACAGATGCTGAGATTTCCTGAACTCTTTAACTCTTTCTAGGTAAAGCAACAGAATCTCCTGACATCTAACGTATGGAAGGCCCTTTCCTTCTCGTTCTGTGGATTGAGACAGGAGGAGGGTAAAATAATCTCTTGTGACCTATGGAAGCGTTACGCCACCTTAGGAAGGTACAAAGGGTCCTGTCTGAGAATAACTCTGTCTTCTAACAGACGGAAAAATGGCTCCTTCATAGAAAGAGCATGCAAATCGCCCACCCTTCTGGCTGTGGTAACAGCCAGAAGGAAGGCGGTATTAAATTAAATCTTACTGAAGATTGAGCCATTGGCTCAAAAGGTGCCCTGGTCAGGGCTTCCAAAACTAAAGATAAATCCCACGGTGGAAATTCCTTCATTTGCACTGGGGAAAGTCTCTCTCTAGCCGACAAGAATCTCTTAACCAAAGGATCTAGAGCTAATTTAATATCCAGAAAACTAGACAAAGCTGCCACCTGAACCCTCAGAGTCTTGGTAGCTAAGCCTCGGTCTACTCCCTCCTGTAGGAAGTCTAAGATTACTGGAATCTCTTTCTGGGGGACCCCCCTCGCTTCACACCAGCGGGAGAAGACACCCCAGACCCTAGCATAAATACGCCTCGTTACAGGCTTTCTACTCAACAACAAGGTGTCAATCACTCTCTCTGAACACCCCTTGTTGCGCAGGCTCTCCCTCTCAACAGCCAGGCTGTTAACTTGAAGAAACCGTGATTCGGATGGTAAAGAGGGCCTTGAAGCAGAAGATCCTGACGCTCTGGAAGCTGAACCGGAGGGGATACCGCCCAGTTCCACAACGTGGGAAACCAGGACCTCTTGGGCCACCAGGGGGCAATCAAGATCAAATTGCCCGTGGCCCGACTGAGTCTTTGAAGGATTCTTGGAATCAGGGCTGAGGAAAGGCATAAGCTAGACTGAAATCGCATTCCTGAGCTAATGCATCCACCCCCTCGGACCCCTGTTCTCTGCAGAGGGAAAAGTATCTTTTGACTCTCCTGTTTTCCTTGCGGGCAAAGAGATCTATCTTCGGTGTGCCTAGCTGTTGACAGACCAGGGAGAAAACTCCCCTTATGTGCACCGCAGAGATCGAGGGTATCCTTTGTTCCGCCCATTCCAGAATCTCCTGCGCCAATCTCATTAGAGAAAGCGACCGCGTACCCCCCTGGCGGTTCAGGAAAGCCACTGTCGTAGAATTGTCAGAGAGGATCTGAACCTCTCTCCCCCTGATCTTGCTCTCGAAAGCTATTAGAGCCTCCCTGACTGCTAGCAATTCCCTGAAATTGGATGAAGCAGTTCTCTGTAGTCTGTCTTGGAGCTCTTCTACATGGGCCCCCCATCCCCACGAGCTCGCATCGGTCGTTAATCTGACAGGCTGGAACTGGGACCAAAGATGACCTGCCCCCAACCTTTGAGGGTTGAGCCACCAAAGTAAGGACTTTCTTACTTCTTGAGGGATGGAAACCGGAATATCCAAGGATTCCTTCTTTCCATCCCATGAGGATAGCAGGAAGTTCTGCAGATGTGTTGAGTGGAGCTGAGCCCAAGGTACTGCCGGAATACATGAGGTCATGAGACCTAGAATCCTCATGATCACTCTTCTGGGCACTACCCCCTGACGCAGGATTGAAGACACTGAATAAATCAGTGCTTCTATTTTCTCCTGTGGGAGGATCAGCTTTTGCCCTACTGAGTCCACCCACAGGCCCAGGTAGAGCTTGGTCTGAGGAGGAGTCAGGGAGGACTTCTCGTGACTTATCAACCATCCCAGGGACTCCAAGGTGGATATTACCTTGTCCAGATCCAGGAGAAGGGACTCCCTGGAAAGTTTGTAGACCAACAGATCGTCTAGATAAGGTATCAGAGAGATCCCCTGAAGGTGCAGGTAGGAGACGACCTCTGCAAGGATCTTTGTAAATACTCTTGGGCTGGCCCCCAGCCCGAAGGGTAGGGCCTGGAACTGCCAGTGCTGGGTACCCCGATCTGTGCGAATAGCAAACCGAAGGAAAGCCTGGTGTTCCGGTAGAATGGGAATATGCAGATATGCATCCTTCAGGTCTATGGTGGCCATGAAAACCTCCCTCAACAAAAGCTTTCTTACCGTGTACACCGATTCCATGGGAAACTTCTTGTATCGCAGGAAAGTGTTTAATCTCTTTAGATTCAAGATTAACCGGAATTTTCCGGACGGTTTCGGAACTACAAATACGTGGGAATAAAAACCCTGTCCTTGCTGATCCGCCGGAACTGGGAGAATGACTCTCTGATTCGCCAACTGCCCGATACTTTCTAAGAGGCCTATGGCCTTTGACTTTTCTCTGGGTAGGAAAGTCAGTAGAAATGACTGCGGAGGCCTGGAAGAAAATTCTAGCCTGTAACCCTCTCTTATCCACTGAAGGACTAGAGGACTCCGGGCCACCTGCTCCCACTGTGGGATGAATTGTGCCAGCCTCCCTCCCACCTTGGTGCTGGCGTCACTTGGGTTCCTTGTCTGCGACCTTTGGGCCGGAGAAAAGGAGAGCTCCCCTCTGTTTGGCTTTTCCAACACCCCATTTCTTTCCTTCCTTACGATCCTTAAACCGGTTGTTGACCTGGGGGCCTCGAAAAAATCTTTTGACCTTTTTAGGCTTTACCGGAAACTTCTTTCCTTTCTCCGTAGATCGGGAGAGGGTTTGGTCCAACCCTGCACCAAACAGGAGAGACCCCTCAAAAGGTAGGCCGCATAACCTAGTCTTAGAGGTGTGGTCCCCATCCCAGGTCTTAACCCATATGGCTCTTCTGGCTGAATTAAGAAGAGCTGCTGTCTTTGCCGAAGTCTGCACGGACTCCACTGCAGCATCCGCAAGAAAGGCTACCGCCTTACCAATTACCTCCAGGGAATCCAAAAGATCTTTGGACTTGGAAGTACTTGTCACATGATCTGTCAGTTTATTAAGCCACATATTAGTATTTCTAGCTATACATGCTGAAGCTAAAGCTGGAGTTCATGTCGCCGCATTGGCCTCCCAGGCTCTGCGTAAAAGGGTTTCGGACCTGCGGTCCATTTGGTCCCGAAGGTTACCTGCGTTTTCAAAAGACAGGTCAGATTGTTTAGACACTTGAGCCAGAGATGCGTCCAGTTTGGGAAGTTTAAAAAACTTCTCCTGCTCCTCTTCCTTAAACGGACACCTGCGTTTCCAGGTCATAAACTTCTGAAGTTTATTTTCTGGCTCTTTCCATTCTCTTAAAACAATGTCTTTCAGAGACTGGTGGATAGGCAACACCCTGGACTGAGCTTTAGACAACCCCTGATACAACCTATCCTGTACAGAGATCTGTGCCTCTGGCTCCTGGATCTCCTCAGAAGCATAAATAGCCCCTAGGAGGCCCTCCATATCATCTGTAGAGAAGATATGTCTGCCTGGTCTGGAATGTTCCTCTTCCTCCTGGCTATCCTCTGCGTCTTCCCCTTCTTCAAGAAGACTACGACAGGGGTCTTCCACTTCCTCCGCCTCCTCCTCCGAATCTTGAGAGGATGGCGGTTTCTGCGGAGCGGTGCTCACCCGTCTAACATTAGTAGAAGCACTTTCCTGGGAGGGTGAGCCTTCTCTGCTATCCTGCCTAGTATTGAGGCTAGCCTGAAGGCTTTAAGGGTGGACAGCATTTCAGATTGCACTGAGAGAAAATCACCCATAACTTCTGAAGTCTCCTTCCCTGACAACTTGTGAATGCACTTATAACAAAACGGCTTTGTGTGTTCTGCTGCTAATTTGTCATTGCAGTACCCACACCTTTTGGATCGGGAAGGATTTTTGGGTCTCGGTCTACTGGCAACACTCTGGGTTTCTGTGTCTGCAAAAACAAGAAGCCCGTTTATCTAGTAATAAAAAGTAACTGACCAAGAGATCCCTTATGAGGGTAAGGCTAGGGGGCCACCCCCTCCCTTATATCCTCCAGCCTGGTAGACTCACCCCCAGTGGCCTCCAAAACGGATGTAGACTCCTCTTGCTCCATTCCAGCAAGTGAGTAGTGGACGCCTGCTCCTTGCCCAGTGATGCTGCCTCTGCTGCCCGGAACTACCCCTTTTTAAAAGCAGATACCTGTAGTCCGTGTGCAGGCTGCCGTCTCCTCATGGCGTTCCGAACGCCGCCGCCATCTTGCCGAGGTCTGCGGGGCCAGAGCGCTCTAGCGTCCGGAGCGCCGTGACGTCATTTCCTCCCGGAAAGATCCACCGCAAAATGGCGCCGATACACACACAGCCGCCGGCGCTGAGGCGGCAAGGAGACCCAGCACACCCCTGCATACAGCGCAGGGGAAAGACAGATCTGACGGCAAAATCACCTCCTGACACAGTCAGGTAAGGAGAGGGGGGAGCAGGAACATGGTCCCTGGAGTTCTGGAGACTCGCAGTGCCCAGGGTCCTCCAGTTCCCACGGGGAGCTCTTCAATGCCCCCCTGAGAAATAGGGGAAAAGAACCCCCTGGGAAGGACAAGCCCTACCAGACCCAGAGGCGTTCTCAAAAACCTGCAGTCTGGCGCCCAGGGGGAGACTTCCAGCCCACGGCCTTAGGTCTATTAGAAAAAAACAAACTGTTTCGCTGTGGGGAAACACAATCAAAAACTGAGGAGTGCAGGGAGGGGCAGGGTTTTTAACCTCTATCTTGATTGTGTTTCCTGTCAGGAGGACTAGTCATCTCTCAGGGTGCCGTCCTGGAAGACGACGTGAGAAAAAGGATTTCCCTTTCTGCAGGTTTTCGGGTATTAACCATCAACTGAGGCTCTGACGCACTGTAGGAGACAGGCGCATCGGAAAATCTAATGTCTGCACTTTCTTGTTCCAGGCAGACAGGATACTGTGTTGCAGCAGTCTCGAATGAAACTGAGCATAGAGAACTGCTTCCAATGAAGCCACCATCTTTCCCAGCAGCCTCATACAAAGGCGAACAGAAGGACCCTTTTTTGTCCTGACTACCTGAATCAGTTCTGCAGAAGGGGGGTCCTCAGAGCCTGAGGGAGACCCCCTAGAGCCTCTAGATTTTGGGGTATTTGTACCTCTTCTACCCATAGTGCAAAGCAACAAAAGGTGGAGGTACCATAAACAAACACTGACTGCTGAGCGATGTAGTTCAGCAACTGCCGCTGCTACCAATGCTCAGTCTGGTGTTTTAAGTAAATGCTGCCTGGGAGAATGCCTGTGTCCCACCTCACATGCGCCAGTCGGCTCTGTGTCCCTCCATAGGCTGTGTGCACCTGAAAGAGAGTGCACTTTATAGCCTGTGTAGCCAGCGATGTGGGCGTCTAATCACGCCGGACGTCGCGCTAATGCTCCGCCCCCCCTCTTCTGACCACCCCTCCTGCCCCCCCCCCTCGTTTTTTCAAAAACGCGTGCTTTCCTGCGCGAGCCGAGGCTCCGATCCTCGGGACAAGCATGAAGGGGAGGCTGGGTGGAGGAGAGAGAAGGGCCGGTGGATGGGGAACCTGCCGAAAAACGCGGTAGCAGCGGCGGTGGCGGTAGTGCGGTATACTACCGCTGTTTGTACAGGCCACCCCGGCCCCTAAATCATAGGGGGAAACATCCTTAAGGAGAGAACCCCCCAACCCATCCTACCTGGAGCCTGGCTGGAGGAGCGTACAGCGCGGACACGGAGACAGACAGAACAAGCATGAAAAGGTATGTGCTCTTGGCAGCCCCCGGAGGCGACAATAGGCATAGCATACATTTACTTAAAGGAGAAAACCTACTAGAATTAAAAAATTCTTGAGGAGTCTCCCTTACCTTATCCAGCTGCAGGGTTCTGTTATACAGACCCAATCTTCACCTCTCACGGTGGGCTCCATTTGAAAAAACCTTCAGAGACTGGGGCCTCCTTGAAAAGGAGGATCCGCAGTTCTGGCCCCGTAAAGCACCCCGCCAGGGATATGGCTGAAAAAACCCAAATACTGGATCCCGGGGTCCAGCTCTCTAAAAAGAGAAGCGTTACAGGTAAAACCTCGTTTCTTCAGACACGAGGCCCGGGTACCATCCAATTTGGCCTGAAAAAGCACTTTGAATGGATCCGGTTGCATGGCTTGCCCCAGTGTAGGATATTCCTTTGGAGCTCAGCACAGCACATCTTATTCGTGACCAACACCTAAGACACTGGCGAAAAAAACTGAGGGGAGGGGTTATATAGAGGGTTGAACTTCCTGTCTAGGGTGTGACCAGTGTCCAATCACCGTGTGATACTATATAACCCATCAGTAATTACTGAGGCTCTGTGTCCCGTGATGTACGAGAAAGAAAAATACATGGTAGGGTACCATAATATGTTTCTTCTACTTGTGCTTCACTACCGAATGTATTCAGAAGTGATCTGCATATCCACAAATGAATGCTATGTGTACCTGAGGCCAAGCACTGCCTGCCTCCTGCTGTACTCATCTGTGCCCCAGAAGTTATACATCTACTCTCGTCTGCTTTGCAAAGTGCAGTGGGTAGCAACTTAGTAGGCAATGTTAATACATGGTGGGTAGCAGGACCTTTCTGGTTCCTGTTCATATTGCTTTGAGCCTAGGAGATTCACAGAAGTAAATCTAGCCTTAAACAATTTCTTACAGAGATGTGCAACAGCTACTGTACCTGCTGGAGCTCCTGCTCTCTATGTGAATGCCTCATTTCCATGTACTTAATCTTGCTTTCAAGCGTTAAATAGTGCCTCATTTCTGGAGTATGACATTCTCTTGCGGTTTTTAGCTCATCCAGAAGTTTTGTGACCTTTAAATGAATTGAAAAAAGACCACTTTATTTACGAAAAGGAGTGATACCCTAACCTTAAAAAGACACTTTGTACTCACGAAGCAAAGTGACAGTGTCTTGGAAATCCCTAGTGGCTCATTTGTCCTCTATGGTTGGAACCAAAATACAAGCATTGGCCAGCTGGTGATATCATTCCCCCCCAGTAGTGTTCGGACCTGGATATTATCCTGCTACACCCAAGCACGGTCACAGGCAAGGAGGTCATGGGAAGTGACGAGAATTTTGGATTGCTGCAGAGGAGGAATGGGCAGTTGGGGAGTGCTGATAAAATGAGCATAAAGGGGTCAGAAGAAGGTGGCAATGTCTGCTTAAAGCTGAACTTCAGCCACAATATATTTCATTGTTTTCTCTAGCCGGTCCCCGACCGGCGCATGCCGATGTATGTCGGCAGAATGGCACGCTGGGCAAATGGGCGTACCTGTACGTCCATTTGACTTCCCCGCCGTGCCATTGCGTGCGCGCGACTCGATTGCCGCTGGGATACCCGCGATCGCCTCACGGAGCGGATGAACGGGGAGATGCCGTTGTAAACAGCATCTCCCCGTTCTGCCTAGTGACAAGTGTCACTCGATCTCTGCTCCCTGTCATCGGAGCAGAGATCAGTGACGTCACACATACAGCCCATCCCCCTACAGTTAGTAATCACTCCCTAGGACACACTTAACCCCTCCCCGCCCCCTAGTGGTTAACCCCTTCACTGCCAGTGCCATTTACACAGTAATCAGTGCATTTTTAATTGCACTGATTGCTGTATAAATGACAATGGTCCCAAAAATGTGTCAAAAATGTCTGACATGTCCACCATAACGTCGCAGTCACAATAAAAATCGCTGATCGCCGCCATTACTAGTAAAAAAAAATAATTATTAATAAAAATGCCATAAAACTATCCCCTATTTAGTAAACGCTATAACGTTTGCGCAAACCAATTATTAAACGCTTATTGCGATTTTTTTTTTACCAAAAATATGTAGAAGAACACGATCGGCCTAAACTGAGGAAAAAAAATGTTTTTTTATATATTTTTGGGGATATTTATTATAGCAAAATGTAAAAAATAATGCGTTTTTTTCAAAATTGTCGCTCTTATTTTGTTTATAGCGCAAAAAATAAAAATTGCAGAGGTGATCAAATACCACCAAAAGAAAGCTCGATTTGTGGGAAAAAAAGGACGTCAATTTTTTTTGGGAGCCACGTCGCACGACCGCGCAATTGTGAGTTAAGGCAACGCAGTGCCGAATCGCAAAAAACGCTCTGGTCAGGAAGGGGGTAACATCTTCCAGGGCTGAAGTGGCTAGAGTAGGATAATGTTATAACCTTTGTCATGCTTTTATTGTCTCAGTATCCCCTTACCTTTGGGGCTCTCTCTAACTACAGGGGGTCAGTGAAGTTTATCATATTGCTCAATAACCGCTACCTACAACTAATCTTTACTTACTATAACAAGTACTTATTTGAAAAAAGAAATAAATGAAACATTACATGTAATTTTATAAACTCATTTCACATTCTATTCTGATTAAACATACCTATTACATCTGTCATCTCGTGAACAATAGCTAATGTTATTTTAGTTTAATATAAATAGCACCAAGTACCTCATTTTGCAGCGTTTCCTCACGAAGCCGAAGAACAGCCAAAGATTCTCTATCCTTTAACAGCTCACTAACTTGTTTTTGAAGATGCTTTATCAGGATCTGTGGATTATAGTTATATGTGAGCATGCAGAATTCATAAAAATAAAGCTGACCATATATTAGTAAAAAATTGTTCAAAAATTTCCATTTTTAGAAAACTTGTTGGATTTTTTAATCCTTCGTGGGGTCAAATTGACAATCGCTTTTGACTGTAGTAATGAGAAAATGTGAAGAAGCAGGATGGAAATGTTTTCCTTTAAAGCGGGGGTCCACCCACACCGCCAAAAAAAATTAAATATTAAAAGCCAGCAGCTACAAATACTGCAGCTGCTGACTTTTAATACATGACCACTTACCTGTCCCAGGGTCCAGCGATGTCGGCAGGGGACGCCGAGAACCCGCTTGGTTCTCGGCAGCTGCCGCCGCCATCCTAGGTGAGGGAATCAGGAAGTGAAGCGTTGCGGCTTCACTTCCCGGGTCCCTACTGCGCATGCGCGAGTCGCGCTGCGCGTCCCAAGTGGTCCCCGCTCTCTCCTGGGAGCTGTGCGATTCCCAGGAGACAGCGCGGAGGGACGGGAAGTGGCGTAGACTCCCATGGGAGTCTATGCCGGAAGTGGGTGCAAATACCCGTCTTAGACAGGTATCTGCACCCCCCTCCCCCCTGAAAGGTGCCAAATGTGACACCGGAGGGGGGAGGGTTCCGAAAAGCGGAAGTTCCATTTTTGTGTGGAACTCTGCTTTAACAAACACATTCCTAATGGTGAATGGAATTTTCACTCAAGAAATGTTGAAAGCAGATGAAATTCTGAATTACTTTCAAACAATATTCGTCAAGTCTCTGATGGCATTATCCAGCTTAAAGCTTAAGCCAGCCAGCCAGCTTAAAGAGGAAGTGAACCCCGATGGGTTTTGCCTCCACTTTTGCTCCCTGCAAGGCCTACAAATAGTATGCATCGCATACTAGCCCATTATATGACACTTACCTGTAAACGAAGCCCGCGCTGTCCGCTGTGCAGGCCACGTCCGGCTTCGCCCCTATTCCTTCCGGGTCGCGGACTCTGGCTCTGTGACTGGCCAGAGCCGCGTGACATCACTCCGGCGCGTCAGTCACAGCACACGCTGGGGGTAGGAACGGCATGGTGGTCCGTTTCTTCACAGCGAATGCGGCAATGACGACATCGACGTACACAAGTGAAATATCTCCTAAACAGCGCACATTTAGGAGATATTTCCACTACCTATAGGTAAGCCTAGAATAAGGCTTACCTATAGGTAAAAGTAAGACAAAAGGGTTTACGACCACTTTAAGAATACACAAGCATATCTTGTGAAAACTGCACCAAGACACAATTAAAAAAAATATATTCTAATACAGCTAAAACTTTATTCATCACAAAAAAGGTAATTTTACCTAACTGGCTAGGTTTAAAGTGAAATTTCAGTTTGTGTAGTTGCTGTACAGGGTTTACAAGTATCAGTCAAGTTTGTAATGACCACTAGCCACATTTTTCTAAAGCAATTATAAATACAAAATTGTTGAAGAAAATGGAATACAAAAACAATGATCTGCTTGTTAATAGCAAAATTGAGAATCTGAAATGCATGATAAATCTTTACCTCTTGTGTGGAGACTTTGCTACTTAGCTCAGCAACTCTAGATGACGAATGTTCGAAGGCATGCTGACAGATGAGCTTTTCCATATCAATCTTATGTAAGTTCTTAAGTGCTGCAATTTCTTCAGCATTCTCCTCTGTTAATCTAAAAGAAATGTTACAAAACAACGTGACACAATTAAAAGGAGATTTCTACGCCAGGAAGATGTGTCAGACTAGACTATAATACAACAAATCTATATATTCAGTTCTAAATCAGATTTATATTCACACAATAAATGCTGGTTAGAATGCTATAAGCTTATCACTCGTATGAGCTTATATAGTAAGACAGTTTGAAAGGTGAGGGTGACACACAAAGTTCAGTAAACAGTAATAGTATAAAAAAAAAAAAAAGACTGATTTGACTAAATTGAATTTACATTTGACTGATAAGTTTTGCATGAATCATTGCCCTTGTTACTATTCTAGGACTTAAAGGCTAAACCATACTGGTAAATGGTACCTAACATAAAAAGCACCATTTCTTTCTGTTATAAGTGAGATGATTAGAATAGAAGTGCATGTATACATTAGTCTTAAAATATCTCAGTATATTGAGTACTCTCATTCACCTAAAATACACATCATTCATATATTCATTTTGGGCAAGTTCTTTAAGAAACCTTAAAATGCTGTGCTTACTTATTTCTGTACATCGATGGAAATAATCGCTTTCACTACACACATCGCGAGGTTGTTCCACAGCAATACTAGAATCGATTGTACTTTACAATAATTGAAGTCAAGGGTACTGCATAAGTCTAATTTTTTCTATCACAAATGGGGTTGAAATTTCGCAGGCGATCACTGAAATATTGCAGTAAATGTAAGGTTGGCTATTTTCTTTATATGGTTTCAATTCTTTATTCCTACCTGACCCTGTAGGCTACTTGCGAGTTGCATCCACTTTGATGCCATACAGGAGTTTCAGACAAAGGGACCTTCAGCCTGCAAGTTAACATTTTCTCTTTCTGTAGCATTTGCGCCGATGCCTAGATGAGGGTAAATGCAGGGCTGTCTTAATGCATCCCCCCCCCCCCGAGCACTGCCCAGGTGCATGGGGCCCCATGATAATCTTGCATTATGCTCTGGCACTATAGGCTGACAGGAGATGCGACAGCACTGTCACTCGATACTCCCATCAGCAGGGAGAAGGAAAAGCACAGAAATGCCACCTAGACTTGAAAAGTGCGGCCAGGCAGGGAAAGGCAGCCACTATTTTTGTAGTATTCTAGTACTACAACACTACTACACTGAACTGAGCTGGAGCTGCTAGTAATGGGCAGAGCTGTACATGGGGAAAGCTGCTTCCTGAGTCCTAACCTGCCCTGCCTCCCTTCCATTCAGTACTGTGTACTCAGGCATCGTACTCAGTGGTGCAGGTGCCAAGTGTTGGTCAGCCAGATACAGTAAGCTGTGTTTTTGAAAAGACATGTATGTATGTGTGTGTGTAAGTTTATGCATGTGGGGGTTTGTGTAGGTTTCTGCGTGAGTTTAAGTATGAGTATACATATGTATATGTATTTCTGTACTTTACTGTTAGGCCTTGTTCACACAGGCATACTTAAGCATACACCTGTGGGACAGCTGTGATTGTCCGCACAGACATGGGCGCTACTGCGCCCAGTTTTACATGCATGTGGATGCGGGTCCCCAAACACAGAAAGTGTGGATTCAGGGACAGATGTACAGACATACATTAATACAGGCTGCTGACTGGCTGGGAGACGCATCCATGACAGGGGGCAGTGTGCACAGGGGGGGGGGGGGGGGGGAGAGTGTGTATAAAAAGGAGTGGGAGCAATGTGTACAGGGAAAAGAGGGTCAGTGTACACAGGGGGGCAGGGTGTAGAGGGGGAAGGACAGTGTGTATAGGGGGTGAATTGAATTTAAGATAATTCCATGGTTGTGTTCTTTTTGTTGTTGTTGTTTCTAATCAGACTAAAAAGCCATGCCCAATACTTTGCATAAAACTTAGCCACACACACCTTTTGCAGCAGCATGCTAAGCGCGTTGCAGGTCACCATCCCCCTAGTAGGGGCCCCAGTTCATTACTTTTTCCAGAGGCCCATGATGCTATTAAGACACCCCTAGGTAAAGGGAAGTAAAAGGGGGCTCATTTACCCCAATATAAGGTCTATCTTCTTTTTCCACCTCCCCCCCTCAGATTACATAGCATAGTGGCTAGTGTCAGCTACTACAGGAAGAGAATAATGTAAAAACACTTCTAGGCTGGACGGCCTCACATCTAAAGCTACCGGTTATCAGCAAAACAGGTAACTATTGCAATGTATTTTTTAAGCAGGCTGTAGGTAACTTCTTTAAGTAACAGCAGTTCAGAAATTGTGTACCTTTTCATGGAATCTTCTCCTTGTGCCAGAGTAGCTTCGTACTTGAACTTTTGTTGGTTGATCTCCTGAGACAATTTGCAAACTTCAGCTTGTAATCTTTCATTTTCTTGTTGCAGATCACAAATATGAAAATCAGCAAATGTGTCTGGCTGATACAACTTCTCGTCTTGCATTGCAGGAAAAGTTTCTGTCCCTAGGGTACTGCCTTTAGAGGGAGGCATTGCATCTGCTTTGAAGGCCCCTAAGTATTTGCCTCTAGCACTAACATTGCTTAAATGAGGTTTGCTGGAGAGCATGAGCATCCTTTCCTTCTGAAGTCTCTCCACTGTTTTTGAAAGCTCTTGAATCTCTTTATGTTTGGCCATAAGTTCCTGGTTAAGTCTTGTCAGTCTGCTTTGCTCAGTCATTTCATCAAATTTAGCATTGGTTTTGTGCTCCGAAGAGGAATTCTTCTCTTTGAGCGTCTCAATTTCTTTTTGCAGATTCATTACTGTAATGTGGTGAGCATCCCTGAGTATAGAAAGCTCTTGCTCAAGTGCTTTTATTTTTATTGTGCTATCTAGATTCATTTGTGGTTCATTTAGAGCTTTCTGAGCAACCAATTCTTCAAGCTCATTGATCCGACTTTCATATTGTATCTAAAAGGGTAGAAAATGGAATGGTGGTTTAGGCTATATGTAAAAGCACACTTGATGGAACATCCACACTATATACCATAAATACATATATATTAAAGAAAGAAAAAGTCAGTGTATCTTCTAAACATAATGCAATCAACATCTACATATCTCTTCATCACCCCCAGGTCCTTCTTCCACCAATATCTCCTCCACAACTCTCCTTTCTCCCCCCCCCCCCTTCTTTTTCTCTACTGCTTTTGCCTATAGCAATAATAATAATTAGGTTTCATGGATGCTTAAGAGTTTGCATAACAGAGGAACAATGGTTAAAAGATTGCACATAAATGCCTCCCTCTCTCTGACCACCTCATCCTCTAGGAATAAGTCCACCAGGTGAAACAGATCAGAGAAATGATCCTGAGGGTGGTGCCCTGCATTGAAGCTTGTCAGCTGATTAAAGTTCTGCCTGTAAAGAAATCAGTGTGCTGATTTGCCTTTGGATTGTATTGAAAATATGACATTAACACATGAACAGACCAGCAGAATAAAGCAGTGATCTCCAAACTGCGGCCCTTTGCTTGCTTTTAACCAGCCCTTGGGACATTATTCCCCTCACTGTCAACAGTGGGGCATAGTTCCTGTCACTGACACAGACAATGGGGCACTATTCCTGCCACTGACAACGTGGCACGATTCCTCCCACTGACACCGATGGGGCACCAATACTCCCACTGACGCCAATGATGGGGCACTATTCCCCCCCACTGACCCCGACAATGAGGCACTATTCCTCCCACTGCCACCAATAATGGGGCATTATTCCTCCCACTGCCACCAATGATGAGGCACTATTCCTACCACCGATACCAATGATGGGGCACTATTCCTCCACTGTCACCAATGATGAGGCATTATTCCTCCCCATAATACCAAAGATGGGGCATTGTTTACTGCCACTGACACCAGGACATTTTCCTATTCCCTGCTGGCCACAGGCCAGCCCCCCTAAAGTCTGAAGGACAGTAAACTGACCCTTTGTTTAGAAAGTTTGGAAAACCCTGGAGTAAAGCAGTACGAATGATGGAAAGGCTTCCAAATATGAATAATTATAAGGGGGCAAAAGGGTCACCTTAACTTTCTGAAATTGCTGCTCCATGCTACGTAGACTCTTCTTTGCTTCTTCATCCTTGCTTTCAAGATCGCATTCTAATTTTTGTATCCGTCTTTCTAAGAAGGAGACAGTGCTACTTTTGGTTGAGGGATCTGTCTCAGAAACCACAGCGGCTGCATACATGATTGCCGGTATAGAGTTAGGGTGTCTTCTTTTTAGAATTGCTTCCATTTCTTTAACCTATTTATAATTCATTTCATAATAAAATCGTTAGTTTGGGGAAAAAGAGTATAGCATTTCAAAATCATAAAATAATGTTAATAAAAAAAAGCTCTCAATGCAAAAAAATACACTTCTTAAATATAGCCTTCATAATAAAAAATAACTGCATTCGTAATTTGGATTTTGTTCATACACCAGCTAAGGATAAGATTTGAGGATGTAATGCCCTTAAAATCTCTTTACAGCCATATACGATTTGAACAGCAAATAGGAATGCCATTTAGGAGTGCATAGCTATAAGTTCATATGTCAGCTTTAGGTGGAGGAAGGGCCCCATAAATCACAGCACATCATTAGTACTCCCTGCAGTTTACAGGAGCAACAGTGATTTATGTTCATAATAAAATGCTGTGAAAAGGGACGCAGGTGTCCAAAGACAAATTGCTGGTAGAGATTAAAATAGTGCAGGTATTTTAAATAGAATATATTTTCAAAGACTGTGTTCACTAACATTTAAGAATTTTACAGGGCATTCCTACACTTGAATACAATACAATTGAAAAATATCAAAGATTTCTCAGATTCCTCCCCCCAGGAAATGGCAGTGTCTAATTTTGTCTCCTCCAGCTCACGATGGGGAGACAGCGCTTGATCGTTAAGAAATTCCTTCCGAATGTGCGTGCACCACTTCTCTACACACGATACCACGCCTCTATTACCTTCCTAACTGATCAGTGCAGAGACATCTGCATGCTAATGGAGTAGCTTGCAGAGCTGCCAGCAAATTGCTTCACTCCACCTTCCATTGCTCTCCTGTGCAGAAGCAACAAGGCTGGGGAATTGTGAATGTGTGTGCAGCGGGGAGCTAAGCTGTTGCTGATCTGAGCTGCCAGGGATAGGTGTGCATGGGGATGGTATGCTGTAGGGGATCTGAACAAAAAAAAAAGGGGGGGGGGGGGGTAAAATGACCAACCTGGTGGGTAGGAGTGGGAACCTCAAGGGGAAGATCCTAGTAAGAAATGAAAGCAAAGGGGGGCAAGTTCCCATGGAGACATGGTATAGCAACACATGTCATGCCTGACTCCCAAACCCTAAAGGGATTAGTGATGAAATATCCTACTGGTCAGCAGCTCATGACAGGTAAATAAAGAAGGTTTCAAGGGAAAACAACAAAATATCATGAAGGTAAGGAGAACACTTGTCTCTAGGTTATCCTGTAGCAGCATGCTGTGAGGAGGCCACACACAGAGCAAAAGTACAATAGTGTGGTGCTTGATTCATGTCTTAGCGGTCAGTTCCTTAGTGCCAGACTGAGCACTCCACTGGACTTATGAAGGTCATAGGAACCAAGGGATTCCTTTACTTTTACACAATGTTAGCCTGTGCTGTTTGACTGTTTTGTAAAAAGTAGTCAATCAAATTTGGTGAGTGAGTTATACCATTGGTGTGCATTGTGAAGCACAGGCACTTAACCACACTGAAGATTTGGTGACACATTTCTCACCTTGTGGAAGTGCATTTAATATTTTATTATTAGGAGCCTGGAAAGCATTGCACCCGAGATCAGCAGATTACAGGTTCAATGCAGCTTACATTGTCAGTGTAAGCTGTCTGCTTATACCTCGTAAGGGCAGGCACTTACACAACAGCAGGAATTATCAATGAACTACCTAGAGCGCTCAACAACACTCTGGTAGTTCACTGAAAGCTACAAACCATCAGCGGCTTGTATTCACAGAACTGAATGAATGGCGTGACCGGGTGGGCTGAGCCCCTGAGGGCCGCTTTTTGAAAAAAATTGTGACAGCGAGTTTGGCGAAAAGATCTCTGGCTCACTGTCACTAGAGGCGGTGAACCAGGGAGAGGCTGCAGGAGTGGGAACATGTTACATGTTTCACTCTAAAGACAGGTGCATGGTTTATGGACACTACTTCTTTATTTTTGATTTTATTTATTTTTTTGTTGGATGGATTTTTGATGTATTAATGTATGCACCTTTATTGATTTGCACAGCATTTTTGTCATGAATTATTTAAAAATGTTTTAATATATTTATTGATTTAATGCACTCCCTTTTATAGATTCTTTGTTTGTTGGTATGAATGATTATTTCTTTTATACACCTATTTTCTGGGCAGCGCTGTATGTTGCATATATAGCATTATAAAGTGGTATTATACCCAAAACCAAAAATGTAACATATTGCAGCTTACCAATCATTAGATGTGGTGGCTGCATTGGATTTTTTCCCCCTCTGTTACCTGGTGATCTACCCAGTAACACATCTCCTGTATTAGAGTGCCCCCACTCTGGATGAAGGAGCACAGGGGCACCTTTGGACAGAAGCATCTTCAGCCACTGTAGTGTTAAATGTACTATCAAATTTATATACACAAATTGAAACCAAACTCTAGCTCATACTTTATAATCAGTAACAGCACACAGTTTTTTTCCCCATCTGGATAAAGGTTTTACATAAAGAAACAAAGCCAATAATTATAAGCAAACCGGTCAGTGTTAAATGGCTTGTCTCGTCCTTGTAAACTGATACATCTGGAAGAAAGCTCTTTTGAAAAACAACAGAAAACTAATGAAGCAATTTGGGGGATGGTAGGCCCTGAAATCCTTTCCCGTGTAGGAAAATGAGAAAGTACCCTTTGAAATAATGAGAGAGAATGGGGTAAAAGTGATTGTAAAGTTAGTTTTTTTTTTTTTTTCTTAAAAAGACTGTAATGACTGTGTTATGGCTGTTTTCTTAAAAAAGAGCAGTTCCAAACCTCCTCTTCTGTGGTCCCCTGTTGGCACTCCAGGCTCCTCCTCTTCTGCATGTACCATTATAGAAAGCCACTCTCTATGGAAGCACATAGGCTGGCTCCCTCCCAAACCTGGCTCTGCCTGTCCAAACACAGCGCAGCTTGGCCCAGCCAACTCCTCACTGGATTTGGCTGACAACCGCTGGAGTCAATGGCTCACGCTGCACTTGGCCAAGCCTTTGAGCAGAGGAGAGAGGAGACCTGTAGAGAAGTACAGCACTGGATCGATACAGGGCTCAACTAAGAATTTAGGTATTGTTGGAAGGGGGAGAAAAAAAACGATCTCACAATGAAAGACATACTTTTTCCAGATTATTCTGTTGAAACCCTTCTCACTTCTGGCCTGCATCTAGTAGGTTAGTGAGTCAGTTCATCCTCTATTATTGTAGGTTCATTATATGACTACTTTATTTATAATGTCATGGAATGTACAGGGCATGAACTCGGCTGTGAAGAGGTCCCTAGTATTTAGCTACCTTGGGAGGTTCACTCCTCAGAAAACACACCTTTTAGGCTCCTGAATCCTAGGCCTGAAAAAAAGGCATGGATTGGATCACATTACTATACAACCTACTCTAGCTACTATGCTAGCGGAGTCATTATCCTAGTGTATAAATTATCTTATCAGCCTATTGATGTTAAAGTGGACCCAGAAGGCAGCTAGGTCATATTGCATGCTTTAATAATAACATTGCTATGGTGATTGTTGGCCTTTATCTACCTCTACCAGCCAATACCAGCCTATTATACACGTTGATGCAGATGGTATTCTCAATATGGTACTGATAATGTCCTACTCTTAGGCAAACTTTATCTTGTACTGCACCCTTATTTGGACAGACTCCACCCTACTTTCTAGATCGTCCCCAGATTTTTCCCAATGGGCATCAACTTTTGCCCTGACGGATACATGGAGACATTTTAACCCTTCTGGTAGGGAACGTACTTGCCATTCAGCCACTTATACATAATTTTCTTGTACTGATTTGGACTATGTCCCCTTTTATGTTAAAATTCTCCCTAGGGGAATCTCAGGTCATGTCCCCTTGTCACTTATTTTAAATAAAACCATGTACCCCGGTCATAGGTTGTGAAGACTGTCCAGATATTGGATTATGGGCCAGAGGGTCTAGGCCTCTGTTCCTGAATCACTTTGTCAGTTTTGGTTTGCTAATGAGAACTCTGCCAGTCCCTTAGTTTTGTGCGGTACCTTTAAAACTTTTCTCTAGGAGGTGTTGCGGAGATTTGGGCCTAGGTTCCTATCATAGATAACCATCCATATTCCCATTGCACACTTTCCTGGAAAAGGCTCTAGGATACTGGGTGCTGCAGCAACCACCAGCTGGAGACTGGATCATGCATGACACAGTGTAGATATTTGTCAGCTCACCACGGATCTTTTTTTTTTTTTTCTCTTATATAATCTTTATTAACAATTCTTAATTTACATACATCATATTAAAACACCTACAGGTTCACATGGACATACTCCACTAGTAAAAAGGGACATATTTCATATGGTACACTAAGGCAATCAGGAGCTATTTTTCCCCCAGCCCTCCCTCCCTTCCCTTACCCACCCCCTACCATAAGCCAGGTCTTTCCTTTTATTCCTGACATCCTAAGCTTATTAACCACGGGTTCCACATCTTTTCAAACTTTTTAAGGTTCCCTCTTCTAATATATAGGGCTCTCTCCTTCCATATTACCTCATTTATTGTTTTAACCCACTCGTCCACTGCAGGGGGAAGGACTGTTTGCCATCTCTGCATAATGAGCTTCCGGGCCTGGTAAAGGCACCTCAGAACGGCTATTTTAGCCACTACCTCCTCCCGTCTCCATGCCCTGTATCCAAGAATGCAAAATCTGACGTCCATCTCCAGGGAGAACCCCCATTTGCCCTCGATAGAGCCTACAACCCCCCGCCAGTAACGTACCAGCTTGGGACACCTCCATACCATGTGTATCAAATCGCCCTCTTCCCCACACCTGGGGCACTTGGCATCAGATCTTACACCGAAACGGAATAATTTTTTTGGGGTGTAATATGCTCTATGTAGCAACATTAAGTGGGAGAGTCTCTGTGCAGGTGACACTGAAACCTCCTGTCCTACCTCCAGTATTTCCCTCCATTGTATATCTGTCAGCTTTCCCACATCCTTTTCCCACCCCTCCCTGCAGCCCAGATGCTCTGATCTGACCGTGGCTTCCTTGCACAGCTGCACATATATTCCAGAGATAAAGCCCTTCATCTCCCCAGGTTTGATCACCCTTTGGAGCAGTGCAGCCTCTGTCCAGACTAGGGGCTTTACCCTAAATTGCACCTCCAATGCCGCTCTCATTTGCAAATACCTGAAGAATGTTTGTCTTGGGATACTGTATTCCCTTTGGAGGTCCTCAAAAGATTTCAATACCCTCCCTCTATACAGCTGGGATAGTCTATTTATACCCCACCTCGCCCATTCCTTAAATTCCCCCATAGCCACTATCTCCTGTAGGTTTCTGTTATGCCAGAGGGGAGCATATTCTGTAAACCCAACATATCCCATTAAGGTCTTTGTTGCCTTCCAGACTTTTGTTATTAACTTAGTTGTGGGGCCTCTACCAGGTAGTGAATCTGCCTCCAATGCTTCCGCTACGGTTTTATGTGGTGCCTCCAGGGTTAACAAACCTCTATCAGCACTTCCACCTTCTACATGCTGCAACTGTGCTGCCAGAAAATAGCACCTCGGATGCGGGAGGGCTATCCCCCCCTCTTTAACTGGTAACTGCAAACTCTGAAGGCTGAAGATCACGGATCTTTAAGTTGAGTCCAAATGGTTTTTATTGAAGTATGATCACATCACAAACAAGAGTGCACTACACTAGGTTCCTATCCTGGTGACACATGCTTTACCAGGCTCTCAAGGCCAGAGTGCATACTAATGACAGGATTTCAGATGCCTTCTCTTCAGAGGGGTACCTGACAAGCATACCCTTTTTCACATAGTCTTTTTGCTCTGGCCTTGGAGCCTCTGGCTATTTTGGCATGGGACTTGCAGCTCATTAAAGGCCTACGTGTTGATCCCATAAAGGAAAAAATGTTGCTGTATGCCAGCAATGCCCACCTGCAGTCCCCTTATCCCTGGAGTGGGTTGAAAATGTTTAGGTGTCCAGGTACGACGGGACTCATCTAGTTTCTATAATCTCAATTTACATCATTTGCTCTTGCAGCTTCAAGAGAAATGTGCCCCTTGGGCCAATCTCCCTCTTAGCCTGATGGGTCGTATGTATTCATGTCCTTAAAATAATGTTTCTACTTAAATTTAAAGTGTTTGTTATTCCAACATTTCATATTCCTGTAATGTGCCTGCTGTACCATGTACTTGTATGAAAAAAGTATCCTGTTCTCTTTGTACTGCTTCCTGTGAGATCCCTGGTGTTCCTGCCAGTCCCTCTGCTTTCCTAATAAATACTAACCACACGACCACACTAAGCAGAACACACCGTGGTCAGTTCTCTAGCTGTACTAGAAACTCAGCCTGCTCTCCTCCAATGATCAGACTTGTCCCGACACCCCCCACCCTGCACAGCCTTCCACTGGGAAGCCTCCCCCCCCACCGCTCTTATGCAGCTGAGAACAGCGGGAATGTTCACTTATAAAAAATGTTTTGCCTTTTGTTTCTATTTTAAACTGAATAGGTTGTTTTTCAAGGTGATTTTTTTATGATCACTTTCTCTCTTTTTTTTTAATTCTCCTAACTGGATACCTGGGTCCTTCTTTAAAAGACATCAGTGTGCAAGTTACTTTTTTGGAATGGTGCCATCCCTCAATTGGTGAAATCTACTTTACTTTTACCGATCCAACGCAGGGGATGGGTGATAACCAATTATCAGATTTGGGATTGGTTGGCTGTTCTAGTTCCACGATCCAGGGCTAATGCAGCTGTCTGTTTGGAGGGGATCTTTCTGAGTTGAGTTACAGAGTTTAGTAATTTAGTGTTCAGGTGTTCTAAAGCTTATGCCAACCTCCTAGATCCCATCAGAATGACTGAGTATAGGTATCTTCTAGGAAGAGATTCATTAAACCTAATCACCAGTTGGCCTACCAGTCTCTGTGGGTTAACTCCTCCCTACCTCATTTTAGATCTCTTCCTGCTGCTCAAGTATGGGCAAAGCTTGGAGTTAAAACTCTGTGAAACATTATGCGTGCTGGTATGTTACTGTCATTCCAGGACCTATACTCTAAGTATAGCTTACCTAGGTGGATGCAATTCTGCTACATCCAATCTCCATATGCTGCTTGGTCTCAGTTCCCACAATCTCCTGTGCATGGAATAGACCTGACAGAGTCTCTTTGCCCAGGACTCTCTTCGGAAGCACCCTGCCCTACCCATATTTGGCTCTCCTCTGCGTTGATTCTCCCAAAATTGAACATTGTATGAGCAGTGGAGAGCCTATTTTCCAACATTGGACCAGGAGGACTGCCTTGAAGATTGTCCTAAACTTTTCAATTCATCTAGATATGAACAGATTCAGACCAAGGTTTTAGAGTGTTATTTCACCCGACAATGAGTGCATAGAATCTATTCCCAGTGGTCACCGACCTGCCCTGGGACTCTGGGACTGCTCCATGTTGACACAATTTTGGATGGAGATTTTTTTACCTCATTAATGACCTTCTGCAAATGTCCCTTCCCTCATTCCTGAGCTGGCATTACTGGGTATTTAATTTGTAGATTTTGTATGTTATAATATGTGAAAATTGAAATTCTTTGTAAATAGAATTCACTGATGTATGTGAAAAGAAAATGTCCTAAGAAGTACAATAAGGTCTAAGAACCACTTGTCTGCATAGGACTGTGGCATCTCTTGTGGAATAAGGAAGTAGTGCTTGCATTCCAGGAACTGGAATGCAAAGATAGAGGGAAACCCTGACTTACTTTATCAACATCACCAATCCAGACTTTGCCTGTCAGTGAGCATCCACTCAGAGGAGTCTTCAAGATCTGGGAGTCATAGGGATGGACCAGGGCCCTCGACATGTGTAGAATGTTGTGGCTAACTACATTCATTGCACCATGTGTCAAGGTGAGTACCAAACGTAGGATCCAGTGCCTGAAGCAAACATTACAGGCTAGCCCCGTGACTGTGGGGTCTGGGTTTGGTTATCAAAGTGCGATCAAGGGTCACTGATCCAGAAACGAATGAACCGTGAAGGCATTAAGCATTCAAATCTTCATAGAAGCGTCAGTCAAAGGAGGTAGTTAAATCTGGTGAAAAGATAACAGGTATCCAATACCTAAGGCAGTGGGAAGGGGTATGGGGGGACACTAGAGGGCAGACAAAGCTTTTGCCATTGTCCAATCACCTAAAGATGGCAGTTTATCATCCATGGTCAATGAATTGATTCCCGTGTCTTGTACTGTAAAATAAAGATAATTTGCAGGGAAAATTTGGTAGAGAGAGGGGAAAGTATACTGCTCTTTTAAATGGTTTCATTTTCAATACTCTTAAAATAGGTGACAAGATTGCATAAGCATTGTCACAGAGTGTCATGGTGTCAAAGTGTCTTATTATCCTAAAGCAAAGCTTGAGAGCATTCACAGCTGATTACAGTTCCTTTATAAAATTGCTTTTCATTGATAACGCCATCATAGTCTGATGTCAGTGACAGGTCATTGGCCAGCTGCCACAGATCTAACCTGAACAGCAATATTATACCGAACAGAATTTGCAATTTAAGTTTTTAAAGTGATTGCAAAGCTAGATTGGTTTTATTAAAATAAACCTTGTATGCTTACCTCCTCTGTGCATTGGCATTGCACAGAGCAGCCCTGAACCTCCTCTTCTGGACTTTCCCCACCGGCGCTGTCTGCTTCTCCTTTTCTCTGAGTGCCCCCATAGCAAGTCGCTTACTATGGGGGCACTTGTGCAGGTGCACTTCTATTCTGGGCTGTGTGCATATATAGACACACAGAGTGAATGCAGGAAGAGAGGAGATGCCAGTGGAGTCAGCACTGGAAAGAAAGTGGTATCAGATAAGTGTTGGGGGGGGGGGGGGGGTGGATCACACATTGGAAGATTTTTTTTTACCTTAATGCAGAGAAGGCATTAAGGTAAAAAAAAAAAAAAAAAAAAAAACACGTTTCCTTTAGAACCACTTTAAGTTAGAAGAACGACAAGAAATGAATAGATAAGAGTAAGTACTGTGCAGTGTCCATAAATACAGAATGAGAAAAAAAAAACATGGAGGTGAGCTTTTGAATATACATGGGGCACGATGGACAGAATAGATCTAAAATATTCATTATAATTTCATTGTACATGGAGATCTATACAAATCATAAAATTGTATTCTTTTTACCACAAGCTTTGAAGAGTCAAATTAAAGCCCAACTGAACTCCAAGTTTAAATGAGCCAGGCCATCCTATAGATTTTGTCTTTAAGAGGAAGTAAACTCTCCCATTCTGATGCTGCTTTTCATTTAGTCCATTATAATAAGTAATTATCAAACTATAGCCACTGTAATCCAGCCCAAATCGCATATTACTTACTGTTTGAAGAAACTTTAAAAAACTTGTTTCCAGGGGTTAGGCAGCGCCATCTTAATTATTGTTTTCTGAGTCCACAGTAGAGCGTATTTCCGCCCTTACATTGAGCACTTCCTGTACTGTTAACCAAGCCTCCTTCTCAATCCAAGTTTCTATGGCAACCCTGCTTTACTGCTCATAGCTGACTTGTTTGATTTCATAGTATTTACTTGTGCCGATTATCTAGTGTTTGCCTTTGTCAGTCTTATCAGCTTCAGCTGATAAGGCTGCAGTAATGCTGTCCGATGGGCAGGTTTACACTGCATGTGATGTCACATGGTCGCATGGGGTGTAGTAGGAAGCTCTGAGTGATTATGCAGTCTCGTGGGATTTCAGATTTGTGCCTTAGGAAGATCTGATAATAGACAGACAAGTACACAGAGTGTGCCGTAAATCAGGGGAGATCTGGGCATGCTCAGTGAAGTCATTCTAAAGAACAAAAAGGATTACAACAATACTAAGCAAGTAAGGAGATATCTACAAGCAGTGTTCATTAGGGTTTTTTATGCTGATTTACATGGGACAAAGTTGTCGGGGAGAGTTTACAACCACTTTAAAGATATCATTTTGCCCTCTCTTTTGTTGCATCATCACGCTGCTTTTCTTACTCCTCATATTCCATTCTGCCATTTTAAAAAGATGACGTCACAGGCCATCTTCTTTGTGTGTGATCCTGTGCATGCGCCGTACCAGATTAGGGTGGCTTGTTCCTGAACAATAACAAGACGTGCTAGACCACATAGGGCACATGCACTTTACCTGATCGGAGATGGCTTGTTACTGAACAACAGGCCATTCCAGATCTTGTATGACATATGGGCAGGAGAAAACAAGAATTTCCTGGATGGAGTGGCTCAAGAATAACCATAACAAAAAATAAAAGCAAATTTACCAAAAACTATTTGATTTTACAAATGCCCTATATAACATTTATGGATGGACAATGCAGTGATGCATGCACCATCAATTTTTCTGTTTGGGGGTGAAGGTGCATTTTAAGAAGTATCTGTATACTTCTTTGCTGTCTTACACACTGGAATGAACAAGTGCCTGTAGAGTGTGGAGCAGAACATTTAAAACCTCGCTGGGTAGGTATGAAAGCAGAGGACACTTCTTACTTAAGAGCCCAGGATTCCCATTAACTTTCATTAATGCAATAAAAATGAAACATCTATATAAATTTTACTTGGCGCTCAAGATCTTGAATCCGTTTTGCATCAGTAGATCTGTCCTTTAGTCGTTGCTGTTGCTGCACAGACTGATTTCCAGCATTCTGTGTTAGCTTCTCAACCTTTGAAAGAGATGCACAAATATTTTAAGATGATAATTTTCACACTTGTTATAACTTTTGCAAATTACAGGTTTGGAGTCATATGACATACCTGTATCTTTAGCTTTTCTATTTGTTCATAAGCATCTCTAAGCCTTGCAGCATCCTTATCTAAAATCTCTTGGTTCTCTGCAAACCACTGAAGTCTTTTATTCAGTCGGCTTATTTCCTGCTTATAGCTTTCCTCCATAATCTTCATTTCATAAGATTTCTCATCTATAAATAGACAAAATATTTTAAAGTACTTGATACAAATAAATCCTTAATGTAGGGTTATTCCACAAAGGTGTATACTACTGGTAAACTTGCAGTTGCAGATAGAAATACAAATGAAGGTGCATGTAAAACCCCAACAATACATTTTTTTTATTTGCTTAATTATAGTGTGTTAAATATAAAATTATTTGATAAGCAAAATAAAATTAATACATTTATATTACTACCAGAAATTCGGTTAGCTGATAACTTCTTGTACTCTGCCTGTGCTGCACTCTAAAGCTGGCCATAGATGGATCAAAATTTTGCTGGTTCAGCAGGGACTGGCTGAATTTCAATCCATCTATGGCCATTCCTGTTCCAGAGAACTCGATCTAATGATCAACTTCTCTCGAACTAACTTGTTGGAAACCTTTATTCTTGGGTTTAGATATGCTTAACAGAAGCACTAGAGATTAATTTTTGGGCAATGCAATATACTGCAAACAGCTAAATCAGAGTACACTCAAATGCAGCCATAAAATGTAGAAAGACCTCATATGTAGGAAAAGGCCATCCAGATTTAAAAACACTATAGCAGATCTAACGTCCCCCTTTGAAAAATAACAGAGAGCCAGACACAAAGGGGTTGATATACTAGAGCTGGAGAGTACAAAATCTGGTGCAGCTCTGCATAGAAACCAGTTAGTGTTTAACTTCAGCTTGTTCAAATAAGCTTGGACAAAAAACAAACAAACCTGGAAGCCAATTGTTTTCTATGCAGGGCTGTACCAGATTTTGCACTCTCCAGTTTTAGTAAATCAACCCCAATGCATCTTGCAATTACTCTATGTGTATGTACACTGCACTGTACATGCCAAAAATAGTCAGGTGCCAGAAGCAATTTAACTCCTGTGCACAAATGCAGGATTTACATGGTTACTGGCTGTACAGTGGCTGAAAAAAGTGTCGTAAGACCCAGAAGAAGCAGTGAAGGAGATAGCGGCAGGAAGACAGGTGACCTAAGGCTGGACCTAGAGAAGGGTACACTAACAGGTAAGTGTGCCATGATGTGCAAGCATGCTGTACAATACCTGTACATTATGGTGTGAGCCCATCTCACCCAGTGCAGCTTAATTCCACTTTAATGAGGGTCTATATTTCATAGACAAAATCAATAAAATGACTAGAATAGAGAAGTATGGCTTTAGAAAAAAAAAACTGTCATACTCACCTAGATGGCTGCAGCACTGATCCCAGCTGCAGATGTCTCCGGCCACCTCTAAGAGAGAACCGAGTAATCAAAGACCACTGGTCGCTCAGTTATCGGTCTTCAGCCTGCAGAGAGCTGGTGACAGTCAGTCGCAGGCTTTCCGCTTTGCCCCTCCAGCGCTCACTGCAGTGCTGGGCTGCGAACGGGGCCCGAGTGGCTGGCTCAGGCTCTCAGTAGCTTTGGCTATACTTCTCCTTTCACACCTTTTGGACCACCCATATTGTACTGCGAATGAGCAGCTCCTACAGGCACAGCAACATACCTGTACATCGCTGGCCTCTTCTGCGTACAGGGCATGTGTGCCCACCACCCCACCCCTCCGCTGACTAAACTGTAAGATCCATTTAATGCAGGATGTTTCATCCCCTAGCCATAAATGTTGAGCCAAGGATAAAGAGCACATTTTACTGGCAAAATAACAAAAAAGAAAGGTAAATTTGAAATATTTGGCTCTAACCAAAGGAAGTTTGTCCACAAGAGAGTTGGGAACTGTACAATGATGGCGGTCTGCAGGCGATTGTGAAGCGCAGGGGAAGTCCTATGCAAATATACATAAGAGCATTTCTCCTGCATTTACGGTCAAGAATGGCCACACCGAATATTGATTTTATTTGCTTTTTTTTCTACTTACTGCACATTATATGAGGTTTCTTTATTCATAAAAGCTATTAATGGCATTCCTGATTTATAGTTTTGTTTTTTTTTTGTTTTGTTTTTTACAAGTGCTTAAAACATTTTCACAGTAGAGCTATGCCAATCGTTTCAGCTTTTTTTGTTTGTAGGAAAATAAATGAAATGTCAATTCTAACAAAAAAATACTCTAAGGAATTTTTTTTTATTTAGCTGAACTCCAGGAATATATGAAAGGCACAACTTATTCTCTGTAACAATTAATACATCTTTTTTTTATGCATGGAGTGCAGGTACCTCAATTTGATTTGGTATCAGCTATGAAGTTCCTGTATTGCATAGTTCAGAGAAAGAGAAGTAACAGTGCAAAGAGCATACTGAGAATAGGGCAGAATGACAAAAACATAAACTGATCATACTGTTTCTGCCCCCAGGAATGCAGGAGGTATATACCAAATCAAGCTCTCATATACAGTATCTCACAAAACTGAGTACACACCTCACATTTTTGTAAATATTTTATTATAGCTTTTCATGTGACAAAACTGAAGAAATTACACTTTGCTACAATGTAAAGTAGTGAGTGTACAGCTTGTATAACAGTGTAAATCTGCTGTCCGCTAAAAATAATTCAACACACAGCCATTCATGTCTAAACCACTGGCAACAAAAGTGAGTACACCCCTAATCGAAAATGTCCAAACTGGGCCCAAAGTGTCAACATTTTGTGCGGCCGCCATTGTTTTCCAGCACTGCCTTAACCCTCTTGGGCATGGAGTTCACCAGAGCTTCACAGGTTGCCACTGGAGTCCTCTAATGCCGCGTACACACGGTCGTACTTTTCGTCTACAAAAGTCCAACGGACGCAGACGGACTAAAGCTGGCTGGTAATCCGATCGTGTGTGGGCTTCTCCGGACTTTCAACGTACTTTTTTAGCCTCAAATCCGACGTACTTTAGATTTGAAACATGCTTCAAATCTTTACTTCGTAACTACGACGGACCCCGAAGTCCGCTCGTCTGTATGCTAGTCCGACGGACAAAAAAACGACGCATGCTCATAAGCAAAAACTAAACGGAAGCACTCGGTCTAGTAAAACTAGTGTTCGTATTGTAGGTAGCACATTCATCACGCTGCAAAATCTGTGATCGTTGAATGCAGCGCATTTTATTTCTTCATTACGAATGCTCTAAAGAACGAAGGTGTTTTGCTGTTCATATTCAGAGTTCTCCCAAACTGATTTCTGGATTCTTTTTCTCTTTGATCTCATGAATGATATAGTATGCTTTTTAAAAACAATGTTTCCATACTAATATAATACTTTTTACCTTTTTTTTTTTTTGTTTTTTTTTTTGTGTGGAATCATATTTTCTTGTAATTTTTATCCAGATATTTATTTTATGATTGGTGTTGAACTTTTTTATATGTTTATCTCTAGATTTTTAATTTTCATTTGTTGGTGTTTGTAAAGTTACCACAAATAACCCATTTGTATTTTTTTTTTTTGTTTTTTTTTTTTAATTTTTTTTTTTAGATTTTTTAGGTTTGTAAAGTTACCACAAAGAACCCATTATAATGGTTTTTTTTTCTAGTGATTATTTTTTATTTTTAAGATAAAGTTAACCCAAAGCACCGTTTTTGGTTATGTATATTTTTGTTCTTTCCCAGACTTACCACTCGAACATTATTAACATTAGTAATGTATTTTTGGTGTGTTTTTGCAAACTCAATGAGATTGTTGTCCCTTGATAATTTAACATTGTGTGTAAAATCAATGATTTAAAAGAAAACACATAAAGTCTTTTGCTAAACTCAAAAAAAGATCCATTTATTCATGGTCAAAATAAAATAAAGAGGAAGTCAACGCTGGAAAAAGTCTGTGTACCAGAAAATTGGGATCTTGAGGAGTCCATATAAGAGGGAGCACAATCTGGTCCAAGAATCCCAGAGATCAACAGCACCAGCAGATGATCTAGATGTCCCCAGACTGTGGTACTACAACAGCCT